>OX335666.2:16000000-16623843 GCA_946894095.1 Incurvaria masculella | reverse complement strand
TGGGCTCGGAACTGCATAAACCTCATGTTCGAAGACTGCGTCAGCTCCGTTATAGACTTGATGGACGGGAAGAACCTGCAATGGAATACAGATAGCCATCCTATCAGCTGAGAGAAGCTTTGATAAAAAGCACATTGCTATAGAGACGCTGAGCCAGCAATCGCGTAGCAAGACACAAAATGTTACATTCGCTTCACATTTACATGTAACATTAGCAATCGTCAAAACAAAATTGTTACTAACATATACCCGATTCAAAATAAGCCTGTTTTGTTATGAGGCGTGTGAGTAATAGCAACAGACGAAGGATCGAAGATTTACAGATCCATGAGAATGGTATGAAGAGAATGACAAATTACTTGAACATGGTTTGGACGGCGACGATGGTGTTGCAGTCAGACAGGCTGTCTTCTTCGGCTGAGTTGTTAAGTTCTTTGTTCACGACCACAACGTTCTCGGCCAGCGTTATTCCAGCACGCAAGAGGTCATCCAAGCTGCAATTCGAATAAATTCTAATTTGATTTTTAGTTTAATTTAATATTAGGCATCAATTGTGAGAATTTGGCTATACTTTAGTCAAGCGTTAATTTATCAAGAAGTAAAACACAGCTTTATTCGGACATGAAATCGCTAAATTGGCTGTTAGTCTAATTATTCAACATTATAAATAAAAAAATCATGAATATATGACGAGCTCGTTAATATTTAGGGCGAATTGTTCGGCTGCTCGTGATCATGCGATAGAAATTTAAGGCTTCCACAGACTGAAATTAAGCATGGAGATCGAAGGTTAATGATTTCCATAAAAGTAACATCTTTGATAGTTTTTACGAGCGAACCTTGATCTACCATGGATGCAATTATGTACACTAAAGTGCCTGCTAATTTTGAGCTTCATACAATCAGTTATCAAAGAAAATACATTATTATGTATGAGGTATTTCCAATATGGAATGCTAGTTATTGCCAGTGTCTATTTGAGATACGAACCAGTCGATAGAGCCGAGCATCCAGTAGACGAGCGGGAAGTACGAGATGGCGTCGAGGAAGGCAATGTCGGGCCGCCGCTCTAGCAGCAGGATGATGGGATTGAGCGAGGTCTTGGAGCGGAAGTGCGCGCGCAGCGGTATGATGAAATTGTAGATGCCACTGGAGCCGTAGTCGGCCGCCAGGATGATGGTCTTGTTCTGCCACTGGTACTCCTTGGCGTTCCTGTAGGCGCAGTGCTCGCACACCTGCGCCAACTGCAGGCAGCACAGCGGCTTCTTCTCCTTTAGCAGGTAGCAGAGCGTGGGGCTCACGCCGATGAACGGCGACACCGGCGGGAAACCTTTCACAATCCTGCGGCACATGCGCACAACCGCTCAGCTTAGACAAGTCGACAATTTGCAGGTGTAGTTGAATTTGAGATTATAATGAGAAAAGAAATAGCTGAGAATGTGAATTTCTCAGGATAGTATGTATTTAAGGTGTGGGCGGTCTCAGAAAGCCAATTAGAAAGTAAAATAAGTATCTAATAGATTTATGTTGTTAACATAGTTACTGAGGCGCATGGTAAGGTTTTTTAAAAGTCTTCTTAATTCGGAGTGATCTTTGACCTGCGTGACATATGGTACACCGACTGGCTCTTTTCATTATTTAAGCGCAGGTATCAGGCACAGAACAAGAATATCGCGGGGTGTGGAAGGTCATGTACCGATTTTCGATTAAATACTGCTTGAAAATTCGAATGAGCAAAGAAAAGAACATCAGGATTTGGTCGAAATTAAGTGCCTTGAGGGGCTCGGGTGTGAGGGGGGCATTTGCGCCCATAGCTGCCTCCCTAGGGGGCTTCTCGCTTGCCACGTATAGTTAAGTCTACCTAAAGTATCGACCAATGTCCGCACGAACCTGCAGTTGTTGAGCAATGTACTGGACATTATAATTTCATGCGTCTCAATTGTATTTATCGTTAGTTCATAGGGTACTAAATGTGAACTAGATATTATATTTAGAAATACATAGAATTTCAATGTATTTTTAGAAATAAATTTAAAGTAAAAGTTTGTCTGTATTGAAACAGTGAAAATGGAAGTAAAATATATTTACAACTGAAACAAAAAAAATTACAATATGAACCAGTTTTTTCCTCTTGAATGACTTTACTGTACACGTATTTTTCATTACCATATTTTTTTATTCGGGGTTAAAAAAATATACCCAAAATAATAAAATTCCATAAACTTTCAAAATAAGTTGGCTTAATATATTATTACCTAAAATTTTTTTTTATTACGAACAACTCAACCTTGGTAATTCTTGGATATTCTGATGTGTTTAGATTTAGTGCAAGCAATCAATCAGAACAGGGTTCGTAAGTGATAAAGTTACTGCAAGGCGTGGACAAAATATACCTACCTGCAACCTTCAGGTCTTACCTTACGTTTTTGAACAAATTCACGCCGTGGCCCGCAGAAACTGTTATCGCTGCGTGCACTCCGGAAGGATAGAAGCTGCTGCGTCACTTCCGATGCAGTACGACCTAAGGGCGGGAGGAGGTGGGCGGGACCGGGGGAGGCGGACAGCCGGCCAAGGGGGGTTACCATGGTAAGCCAAATCGCCGGGTGAACAGGCACTTGTAGACTAGGAGGCCGCGACAAAAATGGTAACGATAACGTAAATGGCTGAAACTGAGTTCACAGTACAAAGGCCGGCCCTTTGAAGGAAATATGTCGGTCTGCCTGCGCCAAGTAGATGCGTTACCTAGATAAGGCGCCTGAAAAATTGGCTATCGTTTCAAAAACTAAAATTGTCATGAGGTAAATGACTGCAAATAATGCAGCATGAAAGTATCTATATATATATATATACTAAACCTGAACAATTCGTTGGTTGCATTTTGTAAGTATAGGCATAGGTTACAGATACTGGTTATGATTGTATAATTAATAGATATCTATATATCCTGACAATCAGTGTATTTATCAGCAGGTACATATAAACATAGATTTTGTATAGCCAATCTAGCTAACGCAACCGCTTGGCGCAGGCAGACCGACACATTTAGCATCAGAGGGTTAGCCTCTAACTTGCGAACCCAGATTCAGCCATTTACCTTATCGTAACAAAAATGTGTTGACCTCCCGGAATATTACCTGCGATGTGATTATCAGATGGATTAGTTGCATTTAGTACGATGCTAACCGTCAAACTGGTGTAGCCGTGCTTATAAATGGAAGGTCCTGGCATGGCACTTAATTCCTTCGAGAATATAGTGCGTTGAGCTAATATCATTACGTTAGTTGTGTGGTATAAGCCATTTACGTCAGGTTGCAAAAAATGTATTTGTTATTCAGCCAAGTAAGCTCAAATGTAAGGTGCAAAATGCAAGTAAACATCAGATTCTCATTAATCATGGTAACCACCTTCCAACGGATCCAGGATTTAAATGGGGGGGGGGGGTGTATGGCCCCTGGGCCCCCCGTGGATTCCGGGTTCCACTCACCGCGTGAAGTCGCGTCGCCAGGCGCTCGCCGCCGCCGAGCTGCCCCCGCCCGAAGACCAGATGCTGCTCGAGTCGTCGTCGCTGGCGGTGCCGTGCCGCGCCAGGTCGTGCCGGGCCGTGCCGTGCCGTGCGGGAGGGGGGAGGGTACAGGCAAATGTACACACATCCAGGAACAACGAACGCTACTCACACACGCGTGCCGGGCGGTGCATAAACTTTCGGAACCGAAAGCGATTAGGAAAAGATGTACATACTATAAAGTATAAAGAAGTTACGTAATTAGGAGAGTCAAAAGGAGAGGAAACGAATCAAAAGATCGGGTATAAAGATCGTTTACAAAAGCTTTTCACTTCACTAGGTACACAGAATATGCCAACTTATCTCTACGCGTTTCGGGTTTTATGTAAAATATCCTATTTTTTAAAAATTGTTCTGGCAATTAATAAATGTTGGCACATTCTGAGCATCAACTAAAACTGAATTACGAACATTCATCCATAACAAAACCGGCATTTATTGCCGAAATGTTATTTTTTTCATGTACATACCTAGTGCTTTTTCAATTCGCTATCGGCTCAAAGCAATAGAATTTCTACTTTGAAAATAAAAAAAAATATTTGACAAAAGTTTAATGTATCGATATATATTATAACCAATTTACCTTTACATTTATTGTTACACATATTGTTAGGGTTCCGTACCCAAAGGGTGAAAACGGAACCCTATTACTAAGCCTCCGCTGTCCGTCCGTCCGTCCGTCCGTCCGTCCGTCCGTCCGTCCGTCCGTCTGTCCGTCTGTCACAGGGCTGTATCTCAGTAACCATAACAGATAGACAGCTGAAATTTTCACAGAGTGTGTATTTATTTTGCCGCTATAACGCTATAAGATTAAAAAATAAAAAAAATTAAAGGGGGGCCCCCCCAAATAACCATTTTTTTTTGTTATAAATATTTTACGATGGTACGGAACCCTTCTTGAGCGAGTCCGACTCGGACTTGGCTGGTTTTTTACAGTGGATATGACGTTATGAACGTCATACAAATACGAAATAAATGAAACACACACGTCACGATTTTTTTCGTATTGAGCTGCGCAGAGGAGCAGCGCCCAGACAGGGCTCGCGTGATTTACCTGTATTTTTTACGTGATTTACTACGAGAACCCTATGCATGCCTGAAAATATGTCAATATTAATTAAAAATGTTCCAAATGTTGTCTTGTCTCATAACGCTGACGCTCGAAAGTGGAGTTATCTATTAGCGGACTCAGGCTTCTAGAGTAGGTCTGTCGCCTGTCGCACGAGGTAGGCAGCTTACTGACTACCCGCCCCTATGTTCGACTTTTCGGTGTCCATGGAGACAGTCGCACATCAGAGTGTTGCCACAGACGGAGAGAAGTCGATCTGATAGCCACTGACGTCTACCTTCGACACGACAGGCACTTTTTCCTAACGATGGAGTCCATGTGAGGCTTGGAAATTTCGAAAAACAATGTAGAAAAACTCATTGGAAAACGGTGTAACCACAGTTTTGCTTGCACAAACTAGCATGTGCACTGAACACTGTCTCAAACCGCAAAACCTGTCTGCGCGTGTGGTTAAGCGTTCAGTGTTCAAGCCGCGCTCGCCGCCCTATAGTTGTGTTCTTGTTGTAACTATGAACGGTCTTAAAAATGGCGAATTTACGTACAGTGGGCATCAGACCACAGTTGCTGGAAATGGCTCAAGAAAAAGATGAACAGACAAAATAGGTTCGCTTCTGACATAACTAATTATTTAAGAGGGACGATGCATACAATAATGGGTTGAAGCATATACATTATTTAACTGTATATGCAAAAAACCTAGGCAGATTTAACAAAAAATACATTCATTTTGTCTTTCAACCCGATGTGGCATGTTTGGTATGTGTTCCACTGTGTTTACAGGACAGTTCGCTACTGAATGTATTGAATTGTATAAATCTCTGCCCGCACTGTGGAAGATCAAAAACTAAAGATTATTCCGATTATGTTGCGAATGTTGTCAAGCAAACAAGCTTGCGCAAGCGATACATGTGCGTGTGGTAGGCGCTTCACGCACTCGATTATAAACATATCTATTTCACAATGGCACCCTAACATAAAGTGAATCGGAGCGATATTAAATTTACCAGTCTCACCGATTGATAGGCGAGTCAATGGCCGTTACGTTCAACGAAAATCGTCGGATACAACGTTTAATGATTGACAATAAGAGATTGATCGCTTGGGGCTATTGAGCTCCGATCACATGCACCTGTGGTTTGTATCAATCAAACCTGTATACAGGTGTCAGGTCCACGATCGGTAAGTTTTGTGAGCGATTAGAGAATTCTCTGTAACAAGTTTAACGATTTTGGAAACATCGGCGATTCGTTCAATTTAGCCTTTGAAAATAATGTATGTTATTTACAGAGTGTTCGGCACATGGACTGGTGTTTTTTGTAGGTTAGTAAGTGGGGTAATTTGCAAGGTTTCGCCCCATGATGCATTTTGTCATATCATGTGGTATCTAGATACGGTTGATATATGTAACAAGTTGTTAACGGTCGTGTGATGTAACTAACGTACGTATTTGTATTTAGTTGCCATGCCAACTTGTTAACTATTTTAGTTATATTAATTAGAACGTAGAAGTTTCTCTAACTAGGGGTTTATTTGGAAATGTTCTTTCTTAAACTTTTTTAAGGGAAAATTCTTTGTGCTGTGCGTATTCCCAAACAATTCGTCCAACTGGAATGACACTTTGGTGGCCGATGTACGGACGCCCACGAAGTTTTCTGACCACATTTTGCCGGGCCTTGATGGGTAATAACCCACGGAGATCGTGGCTAATCGCGCACCTACTTTCATCATATAAGCCCAAAATACCACATGAAAACTAGGTGGCATGCCAGGACCTACCTTATATTGCACGACATCGAACTGGTTGGCACGCCACTTATTCGCCACTTACGACATGCACAGCAAGTAATGTCGTTGGACCACTTGCATTCTAAGTGATCCCGACACATATTCTTTCTCTTTAATTTCTTCTATCTTACGTTTCTTTTAAATAATTACAAATGATATGATTTTGAACAATTAACATTAATTGACAATGAACATTTTCAATTGTATTGCAACAATACTGTATAGTTCTTCTTTCAACCGTATTTAATTACGATTCCACCATTTTGGAGGCATTTAAACAAATAACCCTGACAAAACATATCGACAGAAGCTCATCCGTGCGGATAACATTGTGACAGCAGGCGTACGTATCGCGATACATTAATTATCGAGTTAAAAGCAAATATCGGAAAACTTGTTCGCACTATATTCAGTGAATCTCTAGGATAGATTATGCAATATGAATGGACAGCTTGCACATGTCGGTCCCATACATCTAGCAAGGAAGGAAGGAAGTGGCGAATTTTTGATATTTGGTGATAATGCACTCATGGTAGCGCCGGTCAGTCAGCTGACGAATTCATTGCACCAAATGGCTTTACTAACGTGTTATCAGGTGTCTTTGGACTCGAGAGCCTGTAGTCGGACTTTTTACCTAAATTGGCGTTTACGGAACTTCGAAGGCACTTAAAATTGTCAAACCCATACATGTTTTACTACTTATTCTGTGGTGTTACTTCTTCAACCTGTCAAAATCAAACTCGGATTACCAATTTGTATGAAAACGCAGAGTCGGCGAATACGGAATCGGTATTTACGGCGACGATGCTTGAGCTGTCAAATCACACTCGGACTCGCAAATGTTAGTTTGCTAACACTTACTGCGCACGCTCTTCCATTTAATAACCCTCCAAAGTCTCTATTGCAAGTTACAAATAACTTATCGAAGAATAGCTAAGATCATATAAAAATCCTAATAATCTATTCAATGATGTAAATCTGCGGCATCGATGATCTTAGCGATTTTTCGATACATGATTTGTAACTAGTAAAGACGCTCAAAAAACGCTAATCTATCGGTTTGACGTAAACGCCAATTTAGGTGGCAAGTCGGACAACGGGCACTGGATCGAACGAATTCATAAGCGAGCTGACTAGCCGGCGCTACCGCGTTGTCAATAAAAGGTGGCTGCGGTCGAGTTTCGGTCGCCACTCCGGTCCTTCCGTTCCACGTTGACGGTGCCTTAGCACGATGCATAGATGCATTGTGTGAACGGTTATCGGATCGATGCATTTGCCGCAATGGACGCGCGGCGCGTTGTCAGGCCCGACAGTGTTGTTAAATTTATAGTACGCAAACATTTTTCGACTTGAGATAAATAAACGCTTGATTTCACTATTACTTTTTTGTGAACTGGTTAACAATATTGGTGAATTGGTAGCGTAATAAATAATATTTGTTTTAGGGTATTACTAAAACATTTGATTGGGTAGTGTTGCCAGGTAGTCGGTGCCTGGCAACACTAACCTATTAAATATTTTTTAATGGAGTGAATTTCCTAAAACATTATTTATTATTTTACATCGACTAAAAATTTTATTTAAAGTTATAAAAGTCATGTTAAAACTACACTTATTATTTTGTGTATCTGAAAAAGAGATCTCCTTTGTATGTAAAGTTATATGTAATGTTTATTCCATGTAAGACATTGTTTTGCATCTTTTGCGACCTTATTTTTTTATTACAAATAAAATACATTCAAACGTAACCTAACCTAACCTATCCTGGTGAAATTAAAAACAATATCAAATGAGGTAAGGTAAGGCGCATCACTTTTAACGCAAGTTTTCCCATTGTGGAACATCAATCTTCTTCTTACGTCCCCCCATTTCGTATTAATGAGAACAAGTACATGTTATAAGAGAATGTGCGAAGCAGATTTTGTACCGACCCCTGCTCTCTGTGAGGCTCTCTCTATTCGATTACTCCGGCTGCCTCAGGGGCGTGATAGATGACGAGATCATTGATTACCTACCTGAATAAAAAAGCTAACGACTTACGTACGACGTAGACACAATGTATTCATGTATACATGAAATATAAATATAGTAGTAGCTTCTTGTCTCCTACATGCCTTGCGTGTGTTAAAAAAATCAGAGAAAAATTAAATTTATCGTTAAAAAGAATAGAAATTTCAATTTATATTAATGCACTAGTGGCCACCGACCGCCCGATAATTATTTATGATGGTG
This sequence comes from Incurvaria masculella, assembly GCA_946894095.1. Classification (NCBI taxonomy): domain Eukaryota; kingdom Metazoa; phylum Arthropoda; class Insecta; order Lepidoptera; family Incurvariidae; genus Incurvaria; species Incurvaria masculella. The sequence goes on along the minus strand of OX335666.2, from coordinate 16,615,195 downwards.
TGAACTGGCCTGGGAAAACTTTTGAGCTCTGCACTATTTGTGTCTTTAGAAACGAGTCGGAAGTTCATCATACCGATTGGACGAACTTCGACCGATAAAAGAGGGCATTCACAAATTTATAATGACCAACTCGAAAGTTCCTTTTGCGCAATTCGATTTCGTCACGACCCTTTTGTATGGCGACTGGCCACTTTACATTGGCACAGTTCTTTTGAATGAAAGTTTGTTAAAAACACTTGACAAATACCGAATTCCCTCAGGAATGAATAATGGAGAAGTCAAAATTCGACGAGACAAGCGGGCCTCGTAGAGGCGGCGAAAGCGCCCCGATTACGTCATTAAGAGCAACAACAAAGAGTTGTATAGTTGTATGCATTCCCTTTAGAAAAACAACTAAAAACACATTGCTAAAATGTGTTTATTCTTATTGTTTGGAAGAATGTTTTATTATTATACATTTCACAACGCAATTAAACAAAAATAGAAGTTATAAAATCATGACGTACATAATGTGCAAGCCGTTTTCATGCAGCGTGTGTAATCCAGGGCAGCTACCTAGTGAAATAAGCACGACACATTAAAATCATACGGGTACTACAAAAAATACAAAATAATAAAATACTAAGCTCGTTTCATTGGAGTCATATAATCAAAAAAATTCTGACGAAAAATCTTGACACCACTTCTAGCACGCTTCACAGCGTTTTTGTCGGTGAAAATATTTGATTAGTTTAAACAAATAGCAACAGATACTGTGTTTATGTTATATATGTTAATAGTAACAATATCCATTAGTGGTGGAGAGGTAGTCGTCAATAAAATAGTTTTCAAATGGCCGTTAACACTTACGGTTGTCCGGTGTGCCGTATCGGCTTTCGCGGAAATAAGAACGGCAAAAGTCGGCAATAAGTGAGCATGGTCCTGATAGTGGAAGCAATCATTGTGTGTAAATTAAATCTCTGGGGAACAGGCAAGTGAACGATTAACGCCCCTTTCCAACACCTCCAGCTATAAAAATCCCAAAGTTGCCTTTCGGTTACACCATACCAGCATGCAATGTAACCGAAAGTTACTTATTGGATTTCAGGTAACTGGAGGTGGTGAAAACAGGGGTGAGTCTAACGAATAATTGCATTTCGTACCATGTCAACTGTCAACCGACGAGTTATTCGGCTAAGTGAACTGAAATGTACCAGTTAGCACGGTACGAAATGCAACTAAACGACAGATCACAAACTTGCCTGTTCACTCGGCTAGTTAATTAATCATGATAACTTCTAGATCAGAACATTAACGGTAGAAACAATATAGTGAATGACACGCCTTGTCCGTGAATCGGTTGAAATTGCAAGACCTGCTCTCAATTTAATCGTGACAATAGTATGAAGCTCTCTTCGAATTAAACTCTGCTACTGGCGCGTCATAAAAGAAACTGAAAACGTTAGTTATGTGTACACAGTCGTATTTATCAAATTGCGCACCAACATTTCGGTCTGCCCTAATCCGGCGGCGTGTCGCAGCCTATCGACCACATGATCTTCGCACCCTTGGGTTATCAGTTTGATGTTTTACAACAGGACAGCCACCGTCCTAAACAATGTCGCGGAAGAGCGGGCGAATCAAGTCTGCGAAATTCATTCAGGCGACAGTCGTAAGTGTTAACCGCCATTAACATACCTAAAAGATTAAAGAGATCAAATCGAGGATAATCTTCAAATGTATGTATGCGGACAATACAGTTTAAAAGGTAAAAAAAATAGGTGACAGAGAATGACGAGCTAGACAGGTCGGTGCGGTGCGGTGTGCGGTGCGAGGTGCGGCGGGGGCGCGGTCGGTACTCACGCTATCTTCTCGGAGGGTGACCGCCAGGGCACGTCGTCGTCCAGCTCGTCCTCACTTTCGTCCGCCTCCGCCTCGTCCGCGGCCTCGTCCGGCAGGAAATTTAAGCAGGAGTTCGTCACCATGTCCGGCACAGGAAGGATCGACGGCCGCCGGCTTCCTGCCATGACACACACGTATCGAGATTTTAATATATTCCTGCCGTATCATAAAACTCTCTTCTATTTAAGCGGTGACTTACGCCTGTGAAGTACTCATTAATTTAGTTTAAAATAATCGAATGTCACATACTTAAGAACGTGGGAACGTTGTGTGTGACTGGGCATGGATGGCTTATATCACACCTAATGTAATGATATGCCACGTCGTATCTAAACAATGCGTAAAAGTGATTGACCGCGTGAAAGACCATCCTTGTGCACGGTTACAAAATCGCGTCAAATAACACTAGGCGAAAACATACATTTCAAAAATGTATATCTCTGTAACTAGACACTTTAGAGAAAAAAAAACTTGTTTATCTTGGAAAAGCACGAAGATTATGCTGGCGAAATTAATGTACTGGCCGTGGCCATGACATTCATACCCACCGAATATACATAATTTAAATGTGCATAGCTGAAGTCTAACAAATGTGCCTGGTTTTCACACTTGGCCGGTTTTTCTAATAGCTAAAGTTTGTCAGTGATTTAAGATACGAGACGCCATGAAATTGCAAGGTATTTTTTTTATTTTCGAATCAGTAAACAAATCGATAGCTCCCAGTTGCGCAGCCATTGTAATAGGGGCCCAGGCGCCGCTTCGTGTCCGCCGGCCGGGTGGGCTTACCTCTCCGAAAGTTGAGGGTGTCCGGGCTGAGCAGGTTGGGGTTGTCGGGCCGCGGCGGGGCCAAGTGGTTGTCGACGTTCGACGACTCCCCGCCGGGCGAGTCGCCTAGCCACAGCCTCGTGTCCTCCGCGGCGCCGCGCGCTGCAACCACCATCCGCACTGAAACTCTGCATTTCCGTCATCCGCGCTCGTGTTTGGGATTTTTGCGAAATAGGTGTTCGTTTATTTAGATCTGTGGGCGATGTAGTAAGGTTCATTCCATTCCTAAATTATTGCTTTTTCTAAAAACCTCATTCAATCTTGTTGCAAATTATTTGCAGATTACTAAGGCTGTTCCGACCCATACAAAGTTGTTTGTATACAGAACACAAAAAATAGAGCACTATTAGACAAGAATTAATGATCAATGTTATATATACTTAAAGCAGTTGTGGCAAAAACATTTTCACAATTTTAGGTTTAACCAAGTTTTCATGGTTTTGTTGTAATTAGCGATTAGAAATATTACACCGTTAGATATCGCTGTTAAACAAAAATGTTGTTTGGATTTATTTATCAAAACCTTTAACCCTGAAATTCTAAAAATGTTTTCGCATAACTTACTGTGACTATATTTCATATTTATATTCAAATAGCTTGTGCAATACTTTTTGCATTCTGCGCTTAAACAACTTTGGTACGGTTGAGTGCCGGAGTGGCTCTTTGACCGTTGAGGCTGGTCGTAGTTCGGAAACCACGTAAACGAAATGTTTATTTCCCGAAACCATTCAGGTCCAGCTACATAAAGAAAGCAAGTACCATATTAGACCCTATTCATAATGATGTTTACAATCAGCCTATGTAACAGGAATTCTTGAACGGTGCCTGAGGCATCCACAACCTCCAGTTGCCTTAAATGGATACACTCATACTTCCGTACATGCACACGTGCTACCTGCGTCTTATGTGCGGGCCGTAATTCGGTATTGAATTGTTAATGGACGGTATTGTCCCGAACGAACACGCTATATTCGCCCTTTTTCCACAAGACAAAGGAGATTATTTTTAATAATTTTGAATCCATGGATTACATTTAGTTAAAAGCCAAGTATTTAAGGTATAAACTTATTTTCTTTGGGGAGATTAGTAGATGCTAAACGAGCAGGGCCCTTCTTGTTCTCCTAAATTACTTATTACTGTGTATCCTATTGGATACGTCCTTACATTTAAAAGATGAGGTTTTTATGTGTGTAAAATAATACACACCCGCACATCCGTGCAAGATTTTCTATTTCAAAAATCAAATTTTCAATGATCCTACACGAAAATAATGATCAGTTGCAGTAATTTTGAGGTTCCATACCAAAATACAAATACGTCTGTCTGTAAAGAAGGTTTAGAAAAAAATGTTTATATAAATCTCAGGAAATCGCCCGTAAACTTGTTGAAGAAATATTTTTAGAGGCTGCAAAATGATACATACCCCTTTTATGAGCAACATTCGAAATAATCATTCCAGAGGGCAATATATTTGTGAGTAGGTTTTGTTTATTTTATACTTTTAATATGTTTCGTATTTTTTTTTATGTAACTGGGCTAACACACCACATGGAAACTAGGTGCCATGCCAGGACCTTCCTTACATTGCTCGGAAGGTCAGCTTCAATAGAGGTTTACACAGATAGCGATTTTATTTGGTGCGGAACCCTCAGTGTAAATCGAGTTTGCACAGTTTTTGGAAGTGAAAAAAATATCTGAGATTTTCTGTAAAATAATATAAACGACATCGAAATATTTTTTACTTAATCATGGTTCTCTTCATCAACCCTTTCATATATGTATACGATTATGAAAAGCGCGATTTTTTTTATTCTAAACAACAGATGAATTAAATACATATTTTACATGCTTCTGCCATGAATCGATAACATGAGCTAGTTGAAATTACGAGCACAATTAATAATTAGGGCAATAATTAATAAATTTGGTTTTGTTACGATTATTATCAGTAAAAAGTCATGTTATGGTCAACAAAAAAGATGCCCGGCCCAAATCGAGTTAGCTATGTATCTAATTATAAAATAATGTGTTGATCAATGAGAGAGCCAATGGTTTCAACCTACTTCAAAATACTGCATGCTTTAAATTTATAATTACGAGTTATTTTACACAAGGCTTTCAGGAAATTTGATTGACCAGGAAATACGCTATCACATACAATTATGTATAAAAACTACAACGAAGAAATTTGACTCGGATGGATGGTTAAAAAATTCAAGGTCATTAAATTTACCACTATCCGGGTCACTCAAATTTATCTAATAATTTGACAACATGAACTAAACTCGATTAGTCACAAAATGCGTTGCAAAATTTCACTTACAAAACGATTCACTAATGACGCTGCCTACGACCGACTGAACTACCGTTCTCAGCAGGTACGATTATTGTATGAAAAATTCCGTACCATTTAAATTTGATTAACGACACAATGTAAAGTAATCGAATTGGAGATAAACCAACGAACTGACTGAATTGATTCTACTTGCACGCGATATTACGATGCGGATGGTAGCATGTAGTAAGAGGTTAATATATGTACATAGTAGTGGTATAATTAAATTTTAACGTACAGTCAAACACGAACAAGAAACTGTTTTTTCGCAATAGACGCACGTCAAACAACATCACATTCAACAAAATATATATACCAAATATTGAAGGCTATTATTTGTGAAAGTACACCACTTGGATTTGACTTGAAATTCCGTTACTTTATTTATATTCAATCGTCCAAGTGCCAAGCGGTCTTGAAGACATAGGACTCTGCATACCCGGCGGTAAATAATTTACATCGGACGTTGGATATAAATAATCGGCAGGTTTCGCCTATGTAGAGCGTCGTCACTGTCACATGCTGTCACTCAGCAACTGTGTACTACGTTTGAGAGAGATAACGCTTTAAGCAGCTGAAACTAGCCGATTGTCGTCTTTTAACGTCCGATGCGCAATATTTTTTGCCGGATACTTATTAAAGAACACAAAACGTATGATTACAAATCATCTTCCGATTTCTTTATACATAATAATAATAATAAGAAAACATATTTATTGTACACCTTTTGCCCAAAGCCATTCCCTGCCTACCGACCTTTGGGATGTAGAGAGAGATACGTGGCGGTAGACAGAAATAATTGAGCATTTTAATACTAAGAAATACATAAATCACTGTTTATATAAATAGCAATATATAAGAATACTAAAATTTAGAGAAACAAGGCACACCTAAAGTTTATACATAAATATAAAAATATTTATTCAAATATACAACAGATAATCTGTGTCTCAGGGGTAAAAGTCATTGCAGAGAAAACAACATTTTAAAGTTTTAATAAAAAACATGAATTTAATGTGTGTATAATATGTCTGTCTGGAACGGAAACTGCGGTTACTAGATATAGTTATTACATTAGGTAATTAGATTAGATATCTCAATTCATTCACCTACAAACAATTTTGTTTTTTTTAATAAAAGTACCTCTTTGTTGAGAATGAGTTGTTTTGGTATCGTAACGTAGAATAATGTGAGTTCCTAACTGTACCCATATCATACTGATTAGAGTGCGATCTATGCGGGAATAAGGCAACTACTAAAAATAGCCGCCGAATAACCGCCAGTCTTGCGCGAGCTTAAACTTATAAGCATATCACTTTGTAGTACAGAGAAAACAAATCAAGACTTGGCGAAAAGCATGTAGATGGACATTTAAGCGATCGAAGATCTTCAAACGCCTGGATCCTGATCAGGTAGAAAGTTCAAGGGAAAACCGCCTGCCGGGGTAAAACTAGTGCCCGAGTATCCAGTACCAGACAGTTATCCTTTATAGATAGAGATAGCGCTCACATAAAAGATATACAGTTAATAGAGAGACAGTTTTTTAGAACTTACGAAAGATGGTTCTTTGAAAGTGAAACAGTTCAAAAACAATAGTGAGGGAGTTTACGATCGGAAGGGCCGAATCCCCGCGTAATCTTGTTTGTAAGTTTGTTAATAACTATTTTAATCAATGGCTAACTTTTGGTGTGTTTCGCCTCAAACTAAGGGTTTCTATCTAAGCAAAGATTTCTTAAGACAAATCAAAAGATTTACCAGTCTATGGACAAGAAATAAATGAAACATTAAAAAGTCAATATTCAATCTTAAAAAGATAAATAAATAGAAATATATTTGGAGACGTTAATGATTTTTCCTCACATCCAACATTAATGAAATAGCAAAGTCATTAAAAAAAACCAAACATCAGGTCGAGATACTACTCCTTTCTGGGGGTTAATATGGTAAATAACATCGCCGAGTGAACAGGAAAATGAGAGATTAAAACTGATGTTTACTTGCATTTCGTACAACGCTAACTGTCAAAGGAAACCATTTACATAGACGTTATTTTCAAACACTCACTTGCCTGTTTACACGACGAGTTAATTTACTATGGTAATCCCCCTGAAGACGCCGATGTGTAAACCACTCACATATCTGTGTTAAAATGCATGGAAAAGCTGCTACGTCGCAGCAGGTCTACGTCGTAGCGGATCTACGGAAATTACATTTAAAGAGAATCGTGGCGTAGCACGTGCAGCGTAGTGAGGCTACGACGAACTGGAATGGATTTACTTTTTACATTTAAATTATCTTAGCTTTGATCATAATCCACATCGTCCTGTGTTACTAAAATATATTGTGCAAAAAAATATATAGTGCATGCCCATCTATCCATTTAGCGTTAGTAAATTTCTCCATATGTACATGTACCATATTATATTATAATAATTTGTCACCGTAAATATGGACGTTTGTGTTTCTCAACAATATATTATTGTTCGAATTTGGCATAGAATCTGGGTTGTAAATTTATATCGAAAGAGTGCGGGTCATGTGTAAGGCCGTGTAAGTATAGTGACTGCATAGAGAAACTGGCTTCAATATTTTTTAGGTTTTTTAAAGAATAATCTCGAAAATTAACGAACGAAACTTAAGTAAGTTTAATAAATATAATTATTTATAAATATATTTTACACGACAACCAGTGGTTGAATTTTCACCTATAAGTAGCCTTCATATGTGTCGATGGCAAAGAACAACACAAAATTTTGTACCAAAAAGCTGTGCTTGCGATGTGCGAAAAGTGTCAACATATTTTTACAGGGATCAAAATGTATTTTAGGCATATAAAAATAACGGTTGATAGTCTATTGTTCGCTCTACCGAAATATTGCACGTAACTTATGATATTTCAGGAGGTAAGTCTAACGTCCTGTAGGCCAAACCAATTATTTATATGTACAAATTGCTACGGGCAGTTCGTGAAGCGCGAGTCTGAATAATTTATTTATAACAACTGCAAAGTTCTCAGAGCTGGGTTTGCGCGGCAGGAAGTTAAACACACCGCAACGGAATATCGCAAAACTACTAATAATCGACCGGAGTGGACCCAATACACTTGGCTCATTTATAAAATCGGCGAAGGTAATGTTGAAAGCTTGAAATAAGTAACAGAATCGCTTATGAAATAGTGAAAGACTGGAAAGAAAACAAACATCTACGAATTAATCTAAGCAGGAGAATATTTGATCTGTTTTTAAAAACTGACTTGTGGTTAAAGCCCAATACGGACAAATAATAGATGTAGGATTAAAACGGATAGCCGGAGAAGTAAAGAGCCGTTACTGCTGTTGATAAAAGCAGGCTCAGAGCTCTTAGTCCCAGTTGTCACCTAAATTGGCGTTTACGGCAAACCGATCGACTGGCGTTTTCAAATGTATGCAGAAATTGAAGAGCGCGCGCAGTGGGCGTTAAGCGAACTAACATTTGCGAGTCCGAGTTTGATTTGACAGCTTACTCACCGTTGCCGTAAATACGTCGACGTTGCCGTTTACGCCGACTTCGCGTTTTCATACAAATCGGAAGTCCGAGTTCGACTTTAACAGCTTGAAGAAGTAAAACCACAGAATATCTAGTGAAAACTTGTATGGAGTTTGATGTTTTTACGTAACTTTGAAGTTCCGTAAACGCCAATTACGTGACAACTGGGACTAGCAGCTCAGAAGACGGAAAAGTAGCAAGACGAGCTGAGAGAGTATTCAAGAGGGGGCGCACACGACGCCGAGGCGGGGTCCGTGCGTTGGGTCGACTCCGCGCCGCAACTCAACCATGACACTCACAGCCAAAGACACCTAGGTTAGCGCGTGAGTTAATGTTAGCTTGGTTGATGCGTAATGGCGATGCATTTGGCGTGGTACTCGCGGGCACTTGCAGAGTCACTTGCGGAAGGTCGCACTGAGTGACGTTACTACCGTCTGGTTTGCATTGCGGCGTGGTCGCCGAGTCTTCAGAATTTAGATCCCTCCGTTCGCTCGAGAGGAACGTGGTGGCCGTGTGGTCTTTGGGTATCGTTCTGTTCGGCTCGGGCGCCTGCCGCTCGGAGACGACGAAGGCGGAATGCTCTTCCTTGGTAATGCTCATGTAATAGCAGGTGTCGCTGCTCTTCATGATGTGCCGGGGACCAGGGTTGAGGAGAATCGTCTCCTCGTAGAACTCGGGCAGCTCCGCCGGCCGCACGCCCACCAGTGCCACACCGTACCTGCAAGAACCCAATCTCAATGCGCGGCGTCTCCAACAATGATTATACATACCAACATTTGAAAAATGTATGTCTGTGGATGAAGCGAAAGAAGATTGTTATGATCGTATCGATTGGCGCTGTACCATCTCTGCCAACCCCTCCGGGGAAACGGCGGGATGGTATACTTATACATAACATTTAAATTCAGAGCTGGAAATGTATACAATATCTCCGATGAATTGCAGTCGCAAAAGATCCAAATTCGGTATAATCGATCAGTACAAATAAGTAAATATGTACATACAGAATGTTAAGGAGCTTATGGTCCTAAAGTATTAAGGCGTATTAAGAGCAAAAAACCGGCCAAGTGCGAGTCGGACTCGCCCACGTAGGGTTCCGTACCATCACACAAAAATTTAACACAAAAAATCACGTTTTTTATATGGGGAGCCTTCTTTAACTCTTTTTTTTTAATTTGACCTATTTGTTGTTATAGCGGCAAAATAAATACACACTCTGTGAAAATTTCAGTTGCCTCCCTAATACGGTTCATGAGATACAGCCCTGTGACAGACGGACGGACGGACGGACAGCGGAGGCTTATTAATAGGGTTCCGTTTTCACCCTTTGGGTACGGAACCCTAAAAAGATAGTGACAATCGTGTATGGAGGTATTAACAAACATTAATGGAGAATTTAAAGAAGTTTTTAAGCCGCACAACAAAATGTTATACATCTTTTTTTGTACTAAATATATTAATTAATAACTGATTAAGGTTTGGGCTATCGTCCCGTTGACATCCTATGTAATGATGTTATGTTTTCATAATGTTTAAATTACATTTATCCAAAATATAGGTACATTTATTTCAAGTATGTAGATAAAACATCCACATACTTCAATAACAATTCAAACACACGCTCCAATCAGAATGTTTCTTCTATTTCAATTAATCAGACCAGAAAAAAAAATACAGTTAGTGCAGCTCGATAATCGCAACCGTCGACGTATCGCGGACACGCCGAACTCGGATAAGTGAAAGAGGCAGCACTCACTTTCTGTGCGAGTGGAAGCTGGCGTACGTGAAGCTCTTGCCCTCGTACTCGCCAAAGAAGCGGCTGTCGCCGAGCACGATGTGGTAGATCTCGTTGCCCGAGCACTTGCCGTAGAGGCGGTGCCACTCCTCTTGCGACTGCTGGCCCTCCCTGCGCATCGGCGACGCGTTGACAACTTTCAAAACCATGCACTCCATCTCTCTGTTATTACTAATTCCGCCCTTGTGTCTTTAGTTATGTCTTAAGACAGTCGTTACCGTATCAATTTTACAAATTTACATGCTCCTAATGTTTTACTAGGTTTTTGAAATTTTGGATTCTAAGATATATTGTTTTTTACGTTCATTTACATTTTTTTGCTGAAAAATACTATATACATACTTTTTATAAATATTTATAAAAAAATAACACAAAAACATTGAGTGAAGCTTTTTCAAGTTAAAAAAAAACGAAGGGAAACGCTAGGGCCTGGAAGACGATTTCGCTAGTTTAATGGTTTCAGTTTCGTTATTTCCTCCATTCTTTATTTATTTATTTACTTAGAAATATTACGTAATAAAATTGTACAGCATTTCAGTGGATTCTGAAAACATTGGTATAAGACTTGTGGTTGCGCTGCCAGCTCTTACGTCCATTTATAGCTCCTAGACAAGGCTTCTGCCCGTTTTTCAGGAAGTCTATTTGCGTTCAGTAATAGTGGTTGATATAATAATAAAAGTATGTCTATACTTAACATGTTCTTATTTATTGAAGTAAAAATAATAATAAATATATAAATATATATAAATATTTTGTAGGGTGTATATAAATATATGTATAATAAATAGATATGGTAAAAAACAGCATTGGATGCATATATGTAGTTAAGTAGATGTATATTACACGCTCGGATTCGTCATATTTTTTTCGGTCGTCGTCGGTTCGATTACTTCTGGCGAAGAAGAGCCGACAAGAAACTTCGCCAGGTTGGTCTTTGTTTTTTTTTCATTGATACTTACAAACTAGTTTGATTGATTACTACTGCTCACAAAGAGCACGGTGAACAGCAAACTCTTGACTAGTCGCCGTGAGAAACTGTGCCTCGGCCATTGGACAAAGAACACATTACTTAAAGTGTCGCCCGAAGTGAAAGCCGAACACTCACTGGCCGCGGCTCGTGTGCAGCAGCAGCGTGACCAGCGTGGACGCGCCGGGGCACGTGCAGTTGTTGGCGAGCAGCGCGTACTTGAACTCGTCCTCGCACACGACGAACTCGGCGAACTTCACGTGCAGCTTGTTCTCCGGCCGGAAGATTTGCACATACTGCGCCACGGACGGCGCGAAATCCTTCACCGCCCACGACCTGCACGATGTCACTCTCGAGATAATTGTTTTACACGTATGGGCTCATTTATATACATGCATCGGTGTTTCACTGGGCCGGGTATCACAAGATGGGGCAAAACTCTTCCAAGACCTGCTACGGGATTATATAAATAAATATATATATAATAGAGAATTGACTCACGGAAATAGTTACCATTTTAAATGGAGAATATACATATTTAAAATCCTGAAATCCATAGTTATAATAAAACCGGCCAAGTGCGAGTCGGGCTCGCACACTAAGGCTTCCGTACCATCGTACAAGATTTAACATAAATTTAAGAAAATCGCGTTTTTAGTAAGGGCCCTTTTTTATTATTTATTATTTTATATTTTATATATTTAGAAATAATTTTATTATTATTTTTTTTTTATTTTACCTATTTGTTGTTAAAGCGGTAAAATAAATAGACACTCTGTGAAATTTCAGCTGCCTACCTATTACGGTTAATGATATACAGCCTTGTGACAGACGGACGGACGGACTGATGGATGGATGATGGACGGATGGACAGACGGACAGACAGCGGAGGCTTTGTAATAGGGTTCCGTTGGCCCGCCTTGGTTACGAAACCCTAAAAAAGTGGATTTAGATCTATTGAGAACTGTGTAGTCAGTTAAGGGCGTACATAGAAAAACATTTTCATGAATAAATTAGTCGCTCTTTGAGCTGTAAACCTCGCGAGTCTTGTCTTTACATAGCTTAAAACGGAATAAATGTTCTCCGCGCACCTTAAGGCTGCATATGCCGCTAGGTGACACTAAGTTATTCATTAATTTCTCAGTGCTGAGCGCATCACCCTCGGCGCCACAGCTAGGTATTGCATTTGCAAGGAAAACGTATGTGGGTCAAAGTCCAATGTGTGGCGTGGTGTCTAAGTTGATGTCGTTAGTACTTAACTTTTAAAGCTCAAATGTATTATTGTACAACTTCTGGTGAATCCGCGCGAAGAATGATTTTTGTTTCAATAACAAAAGCTTTGCTCGATAGAAAAAAAATCGGCAAAATAGGCCTATTTCTCATTGTTTCTTGCAATTGGTAAGCATTATAAAGATAGAAAACAATTTCAAACAAATAGGGTTCGATGAGAACAAAACGTTTCATAGAAAACTCTATACCTACAAAATGTTTGAAAATGTATTTATGTTTTAAAATGTTTTAGCTTAGATTAGTATGCCTGTCACTTTCGGTCTAATCGCACCGATATCTAACAAGCCATCTATCATGGACAACCATGCAACATTTAAACGATAATTTTAAGCGATAAACCGAGATAGCCTTACTTTGTGTCGGATCTTCGTTTTTCTCACGAAGTTTCTTGATGAAAATATTTTATTTTCAATATGCAGACGACACTGCAGCAAAAATTTTACAGAATATTTTAACGCTTGTGCACCTTAAACCTGCACCGATGAGGAGCAATTAGGGCGAGTGGGCACCGTTGCCACCTAGAGACACTAAGTGCGAATACGGGGCCAGAAAACGTACATAGCTCTAGAATTGCAAGATGTTCGACAAGAGAGAACCTGCAGACCAACATTGGACACATTTGACAACGGAAAACCATTCCTGAACCTGTCATTGTGAATTGTAATACTTTTCATGCGGTCACGCAAGACCAGTCCAACCCGGACCCCAACCCAACCACCTTGTTGATGTGTTAATTAAGTGGTTTTTAATCGCGTATCTAAAGTATGGCAGGATTATATAAAAATTTTCATGGTATTCTTTGACCTTAGGTCCTTAATGTTATGAACATTTTGTAATTAATAAGACCAAATTAAAGGTATCTTTTGTTCATTTTGTTGCGACGAAATGATAAAATTGCCAAAGCGGCACAACAAATTATTTCTGAATTTAATGAGTGGTCGCTTCTAAAATATAGAACTAAAGATTAAAGTGTTACGTTTAGGTTATAAAACATATATAATTCCAGGTTTAACAATTCTAGAACTCGTGGCAAAGATAAATTTAAACTATTTTACATTTTAAACTTCTATTCCATCACAGACTCTATCTAGGTCAGGAACTTCTATTCGCTCAGCAAACTGCTTCGATAACTTTTTTGTATAAAGTGCAGTTGTAGGAAATCATGGTCTTGTGAGAAAATTTACTGTTATTGGTTTGAAACTTGGTATTTTCTTCTTCAAATCCAGAGTTTTATTGCTATGTATGTCGCAGGGATACGATACAATCAGCATCTGATACAGGTTTAATGATTCGATCCAGTGGTTATTTTAATAAAAATATTGACGAGATAACTATACCAGCCCTGATAATGCCAGCGAGGGTTTACGCCATAGATAAAAACCGGCCAAGTGCGAGTCGGACTAAGGGTTCCGTGCCATTATACAAGATTTCACCCACGTTTTTTGTATGTGGCTCTCCTTTAATTATTATATTATTTTTTTACCCATTTTTTGTTATAGCGGCAAAATAAATACACAATCTGTGAAACTTTCAGCTGCCTAAAGATTACGGTTCGTGTGATACAGCTATGTGACGGACGAATGGCAGCGAAGACTGAGTAATAGGTTTCCGTTGGCACCCTTTGGGTGCGGAACCCTAATAAAAATAATATAACCAAATTTCATGATTCGGTCCACGGTAAAGGCCCTACATAAACATAAACATAGATAAAAAGGATGGAGATATGCCATCTAGCGCGCATACTATGGGACCCACTGTTTCCAATTTTCAAAAACTACCAACCTAACTTAAACGTACATGCCACTAGCAAACATATTCGCAGACGTATTGAAGGGTTTATGTGAGTGGAAACTGACTTGACGAACGCAATTTTAGAGCACATTCGCGCGCGGTGGCGATGTTTCGACTGGGTGGCATACGACGCGCCGCTGGATTCTTAACATTATATGGTCACTTTGATCATACGGTGGGGACGCAATATCGACCGCATGCCACTTCTCCTCTCTGTCTCTTCAGTTGTTTACACCCGATGATTTTAGCGGGAAATCTCAATTAATTAAGAACTCGATTAATAATCCGCCTAGTTAATGTGTTTAAATGGTTTTCGGTAGATCAATTTAATTAAAACCCCGTATACAGGATTTCATGATATCCTCTAGGGATTTCTCAATCTCTGATTTTAACGAAAAAAAAACAACTTTTGATGAACTTCACGTCACCTTCATACATTTTGTGTGTGGTTTTTTTAGGATCTGCTTCAACTGCTTTAAATATGCCAAGGGATACCTGGGTAAGTGCGGATCTTAAACCCGTTAAATAATTAGATGTAAAAAAAAAGGATATTGGCGTAATCATAGTTTCATTATTTTCCTACGTACTATATGGAGAAAAAAAACAACTAAGTTCCTATGTAACAACATTCGCCACCAGTATGCAGGCACATTCCCATGTCCGGCTATCAAATACTTTTTCACTCCAAAATGTGCGCTCAGTCAGTGTCTGTGCCCGCCCTGTGATTTTTCTCAAACCGTACTTCGCATGTAAGGGCCTTTTTCACCTAGTGCTGATTAGGTTATAAACGCCACATATTGAGGGTCTTTCTTAGCAGCTTGCAATTAATACCAGTACAAGATAATCAGCACTTTAGTAATAAAGGCCCTTTAAGCATCTTTTGTCAGCCTCAGTGGCCCAGTGGCGCGACACTTCGGCGATCGCTCTCCGAAGTTAAGCAACGCTGGGTCCGGTCTGGTCTTGGATGGGTGACCATTCGACCGTTAAGAGAGGCTGGCCGTGGTTCGGATTCCACGTTAAACTGTAGGTCCCCTTCCTTACTTACTAGGTGGTAGGGTAATCCCGCTCGGGTTGGTACCATCGCATTGGATGAACGATGGTCGAAGCGGCAATGAAAATTGTCCGTGTTTTCCATCCAGTTCAATGTAGCCGCGCAATATAAGGAAGGTCCTGGCATGGCACCTAGTTCCCATGTGCCATCCATGTCCAGTCACATAAAAAAAAAGCATCGATTAAAATAAATCAGCACTTGGTGAAAACCAGGCTAAGTCTAATTTTGGCTTCAGCTTTCTCACCAATTTAAGGTTTGAACATACCTGTACGCATGAAAGAATTAGTAAGAATGCTCTCAGCTGATATTCCATAATAATTAAAGTTGTTCTAAAAAAGTTTTAATTGATCGAAAAAAAAAATTAACTACGCGTATTGTCATATAATTTCAGATAAATATAATGTAATCTCGGCTATTCTATATGTTTGATTTACCTATGAAGGTCAAGTATAATTTTTGAACGCAGCAATCAAATCATACTATTATAATATTTATTTGCAATCCATACATTGGCTAACTCAGTTAAGGTGGCCCAACCCGGCGGGACTAACTCATTCGCGGGCACTGTACAAAACCGTGCTGTTGCGCTCTGGGACCTTCTCTGTTTCAAAGAAAAAGACTGGCTCCGTGATGAGGAAGATGCAACATGTCCACAAAAAAGATAATGTGCATAGTGTATGGTTTGGTAAGATTTACGAAAATTATAGCTAAAAGTAAACCACGACATCTGTAGTCAAAAATCTAACAAAAACCAAATAGATTATAAATCTTGATTAAATAAGCTATGTCTGATGACTAATCTTTTTAAGATTTTCTTACTTTATCATTGCGTAATAAACCACCAAAGTTATTGTATAAAACGCGCGAAAAATTCGAACTTTCGGACCTTATTTTACAATGCCAATGGTCATCAGACATTTAGTTCGATCAAATAAAGCTCTTTTTAACCGACTTCAAAAAAAGGAGGAGGTTATCAATTCGTCTGTATGTTTTTTTTTGTTTTTTTTTTTATGTTTGTTACCTCATAACTTTTGCCTGGGTGAACCGATTTTGATGATTATTTTTTAAAATGATAGCTAGTGCTTCCCAAGTGGTCCCATTATAATTTGGTTAAGTTCTGACAATGATATCCATGAGAAAATCATAAAAGTCTTAAATTTGTATTAAGATGTGCGCGACAAATGGACGAATAACTCAATATAACGCCAACCGATTTCGGTGATTCTTTTTTTATTGGAAAGGACGTGTACGAATTAGTAAGTGTACTTCAGTTTCACTAAAAATAACCAAATAAAAAAAAAATTAACAAAAAAAATAACCGACTTCAAATAAAAAGCACTAAAAAGTAAAAAATAATTTCCATTTTTGTAGTTACGATTTCTGTTATTTTTTGAGTCGGTGTCAGCCAAGGTTAGGTTAGGTTAGGTTAGGTTAGGTTAGGTTAGTTTCTCTTGATTGGCGCAGCGCGTGCCCGGCTGACGCCGACTCAAAATATAACAGAAATCGTAACTACAAAAATGGAAATTATTTTTTACTTTTTAGTGCTTTTTCTTTGAAGTCGGTTATTTTTTTTGTTAAATTTTTTTTTGAGCAAAAAAAACAGTGTTAATAGTATAAATAGGGAAGTATTTTAAGTGATTCATCCTTCTTTCGCGCAGGGGCGGAGCAACGGATCGAAGTGATGTTTGCATAGAGATAGTTGCTTAGATTTGTGAGCCTCGGTAACCCAGTGGCGCGAAGCTTTGCGATTCGATAAGCTTGGTGAAGCTTGAACGCGGTTAGATTCTGGATGGGTGACCATTTTCGACTGTTGAGGCTAGCCGTGGTTCGGATTCCACATAAAACTGTAGGGCTCCTTACTAGGTGGTAGGGTTAATCGCGCCCGGGTTTGTACCATCGCGTTGAATGAACGATGTTCGAAGCGGCAATTATAATTGTTCGTGTTTTCCATCCAGTTAAATGTAGCCGTACCTAGTTCCCATGTGTTGTATTGGGCTAAAGTTATGACAGTAGGTGTGGTATTAGCAATCCATGTCAAGTATAACGCAAGATTACAGTAAAAGTGGAATGTTCCCAACTGACCTGAGGATGGTGTGCTCATCAGCGGCCGCCTTGTCCGCGTAGTTGCGCGCCGCCAGCACGAAGCACGCCTCCGCTTCGTTCATGCGCGCGCGGATGAGGTCGTTGTCCTTGAGGCACGAGCCCTGAATGTAGATCACCCGCTGCGCCCAGATGGGGACCTGACGGTTGATAAAAGACACGCCTTTTCAACATTGAAGCGCGGTTGGGTAGAAGCAATTTAGGCAAAGCCAATGTGGACTTGAGACAGAGATTTCGTTTGGACGTTTCTTCTCCTCTTCAGACTCCACAGAAACAATAAAAAACTGTCGCACGTTGACAAGAAGATTAATGAAAAGAACCAATATTAAGTTAAATATGTCTTCCACAATGCGCCTTCTGAACTTTGTATTACTCTATGTAGACGAATGCACGTGATGTGCATGAGGGAAGAGTGGAGCGATATCTCAGAACGATAAATAAATAGAGTAATCAAAGGTGCAGAAGGCACATTGTAGTAACAATTTTAAACAGTTAGGTACATCTAGCCAGCGGATATTACCTGCAGTATCATTCTCATGGTGGTGTCCAGCTCCATTGGCGACAGGAGCACGACGTAGTAGTCCTGCAGGAGCGGGTGCGCGTAGAATTCGTTGAGGAAATCCATGATTGTGTCTGCGTGCAGCGTGGTGGAGCACACCACCACGTGCTTCTCGGATTGCGCGCGGTGGGACGAATACGAGCCACCGAGCTTCTGTCGCTCCATCCACGTGAACGCGAGTTGCTCGAACTGGGAACACGCGCGAGCTCAAACATTTGAGAAGGCAAAAAGGCCCAGAGTGTCATTAGGTTATTAAGAAAAGTGTTTGATAGAAATGTACTTTTCATTCTCAAACTACGAACATCCAAAATAGATATTCCTACACGAGGGGACTAGCACGGTCGCATTCAAAAGTCCAGTGCACATTCCAACGCGATTGCTATGAAGCGCCCGCATCGCGCGGTGGTGAAGCGGGAGGGGAGGATCGTACTGCCCGCGCGGGTCGCCCCACCTGACGATCGGTCGGCGGGGGAACGAAACATGTGCAAAACAAACCCGACCGTAGGGTGCTACTGGACTATAATACCTGTATCATCCTCGGGTGTCTCCGGATACGCTCGGCTTTCTTTGTGGACTCGAATGAAATTAACAAAAAAATTACAATTTCAAAGATTTTTGAAATTTCGCAACAATTTTTTTTTCGCAGTGGATTAAAAATTTACCTAATCCATTTCCTTAAAGAAGGTGTATGTGTATGTGGATGATAACTATAAAAAAGTTATAACTGTAATGTGCAACAAATAATGTGTATTTTTAAAAGTACAAATATAACCGGACTCGTTTTCTTTAAATCTTTATTGCTGATGTAACATTTAAAAACAATGACCACACGAAGATTATCTACTATCTGCGTTTTTTTTGCGGCAGTTCATGAAAGTAATTTTCACTAAACTTGCAAAATAATCTAGAAAAATTTCATAAATCACACACTGTTTATTTACATAAGTCAATAATAAGCCAATTTATAAGAATTGAAAATGAGACTAACATAGTTGGGTTTTAAAGAATTTTTCATTCTTCAAATATTTGTAAGATCTCCCTAAAGTAAAACCTATTATTTGGAGACCGCGTTGACAAGTAAATTTCAACAGTTGTTTGAGATATTTCATTTTTCGTTTCAACAGTGATACGACATGAGGTAAACCTCAGACCTATGCATTAAAATTGTATGATTGGAAATCGCAAAAATAAATAAAAGGTCCTGGTTGCATCCTTTTTAGGGTTCCTGACCCGAAAAGTGCCGATGGAACCCTATTACTAAGCCACCGCTGTCCGTCCGTCCGTTCATCCGTCCGCCCGTCCGTCCGCCCGCCCGTCCGTCCGTCCGTCCGTCCGTCCGTCCGTCCGTCCGTCCGTCCGTCCGTCCGTCCGTCCGTCCGTCACAGGCACAGAAATCGGAATTCCTGTGGTCACAGGGCTGTATTTTAATTTAATTTATCAAAAACCATAAAATATTTATCTTAAAAGCAGTGTATGAAAAGTCAAAAGAGTGTTTGTATGTAACTAGCTACATACCAGACGTACTGTCATGATCATAGCCAAATACACCACATGGGAACTAGGTGCCGAGCCAGGACTTTTGGTCTTATTGCACGGTTTCATTAAAATGAAAGAAAGAAAGAAAGAAATTCTTGATTGTGCAAATTACATTAAAAACTATACACAGATCAATTAAACCTAACAGAGCGAAACTGCACAAAGGCGGACTTATCACTAAAAGTCATTTCTTCCAGTCAACCTTTGCGGTGATGAGGATAAGAATTGAAAAAGAAAATGTAGGTAATTTGTAATGCATAAAGAGTGACAGAAACCAATTTATACACTCAATTCATACACATACATAAACAATCATTTACACCTTAATACATATATTAATATCTTAAAGTAATAAACTTATACATATATAAGTATACATATAATTTTACATAGATAAGTTGCATTTAATGAACTAATTTTAACTAGGTCCAAAATATATATAAATAAATGATAGATCTCACGGATGAACTATCCGATCAGCCATTTCCAAATAATACTCATCAACATATGATGTTAATTTTAAAATTATGATGAATTAAAAGACCAGGGAAATGTTTACTACATGCCAGGCGCCAACGCTACCACCTAGTAAGTAAGGAAGGACGTACAGCTCTTTAGATGAAATGCGAACCATGAGCGATCAATTAATCCCCTATTTGCCTCTACAAACATGCAAAGGAATATATTTAATCGAACCACTTGTATTCATTTCAAGTGCCGAAACAATGAAAGCAAACATTTATGGGTCCTTTTTTCAAAACTTGGCAATTGTTTTAATATTTTTAATAACAGTGTAGATAACTGTAATAATATAATAAAAACATTGGATATAATTAAAAAAGAGGAATATGCAGCGGTTGATAAAACATGATGAACTAACATGTTCAAAATGGTATCGCATGTGCACACACGGTCAGGATGAGAGTACATCCTATATGAGTGGTCATTTGCAAATGACTGTGTGCATTCGTGTATGCATACATCTTATTCCGGGAGGTCACGACATTTTTGATCACGATAACGTAAGAGGCTGAATCAAGTTCACAGGCTAGAAATAGCTCTGGATGCTTAATATGTCAGTCAGCCTGCGCTAAGTGGTATCGTTAGCCAGATACGCTATACAAAATAGATTTTAGTATATACCTGATTGTTTGCACATTATTGAAACCTATTAAATTATGCAGCAATAACCATTGAGTAAATACTTAAATAAACCTAAAGTCTGTAACCTAAATTGTCTCTAACTAGGAAATCCAAACAAAGATTTGTTCAGTTTTGGTATTACTAAGCAAGAATGTACTGATACTTGAATACATCGTTATTTTCAGCCAGTAGGGAACCAATCATATTTTTTTTTGTCACGAAATTTACTTTTTTTCAGGTGCCATATCTAGCTACCGCAACCGCTTGTCGCAGGTAGACCGAAGATTCAGCATCAGAGAAGCCCGTTTTCAGCCACTTACGTATCGTTACCATTTGTGTCGCGCCCTCCTAGACTATATGTACCAAAATGCTCATATAGGTGCTTCCAACTATCCTCGAGGTTAATTGTCAATTTAGAGAAGGCGTCATGAGGTATGTGCTCTCGAAGATTCCGAGCGCTCCTATTTCTCTCGGGAGATTGAAGCTTGTGAACGTGGTGTAATTATAGGAAATGGAGCCATCTGAACGTCCGCGTTAAAAGGTTGCTCCATTTCGAACTTAGCGACTTGAAGAAATGGTTGGATCGTTTTCGGCATTGCGGCTTTTCCCCATCCCGGATGCCTAAGTGACAGGCCAACAGACATTTGACCGTCTGCGGTAACTATGTAATAGAAAGAAAGTTCCCGTCCGTTGACTCGTACAAGTTTGGGAGGCTTTCGGTACATGTGCTCGATTGTCCCAGAGTGACTCATAAAAGTTTGCTGACGCCAGTCTGAAAGTGATTAGCATTTCGATCCGATATAAATTTGCATACATTCCGTTAGCACAAGTTAGGAGAGCTTTTAGTTAGGTGGCTAAGACCTCATAGTAGTTTCGGCGAAGTTGGAAAGGAATTTCTCTTCAAAAGCGATTTTCGTGTTCAATAGAGAAACAAACTTTTTAATAGGTTTTATAATGAGATTGGATAACGTCAATTCCAGAAAGAAAAATATGAGAAATAAATATTTTAAGTAAATCGGAGAAGCTTTAATTTCGTTTGAAAATGTTTTAGGAGCTATGTACGACCACATTTTACATTTTACGAGTAAATAACATGAGTAAATAAGTTGTACAGTAGTAGTAGTACTAGGGGGTAGGGTTAGCAAGATAATCTAATCTAATCTAATCTAATCTCTAATCAACCCTGTGTTGGTACCATCGCATGAATGAAAGATGGTTTAGGCGGCAATGTGTCTGCGTTTACAAGCCAGTTCTATGGGATATTTCCCATGTGGATGGGTTATATCATAACAGAAACAAGCGTACATGACGTATGTCGATAGTTCCATTAAAAAAAAATTCATGTATTCTTGTCACACCGCAAGAGCTACATAATTAAACTAAGATTTATTTTCATTTGCATTGTATGCCAGAAAACTACAGTTTTTCTAAAACAAGAGGACTTTAATCGACATAGTAACGTTTGACTATCACATCAGTTTTAATTTTCGATGTATTCAATTTATCAAAATACGATTGGTTTGGTTACATCTGTCCCGTCCGATTTTTTTATGCATTTGTATTGGATTTTGGTTTCATTCAATTGACGTTAACATATTAACAAAACCAACATAGGAATCAGGTTGGTTTTTAAAACTTTTTTGCAAAGAATACCTTCTAAACAATTTTCTTGAAGTTGTCGTAGTAAGCTGTTGGTAGCATCGCTAATCTTAATCTAAGTGTAAGTATATAAATCTGTGTTATAATATAAGTAAATTTATTTTTCAATATTGATGATAAATTTTTTAAAAGTTTTTAATTTTCAGACTATTCGTTTGTTTAGTTTAGTTAGCTACATTTTTTGAGCACGCTGTGTTTGTCCATAATTGTAGATGGTTTCTGACATTTTGACGGTCTTTTGTTGGACGAGTGTTTCGAAAGAACTCTCATCGCGGCAAAATAACAAGAGACGGATACGCCTTTTCATAAATTTAATAAAAGTACAGCTTTTGGTCCTGGGGCTTGAGGATTGCCTTTCATGCGAGAGGTCAGGGTTCAAACTTCGCACCGGTATGCACCACTTTATTTCTCTTTCTGAGTCGAATAAGTGCATTTCGTTATTAATGTGAGCTGTTCCATGGTTCGGAACCCATGTAAAACTGTAGGTGGTAGGTGGTGGTTTAATCCCGCCCAGGTTGGTACCAAGACATTTAATGAAACTATGGTTAAAGCGGCAATGAAAAATTGACCTTGATTTTCGTCCAGTCCAGTGCAGCCGTGCTCATAAAGGGAACGTCCTGAAATGGCAGCCAATTCCATCGGGAATGAAGTGTATTGGTCTAAATCGTATTAATTGTATTTGTGTGGTATTAGCCATCCATGTCAGGTTCCATAAAAAAAACATCAAAGGTGTTACCTGCGTTGGAAGCACCATGAGGGCGACGCAGATCATGATGACCATGTAGAGCTGGGAGGGCCAGATGTCTGGCACGAAGTCCCCGTAGCCGACCGTGGAGAAAGTCACCACCACGTAGTAGGTCGCCTGGAATAGGTTGAGGTGGCGGTGGCCCGCTCGCTGGAAGTGTTGGATGCCGCACACGCTGTTGGAAAACAACCTTCGTGAATATATATCTATTATGCTTTATGCATGCACGTCTATATCATAAACTTATGTTGAATGTGAAGACACACAGAGACTACGGACGGATAAGACTAAAAAAAATCATGTCAAAAAATTCATAAAAAAATTACTGACATTAAATTTGTCTATGCCCTATATACAGAGACCCTAGTCGGACTTCTTACCTAAATAGGCTTTTACGGAACTTCGAAGTTACGTCAACGTCAAACCCAATGCAAAATGTGTTTATTATTCTGTGGTTTTACTTCTTCAACCTCAGTGGCCAGTCTGAGTTCTCACCTAAATTGGGTACCCCGTACAAGTTTTACTACTCTTTACTCGTTTTACTTCTTCAACCTCAGTGGCCAGTCTGAGTTCTCACCTAAATTGGGTACCCCGTACAAGTTTTACTACTCTTTACTCGTTTTACTTCTTCAACCTCAGTGGCCAGTCTGAGTTCTCACCTAAATTGGGCACCCCGTACAAGTTTTACTACTCTTCCTGTAGTTTTACTTCTTCAACCTGTTAAAAACCAAATCGAAGTAGCAAATTTGTATGAAAACGCGGGCTCGGCGTAAACGGCAACGTCAACGTATTTACAGTAAGGATGACGAAGCTGTCAAGTCAAACTCAGACTCGCAAATTTTATTTTGCTTAAAGTCCACTGCGCGTGATCTTCAATTCTCCATACTTTTGAAAACGCCAGTCGATCAGTTTGGCGTTAACACCATTTTAGGTGACAAAGTCAGAGTGAGGCTCTGAGTGGTCAGTCTGAGTACTCACCCAAATTGGCGTTTACGGAACTTTGAAGTTACGTAAAAATGTCAAACCACATACCAGTTTTACTACTTATTCTGTGGTTTTACTTCTTCAAGCTGTCAAAATCAAACTCGGACTTCCGATTTGTGTGAAAACGCGTAGTTGGCGTAAACGGCATAGTACGAAAAAATAAATTTTACTCCCCACCGTGCTCACTCCTTAGCTTGATGAGAAGTGTACTTCTATTTATGGGAACAATCCAGATACACGTAGCTATAAAAATCCGCATCGAAATCGAGTAATCTGTTTTCAAGTTATAGGAGAACATACAGACAGAAAGACACTAACATTTGATCTTATAAGAGCGTGATATTGCTTGAAATCAAATTTATTGCTGATACTTGATTTCGGCACATAAAAATGGTTCAAATGGTATCACTATATTTCTTCAAGTATCAGTCCTATGAGGCGCACTAAGAGAAATGTTGTTCGTTATTCGAATTCCACGTTAAACTGTTGGTCTCATTCCTTACTTACTTTGTAACCTTACGTGGTAAGGTTTATCCCGCCCGGGTTGGAACCAACGCATTGAATGAGATATCTTCGTAGCGGCAATCGAAGTTGTCCATGTTTTCTATCCAGTTCAGTGTAGCCGTGCAATATAAGTAAGGTCCTTGCATGGCACCCCGCATGCCCCCGCGAGGTGTGTGAGGAGAGGTGGATGAAGTTGCATAACAATAGTTTGTCCTTAGTGTTTTGACCTCACTTATCAATGCATTGCATTTAAATATATATCAGCCTCAATGGCCCAATGGCGCGACACTTCGGCGATCGCTCTCCGAAGTTAAGCAACGCTGGGTCCGGTCTGGTCTTGGATGGGTGACCATTCGACCGTTGAGAGAGGCTGGCCGTGGTTCGGATTCCACGTTAAACTGTAGGTCCCCTTCCTTACTAACTAGGTGGTAGGATTTATCCCGCCCGGGTTGGTACCATCGCATTGGATGAACGATGGTCGAAGCGGCAATGAAAATTGTCCGTGTTTTCCATCCAGTTCAATGTATCCGTGCAATATAGGGAAGGTCCTGGCATGACACCTAGTTCCCATGTGGTGTGTTGGGCTAATACCATGACAGAAGGTGTGGTATTAGCCATCCATGTCCAGTCTTAGTGTCCAGTCACATACAAAAAAAATCTTTTTATGTTTATTAAATGTTATAAATTCACTAACAGTTGCCCCAATAAGCCTGGTTTTCACCAAGTGCTGATTTATTTTAATCGACACTTAGGCTGAGATAAATAGTCGCAACAGAAACTAAGACTAACGAAAAGTATTACTTTGTGCGTCACTTTGGCACATTTTGTATGGACGAAACATTGACGTACATAAAGCAATTGCTTTAGTTATGTCAATGGGACGAAATCTCAAAGTAATGTGACGTCACTGTACTACTTTTCGTTAGTCTTAGTTTCTGTTCCGTCTGTTTATCTCAGCCTTAAAGTGCTTTTATTAATAAAGTGCTGGTTATCTTGTATTGGTATTGATTGCAGGGCGCTAAGAAAGGTCCTTAATATGTGGCGATTAAACTAATCAGCATTAGGTGAAAAAGGCCCTAAGACTGCTAAAAATGCCTTAGGCATTAAGTTGATCCCTTATCCTTTTGTTCGAGTTTAATAAAAAAGTTAATCGTCTATTGTTTTCAGTTAATTTATTTGGTCGTTGATTTTTCAAACTTTCACCATGCCATTTTTAAAGATTGGTTCTTTTCATTCAAATAAAAAGTGTAAGTATCCATATTTTTTCAAGACTACAATGAAACACGTAGTATATTATATACACTTACTGGTAAATATAGTTACAAATGAATACCTTGTGAAAACGAGGCACAGCAGCGTGGCACAGAGGATCATCAGCTGTTGCGACAGCATAGATTGTGATTTCTGCATCGCCCGGTGGAGATCGTTCTAAGGAATAACACTTGGATCAAAATAATCCCGTATCGAAAGAAATACTAATTTAATTTATAGGGCGGAAGTGAGTGAAATCGTCCGAGAGCGGTTTAGTAAAAAGAGCCAGGGTATATGTGTGTAAAAACAATTTATATATGTGATCGTCGCTTCGTCCTCTAGAATAGAAATCAGGTCAATGCGTCGAACGCAGCGCTTGGATTTTAATGAGAGTACGGTTAAAGGGAGAAATTAAAACGGCTCTTTGGAAATCCTACGAGCGAGCACCGAACACTTCTGAACGTACGATATTTTCCAATAATACTTATTCTGGAATTTTTTTTTCTTAGGTTAAAATAATCTTATTGCAGTTCTCTAGTAAAGAACGAAATCGAACTATGGACGTGATATGAGCTGAGTGTGTTCAGTTTGATAAGAGCGTGAGTAAATTAACAATTAATTATATTTAAAATTACCCACAACGAAGTTCGATAATGAAAAAAGTAAATATGTAAATTGTTTTACATGCAAAAGGCAAATATTATAAAAAAGTTCGAACATGGAATATGAGCGTTAACAATTACCAATTAATTATATTTAAAAATAACCACAACAAGGTTCGATAATTAAAAAAGTTAATATGTAAATTTATTTACATGCAAAAGGAAAATATTATAAAAAAGTTCGAATATAGAATATGAGCATTAGATATGTACCGTTATAACTTTCAAATATAGCTAGACCATGTTTTAGAATACGACTATTTTGTCGTTATTTTTTAAAATAATAAAACATGGTTTTACATACTCCCTTGTCAAACTGCATGCAACCAGGTGTTAACACGCCCGTAAACTAAATTGACAATTTTATTATAACACAAACTCACAAATAAATTCTCGAGCGATCTCTTCGCCAGCCAACAATTCAAAAATACGGGAATAAATAAATTCCGCAGGGGCGGGTACGGCAACTGCAATCAAACAAACTGTTAATTGAGTTCTGGAACAAGCAATACGTATTAGGGGACACAAAATAACAAAAACAAAGGCCGGTGACTGGTGCTATGTAGTTTCACAATGCTCGCGTTTATTTAATTTCAACTGAAATATTCATATATGCAAATAATCACTCACCGTGAAGGCGAAAGGTACCGTGTTGACCATTTCCAGCACAAAATGAAACGACAGTATTTGTTGCCATATGTTGCCCTGAAATAAAAATATAAATCATCATTCGTTCAATATATTTCCAAAGGACGAGACTCATCTCAGAGAAGGGTAAATATATCGAGCCTACTTCTCGTGCAAACGTTTCTAAGTAATCACTCGCACACAATGAGAAAAAACCTCTTGCCCGTTGCTCGCACACAACAGGAAGTAGAACCTACATTTTATCTGCTTGTGCAATTTTTGTTGCATTGTAGAGTCAAGACGGTACCTAGGAACGAAACAAATATTTATGAATTTTTCTCATTGGTACCTTGTTTGTTTAAATTTTTGATAATACGAAATATTTGTTTGAATAACATATATTGTTTTACTAAATACTCAAATATTATTATGATAAATAGTAACAAAAACGTCCAAATTACAAATTATGAAAAATGCTATAAATAAAAATAATTTTCCATGTTTTTATTTATATTGACATAAACGAAATATTGCAGTTTTTTCACTAAAATATCGATTGATAATAATAATAATAAATAATAAACTGTTTATTAGATGAAACGTATACATACATTCTTAGAGTAGACTTAATATAATTGCACAATTTTCCTTAAATTATGTTTCCTTATTGCCGAACTGTTAAGTTCTGTTCCTCACCTTTAGTGAGGAAAAAAATTCCGTCAGTGCCGAATCATATAAAGTCCATTACAGCGTCTACCTCAACCCATCTAGATTCAGAAGGAATTATTTATTTATTTATTTACATATGTTTATTGCATTCAAAACGAAATTGGCAAAAGGCACAACTGAACGCCGCCGGAGGCATTCCCTACCAGTCTACTTTTGGGTATCGTTAGCAATAGTGCGAGTAGCGGTTAAGAATAAAATTATGTACTTTATATACTGTAAAATAATAATGGTCATTCGCTTTAACTTTATAGCGAACGCATATTAAAAGTTGTTCATTTTATATGGTCGGCAGCGCTCTCGCAAGCATCGTAACCTAACATAACATTTACATCGCACTAACATAATAGTGAACGCTTATACAAATGTTTCTTGATTGTGTACACAATTCACAATAATAAGCATTCGCTGAAAAAAAATAGCATTACACGTTCTGAATTTAGACGATGTGCGGCGCTCTATCTAAAGAAGTTATACAGGCTGTTCGGCACATCGACCGACCACATTTTTTTTTAGGTAATTGGGATAATTTAACAGGTTTTCACCTATGATACCTTTTACCAGGTGTCACGTAGTATGGAGATACGATTTTATTTTTTTAAATTACTGAAATTCCAGCCTGAAACTCTTGTAACTTGTTTATTTGATGAAATACCACGAAAAGGACTAATGACCTCCCAAAATCCCAAAGACGAGTAAAAATATGATATGATAGGACATTCATAAATAGGTTAGGATGCAGGTTAGTTCTATAGTCTTTTGTTAACTTACTGTTTTATTACTTTATCTGTATCTGTGTTTCCTCCAAATAAATAAATAAAAAAAAAATTAAGAGGTTCTTTTTATTTTAAAAAGTTTACATGATTCTAAATTTTTTTATTTCGTGCGGGTACAATCATAAACTAAAATGTCACAGGAATTAAAAGCTGTTTTTTTTTTAAATAAAGAAAAAAATCTCATCTCAATACCACGGGACAATTGACAAAAGGTATCGTGGATCAAAACCTTTCAAGTGACCCCACTCACCTCCAGAACATTTTCGTGTGCCAATGTGCCGAACAACCTGTATAATAAGCTTGACTGTGAAAGGCAACGACTTTAGTGGCATCGGTGATAGCCTCCTAGACTGTCTATAGTATCATTCTAATCTGCATTCATCGCGGCGCGCCCTAAAGGCTGGGGCTTCAATCCGAGGGATAAAGCGTTCGCCAGCGGAGGTAATAAAACAAGACGAGAGGAGAACGGGCGCTCCCATATCCGCGATATTGTAGCAATGTCGCGGGTAAGTGTTTGGGATCGGCACGGATAACTCTGTACTGTTACAGAACTCGTACTCAGTTCGATATAGAACGGATGCAGCGCAAATAAATGGGAATATATTTATATGCTATCCGGTCAGTGATCCGTAAGAAACGAAATGAACAAGTCTCTTTACTTACTTTGGCTTTAAAACAACAAATAGACGACTGCATTGTAATTTAATAGGTTACTGCAACTGGACGGGTTCACAAAATACATCCGATGTGATATTGCTCTGATGGTCATCATGAATTTATAAATTATAATCATTTTGATGGATAATTTTTTAATAATGTTGCCTTGCATATGTTTCATATGATTGAACGAGTATTAAGTATTGAAAATTTTTTCGTATAGGCACTGCGATTTATCTTTTATATTTTTTTTAAAGGTACGGTATTTAAAGGGGAACGGCTGCTCCGGTATCCGTGATATCATGGCAGTGTCGCAGGTAAGTGTTTGGGATCGGCACGGATAGGTCTGTACTGTCATAGAACTCGTACTCAGTTCGATATAGAACCAATGCGGGTCAGATAAATGGGAATATGTATAATTGATGCTATTCGGTCAGTCGCTGATCTGTAGGATCATATAGAAAACAAAATAAAAAGATATGTTTACATGATTTGGCGTCGTCCAAAGATAAAAATGCATTGTAAGTTTATAGGACAGGTTGAAAAAATAGGCGATGTTCTGAAGTTCAACATGAATATGATTCGTATTATGTGTGATGTGGCTATGAAGCAAATACATATAAATTAAGAAATAATCCTTTGAAAGAAATTTTTCAGAACTGTTTTGTGTGGCACTGCTGGCCTCAAACCTTTCGGGGGCAATGCTATAACTGAAAATGTTCTTACAATTACTACAGCTCTATTAATGTCCTTCTCTAATTTTAATTACGAGTGTGTTCTTATTCTAATACGATTAAGGCGATTGAAGTGTTCGTATTTTTAAACACTGTGCACAACACAGACATTTGTGTAGAATCTTAATTGCTGCGTTTAATTAAAAGTGAGAATTAGGATGTTCCAGTACTTTGCATAGATCAGTAGGACTATTCTTGGAATTACGTGCTCATCGAGAAAACCACTTTGACAACCTCTAAAAATGGGAGTGATTGCATCGCTTGCTTTGGAATGAGTCGAGCCTTAGTCGGGGGCTCCGGGCGGAGGGTAACTTCACCCATCGCCCCCTGCCTGGATCAGCGCTGACCTAATCCAGCTTCGATTTTCGCAAGAAAAACGCAAGTTTCGACACCAGTTCTGTCACATTACGGCTAATCGGCCTAAACGCCTCGATCGCACCTCGAACGCGCCCGATTAGCCGATCCATCGCAAAGGTCGCGTAGGCATCAATTTCAGTGCGTACATCTTCCGACGATCGCGTCGATCCAAGAGAGGTTGGACCACTGAAGGGAAAGAAAGGAAAAGTGGCATGCGGTCGGTGTCGCGTCTCTGCCGTATGGAAAAAGTGGCCATTTTTTTTTTATTATTTCGTTTTTCCTTATGGTGACTATGCACACTTGGATATGTCAGAAAGAACATACATGATATATGTAGTCTTAGTTCAGTTAATTATAAAAGTTCGAGCAAAAAATAGCCTTCGTCAAAGATTTCAATATAAAATTTTAATGTTTGATTAATATTTTCAAATTAAGGCCCTGGTACTAGCCAAATCGCAAAGTTAGACGAGGCACCCCAAGTTAACTAACGAAGTCTGACGATTATAAGTGTTATTCTTACAATATATGATTCCTTGTCTAGGAATCGACCTATTTTCGTTAATGTATGTTTCCTTTTTCTATACAAAATACATTGCGGAAACGGTGTCCATTTCCGAACTTTTTTGACTAAATGTAGAAATCTAAAAGCAAATGGATTTTTTTGTTAATGCATATATGCTGTTTTTGCTTATATCTAAAAATCGAATTACTTTCAGAATTCTAATGAGAAAAATCAACTTTTTTATTTTTATTATTATTTAAATAAATGATGTAATAAAAAAATATTAACAATCCATTATCAGTCTGGAGTTCTATTTGGATGTGCTGAAGAGTTTCACTACATATTATTACATTTGTTAAAAAGTGCATTTGTATGGCGCGAGTAGTTGGCTAGTCCTAGCGCCTTAAAACTAAACATTCATAACATTACATACAGTTACAGAACATGAATTGAGCCTGAAGACAATAAATCAATTAACAAATATATGTAGTAAAATTTCTTAAAATACAAATCAATAAATACATTTTAAAATTAAGAACAGAATTATAACTAAAATGATTAATATAACGATAAAATGACTAGAATTATGACTAGGTACTTAAATTGTAAATGCGAATCCGACGGTGCGTCATGTGTCCATAGTCGAAACTTTGCCACCGCACGCGAATGTCTGTCGAGTCAGTTCCCACACGTACATATAACTAGGTACTTAAATTGTAAATGCGAATCCGACGGTGCGTCATGTGTCCATAGTCGAAACTTTGCCACCGCACGCGAATTTCTGTCGAGTCAGTTCCCACACGTACATATAACTAGGTACTTAAATTGTAAATGCGAATCCGACGGTGCGTCATGTGTCCATAGTCGAAACTTTGCCACCGCACGCGAATGTCTGTTCGAGTCAGTTCCCACACGTACATATAACTAGGTACTTAAATTGTAAATGCGAATCCGACGGTGCGTCATGTGTCCATAGTCGAAACTTTGCCACCGCACGCGAATGTCTGTCGAGTCAATTCCCACACGTACATATCCTCCAATGCGTTTGCGACTTTTTGAAAAATGGAGAAAAAGGGTCTCATAGTAGGCGCGCTAGATGGCATATCTCCTTCCTTTTTTATCTATCGGTTGGACGTAATGAAATTGACGCGTTTAAGCGATTATTAAATTATGTCTTTGATTTTTTTCCACGAAATCTTTTATATTTTTAAGAATTTTTATAGAGTTTTGAGGTACCACACTAAGAAAATGAAGCCACGTGCGGGCTTGAATATAGATACATTTAAAACTAGATACCATAAATGGATTGCACCTTATTCCTTTTCAAAAAAATTGTGAAAATACAGGTGCTATTTAGGTTCTTCTCGAGGCAAAAATAAGCACCTTAATAACCTTTAAATATCAGAAAAGATAAATCGCAGTGCCTGTAAATATTAGGTAAATAATTAGGTGATAAAAATATATAAATACTCAAAACTCGTTTTTTCATATGAAAACCATTGCATATCTACATTATAAAAAAAATCACGAAAAGGATAATATAATTATTTAAAAATAAAAATTTCAAAACAACATAATTTCGAGAATAATTGTAAGAGAAAATTAATTAACATATTGCAATTAAGGAAAATATATTTATTAAAATTATTATTACACTAGCAGCCCCTCCCGGCTTTGCACGGGCATAATATCATTTTAAAAAATATTATTTCGACACAATGATACACAAATAAACCCTTTTTACGTAGAGTTCCTACATTGAAATAAAGGAAAATAAAAAAAACTTAGATATTTTTATTAGATGATTATTAGATATTAGAGAAATAATAAATTCAAAGTGCTGTAGGGAGAACCGCCGAGACACTATTTATAGGCACGCTCCTGCGCCGCCCCGACCGGCCGGTACCGCCGCAAACGCAATTTTTAAATCTGTAATATCTTCGAAAATATTCATTTAAATCATATGCTGTAGAGGGCCATATAGATCTATATTAAATCAACAATGTATTTAAGGTATTTAATTGGATAAGGATTAATGCTGTATTGGTTAAAATCGCTTCGAAAATTAGCCATTGTTTATCGTAAAAAGTAAATGACAAAAAATGTTATCCATAAGAGATAGACATATACCATCGCGAAATTTTCTGTAGACCTTTTCAATGTGTACAATACTTAGTACATTATTTTGATAAATCTCGTAGGGTTCAGCCTGCGTTTGCAATGTAAGCGGAAAAAATGTAATTTTTTACGACATCACATTGGAATCCTCAAAAATAACAGTATTTCTCCACTATTTAATGGATGTTATTATTCATATAAACCTTCCTCTTTAATCACTCTATCTATTTAAAAAAACCGCATGAAAATCCGTTGCGTAGTTTAAAGATTTAAGCATACATAGGGACATAGGTATATAGGGACAGAGAAAGCGACTTTATTTTATACTATGTAGTGATTAGATATAGATGTAGATAATTGTAAGGTCAAAAAAATTTATTCATTGAAAGTGTCATTAAGTGTCAGTGGAGCATACGCTTTCTCCCCCTCGTGTGTCCGTGGGCGTTTCTACACTCAAAAGAGCATCAATTTCAATGAATACTCCAGGAGACCTGAGATACTGCATTCAAATTAGAAAATATAAGAAGTACCTGAGTTAGGGCCAAAATTTAGCCATGGCGGTGTTAAAGTTGTATTAGAGCTAGTCAAGAAGTATAAAGTTATTATATAAACCCTTATATATACCCTAACCTAATATTACCATTACAAAATAATACAAATAATTTCAAACATAATTAAAATGAATATAAGTCCAAAAACAATAAAATATTTGTTTGTGAAATTCTTATTACAGATTGTTTACAATCTAAACCTCTTACGGGATAATTTTAGCGACATTGTGACGAAGCCTTACTGCTGGCTTAAGGTCTGAAAAAAGATAAAATATAAAATGAGCATGAGATTTATTTATAACTGGCTATTCGTCGCTAGACTCGTGTGAAATCTGCGAATAAGTAAAAATATTTGTTTAAATATTAGAAAGGAAAACGAAGCACACAATAAATAATAATGATATAAATTTAATTACGTTAATATGTTCCTTGTAATATTAATTTTAGTGGAAACATAAGGTTTGTGAATTTGTACTAATATTCTATGTAAAGGTAATATTTAAATGGATTCCAATTATAACTCTTCAATTCCCTTACCGAAATCAGGTTAGTACGGAGGCTTAATCACATTTATCTCTGGAGCTTCGACTCCCAATCTAGTTCCGTAAAAATAGCACTACCCTTGAGAGTAAGTTCCGAAAGGTCAGGTGTATTTAAAGTGCTCAAGACGTCAAAGGAATAGTGGACCGGGTTACCTGTCGCCACCGAAATAACATGTAGATTAAAAGTATGTAGAGCCATTATAATATAATGTAGCTGTCCCGTCTTTCGGAGTTCAAATGACACGGCCACAAAGCTAATTCTAAAGGGTATTTGAGGTGGCACGCCTTTTGCACAAATCCTGCGCTCTCAGGTTTGCCGCGCGAGTGTTGCAGCGCGAACCGCCAAAGGATTAGGTGGCGTCCTAGTTGAGCTAATGGGATCCGGATTACACTTTGACGTCCGGATTACATTCGAAAGTAAAGGGCACCGCCGATGCGGCCTATTCTTGGAAGGATTTTTTCTCCACGAACGGACTGCACATGTGCCAAAATGGTTCTTCTCACTAAACATGTTTTTATTTGGTAGACTAGGCATGGAGACCAATTTTTGCGCTAATGCTTTTACAAACGGAATCAATTATTACTGGTGCATTTCAATATCGCTTGTGGAAATTAAAATGTATTTTTTTTTATTTTATCGCACTGCTTCAATGAATTGATATGCTTTAAAAACTGTGTGTTCAGTGTACTGAAAAAAAGGACGTATTCTATTGCATTAAAAGTGTTTACAATTTATTATTGCATACTTGTAAAAAAAAATGCTCTACCGAATAAAGAATTTGAAATTTGAAATATGGTTATGGTGCTGTCTCTACAACAAACACAAAAACAACAATCGTTGTTATTAATATTATGTCTGCCTACAGAACCAATACGGTGAAAACAACTAAATAAGTAAATGAATAAATAAATAATTAAATAAATCAGAAAAACAGCTAATCTGGTTGTATGTAGCTGAACGCCCCCCTTGTGTCTTATAATTTATAAGACACAAGAGGTATATAATTTATAATTTATAAAATAAAATTCAGTTTGATAACGGCGAATGCCGAAATATTACTGCTTTTTACGATATCTATGTTATGTTTCAGGATCGACTCCCGATTCCCGGTCCTGCACTCCCTGCACCCTATTGCAGCTCCAGGGGCGCGACTCGCGCCACCCGATCCGCATAGAGACGGCGCGGCGCGGGACACAAGAGGGGGCGTTCAGCTACATACAACCAGATTAGCTGTTTTTCTCATTTATTTAATTATTTATTTATTCATTTACTTATTTAGTTGTTTTCACCGTATTGGTTCTGTAGGCAGACATAATAAATTTGAAATATGTAACTTTCCGGAAACACATGGAAATGTTTTATTTTGTGGCACTCGTTCCGTGGGGCGGTGCGATCGGTTACCAGAATACCAAAGTAATTGTCAAAGTGAATTTCTTTTCTTGATAACACTCCTGATTCATAAACTCGGAATTCCCAGTATTGGCCTCCTGGAGAGCAATTATAATCACCACTATCTTTCAAGACCATCACAACACATACCCGAAGAAAGGTGCCAAGCCAGAATCTTACCCTTTTTTAATTCGAAGGTGCAAAATAATAAAGAAAGAGGTACGCCGCTTCACTATCACGGCCGTGGTACTAGACTAGGCTTCTAAGTTACAAGTAGCATTTCAGCCTCGAATGAATGGAAACACGGTAAGGTCGTTACTATGAAATCAATAAAAAATATCAAAGTATAATTTGAAATTTCATGAATCATTCATTATATTATACTCTACTCTTGCCTAGCTATTCAAATTGTCGGTGTTGAGGGGTGGGCCTAAAACTTTGCATTCTCGTTTAGTAACGATTTATTGATTACTTCATTTATACAGCTTGTATTTAGCGATAAGAGGTATGTGCAGTAGTCAAAGCCGACAATTTAAACATAAATAGGGAATATGCCGAAAAAACTATGAACAAATGTTTCTGGTTAAGGATATGATAAATGTCCTTAGCTTGCAATGGTTTTAACGCAAAAATATTTTTTACTTTATAACTATCAACGCTATGTATTATAAAAAAAAGTTATTAAACCATGTTTGAATTATCTTTAATACCTTCTTAACGTCACATGTGCCCATTATTTGCAACATGCAACGATGCATAACCTAGGAGTAACGCCTGTGATGTTTCGTGCAGATTGCCGTGGGTTTGATACCCAGAGTATGCGAATCTTTCTTTTCAATTATATGTTAAAAAAAAAGAGCATTAAGTATTCGGGAGTCTTCAAGATCGAACTATAGATCTAATTACGCAATCATAATATTCCTTATCCCTTTTAACACTAAAAAGTATCAGGCCCATCAGGTTGATATCATAAATATCGCAATCTTCATTTTGTGGGAGTGGTAACGAAAGTCTGCGTTTTCACTCTAATGAAAGGGCAATGGCCAACGAAAGGGATAGTCCACATATGGCAAACGGCTTCTTCTGAAATGTGGTGTTGGGTACTAATATGATATCAATAGGTATATATATATATATTGGATGTAAGCCTTCAATATCTATAGTAAATACTCTTGACAATTTGTGTCTTTCAATATATATTTTTTTGTTATCAGTGTTTTTTTTATTTTGAAAAAAATTGCTTGTATTTGCCTCCTGAATCACTCCTAGAAATTAATGTAGCCTTATTTATAAAAATAACATAAAATTTAATATATTTAAAACATGTTTTGGTTGCAGGTTAATGGTTATTTTAATTGTATGTAATCTATATTAATAAAAAATATTATATAATTAATATATGTAAGTGTTTCGGTTAATGCCCGATGTCGGTTAAAGTCCGAAATCTTTTTTCCTTGAAGGTAACTAAAATGTTCAAAGTATACCCGCATCGAGTGCACTAATTTCGAGTTTATGGTAAGGAAAACATATTGTTGACCTATTTTTGTTCTAATTTTGTCAAACTATTTTTTTTCTTGACATCAACTCTTAATTAGTGCACTCAACATGGATAAAAGTGCAGAGATCCTAAAATCTTCAAGGATACAATATGTAATTTTAGACCAACCAACATCGGGCTTTAACCGTAATATATGCATGAATACACCGAATAGGTACATAGATAGATACATACTCAAACTCTTAATCCAAAACTTTCGCCACTACCTATAAATATATCCGCATTGTACATCTCAAACACCCAAAGGTTGGCTGGAAGAAATCTCTTCGAGGCAGCCTTTGCGCGTTATAAGTATCTGGTTATTGCACTATACTCTCTTTTGTAAATTATATTTTGTGGCGTAATAAAGACTTAACAAACGACAATGTCTCGTGCAAACATGCCCTCACCTTGTATCCCAAGTAGGCGAGCAGCAGCGCTTCGCCCAGCGAGAGCATGGCGAGCAGGACTTGCACCAGCCAGAGGTAGAGAGGACGGTCCACCCACAAGATGGCGTCCCAGTTGATGATGGGCGTCTCCTGGAACTCCTCCTCGGTGAGGTTCGCCGAGTACTCGAAAGCACTTTTGTTGTTTGGCGTGCATCCGTAGCTAAAACATTGTGGTGTGTAATCTGCAGGACTCACAATTTCTAAGGAGATCATTCAATAATATTGTCTTAAATGCATGTGTAACAATATTGTGTTAAATGCATGTATATTACCAGTAACGAAAATTCAGACAATGGCCACCC
Source organism: Incurvaria masculella (assembly GCA_946894095.1). Taxonomy (NCBI): domain Eukaryota; kingdom Metazoa; phylum Arthropoda; class Insecta; order Lepidoptera; family Incurvariidae; genus Incurvaria; species Incurvaria masculella. The sequence goes on along the minus strand of OX335666.2, from coordinate 16,577,324 downwards.
AATATTGAGAGAAAAAGTGGAGTTACAGTAATTTATATTTAGGACTTTCAAAATTCGCTAGAAAAATATTTCGATTGTTTCATGTTTTTATGGGCAAGAAGCGTTGACGTATTTAGAAATTAAAAAATTATAGAAAACTTTCAAGCGATTCAGGAATTGGCCTACTATTGGGCGTTAGAAATTGTATATTTTCGTAGCATCGACAATGTTTCGAAATATATTCATAATAACGAATATATCGAGAAGAGCTAAAAATAAATGCATTCCACATATTTCTCTTACATGAATTGAATATATGCGTAGATAAACACAAATAAATTTCGACTAAATATAATCTACCGTGCCTTGGATTTAACTAAAATGCCAAATTCATTTAGTGGCGAGTCAATTTTAAGCGCAAAAACTTTTTTTATTATTAATACTTTCGTTTTATTCTATGAAAATAAACCTAGCTTGACCTTTTTTAAAAATAATTTAATGATTTAACCCATTATTTTTATTTCGTGCAATATTTTTAAATAATGATCAAGTACCTACGGCTGATAATAGCCAAGCCTGAGTCCTAATAGACGTGTCTTGTAAAACACTATGAAGCTACGTATACGCACATTTAGATGTAAGTAAGCGTAGACAATGGGAGTACAGTTTCTACCGCAGAGCTAGCTAAACTAACTCAATTAGTGCTGTTGTTTGTTGTTAGTTACGACTCGCTTTGAACACCTATAGGATCGCGTTGCTCAAACTGCTCGACTGCAATCACATTGTGAGAGCATAGCTTCTCGGGTTTTAATAGCTGGCATTCATTGACATTACGGCAGCAGTCACAGACTGTCGGGGCAAATTTTCGATTGCACATCCGACTGGTGATACAACATTTTGAGGATTCATATCGCAGGGCGAATTGTGTCTGTAATGGGTCGTGTAGGATCTAGGATGTTTTGCCACTTCTTTGGACATAGTACTGATAGGCATCTAACGGTACGAACAAGATGCTTTTCTTGAGAATGTAATATCTTGTAATAATATTTGAGTTGCTGGTTATTCAATAATGGCAAGGGTGCAAACGGCGTCGAACATTTGGGTTTTTTGTTTTGTTGTGTTGAGGGATACAAGATACATGTTTTGCAATAGTGGATGAACAAAAGCTCGACGGCAAATACAATAATTTTAACAAACAAATAAAATAATACACTTACCAAGCAGAGAATATAGGGTCACCATCGGTTACAACTCGAAATATGTATAGCACACACATCAGAAGCTTAAAAAATAAATTTGCTATCCTAATGCGTAGACCTGCAAAACAAAGGAACATAACTTACAAACTTCGACAACGTCACGACATCTGATTCTATATTATTTCCGCATTACAGAATGTTTATTATGTAAGCCTTAGGAATAAGAAATACTTTATGCGAGTAAAAGTTCTCATTTCGAAACACGTCAGCCTAGCAAAAACAACTGTATTTGTAATCATTGTAACTTACTCGATCGTTGATTCTTGATAAAGTATAGTTGCAGTCTTTCTTTGAATGTGTTCTCGTTAACATAATACTCCACCCGGACCCTGAAACAAAATTAAATTGCATATTGGTTTGTGTCCTGAAAAATTATAAATCTTTTATCATACTTGTATTATGACGTCCGCAGAACTGCACCATGGAAACATTTTACATATTATGTGCGCGGAGAAAAAATCCGCTAGCGCTCGGCGGACGCTGTTAACTATTTCATGCACCAAAAGTTTTACAAAACAGTTAACGAACTCTAGCACATTTATAGAAAATAAAATTCATGATAAAATATTTTTACAAATATAAATAACTTAGGTAGTGCGTTTTCGTTTTGTTATCACGTAAAATAATATTAGATCACAGAATAATCAATAGTATCAGGTACCTTACCCGAGTCCGACGAAACATTTTAATTGACTTTAGTATCCTTTATGAAAACATATTGTTTCCAAAAGTCGTTAATGATACAAGCACGCCAAGTGTTGACTTAGTGGATGACTTATACAAACAAATTGAGTCCGAAACAATCTGTGATAGAGGTCTGTCAAACTATTGACATGAAAAGGTTAATCTTGGTTGTTTGGTTACAGAACGTTGGAGTCGACGTTTACCTCGTGTCAGTGCAGCAATGCTTTTAACCTATTACAGATTTTACTTAATTTCCCGCTTTTCCGCAAATCGACCTGTCACACATGCAACCAGCAAAATAAGGATTAACCTATCAGCTTCTTTACTACTATTCGCAAACGGAAGAGGAAATGCTGAAAGATCATATTTGATTTTAGTAAAATATATATGTTCACATAAAAATATTTTCAACGAAGTGTATTTAAGGTGGCCCATCCCGCTTATCTCCCCATACAAAAGGGGAAAGAAGATCACGCCCATATTTCTTGTCAGAGATCCAAAATTTTGCTCAAAATAGCTTTATTTGATCGAACTAGATGTCTGATGACTGTTGGCATTGTAAAATTGTGCTTGGTTTCTAAGTTATAAGGTCCGAAAGTTAGAATATTTCGCGAATTTTATACGATTACTTTGGAGGTAGATTACGCAATGATAAAGTAAGAACATCTTAAAAAGATTAGTCATCAGACATAGCTTATTTAATCAATATTTATAATCTATTTGGTTTTTGTTAGATTTTTGACTACAGCGGTCGTGGTTTACTTTTAGCTATAAGTCGTTTTGAAATTAAAATTTTCGTAAATCTTACCAAATCATACGCTTTGCACATTGTCTTTTTTGTGGACATGTTGTATCTTCCTCATCGCGGAGCCTGTCTTATTCTTTGAAACAGAGAAGGTTCCAGAGCGCAACAGCACGGTTTTGTACCGTGCCCGCGAATGAGTTAGTCCCGCCGGGTTGGGCCACCTTAAGTTTTTTTCTTCCAATCGAGATCTCTGCGGTGTCGAATGCCGAGCTTTCACTTAGATCTATCTATATTTCAGGTACTAAAAATAGGATTTTTAAACATGCATAGAGGGTCCACAACATGATTTAATCCATGGTTCGCAAAAGGATCAGCGAGAGCAGCTTTATGCTATACACTTTAGCTTTGATTCTTTGAATTTAGGTGCTCTATGCACGAGAAGTTATAAAGGCGTGTTAATTTATTTCTATGATTTTTGTGTAGTGTGCAAAATTCTAGAAAAACGTTCAGGGTATGAAGAGGGTTAGTTTTTACTAATTACGTTGGTAATTACGAACTTCATTGAACTTTTAAGTTGGATGGATTAAATAAAATTAACATATGTTTTTTTATTTTTTTTATATTTTTTCTTGTTTCGCATAACTACTTTGCAATGGATTAACACATTTGATTATTTTAATATTTATATTTCTTGCTTCAGTTGATGTGCCTTTAAGTGTTCTCTTACGTTTTTTTATAAAAAACCGGTATCGGTGTAATCAGAAAAAATGCTCAGAAAAGCTAAATACCCCTCGCCTCGTGAAACTACACTCAGCGAGGCACCATACCAGCGGATTTGCGGACTATTGCTGAGCTATCGAGCTTGTTCAAATTACGCTTAAGACTCCCAGGTTATAGGTATGAGGAAAGGCACCCACAGGCAGACAGTCCATATATTAGCGGTGCGGCATAGAAATGAATTTGAGAAAAGTAGGTATGTGTGCATGAAAAGTTTTTTGTTTGAACGTTTTAGCCAAATGAGTCCGATGCATTTTCTGTGGATTATTTAGCAATTATTTATTTATATTTTGGTGTCATGGAGACAAAACTATTCATCACGGTGGGACAAGATACATCACCTTGTGTTTTGAAGATTAGTATCATTTATTTTTGTACATTGTTGTTAAGATTGACGAAGATAATGTTGAAGGGCGTACATGGGAGGAAACAGGCACGAGCCATCGTGTGGAACTCGATCACTTCATAATCCTCTCAAGGTGGATTCGGTGGACTATGTAAAATACTCCACCGAAATAACAACTACCACTGTAATGTTAGGGAATATATTTGTATTTACTTATTAGCTGTTTTTTATCAGAGCCCTCTGTCAAAGCCAGCCGCTGTATCTAAGTCACACTGTTATATACTAGTATAATAAAGCGGAAGAGTTCGTTTTTTTGTCTTTTGTTTGAGCGCGCTAATCTCTGAAACTACCAGTCAAGTTAGAAAAAACATTATTTCATTTGAGAGCCCAGTTCTTGAGGTGGATATATGCTGAATATCACGCTACAGCCCTTAGGAGCCGAGCAAAAAGGTAAAATGACAGAAAAAAGGTAAACGAAAACGAAGTAAAGCGCAGGCGGGCCTTGCTACGTTATGTGTCGGGGGGCGAGTGTAAAGAATATTATACACTGCGAGGGCGCATTTTACCGGGCACCACTCGTGGTGTTTTTCAAAACGAAGTTTAAGAGTTTGAGTTTAAGAATAAATCAAACAAAATCTAATGTAAAGAAAAATAACAAACAAAAAACCACTTAGCAACTAAATTTATCAAGTTAAACACTGGATTTTGAAACTGTCTAAAACTTATAAATAAATAAATGAATATAAATAAAAGTTTTTATTCCTAGTATAATATGAGGCTTATTCTTAAAGTTAAATAATTTACCAATTTGCATGTGGTTTTCAATATTATTAGCGCACAATCAGTTAAGATAAATATTTTTTTTTAATTCAGATATTGCTAATAACATTTCTAACATGTATTATGTTAAAAAAAAAGATTCCGACGAATTGAGAACCTCCTCCTTTTGAAGACGGTTAATAAAATAAGCTAAAGTATAGTTTGACGGTAAAAGAAGATTTCGTGAAAAATTATAAATTCCCAGAAAATATATAAAAGCCACCAACTGTTAAAATTTTACCGTATGCGAACTTCTATTTACCCGAATGTTGTAACTTATTAAAACCTATAGCGTATCATAGCTTGTTCCGAATTATGCTTTTGGTCTCTAACAGCGCTCACAGCGATCTTACGGCTGGTCCGAAACATGCTCAAAGTGCCAGTCTTTTGCACTGACAATGGTATGATGTGATAGGTGTGGATGCGAGAACGTTTTTGACGTAGGTGAACTGTGAGCGCTGTCAAACAACTTTAAAATCTTCCAGTTGTATATTAGCAGGCCAGACCACAGTCATTTGAAGTTATAGTCGATCCGAATGGAGAAGAAAACTCAAAGCTTATTTTAGGTGTCACATAAGCGACCTCAACTTAGAAACTTTAAGATTGTCATTCCTGACAAATTTTATTTACGAGTTTTTAGATGCAAGATGTACTCCATGATGCAGTTAGAATAAGGTTTAGAGGAAAAGAAGAGCTTCTGTTTGATGTCTTCAAACTATACTTAATGTAATGTTATAGGTTATGTGATTGTGATACTTTCTTTCCGACGACTTTGATTAGCATAATTTTCTCATTAATAACGAGAAAAATAAGTCATTTTATTTACGTAGTTTAAGTAAATTTAATTTTCAAATCCATTCTGTTTATTTTGTGTGGTATCCGACAGTTTGACAGATATTTTAAGTGAGCTCGCTTACACGCCACCTGTCGTGATAAATAAGCAGTTTGCTTCCCCATTATAGACGCACAAAGTTATTCAGACCGGCTGCAAGTGTGTTTGGATTTGTGTGCGCTGTGAGCGTTATTCGGACCATGCCCCAAAGATGCGTAAGATATGTGGACTTGGTATACATCGCGACATCCACCCCGCCAACCTACCTACAATCAATTCCTATTCTATCTTGCACAAAAGGTAGTATTAGCATTATAAATCGTCCGTATCGCGAAGGAGATTCTTTAAAAGAGGGATTTTGAAAAATAATGAGACATGCTGGGGTGCTTGGATAAGGTTGCCTATTCATCTCTTAGGTTTCTTACCCTGCCAGACGGGAGATCGGACGACTTTTCAAGTAACTGAAAACATACAAATATATCGGAACTATATGTAGACGTATATATCATTACTTTTGCATATCACTGATCGAAACTATTACATTTAAATTTCATAACGAATTATATAATAGGGCGGGGAAAAAGTCTTTTCGCATTATAGTATGTATGAACTTGTAATAAAATCTCTTTGGCTATACTATTTGTATCTGGCTGGTTTTGGTATCATTGAAAGTTTAAATTTTAAAGAACATAATTCCAAATTCAAATTAGGAAAATGTGTGATTCTAATTTGTTTTTCGTACTGTCAAAATGAGTGAATCTAATGAAGAAATTCGATACATTTTAAAATTTTACTACAAAAAAGGTAAAAATGCAACGCAAGCCGCGAAAAAAATTTGCGATGTTTATGGACCTAGTGCAGTGTCTGTGAGAGTAGCACAAATTTGGTTTAAGCGTTTTCAATCCGGAAATGTTGATGTCAAAGATGCACGTCGCTATGGTCGCCCTATTACGGATAAAATGGATGCCATTTTTGAAAAAGTGGAGCAAGATCGGCATATCAGTAGTTACGACGTAGCTGAAGAACTAGGAATTGACCACAAAACAGTTATGGCGCATTTGAAAAAAAATGGGTACACAAAAAAGCTCGATATTTGGGTACCTCACGAGCTCACTGAAAGAAACCTAATGAACCGTGTACTCATTTGTGATTCTTTATTACGACGTAATGAAACCGAACCATTTTTGAAGAAGCTGATAACTGGTGATGAAAAGTGGATCACGTACGACAAGAACGTGCGAAAAAGGTCGTGGTCAAAGGCCGGTCAAGCTTCACAGACTGTGGCGAAACCCGGGTTAACTCGCAACACGGTGATGCTGTGTGTGTGGTGGGATTGGAAGGGCATTATTCATTATGAGCTGTTACCACCAGGCAGGACCATCGATTCTGAACTCTACTGCGAACAACTGATGAGATTAAAGTAAGAAGTTGAGAGAAAGCGGCCGGAATTAATCAACAGAAGGGGTGTGGTTTTTCATCATGATAACGCTAGACCTCACACATCTTTAGCCACTCAGCAAAAACTAAGAGAGTTTGGCTGGGAGGTGTTAATGCATCCGCCGTATAGTCCTGACCTTGCACCTTCAGATTTCCACCTGTTTAGGTCTCTTCAGAATTCTTTAGGCAGTGTCAGGTTAACATCACGAGAGGACTGCCAAAACCACTTGTCGCGGTATATTGATCAGAAGTCCCAATATTTCTATAGCAATGGGATCATGTCCCTACCTACAAGATGGCAAAAAGTTATCGAACAAAATGGTACCTACATACTTTAGTTAAATGTAAATAAACCATATTAAAAAATGTTTTGAATTTTCTTAAAAAATGCGAAGAAACTTTTTCCCCAACACACAATTCGGCCTGGCGTAACTATTCCGAGATAAAGCGGTGGAATTAGAATTGTTTATTAGTAAGGCTGTAAATGTTCTTTTTTATAAGACTGGACATGGATGGCTAATACCACACACACAGTACAATATTAGCCCAATACACCGCACTGCCGAAGGAATAAGGTGCCGTGCCAGGATCGTCCCTTTATCAGCATGGCTATATTTAACTGGATGAAAAAGACGGATTTTTTTTTAATTGACTTTTCTCCCATCTTTTCATCCAATGCGATGGTAACCACCCGGGCGGGCTCAAACCTAGTAAGAGAAGGGTACTTACAGTTACAGCTCGCATTCGCAACGAAATGCACTTATCCAACTCAGAAAGAGAAAGAAAGTGGTGCATGAACGGGACGAGGATTAGAACCCAGACCTCTGGGATGGAAGGCAAGTCCGCCCGTCCCTGAGGCACGAGCCGTTTCATCCTTTTTTCGAAATACATTGAATTTTGGCAGTGCCTATGACCGGTGCTCTCACCTCGCATACTGGAAATCGAGAAGTTTCCTAGAAAAAAAGCCAACGTAAGTAAGTAGGTAGGCGATCGGTGAACACGGGGTCGGCAGCGCGCAGTGGAGGGTCGAGGGTGCAAACCCCCGGGGTGTTAAACCTACTTTCATTATCGCTGTATATGTAATATTAAAGTGGAGCGTATCCTACTAATTAATACTCGCCAAGCTGACCTTCCGAGCGGACAAAGCAATCAGCCTGCATTTTAAACATGTAGTGGACTAGAAAAACATCTGCCCTTAACAACTTGAGCTCGCAGCCTGTTCTGAGTATTTATTTAAACCAGCGTTGGACTAGGCCGTATAGTCCATGGCCTGGGGGCGGCAGACGTATAGGCCAGCCTAGGGGCGGCACATTTTCACTTTGCTTTCACAAATTGAATTGACCTATACTTAACATAAGCAAAAATGATAAACATTAATAATGCAATGAACTTAAAATATTTCAATTTGGTTCTCCTGCTTTCGGGTTGGCAGACAACTCGTCGCGAATGAGAATGTATTTAAAATGCAGAATCAACTACGAAGTGAGGACGCAAAGGGTGTGACAAGAGTCGATTCCGTTAGAAAGTAAAATAACATTTCATTATATTTAAAATTAACCACGACGAATTTCGATAATCGAATAAGTAAATATGTAGATTTATTTTGTAGATAGATAAAAGAAAAAGGTAGAAATTTTTAGATAGATAAAACTGTAAGTCCAGCGTTCAGCCTTGTGTTCTCAAATTAGATAAATCTTGATATTTTTTAGTAAAAGTTTAAAATCAGAATCGGAGGGTCCGATATTTACTAGTTTAGGTTTCAAATAATAATAATAAAGTTTTATTTCAGGTAAATTTATACCTATAGCTGTACACATATTACATAATATTAAATGAGCATAATATAGCTAGACCACCAATTCATCTTTCATCTCTTTGAAATTCCTTAGTAGTCATTATTTGTAAGAAGAATTAAATATGGCTTCACGTACGCACCTATTTATTATGCCCTTAAGGATGATATCATGAAATATTTTTCCCGGTTCCGCATTCAAACGGTTTTTTCCGAGCTACTATCATGTAAAAGTGGGCTGAAAACATGAAGGATAGTTTTCAAGCGTCTCAACTCACTTTCTGCCTTGTCTTTATGCCGTGTGTCTTTCTTAACGTAATTTATTTTTGTGCCTACCATTTTTTTACATACATTATTGCCATGACAAATGAGCAGGTTACTTCGTAAATCTTTGTAAACGTATAGTTCCCCCTTCCTGTCAGTATATTATTTTTACTAAAAGCCTGAAATCACAGCAACCGACAAACGTACTTCTATTGCAACTTGTGTTTACGCCTTAAATTTATACTATTACAATCCAAACTGAATTTACAGTCTCCTAACATTTGAATAAAGAAACGAGACGAACGTTTTAAAGACTACAGCATTTTTTTTTTGTAGGATAGTCGATGAGTTAAATTTAAGGTCTGAGTCCCTAGTCGCACTTGTCAACTAAATTGGCGTTTACAACCAAACCGATCGGCTAGTTTTCAAATGTATGGAGAAATTGAAGAGTATCGAGAGCTCGAGTCAAGCGAACTAACGTTTGCGAGTCCGAGTTCGATTTGACAGCTTACATACTCACCGTTGCCGTAAATACGTTGACGTTGCCGTTTACGCCGACTCCGCGTTTTCATACAAATCGGAAGTCCGAGTTTGATTTTGACAGCTTGAAGAAGTAAAACTACAGAATAACTAGTAAAAACTTCAATGAAGTATGACCTTTTTACGTAACTTCGAAGTTCCGTAAAAGCTAATTTATGTGACGAGTCGGATTACGAGCTCTGAAGTGAAGTAGTTTTTGGCAATGTACCGTGCGAATAGAGGGTTATTTTCCGAGCACGTTGGTGCCATCAGATTGTATTGGACTATAATTGTTTTGTCTAAAGGTCAGTTATTCTGTTGGCAAGAAACGTAGCCTCAATGCCAAGACATTAAGGTACCTAATTCCCAACTCAAATCTATTTACCAGGCCGCTGAAGGAATCTTGCAGGGTCTAGCGGTGGTCCCCTGGTGACTGTCAGCTTAAATTCTCAGATTGTAATTGATGTGGGCGGATGATTCGAGGAGTCAGCGCTGCTCTCCGAATGTCCACTGAGAGCAAAAAGCTCCGACGCGTCTTAATAGTATCCTCCCACATTATCCTGAGGCCTATTCTCAAAGCGATCGAGAGGTATCCAAGCGTAACCTCAATTTAATCCTCTGCTCATTCTTTCAAAATTTCGATGGATTACTTTTAACGTTATCTTTACAATTATTCATTGCAGCACTAAGGTAGCTTACATTATATTTTTCGCACACAAGAATGGGCGGTTGGGCAATGTTATATGTCTATATGTCAGGATTTCTTAACATTTTGGTAGTCATGGCGCCCTTGCAGACTTACAAAATGATGACGGACCCCTTCCGAACTCACTCGAAGGAAAAGAAAACATAGCATTTTTCAAAAAAAAAAAAACATACAGACGAATTGAGAACCTCCTCCTTTTTTGAAGTCGGTTAAAAACTACTTTATATTTATTACCACAGAAAAATTAAAGACACGTATGTTTTTTTAATTAATCACGCGCAGTATTTTTGTCAACATACCAAAGATGGACCCTCAGCACTCATGCCACGGACCCCTAGCTCTCATGCCACGGACCCCCAAATGGTCCATGGAACCCATGTTAAGAAACCCTGCTATATATAATAGCATTCTAAGGGAGAATGTGTTTTAGCTATAATAATAAAAACATCCGTCTAGATTATCTAAATAATCTAAAAGATAATCTAAATATCGGTAACATTGCATATTTTCATAGTGTAACCGAAAGGGAATTTTTTGTAGGAGGTGGTGGAAACGGGCTTAATTGCCAAGTAATGGATGCAAATACTACATTGGTCGATGCAAGCTCGGGAGGGTAAGGGCGCCACCAGACATGTGAGGTTCAACCATGTTTTCCTCATTCGAAAATTGCATGACTTTTGACATGAATATTTATAATCAATATGGTTTTTGTTAGATTTTTGACTACAGCGGTCGTCGTTTACTTTTAGCTATGAGTCGTTTTGTAATTAAATTTTTCGTTAATCTTACCAAATCAAACACTATGCGCATTGTCTGCTTTGGGGACATGTATGATCCTTCTCATCACGAAGCCTGTTTTTTTCTTTGGAACAGAGAAGGTCCCAGAGCGCAATAGCACGGTGTACCGTGCCCGCGAACGAGTTAGTCCCGCCGGGAAGGGCCACCTTAATACAGGACAAAAACTCCATACCATTGACGGAGAAGTGGCATGCGGCCGATATCGCGTCTCCGTTATATGGTCAAAATTACCATATAGTTGCATGGAAATCCGGTGGCGCGTCATATGCTACACATTCGAAACGTTGCCACCGAGCGCGAATGTGCTCGCTCGAAAATAGCGTTCGTCAAGTCAGTTCCCACCCAACAAACCCTTCAATACATCTACGACTATGTTTGCATACTGCATGTACGTTGAAGCTGGATTAGTAGTTTTTTAAAAGCGGAATAGTAGACGCGCTCGATGCCATGTCTCCTTCCTTTTTATCGATATCCATTAAGCCTTAAGGAATAGGCATTTTAAAAATAGGATCCACTAGCATCCTTAGGGTACGCAAGGAATATTTCCTCCAAATTTCAAATCTCCAGGCCCAGCTGTTTAGGCAGGGTGTCGGTAATGGTATTTTTTTTATTCATATTTTTCGAATGGAAGTAGACAAAAATAATCTGCGAAATGCACCACGGCTACGGTACGAAATGGAATGCAGAGTACGAAAAGAATGTTTTCGTCAACAGCTACCGTAAGAACCTGCATTATTCTCCCACATATTTTACGACATGAAACGGCGATGCCGCAACGCGATCTGAGTACTCGTAAAACTTCGTTATCCACACCCGTTCGCAGTTCGCGAGAGGCGATCTCTGGTTTGATGAGCCTCGCAAAATAGTCGACGGTGCCGTTTACAAATGGGTTTACTGTAAATAATTTAAGTCTATAAAGTGCTTATGAGCTCGGGAAGTCTACATGTATAGCAACAGTAACAGAACGTGTTGAGCAAGCGGGAAGAAGATCCAAGAACAACCTTCGTACGAGTTTAAATTTGCACACTAAAAAAATCACTGAATCTAACAACGTTAATTTAGAGCTAACTAAGTACATTGGTTAGTGAGTGAAAACAGCCTTAAACAATTAATCTAACTGTATCTATTCATTGTTTTTTAACTGTGTGCCATAACTGTATTCTCGTACTGTTTGCCCAACTGTTACTGGTTTTTTTAATATATAAATGTTTTTATACGTCTTAAGTTCAATGAAAATGTACTGTAACTTTTGAAACTGGACAGTTACACGCCTTATTTGTAGTCCGCTGTAATTTCCAATCTGTTAAATAACCAGCACCAAGTGGTTCAATCGGTTAAAAAAGCTGTTTTGGCTCATTTATAGAAACATACCGTAATACATGAATATGTAGTAATGAGAAATACTTTAACATAAATGACTGAATTTCAACTGTGATAAAACAGAGAACAGTTTTACATATTTTTTTCATTGCAAAGCAAGAATTTTTGGTACAAAAAAACTAGTTTTTTTAGGCGTGACGGAATTAGAATCACAGCATTGAAAAAAAAAGAAACTACTATAGTTTCTTCCTTCCTATGCTTTGTCAAAGATGCATGTGTTTTTTTACTGGAACCTAGCGGACGTAACCAACGCGACGACACTCTTTAGAACTGATGGCAGAATTTTGTTTATTATTTCTCGAAAGATATTCTATTTTAGAAAAAAATCCATGCTCATCCCCGTCTTAGGATCTTGGTGCCATCATATTGCTTCGAACAAAATCACGCAGAAGCTGTCTAAAGCAATATGTGACGCTTCTTGCTGGAACCTGTGTGTGAAATGAAGAAGGATATTCTCTCAGTCTCGGATGAAACGACCATTGATCTTGCAATGTTTGAATGAATGATCACAGTAATGTTTTGAGGAGTTGATTTAGATATTTCAAACGTGTTTTCTGTTGTTTAGGTGACAAATTAGATCAAGCAACAAATATTAATCATTTTCCTTATAAACCCTCCCCCCTATGCGCCCGGTCAATTGTTGTAAAACAGACGGGGTTCAAATCCAGTCTCCGCAAGTGGGTAACATTTTTCGATGACCACGTTGCTTGGAACCTTCTAGGAATATGAGAACGAAAACACTAAATATTACTTATTTTATGGATTTCCAAATTTTTTTATAAAAATTAATCCAAATTAAAATAAAAAAATAATGTTTTATTTTGAAACAAAACTGTCGGGTAATATTTATTGCTATTCTCATATGAAATGGAGTTGATAATTTAAAGTTGATATAAATGTGGTCCGCTATACAGCGTGTGATTAATGAGTTAATTAGTATCAAGAACTAAAATAGATGGAAAATAAACGCTTCGTAAAAATTTGTTGAAGCTAGACAAGAATATGTCAACCAACTTCCATAAAATCCCACGGTTTTCTAGATTTTGATTGTTTTTTACCGACCTTTTTGGCCTTTTTTTATGAAAGTCAAAGGACTTACAGGACACACACATTGTATACACAGAAGCAGTTAACGAGCTGATGATCTTGAATATTCGCTTTCGGTTAGGCAACGCTCTAGACCGCACAAGGCAAAGGACACACTGAACCTACAGTTAGAGTAAGAAGTGGACTATTTGTCAATGTTACCTCGGAATCCTCTCGTAGCTTTCCCAAGTCCCTTCTCTCGCCATTTTCCGTCGCCGCGCGCCGCCTGACCTCAGATCACCCCTAGAGTAGAGCCAGCATTTCTGAGACGTTTGAGTGTGTTGTCGTGCCGTGTTTGTTCCTTAGCGTAAAATTTTCAAAACATAAATCATGTTGAAGTTAAGCGTACGAATACAAAGATGTAAATTAAATAAATGTCAAGGATAAAGTCGAATCAGAGTCGGGGGAAAAACTCTACACAAACATAAAAACCGGCCAAGTGCGAGTCGGACTCGCACACGAAGGGTTCCGTACCATCGCACAAGATAAAAAAAAACGCGTTTTTTGTATGGGGCTCCCCTTTAATTATTATTATTTTATAATGTTACCTATTTGTTGTTATAGCGGCAAAATAAATACATAATCTGTTAAAATTTCAGCTTCCTATTTGTTACGGTTCATGAGATACAGCCCTGTGACAGACGGACGGACGGCCGGACGGACGGACAGCTGAGGCTTAGTAATAGGGTTCCGTTTTTACCCTTTGGGTACGGAAACCTAAAAAGTAACACACAAAGTAAGTTACATACTTCCACACAAAACAAACATCATGACTTTACTCATACGGTTACTTTATTTTTTACTAGCAGCCCGTCCCGGCTTTGCACGGGCAATATCATTTAAAAATATTTTATTTTGACACAATGATACACAAATAAACCCTTTTTACGTAGAGTTCCTACATTGAAATATTTGAAATAAAAAAAAAAATAGATATTATTATTACATGATTATTAGATATTAGAGAAATCATAAATTCAAAGTGCTATAGGGAGAACCGCGGCCTCCGACGCACTATTTATAGGCACGCTCCCGCCGCCCGGCCGGCCGGTACCGCCGCAAACGCTACGTCCCGCAATTTTTAAATCTGTAATATCTTCGAAAATATTCATTTAAATCGTATGCTGTAAAGGGCCATATAGATCTATATTAAGTCAACAATGTATTTAAGGTATTTAATTGGATAATGATTAATGCTGTATTGGTTAAAATCGCTTCGAAAATTAGCCATTATTTATCGTAAAAAGTAAATGACAAAAAAAATTATTGTGGGATATCCATAAGAGATAGACATATACCATCGCGATTCTGTAGACCTTTTCAATGTGTACAATACTTAGTTCATTATTTTGATAAATCTCGTAGGGTTCAGCCTGCGTTTGCAATGTAAGCGGAAAAAAAATATTTTTTTACGATATCATATTGGAAACCTAAAAAATAACAGTATTTCTCTAATATTTAATTAATGTTATGATACATATAAACCTTCCTCTTCAATCACTCTATCTATTAAAAAAACCGCATCAAAATCCGTTGCGTAGTTTTAAAGATTTAAGCATACATAGGGATATAGGTATATAGGGACAGAGAAAGCGACTTTGTTTTATACTATGATGATGAATGAATGTAATATGTATTATTACAAAAGCGGTTGCCACTGCGTACAATATATTCAAGGTATGGGTACTTGTTTGTGTTAATAACTAATTTAATGTTTAGGGTTCCGTACACAAAGGGTGCCATATATATATAAATAAACAAATCCCACAAAATAAACAAATGATCAAAGAAAAAAATTAATAGCCTTCCTCAGAAAATAATAAAATCATATATGTACGTATATATATCGTATTAGTCTGAATTGGTTAGTTTAAATGTCCTCACTCTATAAGATACCAAGGTTCATCTCTCTATGGGTGTGCTAACAGCTGATTTTTTAAATTTGGAAGCATTTTATTCAATAAGGGCGTAAGTTAAACCACCTTTCATTGCTAACAAATATACTACAATTTTTTTTTAACTAAGAAAAAATATAGTGGAACTATATTTGCAAAATATAACGGCTAATATCTGCCGCTCCCATTATTTATTCAAACTTTTTTATGAATGTTTATCGCTATATTTGTATAATTTGATCAATTAAAGCATATGAAATTTGCAGTTTTATCTATTAATTATAGTTAGAATATTAATCTAAAAATAATTTTTTTTTATTATCGAAATTTTGCAGTTGTCTTAAAATGAAATCAAATATTGTTTACTTACGCCCTTATCGAACTGAAAGCAATCAGCTGTTATAATGCCCTTAACAGAGAACGTCACACTTGCAATACAAACTTTTGCCAATTTAGTTCACAGTTCAGTTCAAAATAGTTTAGTTGGAATGCATTACACTTCCGGTCAAAGGAAAACCTTCCGGCTTTGCAGCTCGTGGGTTTTATTTTTGTACACTTTGCATAGTTTAATGAGTATATGTATTAAGAAAAAATATTTGTACATGCGTTTCGGGCTAGGTGAGCGAAACTTCAGGAATTGTTTTTAAACGAAATAAATCCATCTTGCATAAAAATAAATTATTATCTTTTTCACGGTCCCCATAAGAATTCGTTACGTGACTTCAATAAAATAGTTTTGTTTAATGTAATATTGATTACTATTTTTTCCGAAGTTACTGCTAACAATCCCAAAACAACCTGCATATGTGATGGGTCATGATAAATGTTATGTGTATCGCTGAAACATTTGTAGGTACGCTTACGATCGACCGCCACAGCCTTAGGTGTTGAATGAAACGCGTAAAGTGTTAATGTTTGTGAAAGTGGCGCGTGGGGTGTCGGGAGAGGCAGCACGAGCGAGTCGGCGCGCGTTTCGGGCTAGACTGAGTGGAGCCTACAGCCTTCAGGCAGCGGTGCACCGTAGACCTGACCGGAAGTGACGTCAGGACCGGCACTGACCCGCCGCCACCCCTCGCTCGCGACTGCCGATGTGGAGTCGAGTGTCGCCTCCGCGATCAGACCGATCGGTCATACAGAGACGTTAAAAAAACCGTCCTAGTGCGAGTCCGACTCGCACACGAAGGGTTTCATACCATAATACAAGATTTAACACAAACAAAATCACGTCTTTTGTATGGGGTCCCCTTTATTTGTTTTATCTTTTAATTTTACTTTTTTGTTATCGCGGCAAAATAAAAATATACTCTGTGAAAATGTCAGCTGCCTACCTATTACGGTTCATGAGATACAGCCCTGTGACAGACGGACGGACGGGCAGTGGAGGCATAGTAAAAAGATTCCGTTGACGCCCTTTGGGTACGGAACCCTAAAAAGGAGTAGACGCGAGATGATGACGCAGTTTGCTGTCAGGACCAGCAGAGTCGCCATAATCTATTCTCATAAAACAGTACCGTCACTGACTGACAGACAACTCTCACCGCAAATCGGTAGACCCTATATCTACCGTTTGGCGCTGTGCGTTGTGTTTCAGTCATTGAAGGTACTGTTTCATAAAATATTCCTTGACGATCCTAGAGGGGCAATAAGGAGGATATTTTTTTTAAATAACATCCCTAAAGCGAAGTTTGTATGGAGAAATGTTTTGTCCGTGTTCCTAAATCCGGTTGCGATGAGACTATGTATGGTGAGTTTATATGCGCACGCCTATGAAGGTTTATAATCTTATTTTACAGGGCTCGGCCCGGATGAACGTCTACAACGTCATTGCCCCGAGCGGAGCCGGAAAGCTCAGCTAGTCGCTTATATTCAAATAAATACAGTACATATTATACTTGTTTGAAACATTCACAGATATTGATTGCCTTGTAATACCTCACATTCTTTTTAATGACGCGAGTTGCATGCGTATTCAATATAACAATGGCCCGTCGTAAGGCGTTTTAAAGCACTTGGCAAGAAAGCTGGTGCGGTGCGTGTCTCTAGTCCCTTCCTTGTTAACGTTCTTGGGTAATACATTAATTAATACGGTAATACATTGTCAGCCTCAGTGGCCCAGTGGCGCGACACTTCGGCGATCGCTCTCTGAAGTTAAGCAACGCTGGGTCCGGTCTGGTCTTGGATGGGTGACCATTCGACCGTTGAGAGAGGCTGGCCGTGGTTCGGATTCCACGTTAAGCTGTAGGTCCCCTTCCTTACTTACTAGGGGGTAGGGTTTATCCCGCCCGGGTTGGTACCATCGCATTGGATGAACGATGGTCGAAGCGGCAATGAAAATTGTCCGTGTTTTCCATCCAGTTCAATATAGCCGTGCAATATAAGGAAGGTCCTGGCATGGCACCTAGTTCCCATGTGGTGTGTTGGGCTAATACCATGACAGAACTTGTGGTATTAGCCATCCATGTCCAGTAACATAAAAAAAAAAAATTAAGCTGGAGAAGGCACGTTGCTACTCATAATATTTACATATACTCTTTATTACGGCCGGTGCTTAAAACTGCGTTTAAAATCAGATAAACGCTATTTAAACGCTTCGGGGCCAACATAATACAGTGGGGTAGAAGCCAAACCTAAGGCTTCCGGATAAAAATTATAGGCCTTACTTTACATACACGCTAAAGTATAGTTTTATTCAACTATGTTAATGAACCATACCAAACATTTCAGGAAGGTTATATTTGAAAAATATTAATTTTCACTTTTAACCGGAAGTGCAGGGCTTGGCCTACCCTTGACGTTACGCATTTTCATGTCGTTACGCATTTTCATGTCGTTACAGTGGATGGAGAAATTACTGCTGTCCTTTTTACATCACAGCAGACGTCAGTACATCAATCGCCTGGAATTTATCTATATTGTGACGACTATGTTTTATAGATGGGGTGGGGGGGGGGGGGGGGGGGTTCTTGATATTATCCCAAATGGAAAAAAGGCGACATGCCAGGTCTTAGTAGGCATTGGTATTTTGCAAGGAAAACGTATGTGGGTCAAAGTCCAATGTGTGGCGTCTAGGGTGATGTCGCTTGTACATTGAAAGTGCATAATTTCCGCCATGAGAATATATTATGCTTACGGCTTTTACGCCGGGAAATATTTGTATTTTTTTTTTCATTATCAACTTTGTTTATTTAAGGAATCTCTATTTTTAATTTCTCTATACAGAAAGTTGCTGTTTATTTTTGTCTTAAGCTGAAAATAAGTCTGGCGGTAGCATTTAAGTTATGCAGTTGTATTCAGAGGAAACCTGTCAAAATTCAGTATAAGATTGGAACTGAACTAGCGATACAAAAACCGGTTTAGTCTGGCCACTCTGAATACGGTTTTAAGTGGCTAAATTCATAAATGTGGAGGGAAAAATATATAAAAGTTGCTTTACAGGTTTTTCATAGCCCAGTTATTCGACTCCGCGGATCTATAAGTTTGTGATGTAGCATAGAGTCGTTTTAAAATGAGAAGTTTAAACAATAACGTATTTCACAAATTGGAAAGAAAAAATAAATCTAAGTTCTGTTGTATAAGTCCTCTTCCACAAACAAAGTAACTGTGCATAAAATACATTAATACATTTAAATTTAAAAAAACCCGCATGTTTGCAACAATGCATGCGTTTATCCAAATGCAATCGTAGATTTTTTGGACGCTAAACGGGATAATTTTGACGACTTACGTATCCATTACGGTGAAAATCGACCTTATCGCTTAAAATAACGAAAATTGTGGAATTGACTCGATATTGAAATCTTGCTTCAGTTTCGGTACATCGATGTCGTTTAGGAGATAGAGATAATTATATATTCCTCAGAAAGCATGAGAGAAGCACGTATCATTTGACTTGTTTTATAATAATGGACATGAATGGTAACAAAAAAAAAATATTTTTTTGAAAAGATTAGTCATCAGACATATGTTTCATGAAAATGTATAATCAATTTTGTTTTTGTTAGATTTTTGACTACAGCGGTCCTGGTTTACTTTTAGCTATTAGTCGTTTTGTAATTACATTTTTCGTAAATATTACCAAATCAAACACTATGCGCGTTGCTTTGTGGACATGTTGCATCCTCCTTATCACGGAGCCTGTCTTTATATTTGAAACAGAGAAGGCCACAGGGCGCTTTTGCACCGAGCCCGCGAATGAGTTACTCCCACCGGGAAGGGCCATCTTAAGGGTGCCCGACGACACCCATGGGCTTTCGAACTTTCGCAGGATCTGCGAAAACCATGCCAGCCGGTAAAGTGTTTCAAATACAGGAGTATGCATGTCCATTCTTGTTTGGCAAAAAAAACACGACTGATGTCAACTTGAACGTTCCTCTATAAAACAAGCGTAGTTCGTTTCTACATAAATATTTAATTCATATATTTCAGTTTTCCTGATGACGGGAAACTATTGATATTAATTTTTAAATAACATATATGGTCTAATGTCTTTTGCCTGCTCCGTACGAGTAAAATGAAATATAAGCATTAGATATTTATTGTTATAGGTTTCAAATATAACTAAACCATCGATGCATTTTTCATTGTTTTGGAATTACAAAACAAGTTATTTTTAAAAATAATAAAAAATGGTTTCACTTCTGCGGTGAACATTTTATTCGGTTTGCTCGCGAACTCTACAACTCAGTTTTGTATTTTTATTAATCAATTCGCTTAACCTGATGTTAGGTGACGACTGTTTTCTTTTTGCTTTTCTTCCGGTTTTTTGGGTACGCTTTAATTCATACATGCCATAGTTATAGTTGAATTAAGCTTATCTTTTTTTTTGGTGATTATCATTATTTATTTATTTATTTATTTATCCAATATAACACACATACGTTATGTACAAAACAATGTATCTTAAACAGTTTGGATTAAACCATTCCTGTAGACCATAAGGCCCGTGGTGGAAGGGTTACAACAATAGGACAATGAACTTATTGAGTGTACATACAATAAACAAAACCTAACGAACATTCAAATAATCGTAATGAAATAAACAAGAAAACAGTGTTTTATATACTTAAGTTATAACTTAGTTACGAGTTAAAAGTATCAAATTATTACTCAATTATGTAGGTCAGAGCTTGCTCACATTCTGGTCTTCCTTTGGCTATAATCCAAGAACTTACATGTCATGTAACATGTTAACATGTCAATATATCACCGACGGTAATATCTTATTGTTTGTTTCATTTGCCTTTAGGGCTGATTTTTCAATAGGCTGAAAAAACGCAAGATAACTATTCGAAGGATTTATTTACGCTTCTGTTTATCCATCCAATACAGTAAGTCCATATGATTATAGTCAGATAATTGTGATAGAAGATATAATTCTCCGGCAATGACTATCCGTCTTTTGACAAACGTGAATTTGTACCATCAGTCCGATAAGTTATCTGAGGTTGACATATCGTCCCCAAAAATAACATACTGTTATTTTAATTTGCATATTTATTTTTAACTTTCTGTGCTGGACGCGTACTTAGCTATATGTTGTAACTGTACTTACCTATATGTCTTTATAATTATGTATGTTACATGTTTGATTGTCCTGTTAAGTGGCGCGCTCATAAGAATAATACCTTAGAGGTTACAAAAGTGTTGGGTTTCCTCACGATAAAATATGGCGTGGTCCCACGTTTAATCTCGAAACGTCACTGTGATATTTACGGCGATGAAATGGGACGTTAAATTATTCAAACAGCGTTTAACCGAAAAAGAGCACCTGTATGTGAGTTCGGTTCCTATTGTGAGCGGTGAAGCGGGCACCAATATTATCTTGCTCGAATAAACCCAGACGGGTGCTTTATTCGGAGAACAAGCAAACTACGTTCAGTGAAAGAGAAGATGGACCCATGGAGTTAGAAAGGACGCGATAGGCGACTAAAACGTAGCCAGTCGATGTTGGCTAACCACAGTTATTTTTCTCGGTCCTTGTGGCCGACGTTTCAAACTGTCCCGCCGTATGTTAATACATACACTGAGGGTAGCGCCGGGCAATCAGTTCGCTTAAGAATACGCTCGCACCCACGACACGTAAGAACTGCACAAGACGCCAGATAGTGCAACGAACGTTTGATGTTGCGCGTCTCTAAAACGTTACTGGGCTGCCGCTATGCGGAAAAATAAAATTTTAGATAACTAGCTAACGTCATGCAACGTACAAAACTCACCAAAACCTACGTATTTTCGCTGTTAATATGACATTTATTACCGGCGCCTGCTTCCGTCACTGCCAGAACTAGTTACACCGTCATTAAACTAACCATTATTTAAATTCTGTCTAGGTAGGCGTGATGGAAACGTAAAATTTTTAACTATCCGTAATTTTAAATAAAACATATCATTGATGTTCATTGGTTTTTATTTAATGTCTTCTGAAATGTGAATTGCAACGCCATTTGTGGACTTATATTATCCCATTTAACATTTGTATGACGTTACCCATCAATCGCTTCCATTTTAATCTATGATACGGATATATTTCGGTCGTCACTCCAGACATTTTTTACACGACGTTTAATCCCGTCCAGCCACTGGAAGTTCTGTGGAGGACCTTTTGACATCAATAACTTTTAATTGACGCCTGCGTGTACAGGTATTAGTATGACCTATGAATATACCGACTTTATATTATATTAATGCCTTAACCCTTTGATGGCAATTAACATTACATTACCTAAGTGATGAATATACCATATATGAGAAAATTCGGGAAAATACGGAAGGTTATTCGTCCAAATTTAATACGAACTGAGCTGCGGGCATTGACAAGTATTAATGTAATATTTCTCGCACATCAAGATATATATTTATTAAATTTTACCATTAGCTAATGGCGAGGGCCTTTCTTACCATCTTGCAATCGATACCAGTACAAGACAATCCGTAATAAATGCCCTTTAAGGGGGAACTAAACGGTAAACGTTTCATACAAAAGATTGTTGCCTAGATTTTTCGCCAAACTTTATCCCATAAACATTCAACGACGTAAAGTTTTTCATTTCTAATTTTAAAAGGTTTCTTGAAAAATTCCTACCTTTTGTGGTGAAAAGGGCAATTCAAGTTTGAATGGGGACCTCAGTAGTTCAGCCCGACATCAGTCCGAAACGACATTGACTCGAGCGGAGCCAAGTACCTCAGTTTGTAACATATAAATAAAGCTCTTTTTACAAATTAGATTGCAGCGCAGCCTACATGCCATACAACATCGTAGAACACATATAATATAAAGGCGAAATTGTTTTAAAAATATCTTTGTTTTATTTACTGACGAGGGTCAGCCGACAAGTTTCCCAGAATCAACCAATTCTAAACTAAAATATCTTTTGACAAAATAAACCTTATTTAACGAATTTTAAAACTTTCCTTAGAAATACCTATTTTTGCTAGCAGCAATTAAAAATTTTTTCAAGCTTTACACAACTGTCTTATCATGTGTCAATGGTTCAGTCAATTAACTTTGAAACGTCCATGTACGTAAAACCTGAGCAACGATTATCGCGACTTTTTTAGGGTTCCGTACCCAAAGGGTGAAAACGGAACCCTATTACTAAGCCTCCGCTGTCCGTCCGTCCGTCCGTCCGTCCGTCCGTCCGTCCGTCCGTCCGTCCGTCCGTCCGTCCGTCCGTCCGTCCGTCCGTCCGTCCGTCCGTCCGTCCGTCCGTCCGTCCGTCCGTCCGTCCGTCTGTCCGTCTGTCACAGGGCTGTATCTCAGTAACCGTAACAGGTAGACAGCTGAAATTTTCACAGAATGTGTATTTATTTTGCCGCTACAACAACAAATAGGTAAGATTAAAAAATAATTAAAATTAAAGGGGGCTCCCATACAATAAACGTGTTTTTTTTGTTTTTTTTTAAATGCTACGGAACCCTTCGTGTGCGAGTCCGACTCGCACTTGGCCAGTTTTTTTAGTGATGGCAAGCTTTGAACATCGCGCGTCTATTCCGTTTTAACATTCGGGCTAATTTTTCAACAGTCAGATAAACAGCCAGATAACTATTCGACTAATTTATTTACGCTACTGCTTATCCGATCCGATCCGTAAGTCCATATGTTTCTTAGCAAAATTATAGTCAGATAATTGTGATAGAAGATATAATTCTCCAGCAATGACTATCCGACTTTTGTCCAACGTCAATTTGTACTTTCAGTCCGATAATCTGAGGATTGAAAAATCAGCCCCAAGAGATAGTTGAACCATAAAAAAACCGGCCAAGTGCGAGTTGGACTCGCACACGAAGGGTTGCGTACCATCGTACAAGATATAACACAAAACATCACGTTTTTTATATGGGGGGCTCCTTATTTTTATTATTTTAAAATTTTACCTAATTGTTGTTATAGCGGCAAAATAAATACATACTCTGTGAAAATTTCAGCTGCCTAACTATTACGGTTCATGAGATACAGCCCTGTGACAGACGGACGGACGGTCGGACAGCGGAGGCTTAGTAATAGGGTTCCCTTGGCACCCTTTGGGTACGGAACCCTAAAAACGACTTCTATCTCTTTTATCGATACTTTGTGACAAAGAAGACTGTCATAGCCCAGTAGCGGGACGCGTCGATGTACAAACACTGGTTGCTTTCGGGTATGGATGGGTATGGATCGAACCATTCGACCATTAATGTGGATGGCCTTGGTTGGTCCCCTCAATCCTATTCCCTTAACTTACTTAACTGTTAGGGTTAGTCCCGCCCGTGTTGGTACCATCGCATGGAACGAACGATGGTAGAAGCGGCAATGATAAATGAACGTGTTTTCCATTCAGTTCAATGTAGCCCCGCCCTATAATTAAGTACCTGCCTGGCATGGCACCTAAATCCGAGGTATAAATTTTTTATGTTAATCTATTTTGTATCAGTCTGCATAGGTTGACAATATTGTTGTTATTCTTTCTTCAACTTATTTATTTGCGATAAAAGCCTATAACCGCCAACAAAATTGCTCGCTACCTGCGGGTTACCCGATTGAAGCCGAGAATTGGACACAGGGTATAGGTCCCGGCAGTGATCGAGAAACTCGCGCCCGAGTGACACAAACGCTCAGAAGACGGTTTTTGCGTCGCATCGGGGGTGCGGGGCGAGCCGCAGAGGGGAGGCGCAACCCGCCACAGGGTTCTAGTTATTTGCCGGAACCTGTAACATTCTCTCCATCTCGATTAAAAATTCATCCCGACATCCGTCACTGTTCCTGTTGGAGGCGGGAACCGCAGTCAAATAACACTTTCCTCTTCGGATACATCTCTTAGGAAAAACGTTGTATTGATATCAAAGCGAATTTTTTTTGGAGTTTTTGGAGCAAAGTTCCGCTCTATTGCAAATGGACGTCGACAGCGAAAGTCGACTTATTGCGCCTTATAGCAAAGGCAGGCTTATGGATAAATCTTGCATGCGCCAAGTCTAAAGCTTAGTTCACACCAACTTTGGCTGCAAAGCAGCGGCTCCCGCCTGCCCGGCCTCGGTGAGTCGAGAGCACTAGAGTCCGTGCGGAAAGAGAACCGGCGTGGCGTACAATTGAACAAGCATTAAGATTTTTACATGGCAACCCAACCCAGCCATTATTAAGACCTGAGAATCTAAAAATATTATATCCTAACACAGCCTCAAAATATTGTTATCAGCAGGACAAATACGGTAAATGTGCGCACATGTGCGCCCTTAAATCTTATAACGGTTCTCTTTCCGCACGGACTCTATCGCTGCTGCTCTTTCCTTTTCTCTCAACAAATAATATTAAATAAATTTGTTATATTCAAGTATCTGGTGATTTACATTGTTTTTAAGTTTGTATATGGTTCATTTTACACCTGTTTGCGCAATGTTTTGATGTTCTATATCTGTATATTTTATTTTGTGTTTCTTGGGAGGATAAAATAATCTGAATTCGAATTCAATATACTGCTTTTCTCACTGTCTAAAGTAAGCTGTGTTAGCTAGTATTTTTAACTACAATTTTACCATCCGTACGTCACTAACATTATGTTGGCTACTTGTAAATTCACATTAGATACTCTTGATAAATGTTTTCTATAAAATTAAGGACTAAACGATCTACTGCAATATCCAATTTTGTTGTTTCAGGCGTTGTTCTCTCCTAAAATCAGGTAAAAAGAAGAAAAAGGTAATTTCCAAAAATCCTCTAGGATTCTGATGAGCTCTAATGCCAAATTCTTTATTTACAATTTTTATTAATTATAAATCTTTAATTAACCGTGCTGAGCACATCAGCCGTAGCAATGATATGAACAAAAAGGACATGCTTTGTCCTTCTGTCCATTTACAGCACATTTTTGTAGAAAAACCCAGCGTAAAAAGAGTGTATCTAGTATGATTCCAGCAATGTTCGCGCTTGCTCGCTCGGGTATTGACTAAACGACGAAGTGGAAAATCCGAGGGAAACGCGGAACCCACAGGCGATAATTTATTCAAGCTCTCCGAGCAAGCGCGTTGTCTGTTTCAGCTAGCTAGAGCCGGGCTCCGTTTGCGAATACGTCATATAGCAGAGAATCCATGAGAAATGGCACCGTCTCTAATATTCTTAAGGACGAATCGTACACCTTCGCTGTACCACCATTTTAAGGGCGTGGTATTTGCGGATTGCATTCAAAACAACATTAATTTTATTTAAAAATAAAAATGTTCTATAAAAAAGGGAACTTTTAGATTGATAATCTGGCTATAATTTAAAGACAAAACTGCTAGACTCCGATGCCTTGATTGCTCAAATGATTTAAATATGTTTGTAAGTCAGTCAGTGCACTGCTGGACATACGCCTCTCCAATTTTTCTCCAGTCCTCCCGGCCCTCAGCGGTACGGAACCACTGCTTTCCGCCGACGCACTTGATGTCGTTGTCCCACCTGGCAGGCGGTCTTCCCACACTCCGTTTTTCTGTCTTCGACCGCCAGTGTATTCTCACCGTGAGTGCCATTTGCATACAATTCATAAAAAAAGTTTTAAAAAACAATTGAAGCCTTAAGCACTGAACTCTTTTGCTAAGCTATTTTCAGCCGCTTATTGTATACATTTAAAGTAAAAATAATTAGCTTGCAGATCTTAGATTTGTGACCCTAAAACACGTAAGTTAGATTTACCAGCGGTAGCACAAACGAACGATACAGCTACATAGACCGATGAACGTCTTTCTTTCTCGTTTCCACTCGCACGTAAAGCACAACACGTAAACATATTTATCTATAGATACGGCCGTACCGTTGCGTTTGTGCCGCCGCTGCAGATTTTTCAATGTATTTAAAAAAAGTTGCTCCCGTTAGTTAATAATAATTAACCAATCCTGGATATCGAATACTATTGAGATACCGAGCCTTGAGTCCTAGCCACTTGCAGATTACCCTCTCCGGGGCCCGAGTACCTAGCCGCATAGCCTTCCAATACGAACAATTTCGGAAGTGCTATGTCTGCATTATAAATGGATTAAGCGACAAAGGTGTACACTTACTCTAATACTTACTGAAAATTTCCTAATAAATTAATTAGAAAGATATATCACTACTCGAGAATCTTTCTCTCCCTGATTTAAGGTTCATAGGGAAAACGGCCTTCCTGACACGACTAACTCATTCGTGGGAATGGCACATACATAGCACATTATTGCGCTCTGGGTGCTTCTCTGTTTCAAAGAAAAAGACAGGCTCCGTGATGAGGAGGATGCACCATGTCTACAAAGCAGCATTGTCTGTGTTTGGTAAGATTTACGAAAATTTTAATAACAAAACGACTTATAGCTAAAAGTAAATGACGACTGCTGTATTAAAAAATCAAACAACAACCAAATTGATTATAAATCTTCATGAAACAAGCTAGGTCTGATGACTAATCTTTTTAAGATGTTTTTATTTTTGCGTTGATTAATACACCTCCAAAGTTATTGTATAAAACTTCGAACTTTCGGACCTTATAACTTAGAAACCAAACACTATTTTACAATGCCAATGGTCATCAGACATCTAGTTCGATCAAATAAAGCTGTTTTGAGCATAGTTTTGGATCTATGGAAGAAATATGCGCATGATCTTGTTTCTACGTTTGTATATGGAATTGAGTGGGAAATCCCACCTTAGAAACGTAGGTAAATCGAATCCGCGGATCATCATGTGACGTAACTAGCGTAGTTAATTAGCATACATTTAAAAAAATAAAACCAAATCAATTGCTTTATGATTTCATTGGTAATAACGTTTCCAGTATTCCTGTCACTATGTCCGATCATCAGATCGTATTCCATGTCAGCTCTAGACCTAAAATTTACGTATACATATACGTATATTGATTGTACCCAAAGCTGACCATTTTTTCATCATTATAATCAAAGGTGTATTTTGGGAGAGCTTTTCATCGTGTAATTGATGTTTAAAATTCAAAATACATGTTGGATGCAATATTGGTGGAATATTCATGAAAATGTTTTAGTGATTACAAGAGGCATTTTTAATATTTGGTTGAAAATATTATCCGAAGTGATCAATTCTTGCCGACAATCTACATCAACATTCTACATTAAAATACAATCGCTAGGCTAAAAATCAATAACAAGAAGTAGCTAATTGTTTACATGGGGAGGCGTTTTTAAGTTATACGTGATTTATCTCCGGTTTTACCGTATTGTAAGTGGTCCAAAACAAGTTGCAAGTTTTGGATCGCCAACTCTAGCTGAAACTCTTGGAAAGTGGGTAAAAGTTTATGTTGAAGGGTTTATACTAGGAGTTATGTTGATAGATTAGACGCGCCGACGCGGTCGGGTTCTAGATGCGTGACCATTTTTATTAACCGACTTTAAATAAAGAGGAGGTTCTCAATTCGTCTGTATTTTTGTCGTGTGTATATTACTCGATATCTCTGCAAACTGTCAACCGATTTTAGTATTATTTTTTTTCATTAGTAGTGTATCTCTCAGCGGTAGTCCTTTCATACATTTTTTGGAAGAAAACCACTCCTAAATATGGGTAATACTAAAAATAGTGAAAATATAACAGTTTTAAAAAACATTGAACCTCCAAGCACCCTGGCATAGAACGCGGCACAAAAACACACCTGAAAATGTATGATGGACTCCTTAAGTGCTTACGGTTACCAGTACTGGGGGTCCATTCAGGGCAAGAGTGAGTTCGAGTTCAGGAGTGAGTTAACCTAAAAATAGCTGGGAAATATATTATTATTTAAATAACGGAACCCTTAATTGTACTTCCAACGTATTTACGGGACAGACCAGATTTTTACCTAACTGTAATGATGTTCAAGGAGTGTGGAAACATTGACTATTTAAAAAAGTGAGTTGATATTTAGTAACGAATTTAAACTCACTCTTGCCCTGAATGTACCCCCTGGTTACACTGCATTAAGTTTATCTTAACACATTGAAAAAAATCAGAGGATTTCCTCTTCGACGAAAATTTTTCGAATTGCTTGTCTTTGCTTAATTAGGAGCCTAGACGTTACATTTTTCTTTACACGCAAGGCCTGAATTCAAACGAGAAATCAACAACAATACGAGGAAATGTAAAGAGAACTCCGGTATTGGATCGGATATTGGAAATGGCGAAGGTAGAGCCAACCAAAGAGATGGAATAGTAGGAAATAGACTCCGTGTATGTATGGCGCAGAGCGGTATCTTAATTTAGACACATTGTGCTACAAGTGAACTGATATTTACTTATATGATGCAGAATTAGAAAGTTAAAATAAAATAATATCCTAATTTAAAGTAAAAAATCATCGGTAGTATTGGATTTATTAATCGAACTCACTTGATATAATGGCTAGCACTCAGGGCATCAGCAAATCCTTTGACAATGATTTCCTGATGCGCTGAGTGGTAGCATAGATTAACTAAGAGCAGTTAATCTATGGTGGCAGCCAGCATTAAACAATTGCAATTTAATATGAAAGACCAAAACGACGTCAGATATTTTTTGTTAAAAAAGGTATATTTTATTTTATTTAGGGAATTCTCAATCGGATTGTCTCTTCTAATGAAAAGTAGATGATGATAATCTTAATCACACGACAGCTTTGCCGGGAGAGGCAACCAAGGGTGACCCGGTGAAACGGATGGTCCGTTGCCCGCCGCCACCGGAAAGTAAGGGCCGTCCGTCAACTACAAACTACCGCCATCCCAAATGTTCGACGTATATGCCCGGGAAAATACGTGACAGTTCAAAATAAAGAAAAAGCAAATGTTTGCTCTGAACAACCCCGGCATTGTTCGCATTGAGCTGGTGAGCATACAATTTGAGAACCGCACCTTGAGCAGAGAGAGTATGGCTATACATTTCCTATCGAATACAAAAAATATCAAGCCCTACCACGTGCGTCGTACTCGCACTTCTCAGAATTCAGTATTTAAGAACTCTTCCTTTCGAAATGTGGGGTGCCAGTGTGTATTAGCTTATTGATCAAGACTAAAGTCTAAAGTTGTGTCCGCGCCTGAGAATCATCTGTGTTCTCAGGCACGGACACTGACACAGGAACTCGTTAATTACCATCAAAGGAACAATAAGCCACCTCTATTTACATGAGAGGACAATAAAAGCACAAAAAACGTTGTCTATAGTTCGCCATTAGTAGCAGCGCCATAATAGTTTCTATAGGTTTTATTAAGAAAAAAACCAAATATTTTTTTTTAAACATTTTCCAATGGGAAGACAATTTGTAATGGCTCCAGCTGAAACGTTCTTGGGTAGCGCGAAGAAATAAATTACATACACCAACAGAATCGATGTGATTGCGAAATCGAACATCGTCGCTTTTGTTCGCTTTCAAATCTGTATTTCACAGAGGAACTCCGTTTATATTGTATGAATGATCGTTTTCGTGATTTCGTATCGCCATCACATCAAGGGCACAGATGGACAGTACAGTGGAACACGAGCTGGGCTTATAATGTAGAAATATAACTTTTCTTGATAAAAAATACATGCAATAACATTCTTAAAGATTTTAGTTTGATTGGAATTCAATAAATTATATTTCGAGCCATATAGGTTAGTTTGGCATCATAACGATTGGAACTTCAAGAACATTATTGATGGTTGTTAATTAATTAATGGAAAATAGTTTTTGCCATCTGGAAAAATAAAGAGTGAGCGTATAATTTTTTTTTTAGCGCGGCCTAAATTTCAAATTGCCTCTGTTTATCTGTGTAACGAAAGTTTTGGCAACTTTTGCGGAAATTCCAATAAAAATCGATATGTTTACAAACTTCTAGTTCAAGGATTTCGAGAATCGGATGATAAAAATGTAACATATCTTATATTCCGAAAGACATGCAAATGTTAGTGTACCGGTTATCGGTTTTTACTGCGTAGGTACATTTGGGATACTGCGTAGGTACTCGCGTTTAAGATGAGTCCCAAAGAGCGTTGGAGGTGTCGACATCAGCAGGAATGTGCTTTGTTGGAAGTGACATAGATAAGGTAGTGTGCGGGAACAACCTGGGTATCTGGATGGCGATTTCGTCGAGGCTGTCGATGGGCTCGGTGAGCGGCCGCTCGTGCAGGCGAGACGGCACGAGCGTGAGCGCCTCCGATTGCATGTTTTGTCTCTTTCTCTTGAGCTTGCGCTTCTCCTCGGCACGCCTTAGGTTCCGAAACCGGAAGAAGAACATCGACATCGTTCGCACGACTCGACTTTTGCCGCCACTAGCTCCGTCTTGTCTTCATTCACACAGCATTGAGCTCACATAATTACTTTTAATTTAAACACTGCATTACCGTTCCCGAATTAAATAAACAAATGGTAAATACTTTTATATTAATTAAATCAAGACAAAACATATTGCTAGCAGAACCGCGAAGAATCACGTCACTGCATATCATTGCTAGATTATTGGCTTCTTCTATAGACATACATCCTTTTAAATCTCCTCTACATTTACGGGTGCTATTTACCTGGATTTTAACTAAGCACTTCACTAATGGGGCAAAAGGACGGTCTCCTAGGTTGCCCCGACAACACAGTTTAACATTCTTCATAATGTTGTTTAGTCATTATTTCGGCACAAATTCCCTCTACCGGTTTTAAAACTACGACTCCAACTTTGACGAATCCTATATTTATATGAATTCAATATTTATATAAACGAATTTACGTGGGAAAGTCATCTCTGAATACCAATTCTAAACTCGTTAATTATCATATTTAAGTGGGCGTTTTGTCAACTTCACGAATTTTACGACGATTTATTGTATTTTTTTATTTATATAAAGATTAGATATGTGTATATGCTTCATCAACATATTTTCAATAAAACTCGATAGGGTTCTGAGAAAAAATCACTTTTGAATATTAAATATCTATTGCTCGTTATCAAATGTGGTATTTGGAGATGCAATACAATTATGGACTAATCATTAGCGGAAAAATGAGAATAGCTGTTCTGACAATAGAATCTACTATTGGGTAAGTTTTCATAGCTATCTAAAAACAGCTAGTCTGGATTCTTGGTATCAATATTCGATATTTCCCCTTTATATAATTCTTCGAATATAATTTGTATTTAAATTTCATATCTTGGGCAGTTTTTTATTTTGTTTCAACGAAGAAAAAGACGTTCAAGCCACGGTTGGTAAAACGAAAAGCTTTCACGCCCGAAAGATTTGATAAATAAAAATTAGGACATCCTTTCTGTAAAGCTATTTCCATAAAGTAAAAAAATTTTGAACATAAAATATTCAATATTTAAATAAGAATACATTATTCAAAGTTTTTTTAATTAAAATTTAAAAAGATCTAGTTCTAACCCTTTTTAAAACCAAAATATGTTTACTAATATTTTACTTTAGAATATATTTTTTTAAATATATCACTGATGTTTTTAAAATGCACACATGTGTTGAAAATATATATCACTGCTAGCTGTGGCACCCGGCTCTGCTCAGGACAACCAGGATTTTTTTTTATAATAAAAAGTAGCATCATACCGCAAGCGGTTATTTCCCGTCTTTACACAAAATTTGAGTTAAAAATTTGGGTTATTTCGGAGATTAGCGTGACGAACATAGTGATACGTGATTCTTATAGATTAGAATAAAGATTATCGATTGTCGAAAAACATTCATATTTTTTTGACATAATTTTCTTACATATATATAGTCTTAAAACAATGATTATTCTTACACTGCAATATTTATAGCAGTTTTTAATAAATCGTATTTTTTTTGGTGTTATTTTATTAAGTAAATATACTTTTTCGTACTCAGAATGCATGTAGCTTTTTCCAAATAAATATGATATGTATCAACGACTGTAAAGCAAGGACAAATTAATTGACTTTAAATTAAACTATAATATTTCAACTGAATCCTACCTTTCAGCGACCACGTGGCCGAGTACATAAGTCTGACTTAATAATTTATTTTTAAGATAGTACATAGTTAAAAGATAATGAACCAAAATTTTTGTTAGGTCAGCGAAGTAAAGTGTATTTCACCGTTTTGTAACGATCGAATGTAATAAATAAATGAAATGTTTTTTTTCACAAATTACCGGTATAAGGTAATGGTGATACAAGAAGTAAAAAGAGATTGGCCGTTTACAATTTACCTGACTTATCCGACATTAACATCCGAGTTCGAACGAAATTTGAAAAAAAAATTCTTAGTTGCTAAGTATTTCAATCACAACTTTTTTTTTCAATTCGCTTGATAATATCTTAAGGATGGTGGCACTACCCATATTGAAATAATTAGAACACTATTCGATTGAAGATATTGTGGAGACTACCTGCTTCTAAACCAATCCTGCAACATCCTGGCAACATCCAGATTCAGATTCAGATTTTTAATCAGATAAAGTACAGTCGTTTTGTCTGAAATCTATACACCGGAAATAGAGACAAATTTGAGATCTCTTTCTGATATGCTGACGTCAACCATAGAGTAAAAGGGACTTAGAAATTCCTTCTCTTTCCAGTGTATACATTTGATAAGTAACGACTGTACACAGAATGTATAGTACAAAATTCTTAGTATTTACCTTTGTCGAGTTTGAAATGAGTATAAAGTACCTACATGTGTATATACAATTATACTATACCTATTTTATATAAAGTTAAGAAAAAAATTAATTTAATTAATAAAATAAAAATTAAATTATTAATTTAATATTAATTTAACTAATAATTCTAAAATAGTTGAGATTGTAAAATGAATTACTTAACAGCCAGTCATGTAACTTTTTTTTATATTTATGATTTATTTTTTCATTTCTGATGTTTTCTCGTAGCATATTATAAATATTTGTGGCGTTAAAATGTAAGCCAGTTTGATTTTTTTTTGTTTTGTGCTTTACTTGCTGCAGCTGACTTTTATTTCTTGTATTGTAAATGTGTTGTAGACAGTCAAATTCCTGAGGGTTGCTCCGGAAAAATAGTGCTACTTTTTTTGCATAAATATCGTAAACTGTAAGAAATTTAAGAGATTTAAATAAAGGATGGCAACTGGCGTCCCACTTCGATTTTGTAATAGTTCTCAATCCTCTCTTTTGTAGTAAGCACATAGAAATGTCCTATGATTTAGTAACCTTCATCGACTTTCTCTCTCGTGATTGCTCCGGTGATTGCAGCTACATAAATTGTAGCTCAGGGGCGCGGCGATTGCCTTCCAAACCCCCGCCCCGTTCATGCACCACTTTCTTTCTCTCTCTGTTAGATACGTGCATTTCGTTACGAATGCGTGCTGTTTCAATGGTTCGGAATTCATGTAAAACTTTAGGCCCCTTCTCCTATTATGTAGCCTAATAGGTAGCCTATTAGGTAATAGTCGGTAGCACGCCTAGGTTGGTATAACCACATTGGACCAAAAGGTGGTCGAAATGGCAACGAAAAATGGTCCGTGTTTTCCATCCAGTTCAATTTAGCGGTGGTCATAGAGGGAAGGTCCCGGCATGACTCCTAATTCCCGTTGGGCTAATCATGACGGTGGTGTGGTATTAGCCATCAATGTCCAGTAGTTGATATTTAAAAAAAATCGATACCATTCTAATTACCTGTTTTGCAAGAATTTACTACAAAATCACCATAAATTGTGTTTAACCCTGTATTCATAAGTACTTACATTCAACGTCACTGGACACTAACACCCGCAACATAATTGGGAGAGTATATGTATTGAACGATTACGTAAGTAAAACTAGTGAAGTTCACAAAAGCCTCCTTAATTATTCAAGAAAACGTATATTCTAAAAATAACGCCATCTGGGTCATCCGGCAGCGAGTCAATTCAGATGGTTCGACAGCTAACTAGGTTATATCTGTGGTTGCATCAAACCATTGTTTGAGAATTTAAATAAATATAATGATAAGGACGAACGAACGAAGGACACATTTTTTTATCAAGTATTATAAGTATTTACAATGGAAATGTTTGTAAAGTCATATAACGAAATAGCATTAAGAGAAAAAAACGCAAAATTAAAATGAGAGCAATTATCTGGATAGCTCAATCAACCACTAAAATCAATATAGAAAATCTGTTCCAGACGTAAAAGTCGATGAAGGTTACTAAATCATAGGACATTTCTATGTGCTTACATGTGAGTATATTGAGCCCATACATGTATGCACACAAACTAAATAAAGCAACTGGGGGTCCATTCAGAGCAAGAGTGAGTTCGAGTTCGGGAGTGAGTTAACCTAAAAATTGCTGGGAAATATATTATTATTTAAATAACGGAACCGTTATTTACACTTCCAACGGATTTACGGGAAAAACCAGATTTTTACCTAACTGTAATGATGTTCTAGAAGTGTGGAAACATTAACTATTTAAAAAAGTAAGTTCATATTTAGTGGCGAATTCGAACTCACTCTTACTCTGAATGGACCCCCTGAATGGGTTGAAAAAAGTTATAGATTGTGCGTTTCGTGGTTTCAATTGTATGCATATCTTCGTTTTAAGCGATATTTACCGCGTCCGGTACACACGGTACCACTCAAATTAGTACTTAACGCCTAATAAAAGATAGTAGTAATGGTCTCGATCATGAAATTCGGTAAATTACACACACTATCGAATAAAGGAATCGAATCGCTCGTCGAGGATTATTGTCGGTATTTGTGTAGGAGTATGAAATCATATAAATTTGTTTGTTTTTTTTTTCAATATGATTTTATGCCTTATTCAATTGAACGATCTAACAAACACATGTGTTAGTTAGATCGTTCAAAACGATTTAGGCCCGATTTTTCGATAGTCAGATAAACTAGTACTTAATGGTCTGATCGTTTTTCTATAGACGAATAGTGACTATCGGAGGAATAAATCTACTATCTAGGCAATACATTTATCTGGCCGGTTTTCTGTCAAATAGTCACTTATCAGTCATATCAGTCTGATAAATATGACGTTTCCTCTTGTTATTTGAAATTGTTATCGATAGGTTTGATAGATCAAGAATATTATCTATCAGTGATTTACAAGTCGATGCTTTATTAAAGGTTCCGTCCATAAAATATGGGACTTTTTGATATCATTGATGATATGATGATTGCGCAGGAGGAGGAGGAAATAAGCCCGCTCTCTCTTCTTGCTCTCCATTTCAGTAGAAAAAACCAACGAAACAATCCAAATAATTAAACGTCACGGGAACAAGCAAGCGAACGAAACGAATAACTGGGTTTCGAAATTATATTGAACATAAACACAAGCTGCTGTCAATCCTGTATCCTTTACTGACATAAGAGCTATTTTACTGAGCTGTCTCTCTCTAACACTACTCCTTTAAGTCGGTCATGAGAAATATTGCCACCTTCGAAAACAATCCGCAGACAGCTAACTGACCTTTGTTTCACCATTGAAAAATCGAGCTAGCCCTATCAGTCTGTTAAAGAGCGGAATAATTTTATTGGCTTGTTAAGTATCCGACCATTTATCTGACTATTGAAAAATCGGACCTTAATGATAGGCGACGTCTCCGTGATATTTTCAAATATAATTTTGTACTATAAAAATGGCAAATGGTTTCAGTGTGTATCGATTGATATATGAAACCTGCAAGCTTTTGATTGTCAATGGTCATAGTAATGACAGTCTTAGGTTAGATCACCAGTGTACTCAGTAATAATTCAGAATCGATTCACTATACAGTATTTAGGCAGGAATATGTGTATAGATATGACCGTCATTGTATTCCTTAATTTTGCACAACCCTTAAATTATCTTTAAATATCTGTAAGAAAACAAAATGTTTTATTTATATAGAGTTTTGGGTTTGGGAAAGTTATGAACAGAGCACTTAGCGAGTATTTCTAGTCGAGTGTCTTGTCATTGGCAGCACTGCGGATCACCCAAGTGGCATTTTACAGTCCACAAATGATGGTTAAGAAGAAGTTTAAAAAAGTGACAAAATGTAGTACGGTGGTACGCACGCTATCAATCATAGGCTTAGACAGTCGAATGTAAGCACAGCGCGCTATGCTAGGTCTATGGTTTGAAACCTGCATTTACTCTACAATATTTACGCAAAATGTCTTGCAAAAACTAAAAAAAAAACATTTGAAAAAGGACGGGATTGAGTAAACAAAGTAGATACTAGTAGGATGACCAGTTTATGCAAGTCGAAGTGGTCGTACGAATTCCTCGCCGCGTTCTCTCGTCTTCGTGAGATTTAGTTTTTTCTTTTAAGTTTAGCTGGGAATCTCGCTTATGTCAGCCATTCCGCTGCGCTAACGTTTACTCCAATTTCAATGCGAATCATTTAAAACGATTTATTTTTTATGGAACCTGCCATGGATGTCTAATACCACACAACTACCGTTCCGATATGAGCCCAATACACCACATTCTCGCAGGAATTAGTTGCCGTGCGACGACCTACACTTTAACAGCACGGCTTAATTTAATTGGATGGAAAACACGGACAATTTGTCATTGCCGCTTCAACCGGACAATTTTATCCAATGCGGTGGTACCAACCCGGGCGGGTTTAACTTCCCATCACGTTAAATTATCTGAGGCTCACCCCTGAAATGTAATACAACTGAGTTTTACGCCGGACTAACAGGGGAGGAACAGCTGCGGACGTCTACTAGTCATTTATAAAACTCGACCGTGCGAGTCGGACTTACACACGAAGAGGGTTCCGTACCATCATACAAGATTGAACACAGAAAAATTGCGTGTTTGAATGAACCCTTTAATTATTATTATTTTTTAATTTGACATATTTGATGTTATAGTGGCAAAATAAATACACACTCTGTGAAAATTTCGGCAACCTACCTATTACGGTTTATGAGATACAGCCCTGTGACAGACGGACGGACGGATAGCGGTGGCTTAGTAATAGGGTTCCGTTGCCACCCTTACGTTTACGGAACCCTAAAAACAGCAAAAAAATACACATCATCACTGATGCCGTTTCTGAGACCGTTTATCGGTGCTCGGGATGTTTCATGGTAGCCGGCATTTGACCATCGTTAACCTCGTTTCGCAGACATTATGATTGGGCAGCTGATTGCCGCATCATCTAGCTATTTAATAGAAAAGAAACACCTCCGAAGTTGCGAGTTTCCTCACGAGGTTTTCTTGACCGTAAAGATTTTTTATTACATATTTAATGCACTTATCAAACTCAAAAACGAGAAAGTCGATTATCGAACACACTTGATGAGAAACGTGGTCCGAGCCGCTAGACCCCGAACTAGAACAATCTTGACCTTTGTCCGAATACCAAGTTGTCAGCGGAGTTCAATAGAACTTTGCAATGCCTCGGGCGATTAAGTTGAAAACAATCCAGGCATTGACTCATGCCAACACTTCAGAAATATAGTATAATTTCAAACTCAAACATAACAATGTTGTATTCCGCATTGCCATCGTATTATGCTAGCCTCATGCTCGCTTTAGCCTCTAGCGCAGATCTGCATGACTGTATCTTTTCTAGACGTAGCGCAGTGCTCGCTGTGGCAGCGCTAGCGAGGCCGAGGAGAGCACTCGGCGAGCTAGCCTAGTGCCGGGCACTCGACAGACCTGCGCTGTCTCCGGCCGCAGACTTCCATTTGAAGGGTCGTCAACGAAGACGTGTGCTGGGAGCCACGTTGGCTCACGTGCATAGTGCGCTCGTAATTTATAACCTTCCCATCATTAAACAAGTTGCACGGCATCGTCATTCGTTAACGAATTACAATATCGTTACGGGGCACACCTTCACGATACATCGCAAATAACCGGCCAATTGCGAGTCGGCCTCGCACACGAAGGGTTCCGTAACATCGTACAAGATTTAACACAAAACATCAAGTTTTTTGTATGGGGCACCCCCTTTATTTTTTACATTTTTTTTTAAATTTACCTATTTGTTATTATAGCGGCAAAATAAATGCATACTCTGTGAACATTTCATACAGCCCTGTGACGGACAGACGGACGGACGGACGGCCGGACGGACAGCGGAGGCTTAGTAATAGCGTTCCGTTTTTACCCTTTGGGTACGGAACCCTAAAAAACCATGAGGTCCGAAAGACCCCCTATCGTGTGTGATGTACAGTAGAAGTTCGCATTAAACTTAGATGAAAATTAGTCTGTTTTACCCGATTTCTCTCCAATTACTCTCCCTACTCACCTCGATATTGATTCAGCGCGATGGACGTAAGCCTATAATTAATGGGACAAATCAAGTTAAGATGTAATGCTGGCGATCAACCTTTCTTGCGTTATTAAATGTTGACACTAGTTTATTGTGTAGCTCCTACCCCTCCGTACAGCTCTTGTGATTTCAATATTTGTTTGTGAGACTTCTTCCGTATCTAGCTTACGCTCCCCACGTTCACCTAGAGGAGCGCCTGCAGTGTCGCCAAATATAGAGATTTAAGTAAAAAAGATAAAAATCATGAACAAACTGGCGGGTTTCGGGAGCTTGAGGATAATTTTATTGAAACATTTAGGGGTCAGGACCGGGATCTCGGAAACAAACATTTCAAACAGCCAAACGAAACCAGACCATTTTAAAATTTTGCAAATATGAATCTCAGACCAGACAACCAATACAACAGCAGTAAGAAAATGTAAAAAAAGTCCTTGCACATACCTGAAAAGATTGGATATTAAATTGCATTCGCTTGCAGACCTATTTCTTTTTAAGTTTTGTTTTAATGTAACTAGACATGGATGGCTTATACCGAAATGACCGTCCAATATTAGCCTAACACACCACTTGGGAACTAGGTGCCATGCCAGGACCTTCCTTATATTGCTCGGCTACATTGAACTGGATGGAAAACACGTAATAAATATAATATAATAAATATTATATAATAAAATATAATATAAAAATAAAAGAAATAAAGTAATTTTGTTTTCATATATCCCGCCAAGAACCATAAAATTATGTAAATATTTTAATTTGAAAGCCAAAGATATTTTAATGAAAAACAGTGAGTGGAATAATTTCATCACGTCATAGCATTTTATTAAAGCGATTTTATGCAAGAATCAAATTCTGCAAGGAAAATCTTTGCAGTAATTATGGACAAATTTAGAAGACCATTTACTGAACTTAAATGGTTTGATGATCTGACTTATGAATTTCACCTAAGAAAGGTGGAAAGTGTGGTTTCTAAGAGTTCAACTTGAAAACCCGGCTTTTTTGTCACTGGAGTCAACGACCAAAAAAACCCATTCGTGTGATAGCTGATTCTCGAAAAGAAACAACGAGGCGGCCTATTTTACCATCGTTCCATATACTCATACTTAGCGTAGGTATTGCATAACTCGTCGAATTCGTTGCTACCACCTTGTAATAACCACATGTTATGCATAAAGTCCTACGTAAGTTAGGTACAGCTCAATCCGTTCCATAAGTTTATGGGACGCATTATGCATCACTTCATTGAATAACTTGTCTAGACGATATCTATGAATTATATACAATAGTTTTTCGTTTTATCTACACTATAAACATTTTTAGTGTAGATAAACTTTTCGTTTTATCTACACTAAAAATGTATGCAGTATTTCTGCATTGCAACCAAAATAAAACGTTTAAAAAACACAATTCAGCCATTTGACGTCATAGCAAAAAAATTAAATGCTCTAGCCGACAACACAACAATTTATGAAAGGAATTATTAGTAGCAGGTGGTAAAAACCATTTGTACTGTGAAACACATTTAAGTGATGCTTAGCGGTAGGTAATGCTTAGGTTATGAACAAGTTTATGGAAGGATGGTTAAATAGGCTCTTGACACACAAAATCATCGGTGGTGACAATTCTTCAAATTATGGGTGAACCTGATTGAAAACCTTATTCGACCTGAGAAACAAGCCATTAGACCTATATAGTTGTTAAAAAATAAACAAAAAACAATGTGTTCTGTCCTAAAGTAATTGGAACAAAAATCCAGAAAAGTATAGTACAGTTATATTCCCACAAACACACAGTTACGACGACGTTATGCCAAGATTTATCACCGAG
Source organism: Incurvaria masculella (assembly GCA_946894095.1). NCBI lineage: Eukaryota > Metazoa > Arthropoda > Insecta > Lepidoptera > Incurvariidae > Incurvaria > Incurvaria masculella. The sequence continues at coordinate 16,536,531 of OX335666.2, read as the reverse complement.
CTCCTGAAAATCAAGCCGAAGAAAAAGCGAAGTCGCACACTGCTCTAGAAAAAATTAAGTATACACAATTATTGAGAAAATTAAGATACGTTTTCATGACAAAAGTTACCAGCATGGTGAAAAGGAATTAGGAGAATTCAAAGAAGCCATTTTGACTACTGCAATTGGGGTTGAACTAGTCTTAGTGGAAGTGACTTAAATTCCATGGGGAATATTACAAAACAAAATGATCCTATTTTTTTAACGAAAGCGCGTCAAACGGCTTATACGCCGTACTCTCGACTACGAGGGGCCTTAAGGCAATATTATATTCTAAGCCTAAGGTGGCAATGCACTTACCAGGGGGGTTCGCAGAAACCGTTACTGCCCGGTTTTGGTTGGCAATATTAAGAAGGCTAAAAAGGTGTCAAATGCACAGAGTGCGTTCCACAAAAGTTCCTATGGATAAACAATCTATAGGATCGGTTGCTTCATAGAGGAGGAATACCGGCAGTGCACGGGTGTATTTCTTGTCTGCTGCTGATTGGGCGAGCATTGAATGGGGATTAAGGAACACTAAGAAAGTCGAAACATCGTGAATAAAGCTAAGTTTGTTTGTTTTATTGTTTAATTATGATCCAAAGACAGTAACACTGCACTCTGATTTGTCATGCTTCAGCAGCAGTATTTTAATATCAAGTAATAATAAAGTAATATTAAAATACTAAATAATTTAATATTAGCAAGTTAAACAATTACAGCGAAGAAGAACTGGCTGAAACTTAGCTGGTTTTTTTTAACGTCACTTAGTCTAAGTTGAATATCAGTTTATTTGCAAAGACTATGCCCGCCACCTAATATGATGCCAATTGAAGCAACCCAGTAAAATAATACTATTATTTCTGCTATCCGACCCCTTAACGAAGAGCAATTTTTTTTAAGCTATTGCATAGCTTCTATCGAGGGCCTTGAGCGTGGGGACCGAATCCAGAAATTCCGTAACGAAAAAAAACCTCACGCTCCCCACTCCGACGGGCACGGAGGTGTGTGCCGGTAGCGCTACTTCACACCAGGGGGAGCGGGGCCGGGGGCGGCGGTCCGACGCGCGGAGGGGGAGGAGGCGACGTGAGGGCAGACGTCGTGACGGTTGTGTCCGTTTGGCGAATTTTCAAGGCACTAGCGATTTGTAAAACTGGAGATATTTGTGCGTGCTTATGCAAACTTAGAAATGGCCTACAAATAGTTATGGTTGCAATTTACATTTCTCCGAATCCAAAATTGGACGAGATAGAGCATTTAATTCATCGCACTTTACTGGAGTACACTGAAGAAGGGTCGAAAATACTTCGCTGATAAAAAATCAGAGCGGTTGACAACTTTTCTATCAAAAACATTGAATTTGAAAATGAATAATGATCCACAAGAGTCCACAACAAAATATGGGACCACCATTGACGTGGTATTTTCTAGGTATTTAGAGGATATTAAGTCGCAAACTTATGTTTCTTATTTCAGTTATCACAAACCTATAGTTTCAATGATAAATATTCCTGAATAACCAACAGCTACTGTAAGATAATAAAACCCACATGTATTGCAAAATAATAAAAATATTTCAATCAATATTAACTTTTTATTTATTTAATAAAAGAAAAAAAAATGTTTTCTTATCGGTCACCACGCTCAAAAAGTGTAACTTAAATTAATATCAAAGAAAAAGAAATACTGCATAAATAAAAAAAATATATAATTGAATAAGTTGATACAAAATGCTATGCAATAGCTTTACCGCGGCAGTCCCCGAGTGCCACGCGTCTTTTTTTTAGGTTTCATCATTTCTGAAAAGATAAACTTCCACAACATGAACTAATCTGCATCAAAGAGGATCAGGTGTAAGAGCATTTTTTTTAAGTGCAATTCGTATTCGACGAAAATTGGTTTAGATTATAGACGGTTAAAATAAAAATAAAAACGTTTCCCTCAATATTACACGATAACAGAAAATTACGTGCATAATTTATTTGTTGAATCATAATAAAAAATGCTATAGATAAAAATAAAAGTGGGATTAATATAAAATCTAGGCGACAAGAAAATAAAGCATGCTGTAAGTATTTCCATGATACCATCGTAAATTGTTTTTGATTTTCACGGGAGAGCGATTCTCAATTGAATTCCGTATCCGATTAGTCCGAAATTCGATTACCACATTTATTTTTTATTTTAGAAAGACAGCCCTGGACATCAGCCAATGCTGCAATAATTATTCAATGTTTCAATAGCTATTCTATGTTTTATATAATTCATTTTGATAATTGATATTTTGATAATATTCGTCGTCTCGCTTTTTCAACCGGCATGTATTTCTTTACACATTCTCATCGATTATGGGTCCTATGTATTTGACCTTTAAGAAGCAAAATACCTACTTCGCCTATGTCAGTCGTCCAAGCATGCCAGTTGTAAGCAAATTCTCTTTGTAAATTTGCTTTATCGTTATTTCACAACTCACCCTAGTTTTTATGAATATATATTTCCAAATTATATAAATAATAATAAATGGAAATATTCACAAAACATATATTTAGATACCATATCTGAATTCTTAGTTCATATTGCAGTCCGTTATTTGCACGTATGGTTATTAACAATCGAACAGTGTACGCGACAAATTCCACTCTAAAACCGACATCCAAAATCCATCGGTTTATGCCAATCCATTCTGACATCAATTCATGCTTCAGATGCATGCCACTGTCGGCGCCAGCCGACTGGACTGCGGCGATAAATAATCAATGATACGTCAGTGGGGACCTAATCTGAGAACAGGGATTTTGATGTTTGCGGTTGAAGCCAATATCTATAGCATTAATGAACTACATAGACATTTCTCGGCATACCCCTTTCGGGGGTTTCCAATTTCTACACAGGAAGCAAGATACGATGTATAGTCAAACAAAGGTTAAAGGATACACTTCAGGTTAAACGTAAAAATTAATGGTGTTTAAATTCAGTCTCCGATTAAATTTTGTTAGGGTTTGTGTACTCAGTAACTAGTAGACATCCACAACCATGTTTGTATCTATACTCAACCCTATAATTGTTTCCAAAAGTCAAAGTATTTCGACTGTTCATCTATTCATTCAACCGGATGTGCATCCTAAACTCTTTGTTCGACTGTACTAATTTTCGGTTTCGTGTTTCCACCCATAAGACACCTAATACATTAGGATATAAAAATAACGGCCAGAGTGATAACCGTAAGATCAAGACAATTGGTTACTATAAAACTTTAATTATTATGGAATCATTGGGCGATGCTGCACTGTAGAAATATGATACTTATGTGAGTTCGTGCTTGGGTCCGAACCGTAGTGGTTTGCATCTCCCGCATGCATTTAATTCTAGAGTATGGCTCGGGTCTCGCCTACTAGCCATGTAGATACGGGTAGAGCCACCCTAATATCAATTGACTAAATGAAACGTCTAAACAGCAGTATTTTCCTCGTACTGCTACGATGTATTAGAAGATTTTTTTTTTATGATTACAGCGTCTTAGTCATCAAAATGATGTTAAATGTGAGAGTCAAAAAAACGTATCATAACTGGTCAAATTCCTGGCTCCTTAACACTGATATTCTGGAATAATGTCAATAAAAACTTTAACAAATTTATTTTTACTTTCCTTCATGCTTCCCCATTGAATTCGCAGCTTCTGTGTGGGGGTAATTCGAATAAAAGCCTGGTTCATTCAGTGATTTCGTCTTGTACAAGCTACGCTACGGCCCCGAAAGCAAACTCATCGTAGCACCTCCTCGTGGTAGTTTAAGCTGTCGCACATGTAAAGGCTCCGACGGGCACGAGGAGGTCTCTAGTGAGTAGATACTTCTGTATCTTTCGAAGCTATAAGACTGAAGCGTCGATAACTAAGCAAGCGTTCACTCTACACACAAGTCCATACATACGTGGGTACACTGAGTTATATCTGTGCGGGGGTACGTATGGACAACATTTAACGTATGTAGGTACATAGCACATCCACTGACTTGTCGGTGATGTGAAGGCACTCGCGCCTATTGGTAAACAGGGACCTACCTTTGTTTTATTTCTCAATAGGTATTTTTCCTGCTTGTACATTTTGTACATACAAAATAGTTAGTTACATAAATAACCAACCAATTTTATGAATTATGTTCTTTATTACTGAATAAGGTTTTGGTAATAAATTAATAACTTTTTTATTTTCCGAAAATTCTACAAAAACTATTGTCATACTTATATTTAATTGGAGCCAGTTTGTTAAGAATTCAAAAAATAGGGTAGAATTGTTTTAACCTAACGTTAATGACTGAATTAATTTGATTTTAAAAAATATGTACCAGTGCTAGGGACCTTCTGGGTTTATTTTCGTTCGGTTAGGTTGACGGTACTCACTTCAAGCAATAAGCCGCCTACTAGTTAAGTATAATTTAATTACATTTAAATTACTTTTTTATTACTCTGAATTATATTTACAGGCTACATGGTTTTGAGGAATCAACTACCTACATAATGCTTTAGTGACTGGGGAATGAGTGCCAGTGATTGGACTGTGAAACTAGCTTGGAATAGTGAGATGATAGCCAACGTGCGCCGAAACTACATGGTGGTACGGTCGTTAACTTTGTGAGCATTAGTTGAAGTTGCTGTACGAACCCGCGTCGTCCGTGCAAGAACGATATCTCATCTAGTTCCATAACTACAACCGAAATTATTGCGCGTGGGATTTTTGTTTCGACGACACTACCTACGATTTAAGGAGCGTCACTTGAATTGAATCTTCACTGGGGTTAGGCGAAGGATATGTGTACGAGCCTCACTCGTTCACGCGCGTGTACGGCTCGCGAGGCGAGACCGTTTCGGCGGCGGCGGAGCGGCGCGTCGCCGGCGGGAGAGCGACTGACTGGCGGAGGCAGCGGGTCTCGCAGCCCCCTCCGCCCCCGCTCCGCCCCCAGCCGCCCCTCGGTCGCCGAAAAGCCCCGCGGTACAGCGTAGTTTTCGGTGCTACTATCGGGGTGGACCTTTCAGATGGTCGGTCAATGAAGTTAGGTATTTTGGTTCAAGCTTTTCTAATGACGGATGTCAAATAGCATGAAGGCTAGCCTCTTAAATTGTAATTACCTCCAACAATAATTTGATTAATGAAGGAATTGAATTTTAAAAAAACACAGGTCGCTTTTTCAGACGTGCATATGTACCGTGTGGGTTCCGGCACGTTAAAATATTACAATGAGGCCCACTGAATTTTCTTCCCGTACAAGTCGTAAGAAGCAACTGAGGAGTCGTTTGTGGTTCGTATTCCACTTAAAATTGTAGCTCCCGTTCCTGAGGTAATTACTAGGTGGTAGTTAATCCCGCTCCGGTTGGTTCTGTCGCATTGAACGAACGATGGTCGAAGCGGCAATGAAAATTGTCCGCGTTTTCCATGCAGTCCAATGTTACCATGCAATATAAGGAATGTTCTGGCATACCGCCTGGTTCCCGTAAGGTAAGTGAGGCTAATATCAGGACAGTAGATGTGGTATTAGCCTTCCATGTCCAGTTTTGCAGCTCATAGCCTAGTGGCGCGGGCCTGGCCTAGCGTACCAGAGGTCTGGGTTCAATTCTGACATGCACCACTGTCTTTCTCTTTCCGAGTTCGATGCGAGCTGCTCCGTGTTTCGGAATCCATGTAAAACTGTAGGTTCCCTTCCCCTACTAGGTGGTAAGGTTTAAGCCCGCCCGGGTTGGTACCATCGCACTGGATGAAAAGATGGTCGAAGCGGCAATGAAAAATTGTCCGTATTTTCCATCCAGTTCAATGTAACCGTGCTCATAAAGGGAAGGTCCTGGCATGGCATCTAATTCCTTTGGGAATCTGGTGTATTGGGCTTATATCATAACGGTAGGTGTGTGGTATTAGTCATCCATGTCAGGTAGCATAAAACAAAAGTTACATTAATATCCATAACCAGTAGTCAGAACCTATATAAGGGGAGATAATCTAGACAAAATTAAGTCCTTCCGGCAGAATTCCGGACACCGGCAGGACACAGTCAAATGCTGGATCAATCGACAGTCAGTCGTCCGATCCCGGAGCGTCGAAATTAGTAGCGCGCGAAAGCCGTAAGCATCAGAAAATTGCACCTCCCATACAAACGTAGTTTACTAATAATTTGAAAACCACTGTTCCAACTTACTTCATATTTGGTATCTAATATTAGGCTACAAATATCTGCGTCTGCATGTCTTTTTTTTTTCGGTAAATGTATTCTGGGTCAAACGACAGAGAAAACAAAACTTGTATGAAGATTTTCTTTTTGATTTAATTTCATTCGGTTTGGATTTTCAAAAAAACAAAAGCGTGCAGACACAGATATTTGTTATCTGATATTATATATTAAATAACAATTTAATTGGAATAGCGGTTTCCAAATGATTAATAAACTACGTTTCTATGGGGAGCATAGCTTACGGTCCGTTGAAATATTTCAATTTTTGCTCTTTTTTTAGGAACTTTACGTAAACACGGTTTATTTGTGTATCATTGTGTGAAAAGAATATTTTTTTAAATTATATTATGCCCGTGAAAAGCCGGGACGGGCTGCTAGTATTTAATAAATGAACTGAGAGCTACGTCCGTATGTTTTGATTTAAGTTATAGCGATTTGAGATAAGCCTCTAAAGATTTGTATCAAACTGTTTAAGGGCGTATATCATGGGTATATGTTAAATCATCAAAAAATCGAAAGGTACGGACGTAGTTCTCAGTAAGTTCAAAACAATATTTCTTAATTCGATTCAGGAAACAAGCACTAGTCATTGCATGGAACTCGATCACCTCATTATCCTCTTAAGCACGCCCAGAAGGAGAGTGAAATACTTGTTCTAATAGTGTAAATTGCTTCATGCTAGCAGGCCAAGTGAATTCGTCACAAGTAAAGCGACGTCTTACCGGCAGTACAGTACGCTGGAAGATTTATCATAAAAAAATGTAACTTGGTAGATTATAAATTAAGATTCGATACTGACCCGACGTGCACTGTGGCAGCTCCCCGCCCACTCCCCCTTTGCCCCTCTACACAAGACAATATCCATATTACGTGCTACCTTTTGATCGAATATTCAGGTATTGAGCCCTCCGCGCGGGCCGGCCCGCCCCAATCACTTTCGAGGACTTTCATAGAAGTAAAGCCGGCGAGTTAGTTTGGAATTCTCGCCGGGTCTCCATTCTAAATTCTGACCCTCCCCGCCGGACAATGCCCGCGCCAGATATGTATGAGATTGTTCTTCGGACTTAGTTCTTTTAGCGAAACGCACTCAATTCGAAAGCCAGTTAGCAGTGTCTCAGAACATCGCATAATCGGGAATCAAAGTAATTATTTATCACAACAGGTGATTTATAAGCGAGCTCACCTAAAATATCTGTCAAAGATACCATACAATATAAAATCATAATAAAAGAGAATAGATTTGAAAATTTTATTGACTGAATCGATGTAATTGAAATGACTAAATGTTTTCGGAAAATAAAATTGTTCTTTATTACGGTAATCAAAAGAAATTGCAGGAAAGAAAATATCACCAAAACATAACCTTTCGTTTCATACTTTGTGCTGATCAGTGACATTTAAATTTGTTTCCAGGCAAAAAAGCTCTTCTTTTCCTCTAAACCTAATCCTAACTGCATCATGGAGTACTAGTTTTATCGAAAAAAACTCCTAAAACAAACTTGACAGGAATGACAGATTTGACGCCGTGAGGTCGCTCATGCGACATCTACAATAAGCTTTGAGTTTTTTTCCCCATTCACATTTCAAGCAAGAATAGATTAGATCCGATAAAGTTTTTAGCTTTAGCACTTTTTCCATTCTTACTTACGTGTTATTATATGTATTGCCCAATCTGTTGAAATTACTTTAACACAAATTACGTTCCTAATTCTTGATAGTTGGGACAGTTGCGCGCCTGATTTGTATCCAGCCGTAATTTTCAATCCGTTAAGAAAACCGTTTGAAAATGATCTGATCTGACATGCGCGACACTTCGGCGATCGCTCTCCGAAGTTAAGCAACGCTGGGTCCGGTCTGGTCTTGGATGGGTGACCATTCGACCGTTGAGAGAGGCTGGCCGTGGTTCGGATTCCACGTTAAGCTGTAGGTCCCCTTCCTTACTTACTAGGTGGTAGGGTTTATCCCGCCCGGGTTGGTACCATCGCATTGGATGAACGATGGTCGAAGCGGCAATGAAAATTGTCCGTGTTTTCCATCCAGTTCAATGTAGCCGTGCAATATAAGGAAGGTCCTGGCATGGCACCTAGTTCCCATGTGGTGTGTTGGGCTAATACCATGACAGAACTTGTGGAATTAGCCATCCATGTCCAGTCACATAAAACAAAAAAAAAAAAAAATAAATTTCACCAAACGGTACTGTTAAATCGGTTAAAATAACTGTTTAATATTGACTATTTTGGCTCACTTACCGTTTTACATTAATAGTAATGAGACATACTTTACCATAAATAATAGAATTTTAACTGTGCTAAAACAGAGAGTTACAGATCATTTTGTACAAAATATGTCTATTTATAAACTCAAGGTTTCCCGATGCGTGATGTCGCTCTGAGCCGACAGGTATTGCCTCCATCGACCGATGCGTCATCAGGACAGCTTGGAGTGACGTTCGACAGCCCGTCACGTAAAACGTCAACTGATACTGTATGGTTTACATGACATGGCTTATTGGAAAGGTCCTTTGCCTACCAACTGACAAAAACATTAGTTGGACAGGTCGAGTTGTAGCCCTCGGCCCGAGCACCCAAAATGTCGCAACGATTTGAGTGGTGTATCTTCACTCAATCTCGCTACGCGTTGCAACTGGATCGAAGCCCCTAGCCTTAGTACTTCGCTAATACGAAATGACGGGCGACTGACATTTTTAAATGTGTAAGCTCGAGTTATTGTTTTGGTTTCCGTACCCAAAGGGCACCAACGGGATCCTATTACTAAGTCTCCGCTATCCGTCCATCAACGGACTGTATCTCATAAACCGTAATAGGTATGTAGACAGCTTGAAATTTTCACAGAGTTTGTGTTTCTATTACCGCTACAACAAAACATTATAATGATTTAGAATGTTTTATTGTTAATGTCTTTAAAGTAAAACTCAAATTTAATCAGACTTGGTCCTACAGTCCTATTTTGATGTTCCTGCGATCATATTCTGTGCGTCGCAAATTGCGACGTGCCATGCCGGTAGGAAGTAGTCTGTGCCTGTGACACAGCACCTTTGGAAGAAAACTTTTATTACGGTTCCGTACCCAAAAAGTGCCAATGGAACCCTATTACTAAGCCTCCGCTGTCCGTCCGTACGTCCGTCCGTCCATACTTCCTTCAGGCCGTCCGTCCGTCCGGCAGCATAATAGGTAAGCAGCTGAATTTTTCACAGAATGTTTATTTATTTCGTGTAAATATAACAACAAAACAAAATTATGCAAAAATAATAAAAATGAAAGGATACGTACATACTAAAAACGTGATTTTTTGTTAAATCTTGTACGATGCGGAACCCTTCGTGTGCAAGTCCAATTGGCACTTGGCCGGTTTTAAAGCCTTCACGAGAAGAGGTCGCGTTTTGGTGTGCTTCTTGAAAATTATCGACATAAGTGTCACGTGTCGTAGCCTCTCAACTTACCGGCCGTGAAAGCTTGAGGGTGTGTGTGTTTTTGTGCGACACGTGAAGCGTCGGCGACGGCGAGCGGGGAAGCCAGCGAGCGCCGAGAGTAGTGAAAAGCCCTTGCTCTAGGTGGATCCAGTAGGTTAAGGTGGCCCAACCCGGCGGGACTAACTTATTCGCGGGCACGGTACAAAACGGTGCTATTACGCTCTGGAACCTTCTCTGTTTCAAAGAATAAGACAGGCTCCGTGATGAGGAAGATGCAACATGTCATCAAAAAAGACAATGTACATAGTGTATGATTTGGTAAGATTTATGAAAATTTTAATTTCAAAACCACTTATAGCTAAAAGTAAACCACGACCGCTGTAGTCAAAAATCTAACAAAAACCAAATAGTTTATAAATCTTGATTAAATAGGCTACGTCTGATGACTAATCTTTTTAAGATGTTCTTACTTTATGATTGCGTAATCCACCTCCAAAGTTATTGTATAAAACGCGCGAAAAATTCGAACTTTCGGACCTTATAACTTCACACAATTTTACAATGCCAATGGTCATCAGACATCTAGTTCGATTAAATAAAGCTATTTTGAGCAAAATTTTGGATCTCTGACAAGAAATATGGGCGTGATCTTCTTTCCCCTTTTGTATGGGGAGATGAGCGGGATGGGCCACCTCGCTTCGGTGTCATGCGGCGCTGCCTTCGGCCATGTGAGTTACCACTCGCGAACAGTTAGATTCACTGGGAAATATCGGCGCAATCAGGATCTTGTTTGGGCGGGGCCTAGGCGGGCTATGTTAATGTTTGCTTTGTTCTCGTGCACCAGTTCTTTATCGTTTTTTTTTTTCAAAATTCTAAATTATCTGGGGGAGCGGGTTTTCAAGGAAGGAATGCCCACCCCTGCCAAACCTTAAGGCCCCGGTACTAGCCAAATCGCAAAGTTAGACGAGGCACCCCAAGTTAACTAACTAAGTCTGACGATTAGAAGTGTCATTCTTACAATATATGATTCCCTGTCTAGGAATCAACCTGTTTTAGTTATTGTATGTTTCCTTTTTATATACAAAATACATTGCGGAAACGGTGTCCACTTCCGAACTTTTTTGACTAAATGTAGAAATCTAAAAGCAAATGGAATTATTTGTTTATTTTCATATATGCTGTAATTCCTTATATATAGAAATCATATTACTTTCAGATTTCGAACGTGAAAAATCGACTTTTTTATTGTCATTATTATTTAAATAAATGATGTAATCAAAAAATATCAACAATCCTTTATCAGTCTGGAGTTCTATTTGGACTTGCTGAGGCGTTATTATTACATTTGTTTAAAGGTGCATTTGTATGGCGCGAGTAGTTGGCTAGTCCTAGCGCCTTAAGTTTGAAAATAGACATGCCTAACAACAGTGTAAGTAGTGCAGCTTGAATTTAACTGCTAGATGCGGTACTCGGCTCCGATCGGGACCATATATCGTTGTTTATTCATATTCTAAATGCGTCTGTTCACTGCACTCGGATTTGTCACATTTTTCAACATTCACAGCGGAGAATAACTGGCAAGAAACTTCAAAGAAAAATATTCGCACAGGCCGCTTCTTAAAATTTCATAAACTAATAATTAATAGTTGACCCTTAACAGGACTTGTTCGGTTAATTCTGTTAAAAATGCATGATCTCTTGAATGAGAATTAATAATTAAAGACAATTTTCGGGACAAGTTTTGGGCGGACAAGGTGATTTGCAATAGCTGGGCAAGAGATTAATGAAATCGGAAAGAAGTTTAGTAACAAGAATGAGGAATGTTGAGATGTTTTGGGCAAGTGCTGCGAATAAACGATGAAAGAAAAACTAAACATATTTACAGACCAGAACTATGTGAAACCGAAGAACCGTACAATGAGAAAATTCGCAAAGTGCTTCGTAAATGTCAAAGGTCGGTCAGCGACAGAATGGTCCCAAAATAAATTATAGTGAATCGAGCCTATCGATGATACGCTTTAGGGCTCAACTATCTCTGCCTACCCCTCGGAAAAGTTCTTTAATAGTTTTTATGTAATTGTTTAGGTTAAAGTCCGATGACGGGCAAAGTGAGATTTTAATTCGTAAATCCTTGATGATTCCTACTATGAGGTGGCCATACATTACACCATTAAAATTTTTGTAAACCTAGTTTTGTAAGAAAATCAACGCTCTTTACAAATCTATACTAATAATAAATCTGTAAAGGGTGTTCATGGAGTAAGATGCTTTGTTTTATAAGATAATACGTTTGACTCTATGTATGATACTAAAACTAAATGGTCGATTTTTAGTAATCATTTCGGTACGTATGTATGCATGTATGTTCCTCCGTAACTCTTAAACCAATCATGCGAATTAGATGAAACTTAATACACGTACATTTAACTACCCGGGAATTAGGATAGGCTCATAATTCAGTTCCGCTTGCGCTAAGATGTGGATGTCATACAAACCGGAATGCTCAAAGCGGCCCGGCGGGAGGGCGGCGGAGGGAGGGGGGCGTCTACTTTTTCTAAACCACGGAACAGTTTAACTAATAGGAAGAGCGATCAACTAGATAGAATTCTCAGCGCGTCATATGGCGTATGCCAGGATCTCACCGTGCCCGACGATGCCTCTGGGTTTTTTAACTTTCACGGGGGCTGCGAAAACCACGCCAAACGGCCAGGTGTTTCTTAACACCGTGTTTGCAGGAAGTCGATTCCATTGTTTCTTATTTTCGGAATGTCGACAGTGCATTTGAATTCCTTACCTGTTCCACGTTGAGCTATGGTAGGAAAGGGGACGGAGGAAAAACGTTATGCAGCTTCTCTGGCTAGCACTCTCTGGCCGGCCAGGTTTCACACCATATTGAAAATATGTTTATAGATTTACACCGTTGCTGCACATAATGTTTTGAAAACTTACGGTTTTCCGATGTGCAATGCCGTGCTTGGCCGGCATGTTTCAAAACAATATTGAAAATATCTGATTACAACGATGCAATTTAAATGTCGCTATGAAGGAGTGATACAGGCAATGATAATTCTTGAGGCTCATCCAATATAGATGATAAATAATTGTACCTGCGTATGGCTCGATTATTTTTCGCAATTTCAGAGCTACATAGCATCACGCCAGAGAGGTGACCAGTAGTATGAAATGCTTATAGCTAATTTGAGAACCAATTAACAGATTTAGATGCGTATTGTGTTTAAGTCTAGCCTACATCTGCGCATTACTTAAAGGCTACATAAAATCATGTATACTTACCAGAGTAGTGAGCAGTAGGGGTTAAATATGAATAACAAAACACTAAGTTGACTGTTCCTGGATGTACCATGGAAATTGGCGGAGTACATCACTCCAAATTATGAGAGGGGTGACCGGTGAGGGTTAAAGAGTCATAACTTGCGAGCTACTCACTCGATTAATATGCGGATTGCATCTACATATAGGATCTATGGGCGCGGTCGGGATTAGGCACAGATATTTTAATTTCTATGGGTTTAGGATAGGTGAGCTTTTTCGATGTTGAGGCTGTCCGTGGTACGGATTCCACGTTAACATTTAGGTGCCCTTGCTTACTAATTAGGTGGTAGGGTTAATCCCGCCTGAGTTGGTACGTACCGTCGCACTTAATGAAAGATGGTCGAAACGGCAAAAATGTCCGTGCTTTCCATCAATGGCAATTGAGTAGTGCCCGTGTAGGATAGTCCCGGCGGCAAATGCTTTCAAAACACTTGGAAAAAATGGACCCTAATGTTTCAAAATGTGTTCATGTACATTCCTTCTACTGAATTTCTGAACAGCCCTTTTGGTTACTATTTATCAGGCATCGAATTCAGCTCGACATCAGTGCAAAACGACATCGACACGAGCGGAGCCGGTTACTTCAGCTAGTAAATATATATAATAAAATGTAATGCTAAAATGTGTTTAGTAAGACCAAACCTCGAGAACGGCAATACCAATTGAAAAAAAAAACGTTATTTCAAACATTTGGTCAGTCACCAAATATGGACGTTACGTCGCCTTCGTTGCACTTAAAAAAAGTTAGCATTACAAATAGTGCTGAACTAGAACCCAACACATTGTTTGTATGCGTGCGTCAATGTGTGCGGCGGAGAGTAGATGGAAAGGATGGCTCGTACACTATTGCAATCCCAGAGGAGCTGATATGTAGAGAGTTTGTAGTAGACCGACGCCGCGGAGCAGCGGGTCTACTATAGTTACGTTGGAAAAAAGTTGTCTTTTTAGGGTTCCATACCAAAGGGGGTACGGAACCCGGGACCCTATTACTAAGCCTCCGCTGTCCGTCTGCGAGTTTTTTTTTAATTTTACGATGGTACGGAACCTTTCGTGTGCGAGTCCGACTCTCACTTGGCCGGTTTTTTACCTTCATTTTAGATTTGTTTACTGAAAATACTGATATTTACAAAAAAATAAAAACATTCGAACACATAATAAATATATAAATAATGAGTTTTCTCAAGTCATTAAAATTGTTTTCATTAAAATCCGACAACTTTGAGGGGTAGGGAACCGTCATGGCCTGGAAGACGATTTCGCTAATAATGGCAGTCGCCGTGTAAAATTGTGCCTTGGCCAATGGACAAAGAAAGCATTTCATAAAATTTTCAAATCTTACATTTCCGCTGCCTTCGCGACAACTTTAAACGTGTGAAAAATATTCAAGAGCTTTACATACATTCTCACCTCTGGGAGGCCAGTCCAGTTACACAGTTGCAAGGCGGACGGCGCTTACAGACGGCCTTCGCAGAGGGGTTTATCTCTCCCCAAGGCTCCGCGCTGCACACAGCCCGCTCCCACGCTACACTTCGCCGGCAGGACGCATGTATAATTCACACCCCGGCCGCGACAGCGACATGCCATTTATTTTAGGCTCTCAAGTGTTGCGGGCAGTCAAATTTTCTACGATCTTTTCGGGCCGGAGTCCCCGGGAACCCTCAAAATTTCTGAACTTAGCTCACTTTGCTAAACAAATGTGGGCAGAATTCGAGTAAAATTAATTCGTAGTGGTTTTTTTATGTAACTGGACATGGATGCACATGGGAACTAGGTGCCGTGCCTGGACCTTCCCTACATTGCTCGGCTACATTGAACTGGATGAAAAACACGGTAATTTTTTTATTGCCGCTTCGACCATTTTTTCATCAATGCGATGGTACCAACCCGAGCGGGCTTACACCCTAGTAAGTAAAGACCTACAGTTTTACATGGGTTCCGAACCATAGAACAGCTCGCATTCGTGACGAAATACACTTATTGAACTCAGAAAGAGAAAAAAAGTGATCCTCTGGTACGCTAGGCCAGTCCCCGCGCCACGAACCGAACTTGATTGTTATTAGTTATTTTAGAGGCGCTCCTGCCACCCGATCCTGTGCGTCAACGTAGCCGTGCTCATAAAGGAAAGGTTCTGGCATGGCACCTAATTCGTGTGTGGTGCCACATGTGTGGTTCCAGTTTGATTTTGTCAGCTTGAAGAAGTATAACTGCAGAATAAGTAATACAAACTTCGAAGTACCGTAAATGCTAATTTAGGTGAGAACCCGGACTGGCCACTCTGATAGTAAAGGAACCTAGATCCCACTTGCTTGACCTACCTATGGAACCTAGTTATGGAAAGCGGCAATGGCAGTATCAGGGAGTACTCGAGCACAAAAATCGGTGCTTTCTCACTCAAGCTTGTTGGCTTGAATGAGATGACAGAAATAAAGTTAATTGCTACGTCCAGTATCCAACGGTGAAAGACTCATTATGTCAAACTAATTTAGGGCGAATCGAGGTTGTCAATAATCAACCGCTGATGATATTTTTGTAACACAAATTTTGTTGTTTTTTTGTTGTAAAGTATTTTCCTAACGATAATAGTCTTCATCGGCAGTGAAAACAGGCGAAATTTGCCTCCCCCTTAGCGACATCCTGGATTCGGAACTTAGTGAACATGTTTGAACATTTTCTGCTTGGCGGAATTACGGAACACATTTCAAAAAGTTTTATAAATCCACGGCCATACAAACTTTTTAACAGCCTGCGTTTGACAGAAGTGATTATTAACTTTTGGATTGATTTGTCTGCATCGAAACCATGGGACATTCATGATTTAGTGTAGATTTAATTCATAATTTAAAGTTTTTTTTTGAGTTAATTGTTGAACCGACAAAAGGCAAAAATAAAACATCGAAGTAATTATTAAATTTATCCATAAGATCCAATTTTGCTATTTCAGTTTCTTTATTTCCTCAATTAGATGTATATTGCACACTCGGATTAGTCATTTTTTAGCGTTCCGTATCCAAAGGGTGAAAACGGAACCCTGTTACTAAGCCTCCGCTGTCCGTCTGTGCCTCTGTCACAGGGCTGTATCTCATGAACCGTAATAGTTAGGCAGCGGAAATTTTCACAGAGCGTGTATTTATTTTGCCGCTATTCCAAAAAGTAGGTAAAATGAACAAAAAGAATAAGGGGGGTCTCATAAAAAAAATCTGATTTTTTGGGCTAAATCTTGCACTTGGCCGGTTTTTTATTCTCCTGCTGGTTCTATTACTATGGCAAAGAACAACCGCCAAGAAACTTTACCGGGTTTGTCAATGTATTATTTTTATTGATACTTTAAACTGTACAGTGGTTGATCGATTACTACTGCTATGTTATAATATGTTATGTAAACCCGTGAAGTTTCTTTGCGGGTTCTTCTTTACTGGGTTGATCGAATCCGCGGATCTTTGTGACGTAACTTGGTGTAGTTTGACTACCAAAAAGTTTAAATAAATGAAATGAAATGAAAATGAAACTGCTCACAAAGAAAAATATTTATACATTGGTGAAGAGCAAACTCTTGAATACCATAATGACCTCTTATTATAAATGAATATGTATTATACATGGTGGTGAAGAATGTAATTTCATCAACCTCCATGGTATTAAGTATATTAAAAAATGTCAGGTGCAAAAAGCCAACGTTATTTTATTGATTATATTTTTATAACTTTGTCGATCCCAAACTAGGACTAAGGTTGCAATGATAGGACAACAAAGAAATATTACTGTCATTAAATAAAGGTTTTACTAACTTGTAAAAACATCTGAGTTCATTTAAACACAATTTAATAAAACTTGATTTTCTATTAAGTTTTAAATTTAGTATTTACCATCCGTGAGTAATAGTAATGCTTTATGCATACCGTATGCATAGGCACAGTTCAAACGACCCAAGAAAGAATTATCCTTGAATGATATTTGCTTATGTAAGTATTGCATCTCTTTTAAAACAAGATGTACAAGACAATTGTAAGCCACCTTGGAGAGTATGTAGGCAAACAAAAAAAGAACATGTTAGTATTTAGAGTACAAATTCAATTCGCAAAAGAGCATTTATGTTGCACAAGCCAGATCCAGCGATCAGACAGCATCGATAGAATTAGGTGATATAAAGCCTTTCATTTGAGGTCACATTGGGTCACACCATACGAATATACAGGTTTTTATTTTGTTGCAAATAACGAATCAAGTCTGACTTACGTAGCGAGGATTCCGACATGAAATTCGGATGCTCGCGTTGTATTTCATTAGACCTTGATCATAAAGCAATACCGTTATAAATAATTATATTAAGAGCACCTTATACCTAAACATTTTCACAATTTTTGCGATTGAAACGAAATAGCCAGAGCCCGACTTCGCTTAGTTAGAACGGATCAGAATAAATCTTTCGAAATGTGACCAACTGGTTATTTAATTGTTTCGTTAAAGACATTTCAAAAAGTAAAAATAACATCAATTAAATTGGTAGATAATGTAACGCCCTTTATAATTATATTTAAATTAAATTATTTAATTATTTAATTTAAAAAAAGAATACGTTTGAGACCTAACTTCCATGCAAAAAATATAATTGCCTAAAATATTTTAGAACGTTACATGAAATTATACATGTTTTTTTTCATGTTCTCATTCCATAAGGTTCAGGAACTACGAATTGGCTAGTATAATAATCTTAGATCCATGTCGATATACAAATTGATTCGGCTAAAACCGGTTCCTGAAAATATTGTTGACGACACGGCGAGAGCGACACGCGCGCCGCTGCCTGTCAGTGCATCCGAGAGTGCAGTACCGAACGGAGTGAAGTGCATGGTTTTTCTGCACGCCAACGTGCTCGTCTCCGCAAAACCTTTTTCGGTGGCTGCTCCACCAACCCTTCGGATTCGGCTTCGGTGGTTCAATGGACCCTCACCCATTGCAACTCCAGACCTGGACGTCCAGAACGACAAGAAGGAGAAGGAGCCTCCTGTGAGTTGGCAATGTTTTCTGAGCTGGTTTTGGTCGGACGGTTCCACAATTTAGGATTACAGTCTACTGCGGCGGAATAACGTACACAAATGATATACAATATTTTAGTAGTATCTACGTTTGTTATTTTTTTCAGGTCCATCTACTCATCCCACACTGCTACAACAGTACATTGCCGCGGGCTCAGAGGGGAATATGAGCTTTACGATGGTGCCTTGATATCTTTGTATATATCATTGACATTGACAATCGCTGATATCGTCTACCAAAGCTCAATTTAGCGATCTAAGAACCTTTGCGTGTCGATGACACCGCACAAGTACGCAATTGGTATTGAGCGAGGGAAAATACAGTAAGCCGCGCGACTTCGGTCCGGGTTATGTGATTTTCCGCTACATTTTATCGGCCCCTTTGCGCTTGTATACGCTCCTAGGAGGACAAGAGCCTTAAATGGGCAAATATAAATTAATGGGGATAAGACATCGTTGTAAAAGTTACAGTTGACCATAGATACAACGCGCCTACGCGCCATCTAGCGCGGCTACTATGAGACCCGCTTTATCCAATTTTCAAAAAATACCAACACCCACATGCAAACATACGAAAATCAACTCCAATTTGTCAACAACAGAAAACTGTTTACTTCTATTTTTAACCGACTTCAAAAGAAAGGAGGAGGTTCTCAATTCGTCGGATTTTTTTTTTGTATGTATGTTCACCGATTACTCGAAGACCCCTTAACCGATTTGAAAAGTTATTTTTTTGTTCGAAAGGGTATACTTTCTAGTTGTCCCATTTTTTTTTCTCTATTAAGTTACAGAACTTAAACCTTTAACCCCATTTCAGGTAGGAAGGGTGACTATGATTATCATTTTGTATTATCCTCTATCTATACTAATACTATAATATATTATATATAATATAATAAAGCTGAAGAGTTTGTTTGTTTTTTTGTTTGAACGCCCTAATCTCTGGAACTACCAGTCAGGTTTGAAAACATATTTTTACATTCGATAGCCTAATTCTTAAGGAAGGCTTTAAGCTATTGAACATCACGTAACGACCCTTAGGAGCCGTGCAAAAAGAAAAATAGTCAGATACGAAATGATAGCGCGGCGAGGGCCGAGACGGCGGCGGTGGCCACCCGACGAGGACCGAGTATTGCCGAGAAGAGCCGAAGGTACCACGCGCGAGCGCGCGAAGCGGCTACCAGCGCTGCCGATTACCACAATTGCCCAAAATCTTAGGATTCCCGGAATTCCGTAAAAATCCGGAATAGGAACGAAATTTTCAATTCGAATGAGCAAAATAAAAGTTCGTGCAGTCGACGGCCGTCCGAACAACTTTCGGGAGAAGATGAAATCCAAAGTCCCCGATTGCTTCAAGCGATCGGCAATGCTGCCCGCGCCCCTCGCCGGTCGGCTTCCCGCGATTGCTAACGATAGACGCGGTTGCAGAGATCATCGCTCCGTGGTCGTGTGGTACACGGATTAGTATGAGGTTTTTTACGTAAATTGTTTGTATTGTTTCTACCAACCCGCGCGGTATGCTAACTTAGCAATTAGCCGTGTCCTAGCTACACACATTATTTTAGGCTTTTAAGGTTGATTGTTTAAAGGCGTATTGTTAAGATATTACGGTTTCAGTTGAACGGTTTCTTATTTTTTGTTTGTTAGATTAGTACTAAGCCAAGCGCGGTATTTTGAACTTTCAACGGGGGATACGAAAACCATGCCGGCCGGCCAGGTGCTCTTTCACCCCATGTTTGAACGACCCCGGAGGACTTTGGGGGAAATATATCGGTATGGAGTCGATTCCATATATTACCGACCCTATAGAAAAAATATATAGAGGATCGGTGGGTTCATATTTTGGGAATGTCGACAGTGAATGTGTGCATACCCTGCCTGTTCCGCGTTGTGCGGTGGTAGAAATGGGACGGAGGGACAGCGTTGTGCAGCTCCGAAGGGCACTCTCCATGATAAAGACGATAGAATACATCGAGAGAACTTACATCCCTTCGGAGTTGAAGGGTCTCTAAATTTAGGGATACCTTGGGATCGTCGACAAGACGCACGGCCCGACGCTGTATCGAGTCCAGGGAGCCAAGCAGATACTTAGCTGATAATTGTACCTCCGTATAGCTCGATTTATTTCCGCAATTTTAGGGCTACTAAGCATCACGCTAAATTACCAGAGAGGGGACCAGTAGTATGAAATGTTTATAACATGAGAACCAATCACCCAATTTAGATGAGGTTTGTATCTGAGTCTAGCCGTATAGGCATCACGCTGACTTACCAGAGGAGTGAGAAGAGAGGGTTACATATTTATAACAAAACAATAAGTGGACTGCTCCTGCATGTGAAATTTGGCAGAGTACATCACTCTAGATCACGAGAGGGGTGACTGTTGCGATTAAAGGCTCATAACTTACGAACTACTCACTCGATTAATATGTGGATTGCATCTACGTACAGGACCTATGGGCGCGGTCGGGGTTTGGATAGGTGGCCGTTTTCGATGTTAATGCTGGTTGTGGTACGGATTCCACGTAAAAAATAGCTCCCCTTTCTTACTACCTAGGTTGTAGGGTGAATCCCGCTCGAGTTGTTACGTACCATCGCACTGAATGATGGATGGTCGAACCGGCAATAAAAAATGTCCATGTTTTCCGTCCATGGCAATGTGTAGTAGTGCCAGTGCAGGATCGCCCCAGCGCGGCGGCAAATGCTTTTAAAAAACAATTCAGTAATTGGCCCCAATATTTTGCAATATATTCAAGTACATTTCTTCCACTGAATTTATAAATGGCAGTATTTGGATGTTTTCTTATTCAATCATGCCACATCGGCTCAACGGATTTTAATCCAGTTTTTTTTTGTTAGATACATTGTTTAATCTTCTGTTAGTAAAGTAGTTCAACTAGCCTTTTGGGCCAGCCCTTTGGGTTTCAGCCCGATATCAGTCCAAAACGACATTGACCCGAGCGGAGCCGGGTACCTCAGCTATGTTTTATAATTGGGAACGTTATAATATTTCTTATTTAATTAATGCATATCGGCTCCACCCGTTATGATTAAAAAGTAGCAGATAAATAACATATTTATTGACCGCCTTTTGGGCTACCTACTTTTCATCTAGGAAATAATTCAGCTCGACATCAGTCCAAAAGGACATGGACCCGAGCGGAGCCGGGTACCGCAGCTAGTACTAATATAATAATAAAGCTGAAGCGTTTGGTTTTTGTTTTTTTGTTTCTTTGTTTGAACGCGCTAATCTATGGAACCGCCCGTCGGATTTGAAAAATTGTTTTTGCATTTGATAACCCAGTACTTTGGGAAGGCCTTATCATACTACGCCCCTTAGGAGCTAAGCAAAAATAAAAATAGCCAAGGGGAACGGTAACTTGGCGATGGACGCGTTGGCGCCGGCGGTGGGGGCGGCGGAGGGGGAGGCTCACCGAGTCTAACCGAACATTCCCGACAAGAGCCGAAGGTACCACCCCGCGATTCGCGCGCAATTATTCCACCTCTTCCTTATTTACTAGGCTTGATCCCACCTTGGTTGATACCACGTTGGAGGGAGGGGGAGAGGAGGTGTTATTACCTCATGTTACTAAGGAACGCAGCGTGACACTGCGCGGGGAAGCGGGGGGGAAAAACATCTCATTGTGGGGCTTCAAACTCCGCCTTTTGTGCTAAATCCATCTACCGGAAGAACCTGTATTCTGGTAGCAGCTATTCCGAGAGCTATTCTTAGTGGTTACAAGACTACAACTAGATGGCGCCTTTTGCTTTATACTGATAGTTTTTTCTATAAAAAAAAACCTTCGTAATTATAATCTTTACCTTCACGTTGATTCAAATAATTTTAATTTAAAAATGTCATCAAAATTTGCATCATGAGATCAACAGTTCGTACCGTACAAAGAAAATTATTGCGCGCCATCTATCGGCACATAGCAAGAGCGATACATCGATACAATGCTCGAATATTGACTCAAATTATAAAATATGAGGTGTTTTACTGACAAATGAAACGTAATTCCACCTACAAACTTTAGATTATTTTGTCCTGTGTAATGTTTGCAACATTTTACACAAAATCTCATCGTGTAATCGACTGTTCGCGGAAAATTGCGCCGTAAACCATAATATTGTCCCACAACCTAACACCGCCAGCGCCATGTTGCGAATGTCGCTAAGCCACGCCTTCTTATCATGTGGGTTGTGACGTAGAGACCCACTTGGTGGACACAGACCCAGTTTGCTTAGACCATCTCCTCTCTACGTCACTCCTCCGTGGTTGGTACATACCATCTCATTGAAGGAAAGATGATTAAAGTTACGATGAACATTTTACGTGTTTTACATCCATTTCAATGTATCAGTGACAGTGCAAATAGGTTTCGGCGGCACATGCTTTTAAAAATATCGAATATGTTTTCTTATCGCATTTCCAAACTGCGCACTTGCTGAAAATCAGAAAATTGTTCGCACCATTTCGGCTCAACCTGTTTTGATTGCATTTTTAGAGGAAACAATGTCGTGGACGAGCTTTTTGTACCAGCCCTTCGGGTTACTTTTCATCCATAAAATAATTCAGCCCGACAAAATCCAAAACGTCAACTTCCCGAGCGGAGCTGGGCACGGTAGCTATTATCTATAATATGTATTTGAGGTTATTTTCATGTCATACGACATAGTTAGAAACTAGATAATAAATAGTAGACTCCGTTTTTTCCTTCCAATCTTTTGTGAAATGTTGTTCATATCATCATATCCATCAAACACAAAAGCGTTATTCGTACATTGCGGTCCCACTCGGTCTGTTCATTACGCTGTTTATAGGAGTCAGACGGACCAGCGAAGCAAATGAAAAGAACAACACTGAGAATAAGGTGAGCGTAGCTTTTGACATTTACAAACTCGTGCTTCTCGGCAGGCACACCATCTATGATAGAAACGGGCAAAGTATTTGTTTGTCAATTCAAAATGTTAACTACCTATATTAATACGACTATGTAGTTAGATTGATTTTTACCGTGGTTGACGTTAACATAACATTTGATAGATAGCGTTTCGATTCCGAGCTTCGTATTTTAGAACGGTTCACGGGGCAGAGGAATGTTCAATTAATTATAATTCTATTGACGAATAAACGACGAAAGTCACAAGTCGCCTTTCTGCGATCAATAGAATACACGATGTGAGAATGATAGTGCTTTGTTTTGGGACTTAGAGGGGTTACCATTGTAAGTTAACTCGTATGGTGAATAGTAGGTGAACATGAAAAAGAGTGATTCAATCGGTCGTTTAGTTGTATTTCGCACCATGCTAACTGTCAAGCGACGTGTTATTCGGGCAAGTGAATTGAAATTTACCAGTTGGCGTGGTACGGAATGCAACAAACCGTCAGCGTGGTTACCATGGTAAATAACTCGCCAGGTGAATAGAAGCCGTGAACAGACTGATTCAATCTAACGTTTAGTTGCAATTCGTATCATGCCAACTGGTACATTTCAGTTCACTTAGTTGAATAACACGTCGTTTGACAGTTAGCAGTACGAAATGCAACTAAACGTTCGATTTAACCACTCTTGCCTGTTCACCTGCTATACACCTGGCAAGTTATTTACCACGGTATACCGCCAGGTAGTGCATTGGGTTGGTTACCTCTCCTCGAAGCGGATGCTGGACCGGCTGATGTCGCTCCAGGCGCTCATGGAGCGCGCGCGGCTCTTGCAGCAGATGTTGGCGCGCCGCTCGCGCTCCACGTCCGGCGGGAAGTTGACCTTGGCGGAGCGCGAGCAGGCCGCCTCGTCGTAGTAGCCGCCGCCGGCCTCCGCGTCGCCCGCCGCCGGCTCGCCGTCGCTGTTGTCGCTGCCGCCGGAGAGCATCTCGTAGCCGTAGCAGGGGCGGCCCGCCCCGCCGCCCCCGCCCTCCGCCGCCGCGGCCACCACGCTCAGCCCACTCCGCGCTGCATCCGCCAGCCTCCGGGCTTACGCAACGCTCTCCGCTAGCGCCGCGCCGGCCGGTGTTGCGTCCGCGGGCGCCGCACCGCTCGAGAGCTCGCGGGCGCGGCCGCGACGCATCCTACTCGCCCGCGACACACTTTCGAGGTTACACACCCAAAATATGTGTCCAAACACAAACCGCCGCGGTACATATAGTATATACTTGGTAGGTTGATGCGAAGGTGAATGGTGAAGTACGCTCGGGGTTGCGTGGGAAATCGAGCGGTGTGAAGAACGCGCAAGTCGTTCATGGCGATCGATGCGATTCCACCCCCTCTCTGCCCCCGCCTCCGCCCCGCTCAGCGCCACCCGCTTTCGAGTGGGCCGCCCGAGTTAGACCTGCCGCCATTCGCTGTCCGTGGTCCTTTTACTAGCGCACCTGCTCAAGATTCTGAATCAAATGATAATAACATAACTCAAACAAACGAGAGAAAAGACCGTCAGCAATGCTGTGTGGGTTCCGACACGTAAAAATAAATAAGTGTGCCCACTGTATTTCTTGGCGGTGCTTGTTGTAATGGGTGACTAAGGCATTTGTCGTTCGTGGTTCGGATTTTACGCAATACTGTGGGTCCCCTTATCTCAACCAACTATAGGTGGTATGTTTAGTTCCACCCGGATTGGTACCATCGCATTGAATCAACGATGGTCGAAGCGGGAATGATAATTATCCCCGTTTGGAATCTAGTTCAATGTAATACTGCAATATAAGGAAAGTCCTGGCATGGCATCTGCTTCTCATTAAGTGTGTTGTTGGGCCTTTAACGTTGTGGTATTAAAAGTGCGTGGCCCCAAACATAAATGCAGCAAATGCCATTATTATGTTAGTTACTGGACAAACGTAGACGAATAACGTCACTTCTAGCATGGGCATGATACCTTTAAGTCCAGCATATCGCACGGCCGCAGGAATTTTTTTTTTGACAGGACCTTCTCTTTTATAGCACGCATACATACACTAGACAGAGAACATATATTTTTTATTACGCCTTGCCCATCATTCTTTCGTACTAACTGGACACCGACAGTTTTACAGAGAATTCTGTCCATGAAGGAACCTGATATCTAACTTTAAATTGACATTTCCAACCGAGGGTATATTAGAATGAAGCGCGCATCGTATGGATGCCCCCAGCATTTATACATTTAGGCAAGAAAGTTAAAAAGTAACGAGTCACCTAAAGTGACCAACTTAAGGTATTAAAAAGCACAATATAAACGAAAATTCACCATAAAGGGAGTAAGACATCAAAATCTTACCTTATCCAACGTTTTCTTTTTTATGTAAATCGCAGCATATGGCCAGACGACGCCCATGGGATTTCGAATTTTTAAGGTGGCTGCGAAAACCATGCCGGTCGGGCGATGCTTCTTCACACCATGTTTGAAGGACCCTAGGTTGTACTTTGGGGGAAATACCTAGGAAGAGTATTCATTCCATTGTTTACCGACCCCATGGATGAAGGATCTAGAGGATCGGTGGGTTCTTATCTTTGGGATGTCGACTGTGAATTTGAGCATTTTCACCCTGTCCCGCGTTGATTGGAGGTAGAAAGGGGACGGAGGGACAGCGTTATGCAGCTTCGACTAGCATTCTGCATGGTTAACGTTTGTTAAGATGGTAGAACACAGAGAGAGAGATACTAATCTCTTCGGAGTAGGAGGGTCTCCAAATTCAGGAATACCTTAGGGTCGTCAACGAGACGCACGGCCATATGCGAGGGGTTAGTCACTCGAGCAAAAAGTGTACACCAGATTCCCAGTAGTCAAGATTTCCTTGGGATTTCTAGATTCCTAAAGATTTCCAAAGACTACCAAAGATTCCTGGAGATTCCTAAAGATTTCCAAAGATTCTTAGAGATTCCTAAAGATTTCCAAAGACTACCAAAGATTCCTGGAGATTCCTAAAGATTTCCAAAGATTCTTAGAGATTCCTAAAGATTTCCAAAGACTACCAAAGATTCTTGGAGATTTCAAATATACTGGGATTTCGTAAGATTTCTGAGGACTACCAAAGATTCCTAGAGACTACCAAAGATTACCTGGATTTTTTAAGGATTACCAACACATTTTTGCTACATTCCAATGATTTCGGGATTTCTAAAGATTCTTAGTGACCACCAACGATTCATAGAGACTTATAATTGCGCGTTGCGCGCAGCACGTGTCCGTGACGTCATCGCAGACAGGCGGGCGGCGCGGCCGGCGGGGGTCGGCACGGGCGCGGCGTCCGCGCGAGGCGGCAACAGCGCGGGCGCGGGCGGCGGCGGCGAGCGGCGCCCGCGGGAGCCGGCAACGGCGCGGCGGGCGGGGAGCCCCCGCGCCGTGGCCGGCCGGTGCGCGTTGGTGCGATATTCGTTTTGGACATATTCACCCAGGCGGAATCCGGTTAAATTAGATCCCATATTATCTCAGCGATCTTTAGATCAGCGCTGATTTTTTCTTTCCCTGAGGCATTATACAATACCATTTTTGAATCCACAGTACATATTTCACATACTAAATTTCAAGATGAGGTACTCCGCTCTTTCGAAATCTCTTAGAATCTCAGCCATCATTAGGTCAGGGTTGATTTTTTTTTGTACCTGGGTCATTATAAAAGGCTATATTTGAAACCTTAGCAAATATTTCACGTAGAAAACTTCGCGATTAGGTAGGTACTCATCTTTTTCGAAATCCCTTGCAGTCGTATTCACTGTGAACCTGTAAAAACTTGGTACGAGATTAGCACCGGACTAACCATACAAAAACCGGTTTACTTCGACCTTAATACGCGTAGTAAAGTTAGTCCGCCCCGAGCTCGGTTCACAACATACCTACAATCATCTAATTATTTAATCAAAATCACTGACTACGGGCCGAGTGCACGAAAGAACAAAAAATCAAAATCAACGTCAAAGTATGATCAAACACGTCACTCTGTGTGGACAGTATGGAAGGAACTCTATGCGGATCACTAAAAGTGACGTGTTTGAACATTGATTAACTCGGCCGTCTCTTCGTGCAACCGGGGCTAAAAGTCGCCCACCCAATACACAGTAAACACACCGGCCAAGTGCGATTCGGACTCGCACACAAAGGGTTCCGTACCATAGTAAATGATTTAACACCAAAAAATCCTATTATTTGTATTTTTTTATTATCTTTAAATTTTACTTATTTGTTGTTATAGCGGCAAATTAAATACTCACTCTGTGAAAATTTCAGCTACGTACTTATTACGGTTCATGAGTCACGGTTAACAGCTTTGTGACAGACGGACGGACGGACGGACAGCTGAGGCTTAGTAATAGGGTTCCGTTTTCACCCTTTGGGTACGGAACCCTACAAAGTAGTATACGCATGATAACCTTCTATTCGCTTAGTACGCGTATTAAGGTCGGACTAAACCGGTTTTTGTTTGGTTAATCCGGTGCTTATCCCGTACTAAATTTTGACAGGTTTACTCTGAATACGACTGAATATGTTTTGGAATTGGGTCGTCAGGCACACGCGGGGTGCGCGCTGCGCACACTCGTGCGCACACGTGTGCGTGATTTCTTCGCAAACTGGCGGCCGCGCCCACGGCCGCGCTATCATTGTTAGATTAGATCCCGTATTATCTCAGCGATCATTAGGTCAGCCCTGTTTTTTTTTTGCCTGATGCATTATGCAATACCATTTTTGAAGCCATAATACATATTTGACCTACTCAACTTCACGATGAGGTACTCCGATCTTTCGAAATCCCTTAGTATCTCAGCCATCATTAGGTCAAAGTTGATTATTTCTTTGCCTGGGCCGTTATAAAAGTCTATATTTAAAAACCTAGTAAATATTTCACGTACTCGAGATAAGGTACTCTTATTTTAAAAACCTTTATTTTAAAAATCTAACTAACCTGTCAAAACTTACGTACTGTACTAGAATTGCACCGGACTAAGCATACAAAAACCGGTTTAGTCCGACCCCGACAAGATTATCTGAGATTACAAAGACTTTGATCGGATTGCCAATGATTCCCTTAGGATTCCCAATGATTTCCTTGGTATTCTATAAAATTTCCAGATTCCTCGGACTCCCATCGGATTCCTCGGACTCCGCCTAAGATTACCCGAGATTTCCATGAATTTGATAGGATTCCCAATGATTTCCTTGGTATTCTCAGATTCCTTAGGATTACTCGGGATTACATAAGATTTCCAGATTCCTCGGACTCCCATCGGATTCCTCGGACTCCGCCTAAGATTACCCGAGATTTCCATGAATTTGATAGGATTCCCAATGATTTCCTTGGGATTTCCAGATTCTTTAGGATTACTCGGGATTACATAAGATTTCCGAGATTCTCCGGACTCCTACCAGATTCCTCGGACTCCCACCTAAGATTCTTGAGATTCCCAAACGATTGTACACCAGATTCCTTGAGTGAGTGACCCCTCGGCCATATGCTGCTGCCCAACGTAGGTCCTAAACCACTAAATCAACAAAATTACGGCAACTAAACGTACCAGTCATCAAAACTCCGCGAAACGAAACTCACTAAAGTCTAAATAAAAAACAAACTATGAAATCAATAAAACGTAAGCAACGCTAAGCTAAGTCGACGCGACGGAAGAAAAAATCCCCATCACTTATCGGAAAACCCCGTCGTAAAACCAGTCTTCCTTCAAAAAAATACTCTTATGCTACAGGTGTATCTTGTTTCGTATAATATCAATTTATAATTATTTTTATGATTCGAATATTTATTTATGTACATCAATTTTTTCAACGGTTATTAAGTCGGTCGTAAAGCTAACACAAATTCCTGAAGATCGAATTATATCAAACTTTTGGTGTCAAGCTAAATTGTTTTTGACTTTAGAGATGGCTGTGCGGGGAAAATGGCTCTATCACATTATTATTTAATTTTATTATTTACTCAAGATTGACACCTACCTATCTAGATAAACTTAAAAAATAAAACAAAATCTTCGTACATTTCAAATCGTTCGAGCACTTTCCGAAAATCCAATTACATATAAAACATATGTATGTATTCATTCAAGCATTGCTTACATTTAAAGTATATGATTACAAACACCAAAATGTAATCGTTCATTAAAATTAGAATTAATTTAAATCGAATCTGTTCTACTGCACCAAAACTAAAAATGGGGATTAAAAACTCAGTTAAAACTTAAAAACACATTAGTTCGAACTAAAATCACAAAGTTGTAAGCGAGGTTGTAAGGCCATTTAATTTTCATCATGTATCAAGAAATCACAAAATTGAGAAAATATCATTTATCATATAAACTGCATCCTCATCATGATCAATGCAAGCCCATGGGCTTTCGACAACCCTTTACGAGGCATTCCGGCCGGCCAGAGCTTCGTCACATAATATTTGAAGGAACTCAGATTTTACTTTGGGCGGAAACCCCTACAAGTGATTCAGTAGTCATGAAGTCAGGTAAGTACCCGTGTTAAAGTGACGATGATTGCATGATTTATTTTAAAGTCAAATTATGTTATGACATTTTGCGCATCGATAAAAGTTTACACATATACTAACTAATTACAAAATCAAATCATGCAATACTGATCACGCGATACACGGAGATCGACGATCTCCGTGACACAATACATGCAAATGGGATCGCTGCAGTGCCATTATTATAATGATTTTTCATATTTTAACGATAACAATGATCTATGCAAGTTATGTTAAGTTTTTGTTGAGTTAATAGTTTTTACTTTTGGTTTTCATTAAAAACAATGAGATCTTATTATTCCTGGCTTGCAGGGGGTCCATTCAGGGGAAGAGTGAGTTCGAATTTGGCACTAAATATCAACTCACATTTTTAAATATTTAATGTTTCCACACTTCTTGAACATCATTACAGTTAGGTAAAAATCTGGCCTGTCCCGTAAATACTTTTTTATTTTTTTTATTTTATTAGGCACACAATACAGAACAAAGTCTGGGCAATGACTTAAATACAAACAATTCTTAATATAAACTTAAATTAAGACAGTGTCCCACTCGGATGAGTGCACAGAAATTGCCAAAAACATAACAAAATTAGACTGTAAGTACTTAAGTTCTAAAAGGAGTTACTGTAGATTTGTAAATTACTTAATTATCTAGGTGCAATGTAATAAAATATAATAGTGAAATAGAAATATAATTATTTAAGGAACTTTAAGAGTTTCTAAAATGTTTTTCTTGAAAGAATAAATTGCTGATGAAAAGATATCTAAACTATCGTTGGAATTCCGAACTAAATTGTACGATGTGCACATTCTTGCAATTGGGTTACTGGCAGCGATCTTGGTTTTGTATAAAGGTAAAGTAAAAACATTGGGATTACGGGTTAACAATTGATTAGAATTTAGCCTGATCTCATTTAAAATTGTAGAATCCAATTTACAGCTTATGATCTTGTGGAGACAAATAAGATCGGCAATTCGTCTTCGGAAATGAAGTGAATCCATATTAAAATAAGACAATCTTTCATTGTATGAAAGATTGCCTAGTGACCTAGTGAAACGGAAAGATAGTGTTCGAAGGAATTTTTTATGCATGGACTTAACTCTATCCATATGAACCGCATACGAAGGGGACCAAACCACGGAGCCAGACTCCAGTCTAGACATGATGAGGCTATTATACAACAAAATCAAACTTTTTGAGTTCTTGAAATCTTTCGTTGTTCTAAGGATAAATCCAAGAAGCCTGTTACTGTTATTAACAATGTATTCAATGTGTTCTTTGTATGTGAGTTTTTCATCAAACAGTATACCTAAATCCTTCGCAATAGATCTGTTTTCGAGCTGATGACCCGAGATTACAAATGGATACAATACTTTGTTTCGTTTTCTAGTAAAGATAATGACAAAACTTTACTTATGTTCAGAGACATTGCATTATGTATGCACCAATTAGATATTGTGTTCAGATCACGTTGCAAAGTTAAGCAATCCTCGGTAGTCCGAATAGCACAAAATAGCTTTAGGTCATCAGCATATAATAGGCAGTTACTTAAGAGTAGGTTGACAAGGTCATTTATGAAGGCTATGAAAAATAATGGTCCCAAGTGCGAGCCCTGAGGCACGCCTGACGTCACGGGAGCAGATGTTGACGTGTAACCATTAATTTTTACAATCTGACTGCGGTTAGTTAAATATTATATGATACAATCCAGCGAAGAAGATCACCGTGTATGCCCATAGCTGACAGTTTATTATAAAGTAGTCTGTGATTCACTTTGTCGAAGGCTTTCTGGAAATCTGTGTATACAGCGTTAACTTGGGTCTGGTCATTAATACAGTCGTGGATGTAATTTGTGTACTCTAGCAGATTGCTGACTGTAGATTTGCTTTTAACAAATCCATGTTGTTGGGGAACTAATAACGGTTTAATGTGAAAAAATAAATGGTCGTAAATAATGGATTCAAAAATTTTGGCAAAACAAGATAACATGCTAATGGGTCTATAATTTTCGCATTTCGATTTTTCGCCAGCTTTGTGTACCGGTACAATATGAGCCAATTTCCACGGTGCTGGAAAATATCCCTGCTGTAGTGATTTATTAAATATAATGCACAAAGGTTCACATAATTCATTGGCGCAATCCCTGATAAAAAAAGCTCTAATTCCATCCGGTCCTGGACCTTTGTTAGGATCGAGCGTTTTTAATTTTATAAGGACATCTTTCTGACTGATTCGTACTCGCGATAACGTTGAATTAGCTGCGGTGACCTTGTGAGCTGTGCCTTCAGAAGAACCATCATCAACTTCAAAAACCGAGGCAAAGAACTCAGAAAATAGATTACAAATCTCATCACCCTCATTAGCCATCTTACGGCCGAAGTAAACTGTATGCGGTATGGAATTTGAGGCACGTTTACTCTTAATAAAATTCCAAAAACGTTTAGTGCTGTCGCAGAGAGAATCTTCAACGCTTGCTATAAAAGAGTCATAGCAATCAACTTTCATTTTTTTGCTTCTGGACCTAAGTATAGAAAAAGTATCATAGTCTCTAGGGTTATCATACATTTTAAATTTCTTGTGATACTTAATTTTTTCTTTGATACATTTTATGAGAGCGGAACTGTACCAAATAGGATACGATGAATCGCTTCGACATTTGAGAGGGGTGTTATTCTTGATTATTTCCACAAGTAATTCATAAAAAATATTTAGGGCATTGTCAGAGTTAACATCAGATAGCATCCCATGCCAATCCACACTATTAAGTTGAGCTTTACATTTATCTATATTACACTTTTTGAAGTTAAACTGATTGTTATTAGATTTAGGGTTAAGGATTTTAAGGCATTCTAATTTGAGAGACACTTCAAAAGACGGATGGTGTTTGTCAACCCTACTAAGTGGCAGCGCGTTACTAAATACGTTGGAAATATAAATTACGGTTCCGTTATTTAAACAATAATATATTTGCCAGCTATTTTTAGGTTAACTCACTCCCGAACTCGAACTCACTGTTACCTGAATGGGCCCCCTGATTTCCCAAAAAAAGAATCAACGATAACCTAGTCCGAATCTTGCGCAAGTACATTGGAAGGGTTTATTTTTATATTAGTTTTAAAACGTAGATTTCGTGAATATTTCGAATTAACCTGCTTACTGCTTGACTGTGCCTAGAATAAGCTCCAAAGGAGCTTTCAGGACGAATTGAGATCCTTTAATTATTAAGGTTTTCTTTCGCGGATTTCGCTCGCATGGTCGTTATTTTCTCGCAGTTTTTTTTCCTTCATAGTAGGCAGCCGCTATCAAAAGTGGCGTACCAAAGTAGATATTACCATGGCAAAACTAGCGAACTATATTAAAATATCTAATTGAACACAATATGAGGGGAAATTGAATTAATGAAGTGGAAACAGGATGGTGAATTTATAGCATTAAATTTGTTTTCCAAGTAAATATTTTTTACGAACTAAACACGCAAGCGAGAATGACCCATATGTGAATGTGTTGTGTGAAGCAACGCTAAGAATACAAAATCTGTAAAGAATTTCACTTTCATTGTCGTTTGTTTGAAAACTGTTTACAGGTATGAAGAAACAAGCAAATACGAGTAAACATTTTCAAACAATCTGAGCATGCGGGAGCATGAAAATATAGTTTAAGGTTCCGTAGGTCCCGCCAGAAAATGTATTTCTCCTAGAAGACGCATAGTTTATTTAAGTTTTTGAATATTGAATGTTTTAAATTGTCGTGCATTGAAAATATCCCATATAACCGGAAACCGTGTGTAGCAAGCGCAAACGATGGTTTATGATTAATTCACAACAATTTAGCACAACGTACACGCGGCAGAATGTTTTTCCGTTTTATGTAACGATAATTACAAGCCATACGCATAATATGTATCTTAGAATGTCAAATAACAAATTTTATTAGCACTTCAAAAATGCCGTAGTATTGTCTGGTAATTAATATAGAATATACTAACAGCCCGTCCCGGCTTTGCACGGGCATAATATAATTAAAAATATATTATTTTGACACAATGATACACAAATAAACCCTTTTTACGTAGAGTTCCTACATTGAAATATTTAAAATAAAATAAAACTTAGATATTATTATTAGATGATTATTAGATAGTAGAGAGCTCTGATAATAAACGCGTCCGATCGTTGCTAAAATCAAAGTGCTATAGGTAGACCCGTGGCCTCCGACGCGCTATTTGTAGGCAGGCGGCACGCTCCCGCGCGCCGCTCCGACGGCTGGTACCGCCGCAAACGATACGTCCCGCAATTTTTAAATCTGTAATATCTTCAAAAAAATTCATTCAAATCATATGCTGTAAAGGGCCATATATATCTATATTAAATCAACAATGTATTTAAGGTATTTAATTGGATAAGGATTAATGCTATTTTGGTTAAATCGTTGCGTAATTTTAAAGATTTAAGGTGGCCCAACCCGCTCATCTCCCCATACAAAAGGGGAAAGAAAATCACGTCTATATTTCTTGTCAGAGATCCAAAATTTTACTCAAAATAGCTTTATTTGATTGAACTAGATGTCTGATGACCATTGGCATTGTAAAATTGTGTTTGGTTTCCAAGTTATAACGTCCGAAAGTTCGGATTTTTCGCGCGTTTTATACAATAACTTTGGAGGTGGATTACGCAAAGATAAAGTAAGAACATCTTAAAAAGATTAGTCATCAGACATAGCCTTTTTAATCAAGATTTACATTCTATTTGGTTTTTGTTAGATTTTTGACTACAGCGGTCGTGGTTTACTTTTAGCTATAAGTCGTTTTGAAATTAAAAATTTCGTAAATCTTACCAAATCATACACTATGCACATTGTCTTTTTTGTGGACAGGTTGCATCTTCCTCATCACGGAGCCTGTCTTATTCTTAGAAACAGAGAAGGTCCCAGAGCGCAACAGCACGGTTTTGTACCGTGCCCGCAAATGAGTTGAGGCCGCCGGGTTGGGCCACCTTAAGCATACATAGGGACATAGTGATATAGGGACAGAGAAAGCGACTTTGTTTTATACTATGTAGTGATAGTGATATAACAGCGGCATTTACACCAGAGAATACTTCTAAAATATTGATTGATACTTGTAATTTTTGTAATATTGTTTGAAAAATGTTACGGCTTTACGGCGGAATCTCAAAAGTATCATTTTGTATTATTGTTAGTTAATTAAGCTCTAATTTCTAATCCATTGGCACTGAGGGTGGCTTTTTAATTTTTTTTTGTTATTGACTGTTCTACCAAAAATTGTTTGGCAGTAGCATTTAGATCAATGTATGTATTTAAGTACTGTGGACGGAAAACTCGTAAAGTTTCTTTGCGGATTCTTCTTTACATAGTTGATCGAATAATAACGGATAATTCAGTTTTTGACGTAACTTAGTGTAGTTTGACTACCAACAAAGTTGAAATAAATGAAATGAAATATAACAGAAAACGAGCGTACGGAACCCTAAGTCTTTGATGTATGTTTGTTAATTCTTCTCCTGCAGTTTGAAATGTGACCGATAAAAGAGCAGTCTAAAGAATTAAAATTGTACAATAGTCAAATATTGCTGCTACTTCTTAATATTTTCAAGTTCATTCGTTTATTCTTCTATTACGTAATGGCAATGATAGTGAAAATCGCTTTGAAAATGAGCCTTATTTTTGTTGTAATTGGTGCCTCCGACTCCACAGATCAAACACTCTCCAAGGATACTATTCGACAAGTAAGTAATTGCAAAACATTACATTTAAATCACTTCCACTAAAACAAATCAATATCTCTCAATTTAGTTCAACTGATATGCCCCTTTTTCTGATAGCATACATAATAAGTATATATACAAACAACACACAGACACACTTGATGTCGTCGTCTCACCTGGCGGGTTGTCTTCCTATAATCCGTTTTCCTGTTTACGGCCGCCTATTACTCCAACGATCTTTCATATGCAAGGACCTAATATTTAATCTCATGCTGATTTAATGTTTTGAAAACTTACGATTTGTCGGTGCGCAATGCCGTACTCGGTCGACATGTTTCGCCTCCAACGGCAGAAGCATCGAGTCACAAGTCACAGTGGCACCAGATGACACTGTTAGTTATGTGTGCACGGAGCCCAATATGTCAATGGTGGATCCCAATATGTCAACCTACCCGCATCCACGAGGTGGCTGAACGTACCCACACTTACCCACGCCAGATACCGTTTGACGAACCGGGGTGTCAGACGTAACTCCGCGGCAACGAAGTCCCTGACTATGCCTCCGCCATTAGAGGCGAAAAATGTCGGCCAAGCACGGCATTGCACACATTATATTTTCAGAACATTATGTACAGCGACGGTGTAAATCTAACACTCATGCTGAAATTTGGTTGCAGAATGCAAAAAAAAGTCAAAGCCCCTTCTACTGGCAACCGAAGCTTCTCATCAGCATGGCTGCTCCAAAAAAAGGTTAGGATAGATTTGGTTCAGCTATTGGGGGGGGGGGGGGGGGGGGGGGGCGCTGGAAAATAATGGATTCTCAAAGTGGGCGGTAGACAAAATAAGTTTGAAAACCTCTGATCTAGACCCATCGTGTTAGTAGTATAGGTACCCAGTTTGGAATTTTGTAGGGATATTGAAACACCATAATTCCTTTTATCTTTTGTCGTAGAGACAATACCATAATTACTTATTATTTCTTCAGTTTACGACATCAATCAAGTCGTATTGCTTCGTGGCTACAAGCTCGGAATCACAATGATGGCACTGGTAGAAGGGTTCCCAGAACGAAAGAAACACCATCATCTGAATCCCTTGGAAGCTGAGTTCTACACAAACGCCTACAGATGGTTTTGGAGGCACATGGAACTGTAATTCACACCTTTTTTTTATTAAAGCTAAAGAACTGACACGATCAAAAAAGGAGGAAAGACGGCAAGGCGACCCATTTTCCGAGATGGGTATTTGCAATGATTAAAGAGCGTGAAGCTGGGTCGTTAACATTATCGCTGCACATGATACGAGTAACTAACCTTGCATCCCCTTTCTACCTTCGCTCAATGCGGAATAAGCAGGGAATGCACCCTTCAAACATAAGAACCAACTGATCCTCTAGATCCTCTATCTATAGGGGCCGGCTGTCATGTTTTCGAAGCCGCTCGAAAGCCCTTGGGCGTCGTCGAGCACCTCTTATGTAAGGGGCCCGGTGTATGCCATATGCCGAGCTTAACATAAAATAAAGATATTTCTTCATGTGAAACAATATGACTGTTTAATTTAATCTAAAAATAAAATCTAATAAATAATGAGCACTTGCCTCGATAAACATTCCATCCATACTGGAACCCAACCTTTCACGCAATGATGGGAAACGGGTAGACGGGATGACCCTAGTTCCCTGGTCAGAGGGCAAATCTCTCGTTTGGGATGCCACATGTGTGGACACATTGGCCCCCTCACACGTCACGCACTCAGCATCAAAAGTAGGTTCGGCTGCCGAGTCAGCAGCAAGTTTAAAAATAAAAAATACCTGGCAATAACCGATCAAAATTATTTATTTGTTCCTTTCGCGGTTGAGACCTTCGGCCCGTGGTGTGAGAGCGCCAAATCCTTTATTTATGAAATCGGAAAGAAAATTATTGATTTAACAGGAGACAAAATGTCAGCAAGTTATTTAACACAAAGACTGAGCATTGCCATCCAGAGGGGCAATGCAGCAAGCGTGATGGGAACACTGCCATACGTGTCGCCGCTGGACGAAGTATTTTACCTTGGCTCTTAACCCCTGTGTCTTCGTTTATTTCTTTTTCATGTTTTTAAAATTTTCATCTGTTAATGTTATCAAATAAATTAATTTCCGATATAAATAATGAGTAATTATCTCGTAAATAAACAAGTAGAGAAATAATGTACAGTCGATCAAAGAGTTAAGGATACACAATACACGTACGATGAACAGTTAAAATATTTTGACTTTTGGAAACAATTATAGGACTGAATATAAATTCAAACATAGTTAAGAATGTCTACTAGTTAGTGTGTAAACACAACAATTCATTTTTAAGTTTAACCGGAAGGGTTGCCTTTAACCTTTGGTTGACTGTACCTTCATTCACATTGTGTGGAGGCAACCGTTAATTTGCCGTTACTATGCATGCAAAACCAGGGAATTTTTAGAGCTGTTCTAGCTGTCCATTTGCTCTACCCGCGGACGAAATATTTTACTGTAATCGTTACACATGCAGAAACTTTGAATGTCCAAGCGTGACCTACACCTGTTGCAGGCAAATTTAACACAATGGGTCTAGCCGCAAGTCCTGCGCAGAAGCTATTAATAAGAATGTTTATGATGTATTAAAGATAGAGGACGCAAGCAAATAATTTCACATCATCCGATATACCTAACGCAAGAGTTAACTCAATTTTGGTTTTGTTTCCAGTGTTACCCCATGGCTGTACGGCGAAGCTGGCAGTTATTACGAAACAGTTAAGCTATGGAACACCAGATTTCTGATGGCCGATACTTTTATGCCGAACTGGATGCAAAAGATGTTAATCTACATTCCTGCGGAAGACTGGGAAGCCGAGCGAAACGAATTTCGGTCGTTCACTAAATACGCCGCCATCACGTTCGCGAAGCACCTCAGATATCCAAACAATAATACGCGCAGCAAAAACTGGTGGAAGTCGCACGAAAGTAAAGATTCAGCGGATGAGCTGCCGCCACCTTTCGATCCAGACGAGAAAAAAAATACAAACACGGATGAAAAGGGGCACGGGATACAGTATACCAAGCGCTCAAGTAACGCTTCAGCGTTGGATAAGCGTAATGCGACTGATATGTCGTCTGGTTTAGAACTAAACAACGACTTTAGTGTCTCCAATCCGAGTCGCACGGACACAGACAATCCCACACATTGGGACGCTGAAACTGCGTTTATGGCAATGTCCGAAAGCAAAAAACGATTTATGTTTGAGAAGTTGCTTCTGGAGGCGGCGGACGCCGTGCAGAGAGACTCGCAGAAGATATCAGAGAGGGATCTCGAAAAGTCCGGTAACTTGCAGAGCGATTCGCAGCTGTTGTCAGACGTCGGGGCTGTGGAAAGATTTCGGGACGCGCGCCAACTGTGGTCGGAGGCTCTTCGCTCAACTGCCACTGCACGAGTACCCACCACCATTTTGATTATAATGTTTTTATACCACTCTTCCAACGCCATTTGGATGCTCGCGGCACTAATAATCTTCAAGTGGCCGTGAAGTGGATTGAAGTGAAATATAATTATAATAGGCAGTTTAATTGGCTCATTGTATTTCTCCCTACGTTGTCTGTCTAATGGTCCTAGGATAAGTAGTAGAAGAATAGTAATCAACAATAAGTATTCGGTTTCGCCCTAAGCAGTTAGCAGTAGCAAATACTTATCGTTACAGAAACTTTAATATATCAGTCTTCATAGACGACACGACACGACTGTGCATGGATCAAAAATGTTGCCTGCTGCAAGGAACTTTTTTTAATTATTTGATTACACTATAAAAAATCCATTTCATGAATTTCCTTCTTTCATAAATTGCCTATAATATTTGCTCCAATACAGTATTCTTGAAAGACTCAGTGCTCACACGACCTAGGGGGCACAAAGTGTGATAAAACAAAGGAGTGATTTCGTTCTGTTCTTCACCAACCTGAAGTGTTCATGTAATAAGATACTAGTGGAATATTTAACATCAATGTCTGATTGGTGAAAAATTTATCTAATTTCCTCAATGAAGTTTATCACATTTCACCCCGATTTTTTCTATGAAAATCCGACATGGCTGTCATGGCTGAAAGCCAAATCCACTTCACCTCGCGAAACCACGCTCAGCGAGGCACCATTCCAGCGGATTTGCGGACTATCGCTGAGCTCTCCAGCTTGTTTACGTTACTTTTGAAGACTCCCAGGTTATAGGTTTGAGTAAAGACACTCGCCGGCAGATAGTTCTGGTGGTGCGGCAGATAATTGAGTGAGAAACGGTTCATTCTGAAACTGACTCTGGGTCTTCCTGTCCCGATCTCATATCTGTACCATATGGGTAAAGCCTCTTGAGGAGAAATTAAGAACCATAGGATCCGAGCAAAAAAAAAAATCGAAAGCTAATTCAAGAGGTGCAAGCAGGCAGACGTTGATGAGCAACCAAGAAAAACAAGGAAGCTTCTAGCTTTAATTATTATTCTGCAGCCACCTAATACAGTATCCCAGTGGTCCCACATTGCCACTGATTCTTTACTGTACTGGAACCCTTGACAACAAAGATCTTTCTTAATTTTGGGAGGGTGGTCCAGAACTTTTACTTTTTGCTGTTCCAAAAAACTGATATGTATGGCGAGAGGTGTCTGAGCTTGCCTTGTCATGGTACACGATGATTTCGTCGGTTTTAGCTCATCTAGGAAGACCCAGATGATTGAAGACTATGATGCTTCAATCTCACGACATGCTACATGGCAGTTCTCGATTATTAGTTGCGTCACAGCAACAATGTTATCTTTGGAGGTTTTTGGAACTATGTATATCTTTCAATGTGCTGAGCTTCTTTAAAACGTCTCGAACGCACAACGAACATTCGATTAATCGGCGGGAAATATGTAGACTAGACTTAAGAGGCATGCCTTGTATAACATTTTATTTGAAGGTAAATGCAAACATCTAAAATTACCTTAAATCATTTATTGTCAATTCTAATAAAATGTATATTTTAAACAGTACACACTATCGATGTCCCGGCACATAGTTTGCACACACTTAGCCTGGTTTTCACCAACTGCCAACTTATTTTAATCGACACTTAAAGGGCCTTTATTACTAAATTACTGATTATCTTGTACTGGTATTGATTGCAAGCTGCTAAGAAAGTCCATTATTACATGACGATTAAGATAATCAGCAGTAGGTGAAAAAGGCCCTTAATCTGTTAATTCCTCTAAAAAAGAATTAAAACAAATTATAAGTGGTGAAAAATAATTCTAAGAATTATAACAAATGTGTTATGACGACTTTATTGTATTTGGTACGATGTTTAACATGTTTCAGGAAAATTATTAAAAAAAATTATGTCTTTATAAAATAAAATAAAAACACAGCATTTGACAACATCAAATGGACAGATATGTAAAATTACCACAACCATACTTAATGTTACATGCTAGTGGAATACCACGCAAGCAAACAATTTGTTCAAAAATATTTTTTAGTCAACTTACGAAAATTAAAGAATTGTTTTTCTACATAAGAAAGCCTCCGTTGGCTCCACGCACATATTTTGCTTAAATATAGCTAGGTAAAGACCTTGATATCAAAGATCTTTAAAACATTCGAAGTAAAACAAAATACATTTTCTTTGGTTTAGATTTCTTAAATATCAAATATAAACCTACTTATAAGACAAAGAGAGTAGTTACTAAGAAAACACACTTTAAAGGGGTTTTAAATGCACACATAGTAATAAGTATTTATTTAAAAATAGTGACAGTTACTGTTTTATTATAATGTAATTGAAAAAACATTTTGTGCCAGCACTAGCCGGCAGACTAATTTTAATAAACATCATCTTATAACAAGTGCGTGCAAACTGAATGCCGCATACAACGATCGTATCTTCTACGTGCACCTAACTAAGTCATATATTATTAATGCAAATAAGAAATAAGTATTCAATAAAAAATATTCAAGATTCTTCAGACTTCTGCAACCAAACACATAGTAGAAAAGACACAAAGTATTACTAAATATGATAATGTCTCTTAAAATAAAATAAATGTACTTAATATTTAACGTGCAAAAGTTTGGTTAAAATATTAGAAAATCGATTGGAATTTTTTAAATGCTTTTAACAATCTAACACAATTATCTTTTTTTTAATGGTCCATGTCAATAAAAAAATTACAGAGGCACAGCCTTTACCGGCTGTCCTGTGGATATTTTCGTGAATTCAATCCCTCCCTAAAGAAAATGTAATAAATGAAAGATCAAAATGTCCAAATCGACCTCTCGCTCCCGGGCCCCTCGTGCCGCCTGCTCATGCGCGCGAAACAAATGTCACATACTGATCATTTGGGGCAAAACCACCCTATCGTATGGTACATATCATATGATCGTACGTATGTTAGTTTAGCTGAGTAAGCTTCGCGCGCGCGGTACACGATTTCGTTACATGAAGTTGAGGCCACTCTGCGAATTCGAATTCTACTGCGTTCATCGGATTCACGTCAAAAATAGAATGATAATAGTAACAATACTTATTGTGTTGCCATTACAATACACTGGTAGCTTATTATAACACAGAATAGCTTCGATTATATGACTTGTGGATATGTATTATTGATTTTTACAGATGATAAATGGATAACATGTTAGGATGCATACATTTAATATGTGAACCGCACAAAATTACATTTTGTCTTTGTAAATGTGCCCAAATGCCTTGAATTATCACTCTCTCCATATATTTGGTCACCCCGACTTCGATGGATTGTGGGGGATGGTGATTTCTTGAAGTAAAAAAGATATAACCGGGCAGGCTAAGTTCCTCCACCATTGTACCCATGGAGCAAACAAGTTTAATTCACAGAAGTTTAAGCTTGGCATTCGCAAGACGTCATCACTGATCATTTTTACGTTGTTTCATCACACTGTTATTGGAATTATTAAAAAAACACTGGTATGGCTCCTGTAAAAAGATTAAGATGTATAGTAGTAGTGATCTGAGTAGTGTAGTGTAAAAATTTGTATGTTACTTCTTGCAACCATCTGACGTATCTGAGTGTATGTAATGTACCTATAGGATGAATAAAAATGAAATTAAATGAAATGAAAACGTGGGTAGCTGTCATTCCACAAGTAAGCCCCGATTTCAGAAAGAGATGTCTAAATTAATCAGTGTTCAAACACGTCACTTTTAGTAAACCGCATGGAGTTGACTCAGCTCCCTTCCTTACTGTCATACATAGACGTTAATTTTGATTTTTGTCCTTTCGGGCTCTAAGAAAGTTTGAATTACCGGCGATTGTGAATTACAGCATTAAGCCCCCCGCAGTAATGTAGAGAAGCAGAAGCGAGGGGTCCCCGGGGGAGGAGGGCGACGGTGGTGGTGGTGGTGGCGATGACGGCGAGCCGCTACGGATCCACGAAGGAGATCATGATGTAGCGGGTGCCGCGCGTCACCAGCAGCCCCTCGTGGTAGTGGGTAAGGCGGCCCGGGTGCATGAGCAGCCAGCCCGGCTTGGTGTCGCGCACCGAGCAATTGTACCGGAGGAAGCTGCAGCCGCCGCCCTCGTAGTCCAGCTCTGTCGGACGTCATCAGGAAAGGTTCATTTAGGTGCATACATAAACGCACGCTTTACGAAGATGACCTGTCTGGTCATGGTTAGCTCTCACGGTTGTCTGAGCATGCTAGTTTTGCACCAAACCGTTATTTCCAACAGAGGGCTCACATTCTTACGAAGCCCGTAAGTACTACATGTTAAAGACGTCCAAAATTATAAAGCGCCAAGGCAGAGTTCATAGAGTGCCATACAGTTCAATCACTGCTTGCTTCTTTCACTTCATCTACAGACATATTTTTTTCATCCATGTTCTACAATTACATGTACAATCTCCTACGTCACCCAGACACGACACTCCCACTATACTTTGGTATTTATGCTTCTTCATTCCGACACATTCGTTCCACATGTCCAAACCACCTAAACATCTTTCAGTTCACACCACTCTCTAGCCCAGCTGTTTATTCTTTATTCGTGCCTTCTGCCATAGCCAAGGCTTGCTCCATGCATTCAGCAGCACATCATTATGGACCATCATCCTAGCTGTCGATGTAATCGTCTGGCTTTTCATCACACTTATCAGAGTTCCAAATCATAATTGAAAAATGTATAATCATGCTGAGGTGTCATCGGGTTAATATCTCGACAACAACGCCACATACTTTGTCTAATTGTGAATATAAACCAACCGGCACCCACCCGAAAACACACAAAACATTCATCAAAATCGGTCCAGCCATTTAGGAGTTAGGTAAAAAATACGTACAGAAGAATTATATATATAGAAATTCACATTTTGGATTGTTTGATTCAATATTTTAAATTAAGTATTTTTCAAAAATCTCAATTCGATAATAAATGGGGCAGCAGCGACTTGCACGGGGACAGAGTTGTATACTCACGGGGCGTGTTGAGCGCCAGGTTGATGGTGTACGTGGAGGAGTCGTGGTGTGGACGCAGCGAGGGCTGCTCGTCGGGACGGTAGCGCACCACGAAGTTCATTATTGATACCGGCGGCTGCAATCACATTTTTTCTAATGCAATCAAGACCAAAGTTTCTTAGCCATGCGACTATTTTTTTGAATTGCCACTGAAGGCGGATCGAGTGGTATACGCCCATTCGCTAGCTCCCTTTGGTATTTTTTCCGCATGCAAGAATTTGCCTTCTTTCCCAGCTTTGCAGATTTTAGAAACAAAATCTTGGTTGAGATCAACCGAACGAAACAGGACCAGTTAATGATTTTTTGAAAAGAATGAAGTAATTTATTGTAATATTCTGTCAAAGTTTCAGTCTTTCAAACTTAAAAGATATGACCGACTAGCAAGATGACTAAATTTT
The DNA here is from genome assembly GCA_946894095.1 of Incurvaria masculella. Lineage (NCBI taxonomy): Eukaryota > Metazoa > Arthropoda > Insecta > Lepidoptera > Incurvariidae > Incurvaria > Incurvaria masculella. The sequence goes on along the minus strand of OX335666.2, from coordinate 16,492,413 downwards.
CTCGTTATTATTCTGAAAATTATAAAAAAAAGGAGAGGTCCGGTCCACCTTTCGGCCGATGCGTTCGACGGCGTAGATAGAGAATAAAATTAGTTTGAAGACAAACAAAACCTATTATTTTCTTCCAAACCTTGTCCGAACTGCATCATGGAGTACATTTGCATCTAAAAACTCGTAAATTAAAAAAAAAACTTGACAGGATGGGCAATTTTGACGTTTCTAAGGTGAGGTCGCTCATGCGACACCTACAATAATCTTTGAATTTTCTTCCCCATTATAAGACAGTATATTGAAATTTCTAGCATTACCTAGAAGTTTTTTTCAGAGAAACGTTTCAGGATCCTACTAAAGTTTATTGCCGACCCCTGAATGTGTTGTGGTAGATATTTATTTAAATTATCAATAAAAAAAATGTTTTTACAAAATTCTTAACTTTTTGAACTGTCATTAAAAGCGTTCGTTCGTAGCGATTTGGGCAAAGCTTCTCAATCGGGAGCCGTGGGCTCAATTCCCGGTGGCTGCGCCACTGTCCTTCTCGTTCAGAATTTGATAAATGCATTACAAAAAACACAAATGCTTTACGGTGAAGGCAAAAATCATGGATAACTTCACCACTTTGGTGTTGCCAGGCTTTCCAGTAATAAGTAGCCGGGACAGCAATGGGACACTCATTAAGTCTACGAGAACGGTCGAATCGCTACTCTGACACCGTATATGAAAAGTTTGCAAATTGTTTTGAGGCATTGTTTTCGGCTGTGTATATCTTAAATTATTGAGAGTTTTATATACAATTAATGTATAAAGTGAAGGAAAAAATCATAATAAAACTAGCTATTTCATCACACACGTCATGTCTCTCCGACGTAAGGTAAGGTAAGGTACTTAGTGACAGCGGTAATGCTCTACAAAGGCGAAATTAGCCGATAATTTCTTTCCAGCGCAAGATTCCAGGCACTATTTACCGCCGGGTACTGTACATGACACAGCAGAGGGCTCTTAATAAGCAGCTCGTAGCTCAGTCGCGCGGGGAGTTACCTTCTATGTTTAGTGTTTTTATATGAAAATATAAAAACACTGTGGTGGCTAAAAAATCAGTCATCAGTTGGGAATCCTGAGTGCAAATATAATTTTATTGAAAGCTAGGTAAAGGCACCGCTCACGATGTTAATGCTTACATTGTGGAAGTATCCGAGGAAGACGCTCTCCTGCAGCGGACGCACGTACTCCTTGAGGATGTGCAGCCAGTGCTTGTCGAGCCCGACCTGCGTCATGTGGATGTCGCGGGTCGGCACCGCCTCGTAGCCGCCCTCCAACCTCTTGTCCTGTACACCAGCGCAAAACTAACTGAAATAGTATATACTTAAGAGCACCCTTCCCGACAGGACTAACTTATTGGCGGATGCAGCACTAAGAAACAGACAGGCTCTGTGATGATAAGAATGAAACATGTCTACGCCTAGTAGCTTGAGATATGCAATGATTTTGATCAAAAACCCTTTCGGCGAAATTACAAAACAACTTATAACTAAAAGTAAATCATGAAAACTAGCAAAAACCAAAAAAAAAAAACCAAACAATCTTCATGGAATAAGCTAGGCTTGACGACTAACATAAATTAGATAGTTTTTTTTCTTTTATCACACCATTATTTTACCACGTCCAAAATTAGACTTCATAACTTAGATCCTAAACATAATTTTACAATGTGAATAGTCATCAATCATCTAATTCGATGTAATAAAGCTGTTTTAGTATAAATTTGGATCTCCGACAAGAAATGTGCACATGATCTTCTTATATTGAGACGAGAGGGAAGCCCTACCTTAAGCAAGCAATTCTTGTAGAAATATACTATTTGGATGACATTTCGTATGTGTGTAATGTGCTCTAAGCATATTTCGTTAACGACATGTTTTGACATTCAACATGTATGGCGATCATTCATCTATTGAGTTAGATGTCTGTATGCAGTGTATGAGCTTAGCTTTTATGATACGGCACAGCACTGAAAAGAGGTAGACTTAAGGGTAAACACAGGAGATTTATAGAATATCTCGCACGAAATCTATCAGATTGGGAGTGGTCTAGGAAATTTACCTCCAGACTGTTTATTATCTTAATTTACTTGACAGATCAAACGATTCAATGAGATAAAGAAAGCCGTTTTGGATTTTGGATGGAAGAAAAGTTACTGCCAAAATATCTGAAACTTTATCCGGATATGGTGAACTAGATGCAAAGTCGGTTAAATATAAAATCACATTCTTTTTACAGTCAGTGTTAAGGTAAACATTGTTGTCACGAGTTTAAAGTATTTTTGCTGCTTACACTATTAGAACCATCACTCCATTTTCCATATGCTTCCATTATGTCAATCCACTCCTTGCAGAACCTCATAGACATCAGCGGAAACCAGTAGACATCAGGGCAGGGCTGAAATGGAAATTAAAAATAGGATCAGAAATATTGTAAAATATCGCAAAAAAATATTTGGACTGGATAATCGAGACATTTATTTGAACTGAATCCACCATTTTATCTTAGGTGAACGGAATCCACCGTTTTACAAGATTTTTTCCTATTTCATTAGTCATTACTTGATTGAGTACACATCTACATATTAGTAACCATTTTTTATTCACACTGCGTTCATGAAGGAACTATGTGTCATTCCAGGGCCTTATTTTTTATTGATTAGAGTTGCATTCAACTGGACGAGAAACTCAGATAAATTATCGCTGCAATTTCGATAATCACATTCCATTCCTGCGTAATTTGCGATATGTAGGGAATAAAATGAGAAGGTAGGTAGTACGAGGCGTGGCCATGTGGAAGACTGGAACAAGCTGCCGGAGGAAGTCATAATTGCTAGCTCAGTGAACAGTTTCAAAAGCAATTTGGACAATCATGTAAAAGTATTAAAAAAACGATTCGTATTATGAATACCTAAAAAAAAAAAACAATGTGTATTCAATCAGTGAAGGGCACGCATCAGCTTGCAGCTGCTAGTGTATATAATAATAAGAATTACAATAATGCACATTACAATAATTTGACAGAAGGGATCAGTGGCAACACTGAAATAATAGGTGCATTTCTGTGATTGGAGCTTTCAATGGTTTTGCCAAAATATCTAGGCTCTTAATAAATATCATGCCCTTTGGTTAGCAACAAAACTCATCAGCTAGCCTGCTTTGAATAGAACACTTTCATTGAACCATTCAAACAATACAGACTACGCACCAATAATATTCCTCTAACCGATACACCAATTTAATGTTTAGCCTCTATTGCCTACAGCGTAAAGGCTAGGGGCCTCAACTTCATAAAGTCCATAAAGCATAAGGTCCAAGACCCAGAACATCCAAAAGTATTTTCGTGTGTATTATTAAATGCATATAATCTAACCTAACCTAACCTAATTGAAAATATCTGTATTCATAATAGTTTTGGACGGTATGGGTTTTGGACCTTTTGCTTTTTGGACTGTATGATGCGTCCCCTGGGCTAGTGTAGGGAAAGAATCTAAATATTTTATCTCAATAAACAATTTCTATTCTCCCGCCCCTTCGAGGAATTATATCACGAAAGGACTCACCATTAGATGCTTCCTGCCGTCCTCGAAGCTGATGCTGTAGTCGGGATGGAGGTAGCGTCGCTCCCACTCGTAGCGGTTGTTGAACAGCTCGTACACGTCGGGGTGGGTGCGGGCGCTGTCGAAATCCTCCGGGTTGACGAGGTGTCCCAGAACTTGCTCGTTGCTCACGTACATGAACACACCCTGGAGAATGAGACATTCAACTCCTTATACAGGACATGCCTAGTTTGTTGCAGTCCAACGTCAATTTACGTTATTTTATGAAGCGTCAAGTGACGTACGCCAGACCCTTATATAATAAGTGTCCAACGGTGCCCATGGTCTTTTGAACTTCACAGCGGCTGCGGCTACTTCACGCGGGTCAACTGTTTAGAGCGAGGGATTTAACCGTTATGTGTCTGAAATAATTCTAGTTTTATATTTGTTTCATTTTGTTTAAAAAGAAATCGTTATTTGGTAACAATTAATGCGCCTTTATCAAATTGAACGCAATTAGCTGCTTACTATGCTTAAAAGTGATGTATGGTGCATAACCCATGGATGCAAGCTGTAGGCGACTACAACAAAAATAGCAGGATGGCTTTGGTGAGATGTTTAAGGGAAACTTGTGTCTTCGTTTTTAAATTATTTACTTCACTGCTAATTATTATTGCTAGTAAAGAAGGGCTTACAGCGTTTCGCAGAGTAGTACAGAACGCCATGTCAGCATCCAACTCGTCCTTCTCGTATGTGATGGCTCCGGATGGAAGTTCCTTCAGGGTGGACATCTTCACGAGGTAGCAGTGTGTTATGAACGGTACGTTCCATATTCCCCTGTAAAACGTAAGCATCTGCATCAGTGGAAATATCCAATAAAGAAACCTTTTGTGGTAGTCAACATAGGGTGCCACAGCATAAGTCTGAAGAAATCGCAGATAGAAATTCAATGAAATGGAGATTAACAGGATATGCACCTCCTTCTTATGGACATTAGATCATTGATGATGAATGAAGTCCAATGAACTTTCGCTTTGCCTCAGGAACTGACAAGAAATGGTCACGTTGCAAAAAGTGAAAAAAGGGACCCTATGATCTGGCTCTGGGGGTCTACTCTGGAAGCTAACACGAGAAGGTCTCACAACGAAGCTATCATTAACATTTCTTCGATATGAAGTATGACAGCTCACTCGCAGGTACTCGTTGTGAGAACGCATCATGAGTGCATACACTGATGCCTTTTGGTCACAAGCATTGTATACCGAATTGTTCTCCTATAAACGGTTGTTGGAAAATGCTGAAAAATATTACCAATATAGCTACACTTTTTTAATTGTGCACCAACTGTTTACGTCATACATTTTGAGAAAAACCTAGATTTCTGAAGCGCTTATTTTGTATGAAATTGCAAAATTAAATTCGAGGCGGCGAATTTCTTCCATGCGTTTACATAACGTGAACGCGTCACGGTAGACCGGTTTCTTAATTCTTTATTTCACAGGTCTATCACCTGTCCCTGTCCCACCCTCAGGCACATTTAAACTAGTATCATCATCTCCTTCCACTCTTTTCCATTTCTTCTTTTTAAATTCTGACCATCAAGCACCACCTGCTTGATTGCCAAATGACACCCTTCTGACTTATCTAGACGAAGAGATGACTTCTGCTTCAACCCCTCCCAGAAAAGAACTACAAAGGGTTCCCTGTGGGAGCGTCTCTTGCGTTCGGACGTTCTAATTCTGATAAGAACGCAAATCGAGACTGAGTCGCAAAACACGTTTATCTCCGGCGCTGTAGTTAGTATCAATTTGATGCTGATAAATAAAGCACAGGAGGATGTGCCGGCGTCGCGGCGTCAGCCGAGGGGAGCTCAGGGGGCCGCCATTACTCAATTGAGTAATTCGAGGATCACTGCGACACTGGGGCAGAGGAGGCCTCCACTCGCCGCCGACACCCTTACGGCACCGGTCGAGCCATCGGACAACTAACGCCAGGTAATTAATAAAATAATAATAATCATCTATAGTTTTTTATTTATACAGTAATCTATACCTAGTTCTATAATTTAAAAGATATTAATTTTTAAAATAATGTAAACCTTAAATGTGTCATAAAAATTATAATAATTATAATTAATTTCAAAAACTTAATAGATATATTTATATATATGTTGCAATATATTAATATAGCTTCTATGTAATATATATGTTGATCTAATTTATACAGACAACAAAAGATGGTGATCAGTTTTGTGTACAACTCGTGCTAGTAGTGTACATCATGGATATTTGAAATATAGCTACAACATCCGAATTTCATCTTTTTCAAATGTCAAAAAGACGTTCTTGTTTCATAAAATAAAATTATGTTTTACTAATGATCTTTTCGAACTAAACTCAATCCATCTTTATCACGCCCTTTATGCTACTGAAATCCTAATTTCTCTTTTTCGATTTGATTGTTGCTAAGATAAATTTGTTATTTACCTAAATGTGTTTCCTTTTTTAAGCTAAATATTTACCAAACACAATGTAAAGACATATTAATTCCTGCTTGATTTTATCAATGCGTGCAAGTGAAATATTTTGAACTAAACATTTTTATTTTCAGATTTTCATCAACTCGAAAAGATGAATTTAAAGATGTGGGCTGCCATAGTGATACTGAGCTACCTCATGAGCGACCCCGTGATGGCCCGCCGCGGACGAACTCGCAGCAGGACAAAATCTCGAGTGAGTTTTTAGGGTTCCGTACCCAAAGGGTGTCAACGGAACCTTATTACTATACTCCCTACAAACCAAACGTGCAGTCGGGGCCATAAAAGTTTATGAGCTAGTGAAGCCCAGTTGTGGATCCGCGATTATCGATAGCGTCGATAGATATTTCATGATTTCATGAACAAGATACATTGTCAAATATTCGTCTTATCCCTGATGGATGGTGAGTATATTTACTAGGGAAGTATATTTAACATTTTTTATGTTTGCGCAATTTTCAAATCAAAATAAAAATTAAATCGTCTGTCATCTAACAGGTTTTTTTATTTATGCAAAGGTTAATATTAACAAAAAAACTTATGAAAGCAGTACACAAATCATATAAAATATGCAAAAGTAACCAACACATGGTATATATCTTGCCCGTCATGTGGTATTTTTTTCACAGAACGTAAGCTGTGTTTGTAATTATAAAGAAGTGTTGGTAAATAGTACAACAATCTAGCTAATTCGCGTAATAATAATTTCTTACATACTTAACAAGTCAGTAGTTACATACATACAAAAACTGTTAGATGACAGACGACTTAATTTTAATTTTAATTTGAAACTTGCGCAGATATAAAAACATTTAATATACTTCCCTAGTAAATATACTCACCATTATCGATACCGCTATCGATAATCGCGCATCCACAACTGGGCTTCACTAGCTCATAAACTTTTATGGCCCCGACTGCACGTTTGGTTTGTAGGGAGTATAAGCCTCCGCGTCCGTCTGTCACAGGGCTGTATCTCATTAACTTTAATAGGTAGGCAGCTGAAATTTTCACAGTGTGTGTATTTATTTTGCCGCTATAATGACAAATAGGTAAAATTAAGAAATAATAAAAATTAAAGGGTTTTTTTTGTTAAATCATGTACGATGGTACGGAACCCTTCGGGTGCGATTCCGACTCGCACTTGGCTGGTTTTTATACATAATTTAATATTTCTGTAAACCACATATACATTTCCATATACTCGGCCAACTCATTGCCTGATAGTTTATAACTGTTTGGATATTTATGTAGAATCGTACGTGAACCAAGGACACATAAGTCGGAAACAACGCTCAGGAAGTTGACATAATAAATAAGAGCCAGATTCGCGTTATATACGTCGTTTTATGCACGCAAAATAGCGGTTTTTATAACTTTCCGCGCTGTACAAACATGTAATAAAAAAATTTAAAAAAGCTACGATTGTAAAGAATATTAAAGTCTACCAGATAACACAATAAATTTTAAGTGAACTACGCTTGATTTTTTAATTTTTTCACACTGTTTTAAAGCGTTTACAAAAATGTATAAATTTAGATTTGTATGTTTAAGATCAAAGTATAACATATATTTTTACGTATTTTAGTGTTCAACTCTCAACTCAACTCAACAAAATGTCTTTATATCGTTTTTCTCGTTTTGAGTCCTGTTTCCAACTTAATTAAAGAAAAACGCTGTACAAAAGAACTACTTTCTAAGCACAGTCCAGCCTTGACTATGCCTATAAAGTACATATTTATTTTTCACAGCTTTCTTTCTTTAATTAATGTGTCCTTGCTTCAAGGGTCGATTCTACATCCATATGCTATTTGTTGAAAAAAGCGACGAAAAAGTTTATTTCTAATAGTTAAAGTTTGGTTTGCACTTAGCATAGAGAAGTTTCATATTAGTTTTGTCTCGCAAAAACCTCAGAACATGCAAACCATATCATGTTTGATTTCTATACATCGGGAAGAGTAATTAATGTAAGCATTATAAAAACAAATATCATTGCGAGCACCGATACTCGAATACCCAACAGTGTCGAGTACAGAGCAGAATAGTGCCCTTATAATTAAAGAAAGCAACCGACTTTGGCCATGTAGAAAATCACAGGTTTTTAAACTTAGTCTTTTAAATAACTGATATTATGTATTTTCATAAAAAAGACTCGATAGAAGACTCGATCAAATAAAAATATGAATCTTTTCTGAAGCAAAACACTAAAATCGAGCAAAAGGTGTTTAATACAACACATCTAAAACTCTTATTTAAAAATTTGATTTTGTTTTCACAGGTACAAATTGGGCTACCAATCACTGGAAAATACAGAGACCCTGAATCAGACCAATACTACAACAACAATGATGTAAGTTGAACATTACAGTTTAATCATTCCACCACAAGTGTATATATAGCTTATTCTATATCTATAAATTCTGAAAGCAAGAGAAAAATCCTAAAATTGTATTAAAACCAAAAACCTCTACAATCAAATGAATTAATGTCAATTAAAGAACGTTTTTGTTCCTTGAAGGGTATTGGGTATCTGCTGCTGTATCCATGCTGAGTGCACTATTTAAAGTTGGTGGCAAAAAAAAAGTGGAAATATAGGTGCACACATTTATTTATTCTTTGAATATAGTAGCAAAAGTATATTAAGGTTTCTTTCTGACCATAAACTCGACATTAGTGCAAACGACACGCGTATACGTAAAAAATCAGACTTTAGCCGACCTCTGTCTTCAACCATAATACATACTATAACAGCAAGTTTATAGTATAGCTGAGCGTATGGAACAATATAGTCCAATCAAATCATGTAGGTACCGACACGTAAACTGCCTACTTCACAAATGATTAATATGATAAAGCAGCGGGGAACATTTTGATTCGACCCATTTTTCCGTCAGCGCACATCAATACAGACGCAAGTAACAATCTGACTTTAACGACGGGTCAGTGCTCCGCATACATCGCGCGTCAGGAATTGTTCTGAGAATTCACTCATTGAAGCACCATGTGGCCACGTATACATCACACTCCCGTTTCCGCTGATGCCCCTCGTGCCATTATAATATTGAGGGATTTTGAAGGGTTAAAGAGTTGATTAGATGCACTGCAAAAAACTCGACTCTTTTCACTCGGGTCAATTTCGTTTTGGCCATAACCCGAGCGGAGCCCAGCAAAATATGCCCTAGGCGACACAGCGACCTGTAACTTTCCTCATGAATTGGGCTATCAAATTAACAAAGAACGTTTCAAATCCGACTCCTAATTCCTGAGATAAGCTCGTTCAAGCAAAAAAAATCTAAAATCTTAAGCTTAGTAAAGATGTAATGAAGGTAGAAAAAGGTTAAATTAATATTCAATTTCATTAGAAAATGGTAGACGTTGCTTTGAGAGCATTTTAAAATAAATAATTTTAAGCTATCACAATGAAATGGTAATTGTTCATGACGGTTAGTCATTGCTGGAGAATTAAATCTTCTATCACAATTATCTGACTATAATTATACTAATAAACATATGGACTTATATCGGATGGATAAGCAGAAGCGTAAATAGCTATCTAGCGGTTTATCAGACTATTGAAAAATCAGCCCTTATTAATCGTAAATATTTTGTTTTCTCTATTAGGGCGCGAAGATTCTGCTGGCTTCGCACTTTGACCTTGAGTACGTGCTGGGACACAAGATAGCGTTTCTGTGCATAGCCCGCGGCTCCCCGAGGCCACACATCACCTGGTTCAAAGACGGGACAGAGATTTTCGCTCATCATTATTTGCACGTAAGTTGAATACGTGGATATTACTGCTGGGCGTTTCTGTTTTTGACTTTTTAACTAAGGATTCTAAGGCCCGGCTACAAAAGGATGGATCAGCGATAAAAATCCGTAAATATGTGATCAAATACATCACTTTGTTTGAAGAGTAGTGAAGATAATTGAGAAGGGTATGTTGCGGTGGTTAAGAAATGCGCGAATTAGTGATGAAGGAATGATGAAACAGATGTACAGAGAAACCGAAACGCATAGGAGAACGTAGGTGCCACGACCAAATTGGCCAAGTATTTCGGGAATTTCATGTAAGCAGCACCGGTAATCTTAGAGCACGTTTGGAAACATGTGTTTGTAGAGGAAGCGAAAGTATTCTGTGATTTTAACCGTATGGCGCTCTATTTATCTGCCTACCTCTCCGGGGAAACGGCGCGATGGTATGTACGTATATATTTACTTTGTACCTATGACAAGCATAAAGTTTTAATAAAAGCAAAATGGTTCAACTCGCCTAAATTGACTGCCTACATGAAATGCAATGGAACAATTGAGCTTTGACTAAAATTGGTCAGAGAATTTAACATCCATTGCCTTTTTAGCAACGATCTACTTGTACGCATGTAATAAAGCAACCCGTTAATCCTATCACACTTAAACCCTGCATATATATTTAAAATCTACAGCTATGCGTGTTTCTGTTTTTTTCTTAATACAACAATAGAATGAACTAACTAAAATGCAGTCTCAGCATATTGCAATGTATGGTTGTCATATCTGCAAAATGCAAATTCATGTTACTTTGGAGTGATTTTCAGGGTTTCTACAATTATTAGAATTATCGGAACTGACTTTCATTTCCTCTCTTCGTTGCTCTAACCGGCCAATAATATCCAGGACATTAAAGCATCCTTTTGCTGCTTATTCTAGCACATTTTGTTTAGTAACCAACTCGCTATAAGCTGAGTAAACACTAACGCTTTCACGTAATAAGTTTGTGTCAGCTATATGCATCTGTCATGTTATTTAAATATGTCATCCATGCTTAACTTCTGAATACGGTTACCGAGTAGTCTTCCATCGCGTGACATGATGAGATATATGGATACATGATGACGTGTGAAATGTGATAAGTAAAATATACTCTTTTGTACTAAGCAAGGACGATATGCACAAAGTAGTTCTTGTTACAGCTGTCTTTCTTAAATAATTGTGTTATGTCCCGCGTAAGTTTTAAAATATTAATAAATGTGTTCTTGCTTCACGGTAGATTCTATAAACAAATCGTAAATATCTAATGAGATATGACAAGAATATAATTGACATATTAATTAAAGATAGAAAGCTGTAAAACGACACATTCATAAATATACTTATTAAAATGTTACCAGCTTAAACTAACAAACAGCAAAGCAAGCGAAGGCAGTGTATACTAGCAGTATTAATTCTTCCACCTTCTCTATGCCCTATAAGTGACAATTCCGTACATTTCTACTGTCTATAATCAACCTCTAATTGAGAATTGGCGGAACCAAAACCATTAAATCCAGTTTAGAATATTTTTCAGAAATTACTAATTATTTAAACAAAAATGATTTCTATTGTGATGCACAACAATAGTTCGCAAAAACGCCAAATAGGTACCAGGTATACAATAAATACAATTATGATATTAAGTTAACAGGTATGGAGATAACGGTTCTGATTACAGTCACTTTCTATTTAATGGTTGTCGTAGCAACGAACATCAAGTTAGCGAAAACATTGACCGACAATGATCTGATATTGGATGCCTGCTCTCAATTTTAAATTACTTATTGTAAACAAATGTCGAATTTAATTGAATTTTGCTCGATCAATTTGATGATATGAAAAATAGTTAAGAAGTTAACATATACTGAGCTGACTTTATGACATGGTGTGCGAGCGGATTGATATGTATTCATACTCAAATCAACATAACATACATCAATATAATATAGCGTTGTTTGTTCTGTCGCTCCTCGATAAAAACTGTGTTAAGGTATCTATATACTTCGTTTTAACACTTAATTGTGGACATTGACTGCAAATATTGGACAGTCAAACGTAGCAGTTGGAAAAAGCGACACACTTGCTTAGTTCGAAAAGCTAATATTATTTTGGTATGACATGACCCGATGAAGTATGAAATGTTCTGATGATGTTCGACGTGTCATTTGCAGATCCACGAGTGGCCAATGGGCGAGGACAAGGTCAAGTCGAAGATAGAGATCGACCCGGCCACACAGATGGACGCCGGCGTCTATGAGTGCACCGCAGACAATATGTACTCCATCGACCGGCGATCCTTCAAGACGGATTTTTCGATCGCGTTCGACTAGACTGTATGCATTCTTGAAATTGTATGTTATGTATGTAAGTCAAGTTAGCTGATGTATTAGTTTTTTTAAATAATTAATTATTTCGAATCAGTATTTCGAACAATATATCTACCTATTGGAATATATTTTCAATCTTTTTTTATTCAGTTTATGATATGTTTCAGTGCCAAGATTCTTAATTTATTAATATCAATCCATCTATACTTATGAAATGGTACCGATACTGACTGACAGTCAACGCACGACTAAACTAGTGGAACTAGAGACTCGAACTTAGGAGAAAATATTCTTTGAGTACTATAAGCACGAGGGAAGTTTTTTAGGGTACCGTTGCAAAAACGAAATGGTCTGGCTCTACTGTCGGTCGATCACAAGTATTGTCTCCCTAATTGTTCTTCTATAAACAGTTGTTTTAAAATGTAAATAAAAAAAAAATTAACAAAAAAAATAACCGACTTCAAAGAAAAAGCACTAAAAAGTAAAAAATAATTACCATTTTTGTAGTTACGATTTCTGTTATTTTTTGAGTCGGCGTCAGCCGGGCACGCGCTGCGCCAATCAAGAGAACCTAACCTAACCTAACCTTACCTAACCTAACCTAACCTTGGCTGACACCGACTCAAAAAATAACAGAAATCGTAACTACAAAAATGGAAATTATTTTTTACTTTTTAGTGCTTTTTCTTTGAAGTCGGTTATTTTTTTGTTAATTTTTTTTTATTTGTTTATTTTTAGTGAATCTGAAGTACACTTACTAATTAGTACACGTCCTTTCCAATAAAAAAAGAATCACTGAAATCGGTTGGCGTTATATTGAGTAATTCGTCCATTTGTCGCGCACATCTTAATACAAATTTTAGACTTTTATGATTTTCTCATGGAAATCATTGTCAGAACTTAACCAAATTAAAATGGGACCACTTGGGAAGCACTAGCTATCATATAAAAAAAATAATCATCAAAATCGGTTCACCCAGGCAAAAGTTATGAGGTAACAACCATAAAAAAAAAAAACAAAAAACAAAAAATATACAGACGAATTGATAACCTCCTCCTTTTTTTGAAGTCGATTAAGAAAATCCAAACAAGATACACTAATGCGGATGTGCACCAACTAATAACTTTCCTGAAAACGTAATTTATTGAGAAAAAGATAGATTCCTGAAGCGCTAATTTTATATGAAATTGCAAATTAATCAACAGGCGACGGCGAATTTTTTCCATGTCTAGCAGTGACGGGCCCATCGGCACGTTAACACATTTACGCTTGACCAGTTTTTTTAATTTGGTCCCAAATGGTTGAAATGGTGAAAAGTTTGTATGGAGAAAAACGAATTTATGATTATCCTGTATGCGTTCCTAAACCATACTTCATATTTTAAACCTGATCACATTGTGGGTTGTTGTTTCATCGGAGTTCTTTGCCTTAGACAGTTCTACTAAAAATGTAAGTTTGGCAGTAGCACTTAGGTATTCATTCATAAGTGTATTATATCATTAATGTGGACGAAAAAAAATCATAACTCATAGACCAGTGAAGTTTCTTTGCGGGTTCGTCTTCACTGAGTTGGTCGAATCCGGGGATAAATCAAATTGTGACATGACTTAGTGTAGTTTGACTACTACTTTGCTACTACTTTGCTTTGTGATGTTATGCTAAAGGTTATGAGTAGAATTAGGCTAGCCATAGATACAACAGGCATCCAAATCGGGTAACTGGATCTCAAGGTATAAGCATTTCATCCCACTGGTCACCCCTTTGGTAATTTAGTATGATGCTAAGCAGCCCTAAAGTTCCGAAAAAAAATCAAACCATACGAGTTACTTTAACATTTATAATATTAGTATGCAAGTAAGGATAGCCCCTACATACGTAAGTATGAAATCGACTTGGCAGTTTATTTCCTTACTTGATAAATATATTTTTCAAGCAATTGACATTACTGCGAGAAATGTGTTATGAAGATCAACATATGACAAATGAGACAAGTAAAACGTTATATCTTTATGGGTCTCAATGCTATGAAAAGAGCTGCTCAGAAAAGGCAAATACATCTTATCTCGCGAAAACATATTCAACGAGGCACCATGCCAGCCACGGTATAACTTATTACACAGACTACGCAGAGCTATCGAGCTTGTTAAAATAACGTTTAAAGACTCGTTGGCCGAAGGAGTGAGATTATTTTTGCGTAGCCTCTCTTTATCTTTAACGCTCTTTATCTCATACCCTGTTTTACACAACTTCACATATACTGCGGACACCTACATTAGATAGGGTAAAAATATCACTCACAAGATATTAGAGTTGACGATGTCCATGTAGTCAGCTGAACGTGCATAGAACCCGGCGTTGTTGAGGGCTCCCCAAAAGTTGGACCACATCTGTCCGGGGCGCACCAGCAGGGGTGCGATTACGTCATACCCGGAGTTCACCAAGTGACGCAGAGCATTCGGGGAGAGGCGTGCAACACTGTCCACTACGAACATGTACTCGCACGCTGTGTTTGTGCAACGCTCCCTGGAATATACACACATACACGCATCCTTAATGCACTCAAGTATCAGGGTGGGTGGACCCATAGTATAGTAAAAAGCCCGAGAAAGCACCTCATTTACAAGGGTTCAGTTTGATGTTTTGACGCGTAGGATGTACATTATTTCATGAAAGGCTAGTTGGGTCACCGAACACCAAACATAAATATGTAGCATGTGAACGGAGCCTTTTTAATGGCAATAATTGAGTGCAGCTCTTACGTATATGCTTCTTAATACTGCAATAATTGTACAGTTCGAGTGGCTCGTAGCCTAGTGGCGCGGGGACTGGCCTAGCGTACCAGAGGTCTGGGTTCAATTCCTTGCCCCGACATGCACCACTTCCTTTCTAAGTTCGATAAGTGCATATCGTCACGAATGCGAGCTGCTCCATGTTTCGAAATCCATGCAAAACTGTAGGTGGTAGGGTTTAAGCCCGCCCGGGTTGGTACCATTAAAATGGATGAAAGGATGGTCAAAGCGGCAATTAAAAATTGTCCGTGTTTTCCATCCAGTTCAATGTAGCCATGCTCAAAAAGGGAAGGTCCTGGCATGACACCTAATTCCTTCGGGAATGTGGTGTATTGGGCTAATATTATAACGGTAGTTGTGTGTATTAGCCATCCATGTCAGGTTGCATAAAAAAAAAGCGAAATAAAAAAGACTCCTCAGAAATATAGTATTTCATATGGTGTGTGTACATTAAGTGGGACCGGAAAGATTGTTCTTTTTATATTAAAAATATTAAATATCCCAAACAGATATGTACCACTTAAGTTGCAAGTAATCATCGAATATGTTAATAATACAACTGAGTATGCAACAATTTGGTGTCCATGGAAATATGGGCGATATATTTTTTATTTTAACAAATATCTATAATTCGTGTTATTCCATGTGTGGCTTTGTTACACGGTACTATTCTTATTTTTTTAAATACTTAGAAAGTCATCTTAACATAAAAAAATCAAGTGTCGCTATGTTTGTACATGCAGAACGGTGAAGAAAATCTTTGTGAGGAAACCAACCTCTGTTGTGTCTGTTCTGTTAGGCTTTAGCAATTGAGTCATCGAGACGTAGCAATGGGCACACATCTCATCAATTTCGGTTAAAAAATCATCGGAGCTTACACCCAATATTTTTTTTTCCCTACCCAGGTGGATGGCACGGCAAACATGATGACGTTTATTATTAAAAAACTACAGAATTGTGGTGAAAAGTGCTTCGTATTGAAAATCGTTTCACCGCTTACAATACCAATGTAAATAAAGAATTTGCACTAACTTTGCAATGTTTCTCGCTTCGGCTTCGGACATGAAATCGCTCGGCTTGATGCGTTTGACGGATGCATATTCTTTGCCATTGTCCTTCACGAATTGTTCCACATGCGCTTCGTGATACTCAACATTGTTTCTTACGAACAGATGGAGTTTCGTTTTGGGGTAGTCTAGTCCGATTACAGTGGCGAAGAAATCTTCAATAAACGGCGTGCCTTGTTCAATGAAAATGGCCAGCATTACTTCGGGCAGGTCTTGTTCCTGTAACGATATCAAAAATCCATATGGCACTTGTCAGGTTGTTGGTAAGACCTACGTTAAGAATAGAAGTTCTGCCATTCATCTAGCATTTTTTCCTCATTGGGTTTGACATGAAGGGTTAATACCAAACTGACCGTCAGATATTAGCCTAACATACCACATGTCATGTCATTTAAGGACCTTCCTTATATTTGCTCGGCTACATTGAACTGGATGGAAAACACAGACAATTTTCATTGCCGCTTCGACTATCGTTCTTTCAATGCGATGTTACCTAAATGGGCTGGACCCTACCACCTAGTAATCAGCCTCAAGGGTTGAAAATGGTCACCCATCCAGAACCCAACTGAACTCAGAGGCGCTTCACCCAGCTTATCGAATCGCAAGACGTCGCGCCATTGGGCTACCGAGTTATAGTAATATTTGGATTAATATAATGCTTATTAGATTTGGGATTAAATTTAAATATTGCAGAGTTTAGTATTTTAGCTAATCGTAATATAACTATTAGAAGCATTGATTTTTTTGTAAAATTTTGAGGGTACGGCTACAAATAATGACATTATTATTTAGTACACCGGTTGTAAGAGATTATGTGAGGGCTCTCCTTATGAAACAAAAACTGTAGAAGAACCTGGTCCTACATAAATAAGGTTTTTGTATTATTATTATGCGTGATACTGTAACAGTCATTTTCGAGAACAGCAACACAGTCCATGAGCATTCGGAAATAGGCTATAGTCGAGCCGTTCTAAGAAGCGCTTTTTGACACAGCAGTGTGGAAGGAAAGCTAATGACTAAATTATGGAACAAACCACTTTACCCCACGTTTTATATTTTTGGGACCAAATAATAACAGCTTTCTGATGTGTTTTTTTTATTATGACTTGTAGATTATATTTTATTCTATATTGTGTCAATTAATTACTAAACAATGTATGAAATAATATAATTATGAACAAAATAATGGTACAGTACCAGCACTGGGAGTAAATTGAAATAGGGATGTGAACCTGCAAAATAATATCGACCATTTAAGTTTTTATATCTTTTATTTTCATAACTATTACTTAAATAATCTTATAAAGGAAAATCAAATAGATATCATCACGATTGCCAATGTTGGCTTGCGAGAAAGAATGTTCGGTCTCGGGATTTCCAGCAATTAACTAATGCCTCCTTCATTTCTTAAATGATATGTTTAGGCACATGTAATAAATGGAAAGTTCATTGCAGTATCATCTAGCTTTTTCTAGTCAGTTAACTTTACATTGCTGAAGAAGAAAGTCGAATCAGTCGAATAAAACTGACAGTCATCTTAGGTGAAATAGAATAATAACAATCGGCTTAGATTCATTCGCACGTCGCCCTTTTTTTCCATTTTGGGTGGTTATGTTTTCCCTTTTTCGGTTCTCAGTACTGTTTTTCGACAAAAAAAGTGGTGCTCACGTCAAAAGTTGTCAATTTCTACTGACGAAAATGTGTGTGGGAACGATCCTTTTAAGGTGTACAGCAAAATCTGCATCAATTGTTTTGCTCCAAATATGCAATGGTTAATGTTTGGAACATTATTCCGTTGAAAGCTGTAAATGTGCAAAAAATCTTGTATTTAGGTTATGAATGACCTTCCGGAATCAGACAGTCAACTGTGCATCGGTATCAATGTGTTTTTTTTAAGAAGTTTGCCTATTATTAAGTTTTTCCTTTCCCGTTTTGAAATGTTATCGATATAAAAGTAAAACTCTGGTTTTTACCCTTCCCTATTCCTCACCTGTCAAAAAACGCTTCTTAGAACGGCCCGACTATAGGTGCTAAACAAGTTAATAACCACTCACATTAATATTCCGTCTTTTCTCCTCGCAAAGTTTGCAGCCGTGTTTCGCTGACCAGGATTGTGCCAGATAGTTCCCTAGGGTGTTCAACACCACTTTTGTTGGTCCGTTTCCATGCACGATTGAAGGTTTTGATTTGGATATCTGGTTCTCGATGTACGGCCACTCCACGCTTATGTTCCTATGCAGCAGTACGTCAGCTAAAACATAAGAATATTATTATTCTGAAAGTATTCTTTAAAAATAATAGGGTAACCCTGTGACCAAATATACAAGAAACCCAGTGTAAATAAATCTCGTAGGAAAATAATGAAGCAAAGAAGGTGGTTCACCGTTGTATGGGCTAAGATAGCAAAACATGTTTCAATAATCTTGCAAAAAATTGCCACAGTAGCATTTTACATGATTAGACCAACTTGAATCATATAATTATATTGATATTGTTGCCGTTTTTTGGCATCTACCAAAAAATGGCAGCAACAAGATATTAACAGGCTACTTGAAAAAAAAACTGAGCAAGTGCGAGTCGGACTCGCACATGAAGGGTTCCGTACCATCGTACAGGGTAAAAAAACTCGTTTCTTGCACCCTTTAATTTTTATTATTTTTAAATTTTACTTATTAGTGGTTACAGCGGCATAATAAATACACACTCTGTGAAAATTTCAGCTGCCTACCTAATAAAATAACCCATGTACACACAATGAGGTAACCGGCTGACCGGTTTGGAGCGGTTATGCTATTAGCGGAATACTTACAGTATGCTCCATTTAAGTTCTGGAACAGCACAGATTCGTGATCGAGACTGATCTTAAGGTTTTCTCGTAGTTCTTTATCCAAGTAGATAGTTGTGTAGTAAAGTTGATCATCGTCTTTATCCTTCACTGGTTTTAGGTTCAATATCTCATAGAGTTCAGGGAGATAACCTGCAACAAGCAATTTTCGTCAAGTCATCAGCAATTGGTGTACAAAATAATACTATGTTATATTTTTATTCTTTTACTAGCGGCCGGGCCCGGCTTCGCACGGTTGTGAGTAACGTGTGGTTTGAATGTGATTGACTCACAAGCTACAAAAAATATCTGTTTTGATCAGACTGCTACCAAACTTCAAAGGATCACCCGCTGGGCCTACTCAGGTTGCATGAAAATTTCACCGAAATCGGTCACGACGCCAATATTTTATGTTGAAAAATCGGTCCAGCCGGTTTTATGAATCTATAGGGAACATACAAACATGCATATGTACATACACATAATCGAATTTTATATAAAGAGATAGATAGATATTGTAACTGAGCATAGAAGGATATTTATGATATTTTCCATCATGCTGCATTCACGAAAGGGCTGTTTTTAAATTTGCATGCCAGTAGAATACAACATAGGACTTCAATATCTATTCAGATACTGGCTACACACAAATAGCTGCAGCAAGCACTTTACAGTGGCCATTTCACTATTTAGGATCCTAGATAAAACGGTGAAACCTTCGACCATTCCCTCCATGAGTATTAACAGGTCAGTCTTTCTTCTTCTTCAGTATTTTGCTGTCCACTGCTAGACTTAGGCTTCCCTCAGACTTCGCCAAGTTGTACGGTCTCCTGTTTTTCTTCGTCATTTGTCACCAGCTGTGTGATGTATATCGTCTGACCAATGTGCTGGCGGTTTGCCGACGCTTCTTTTCCCTGTGTAGGGTCTCCACATCAAAACTTCAGTGCTCCATCTGTGGTAATCTCTGCGACATACGTGGCCTGCCCACTGCCACTTGAGTGTAGCAACCCTATGCATAAGGTGAGTGACCTTGGTGCTTTGGCGTATCAGCGAATTTGGCATTCGGTCGCGCAGTGAGATACCGAGCATGGATCTTTCCATTACCCTTTAGGCTACTTTCAGCTCAGTTAAAAGAAAAATAAAAAGTGTCTAAACAATCAGTTATTTTTGGTCGCCACTGTGTCGTCAACATTGTGGATGCAAAGGTTACCTATAAAACCGCCGGAGTTTAGGTAGGGCGCAGCAGCCTTGGTGTTGGGATACTGGGAGGCAAGCCCCGCGTCAGGCCAGCAAAAAGACTCAGCTGAGAAGAGAACGCGCGTGTTCGGTACTGCATGCAACTTCCGCACCATCTCATCGACACCAGACAGGAACATCACGTCGTAGCTGAAATATAAATACCACCATGTCGTAAACTTCTCAATATACCGGTTACGTTGCCAAAATTATCTGGGTCCAGTGAAACGGGACAGTTCCAAGTGATCGTAAAAACTCGCAACTCCAGCCGACATGCCGGACATGTTTCGTAAAATCTCTTTCAGTTGAGGTGCGACCACACTAGACACATTCCAAATAAGTACCTATTCAAATATTTTTTGAGAACGATAGCTTTTAATTTTTGTAGTGAAAATATGGTATTACACGTACCTGTCAGTAAAGAGAATTATGCGATCGTTGTCGAGACCCTCGTTGTACATAGAGTTGATTTCTTTTTTTAGAAGGTTTATCTTCTGTCCGCCGCCAGCAAAGTTCATGTCTCCTCCACTCCATTCCACACCCATGCCAAGAACCTTCACGTCAATACCGTAAGTCTTGGCCGATCTGAGGTACCTCTCCAAGCCATGGTTGTGCTCTGTTGCTACAGTGAACACAGTTACGGGATGTTGTGGTGCTGTAACAAAGAAAAGGTTGCTTGCAAATACTTTACACATCTGAACGGTTCACAGATTTCAGGTGAAGGAATATCTGCACTTATTAGGGCAGCTCCACTGCTATGTTATTTCTAACAAAAAAATATCAAACACGTTTAGAGAACAAGTTATACAAACACATCACAGTCTCTTGCAACTTCTGAAAATCAACAATCTTTGCATAACTTTCGTAGGAGCAAAATGCGAGGAGCGCAGATGTGGATTTAAACCTAGATAAAGAAGAAATAGAAAGCGATTCCATCCATCTTAAGTCAGTGACATACTTTTAGGAAGTAGTAGTAGTAACAGGCGCCCTAGCGTTTTAGGCGCTCAATAAAATTTTATTATTTTTTATATAACGAATTACATGCAGAGAACTGCGATTGAGGAAACTCATTGCATAGAAATTAATAAAATTTTACCGATCGCCCAAAAATTAAACATACTAAACGCATAGCGCGCCTGTTACAAAAATTCCATTAACACTTTGTTTTGTCCCACATACCATATTTGCCCTATTTTGGCTCTTTGAAATGAGGGATTTTTGTGCTAAAATGTCCGTCAATATTGACCAAACGGAAGCCAAAGGGTTAATATTTATCCATGGTGTAGATCGATTTGGAGTAGGCGATTTTTTCATTGCTCAGAAAGCAATTTTGAAGATCCTTTGTTGTCTTTATAACGAAGAATAGAGGGTGAAGTTTTGTATTGTATTTGTAATATAGTTGTATACAGTTTATTAAACTGATTAAAACGAATGTGTTGCTTATTTCCACTTGCTCTTAAAGAGAAGTGAAGGGATCAAGTACAGTGTTGAAACAAAAAACATTGAGCTGTCAAGTAAACTACTAATAGGACAAGTTCACAGCCAATTAGCTACGAAGTTTAGTCATATAAATGAGATTCATTATTGAGAATACCAAGATATTTTTACGAACAGAAAATTATAGAACCCTGGCCCACACCTCTTCTCAGAGCAGATAAATCCATAGTCTCGATATAACCCAAAAATCCACATCCGTGCACGTTTCGTGTCCGTGGTGTGGCCTCGGATACTGTATATGAAACAAACTAATTGTAGGTTTATTTTAGAGTAGGTCTGAGTATATTAAGGTGGCCCAACCCGGCGGGCCTAACTCATTTGCGGGCACGGTACAAAACTGTGCTGTTGCGCTTTGGGACCTTCTCTATTTCAAAGAATAAGACAGGCTCCGTGATGAGGAAGATGCAACATGTCCACAAAAAAGACAATGTGTATAGCGTATGATTTGATAAGATTTACGAAAATTTTAATTTCAAAACGACTTGTAACTAAAAGTAAACCACGACCGCTGTAGTCAAAAATCTAACAAAAACCAAATAGATTATAAATCTTGATTAAATAAGCTATGTCTGATGACTAATCTTTTTAAGATGTGCTTACTTTATCATTGCGTAATCCACCACCAAAGTTATTGTATAAAACGCGCGAAAAATTTGAATTTTCGGCCCTTATAACTTAGAAACCAAACACAATTTTACAATGCCAATGGTCATCAGACATCTAGTTCGATCAAATAAAGCTATTTTGAGCAAAATTTTGGATCTCTGACAAGAAATATGGGCGTGATCTTCTTTCCCCTTTTGTATGGGGAGATGATCGGGATGGGCCACCCTAATGTAGATCTTTTCAAAAACCTATATCAGAAAAGACAAATCTACCTAACCTTGTGAAATCACATTCAGCGAGACACCATACAAGTGGCCTTTTTGGACTATCGCAGCATATTATTCAAATTAAGTTTGAAGACTCCTAGGTTATAGATTTAAGGAAAGACACCCCTTTACCCTGTACTACGGTGCGGCAGAGATGGGTGTTTGGGAAATGGTTTACTTTT
This sequence comes from Incurvaria masculella, assembly GCA_946894095.1. Lineage (NCBI taxonomy): Eukaryota > Metazoa > Arthropoda > Insecta > Lepidoptera > Incurvariidae > Incurvaria > Incurvaria masculella. Next base: position 16,469,719 of record OX335666.2, on the reverse strand, counting down.
ATTCTGTACATCCCCATATACTAAAATATTTGACTGCCGTTAATAGCTTCATATCTTAATATAATTCCACAGCAAGCACACCTTTATAACAAACAGTAATTTCAATGGGTTGAACACATGTGAAATACAAAGCGCTATGCCAACACTGAACTCATACACATATCAATCAAGTCATTATATTCCTATACAACTGCCACCAATAAAACACAATCAGGTCAAAGCACACTATGACTTACCAGCCCCAAAAGCATGTTGTAACATTTGCAGTAGAAAGATAAACACGGCGGCGGATTTCTCAGTTTGTTTGGGATAATTCATCATTATGAACCCAGTCGGTAAAGCCCATCCGAATGTAAAGAGGTCTGTCTGAACACTGGCGCGTCCTGTGCGTGCGGTCAAAACTGTGTCCACCAATGAACTGTGGTGTGCTGTCTGTCAGTTTGGTACGGATGTAAATAGGCAGCTACTGCGACTACCACATACTAGCACGCGTTACTGATTCAGTTATCACGCACACTGAAGTTCTGCGCAAAGCTGATACGGCACAGCTTCCGATGCCTACATATATAGGTACCAACTAACATAGCCGCCCTCGGGCGCCACTTGACAGAGCTTTGATATTGTACCGATCTGACGAACAATTTTAAATCTCGAAACAATTAATAGCGTTACCTACGACGCAAAAAAAAAAGAAATAATTAATATTTTCTTTGCTTTTAATATTTAAACCCGAGTATTTGTTTATTTTTAGACTACAGGCACAGACTAACAAGGATACCGATTGACAGCTGTCATCAGTGACAGTGAAGTGACAGCTTACGTGTTACCATAACTCAAAATGTATGAGAGAATTTAAATATAAATGGATTATGACTCCCGGCGAAGATAGTTGTCGTTTCTTCCTCGTACTTCGAGAAGAGAGCGCTTTATAGCAATCGTGTTGGAATGTGCGACTGGATCTTTGAATGCGACCGTAACTACTGCAGCGTCCATCATCGAAGGTGCAAGGCACAGTCTGTTGTATTCAGAGTGGGCGGACTAACTTTAATCCGCCAGACTAAGCCCCGGTTGCACGAAGAGACGGCCGAGTTAATCAATGTTCAAACACGTCACTTTAAGTGAACAGCATACAGTTCCTTCCATACTGTCCATACGAAGTGGCGTGTTTCATCGTACGTTGACGTTGATTTTGATTTTTTGTCCTTTCGTGCACTCGGCCCTAAACCAGTTTTAGTATGGTTAGTCCGGTGCTAATCTCTTACTAAGTTTTGACGGGTGCTCTCTGTATACGAGTGGGTTGCCGCGCATCGAAGCGAAGCGATCAGCGGGTCTACTCAGAGAGGGAATACGAGAAGTTCACGCGTGGGAAACTGTCAAACTGTATGTACAAAAAAATATGCCCACTTTTTTCTATAGAAGCTGTTTCGAGATATGTAGTTAGTGGAAATCTCGGGACTAAAAAGTACTCAAAATGTATATACATAGTATAAGAAAAAATATGAGATGTTTCGTGAGACACTCGGGAGGAACGATTGCAATGTATTATGTTTCAGCACAGATAGCCATAGATTACAAACTTTAAAAAAATCTCCTATGATGAAGATGATGAGCCTAAGACTGACATAAATAGTCGTAACAGAAACTAAGACTAACCAAAAGTAGGACTTCTTGACGTCATTTTGCTTTGCTTTGAGATTTCGTCCATACAAAATGTGTAAACGTGACGTCACAAAGTATTACTTTTCGTTAGTCTTAGATTCTGTTACGACTATTTATCTCAGCCTTACTATCAATTTAAATTGAACTAGTGGACTCACATATTAATTAAACTTGAATGGTGAAGTTTACATAGAATTTCCCAAAAACCATCTGCCAGATTTACTAGATGATGTGCCATTAAACATTTTAAGTACAATGTGGTACTAAAATGATGGTTGCCCGTGCTCATTATGCCCATCCAGTGTGAGAATATCTGAACCCGTTGGATGAATTTATTGCCGCCCCGTTCTCCAGATTCAAACCAGCTGGACTTATTTTACTGGGGTTCCTTGAAAGGCAAGGTTTATTTAAAACCCATATCAACAATTGGCGAACTACATCGAGGAATCTTGAAGGCTGCCGAATGGATCAATTGCACGATTGGTGAAAAGGTCGTTTTTAGGGTTCCGTACCCAAAGGGTGAAAACGTAACCCTATTACTAATCCTCCGCTGTCCGTCCATCCGTCCGTCCGTCTGTCACAGGGCTGTATCTCATGAACAGTAATAGGTAGGCAGCTGAAATTTTCGAAGAGTGTGTATTTATTTTGCCGCTATAACGACAAATATATAAATTAAGAAAATATAAAAAATGAAGGGAAGGAAATAAAAGGAAGATTTTTTTTTATTTCAATCTTGTATGACGGAACCCTTCGTGTACGAGTTCGACTCGCACTTGGCCTATTTTAAAGCGGTTTCGGGCGTGTATTGTGTGGATTGCCGTGGGCAAACAGTTCGAACATTTTTGATACTTTTGAGGTTACCGCGGTCGTTAGACATGTTTGAAAAATGTTACGGCTTTTCACGCGGCAGGTAGAGATATTCTCCGACGTTTCGAGCTAATCATTCAGCCCGTTGGCAGTGAATTGTATTCTTTTGTAACGTAATAAAGAATTTTCCTTCAATCAATCAATCAAACCCAGATACCACTATATTTATTTAAAATATCTGATTTGAACATCCTTCATATGACCCAATAAACTTATAGCTTACGGTTAATAATGAAATGTTGTTTGATAAGCAAGAACCGCCGCCGCTGATAACACGATGATGAATTTAACATGTAATGGGTTTAGTTTCGTTTTTAAAGGGAAATGACCTTGGTACGACCACATCCCATAAGTTATCGTTTTATATTTTTAGTGGTCTCCCACAACATAAGCAATGAGGGTATTATAGTTTTATTTAAATTAATTTGCTAATCAATCGTCTAGTGCCGGGCTTGAAAACATTTATTATTTTGGCTTCAAATTAATTACAATTTACAAGGAACGTGAGCGATCCGGAGGGAATTCGTCCTTAATTCTCAAGTTATTACGATAACCTTTTTGTCTGAAAAGTGCTTATTAAGAAAACTACAAATACTACTCCTTTATCGGATACGGTTCTAATGTATCTAGGTCTAAATGTAATCTAGGGTGTAATGTCACTTAGAGTGAAAATCAATTCAATGTGTAAATATGGTCCGTTGCAGCTGTAAATAAGTATTAATAAGTTAATCAACATGTAATGTAAGCTTAGAAACAGTGGGGAGTGGGGGCGAAGGGCGCGGGTGACGGGGGCGGCATTTCACTGGATCCGCACCGGGTGCCAGTGACCTATGCTACCCACTGCTTATAAATCAATGCGATAAAAAACACGATGTAGCATACGGCACATTTTTAAACTTGCAAGTAAACTTACATGCACCTACGTACACTTGCGAGTGATTCTCGTTGACCCAGAATCATGAAATTTGTCACGAAGCAAGGTAACAGTATTTTTTCATTTAAGAGGATAACGAGGTGATCAGGTTCCATACAATGGCTCGTGCCTGATTCCCAACTGAAATTAAAAAAATATGTTTCTGATATTTTGCACATTAACTAAATCATCTGAGAGCTGCGTCTGTAAAGTTTTGATTTTTGTGTAACTTATATTATATCGATGATATAGGCCTCTAAAATTTGTATAATAACACAAGCAACATATTTCTTAATTTGTGTGAGGAAACAGGAACGAGCCATTGTATGGAACTCGATCACCTCATATCCTTTAAAATAAAAAAATCCGAAAATCGTTTATTCGTGGTTACATATGCAACGTATGAAAAATCCCCGTTATGGACCCAAAACCTTTAGTCCCAGTTGTTACCTAAATTGGCCGTAACGGCAAACCGATCGACTGGCGTTTTCGGTAAAAACGTCAAACTCCATACAAGTTTTTACTATATATTCTGTGGTTTTACTTCTTCAACCTGGCAAAGTCAAATTCGGACTTCCGATTTGTATGAAAACGAGGAGTCGGCGTAAACAGCAACATCGACGTATTTACGCCAACGTTGAGTAAGCTGTCAAATGAAACTCGGACTCGCAAAAGTTAGTTCGATTAACGCCCACTACGCGCTCTTCAATGTCTCTATAAATTTGAAAACGCCAGTCAATCGGTTTGCCGTAAACCCTAATTTAGATGACAACTGGGACTACAGGCTCTGGTCTACATACAAATACGAAACCTTCGATTCGGTTTACGAGTTTTTTCTTCGCAGACGCAAAAGCATTCAGAAGCCTTATAATAAAATAGTAAATGTGGTTAAATACTTTTTTAAGGAAAATCGATATGGGTGACTGTGCTGAGAGAGCAAAGGTACTCAGAAAAGCTTAATCCACCTCACCTCGCGAAACCACGCTCAGTGAGGCACCATACCAGCGGATTTTCGGACTATCGCTGAGCTATCAATCTTATTTAAGTTACGTTTAAAGAATTCCAGCCTATAGGATTGAGGAAAGATACCCGCCGGCAGACAGTCACATCCTGGCGGTGCGATGCAAGTCGTAATTTTCAAGCTTATGGAGTTTTCGACGTGTTATCATAAATGGGGAAACCCTCATCAATGTCTGATCACTTATTTACGAGATATTCGCATTCGAATACTGTCGAAACAGTAAATTTAAAAACGCTATATTTTTAAATGCATTTTCAACTATTCGAAAAAAAAACATAAAAAATGTGTTCAATTTCGAATATAATACGTAGTTTAAAAAAAGGATTGACTTTCGTTTAAACCCTGTATATTATATTGTGAATTTTACTCAAACACAATAGCTTAATAATGAATTCAATACGCTTTGCTAAATTAAATGAGTACCTATTACCCAATAAATACACAGGGATCCTGGGAGTTACCATGATAAGTGAACTGTTCGGGTTATCCTTTAAGTAAGTGATTAAATCTCGTTTCTTCGGCCGAGTCAACTGAAATTTTCCATTTAGCATTGTACGAAATGCACTAAACGTCAGATTTAGCCCCGATTGCACGAAGAGACGGCTGAGGTAATTCATGTTCAAACACGTCACTTTTAGTGAACCGCACGGAGCTGCTTCCATACTGTCCATACAGAGTGACGTATTTAATCATACGATGACGTTGATTTTGATTTTTTGTGCTTTCGTGCACTCGGCCCTTAATCACTCACTTGCCCGTTCACAGGTCGAGTTAAGTCATCATGGTAACGGCCCGGGGGTGGGTGAATTCGGAAAGGATTGAATTCGCAGTGGTGCAGATTCGCTTTGCTCCTAGAGTGTGGCGTACCGTGGAGGAGCGAGGGTCTCTCGGCGCACGCGCGCTCGCCCTCGCCGAGCGGCCTGTCGCAGTGTCCGCCGCCGCCGCCGCCGCGGGAGAGCGCCACCAGCGCCAGCGCGAGCGCACACCGAGCCACCGCCGAGCGCATCGTGTCGCCGCAGCCACCGCCTGGCGACTGAGCCCGCCGCTGTCGCCGTCGTCGAGGAAAATTTGAGACGCCGCGCGAACGGAGGAGGGATGAGGCTTTCACGCGGACGCGGTTTGTCGGTGGGTGCTTGCATACAGTTTTTGTACAGCTCGAGGTGTAGGGGCTTGCCTTTCATGCGAGAGGTACAACAGGTCATGCACCACTTGCTCTCTCTTTCTGGGTTAGATAAGTGCAATTCGTTACGAATGTGAGCTGTTCCATGGTTCGTTAACTATGTAAAACTGTAGGTCTACTTCCCCTACTAGAGGTGATAGTTTGGAGAGCGTTGGTACCACCGCATTGGATGAATCATGAAACTATCGTAGAAGCGGCAATGAAAAATGGTCCTGGTTTTCCATCCAGTTCAGTGGAGCCATGCTTATAAAGGGAAGGTCCTGGCATGTCACCTAATTCCTTTGAGAATGTGGTTTATTGGGCTAATATCATAACGGTAGACGGTAGATGGCTAATACCACCTATGTCAGGTTGCATGAACAAAAAAAGGCTAACAATGGGATTTTTGTTACAAAAACACACTTGTTGCTACAGCATGATCGGCTGGTAGCTCAGGGATGGGCGCAGTGACTTGTCTTGCATGCTAGAGGTCATCGCCCCGGTCATGCACCACTTTATTTAGCTTTATAAGTTGGATAAGTGCAAGTGCATCACGAATGTGAGCTTTTTCATGGTTCGGATTCCACGTAAAACAGTAGGTCCTCTTTCCTTGCTGGGTGGTAGGGTCTTAGGTTCTCACCTAAATCGGCCACGCAAATGTTCGATTAACGCCCAATGCATGCGCTCTTAAATTTCTTAAAACATTTGAAAACGCTAATCGATTTAGGTGAGAACTCCGACTTGAGGCTCTGACGTTTAATTGCTCGCACCATGCTAACAGGGAAATTTCATTCCTTCCATGTTTGTGCTGCTAACCATTGAGGAGTTCCCTAACCCAACCCCGAGTGCAGCAAACATATAATAAAATGCGTGCACAACATTTCCTCGATGTCGATTCAGGTCATGCTTACATACAAATCAAAATATCATTGGAACTGAACCAACATGTAAAAAATCAACTCCGTAGGATAAGACGACGTGCTTCTAATTCAGCATGCAAGATGTGACATAGGTGTACAATGTAACATACACATTTACATACACACAAACATTCCAAGAAGAAAAATTGAAAAGAAATGAATGAAAAGCAATGATAAGTATCGAATACCGATTTAGATTCAGTCATTGACTCGATCGCAAACTCATTTACAGATATTTTTATTTCCATTGCTTTTAAACAAAGGCCAATGTGTTTACTGTTTTTTAAGTTCGGCCTTGTTCTTTTAATTCGGATTTTTTTCATTCGGAGAATGTTCTTTAAACGAATTTATTAAATCGGCGCCGCTTCGAGAACATGCAATCCAATTATGATCGTTTGTGTTTGTGTGGAATATATGCACATATTGTGGCAAAATCATTTTCAGAATTCCATGCTCGTTGATTTTGATATAATAGCCATTAGAAGTTGTTAACCGTTAGTTGGCGCTAAACTAAATCTCAAGTTATACCGTGCATGTGGTATGAATTCGGGATAATCTGGTCTTAGACTGTTTTAGACCCATCGTGTTCATTATCAAATAGAAAACTCGCCAAAAATAAACTTTCGTCGCAACCTCCCAAAAAATTAAATCTTATGTAAAATCGATAACGAATATCGTTTTCAGGGATTTTTCCAAATTCGACTATATTTTGTTCTCCAACCATCCGCACTAGCTGGTTTCTCTAAATAGGTTTTTGTGTTGAATTAATCTTTCTAACTGCATAAGATCTGACAATCTCGACCGATCTTGATTGAGTGAAAGCGGCACGACTATTGTCGCAGCGGACACGCCGCCGTCACACTACATTGCGCTTTTTCTGTGGAACAAGATAGTCGTCTACCGACCCGGCACGCTTCAGTGGTTCGCAGATTGCGTCTCTGGAAATGAAAGTATGCGTTACATCAGGTGGTACCAGAAATCAAAATGTCCGGATTCTTAAGGTGGCCTAACCCGGCGGGACTAACGCATTCGCGGGCACGGTACAAAACCGTGCTGTTGCGCTCTGGGACCATCTCTGTTTCAAAGAAAAAGACAGGCTCCGTGATGAGGAAGATGCAACATGTCCACCATGTGCAACATGTCCAACATGTCCAAAGTGTATGATTTGGTAAGATTTACGAACATGTTAATTACAAAACGACTTATAGCTAAAAGTAAACCACGACCGCTGAAGTCAAAAATCGAACAAAAATCAAATAGATTATAAATCATGATTTAATAAGCTATGTCTGATGACTAATCTTTTTGAGATGTTCTTACTTTATCATTGCGTAATCCACCTTCAAAGTTATTGTATAAAACGCGCGAAAAATTCGTACTTTCGGACCTTATAACTTAGAAACCAAACACTATTTTAGAATGCCAACGGTCATCAGACATCTAGTTCGATCAAATAAAGCTATTTTGAGCAAAATTTGGGATCTCTGACAATAAATATGGGTGTGATGTTCTTTCCCCGTTTGTATGGGGTATATTTTTGAATAATTGTGTTCAGTTTTTATAAACATTTTTTATTAATAACGCTGAGGTCGTAGCTTCGCTCAAGCCGATTTGTGGTTTCACCCTTGCGGGCGTGTTAATCAAACAAAATATCTGGATTCTCGACAGCAAGCAGCGCCACGTACCGAGTCCAACTAGCTAAGCTAATTTGGCGAATTGGTCCAACCGTTCTTGTGTTTTGCTTAGTGAGTTTGTTATTTTTGGTACATGTATTACTAGCTGAACTCCGCTCGTGTCAATGTCTTTTTGGACTGATGTCAGGTCGAATTATTATATGGATATTATGTGAGTTCCCCATAAAATCTTTCATCCCCTGTTACACCCTCTTTGAGCTTAATTTTCGCCACAAAATGTAGCTTCCTTCCTCATTTCCCAAGGTCTAGACTTTTTCTTGCCAAATGAAATGTTTATTACAAAACAATAAATGGACTGCTCTCACATGAATCTCCATGAAAATTGGCAGATTAACTCTAAATTTCAAAGGGGTGCCCAGTGGGGTAAATGCTTATGACTTACGAGGCACTCAGCCGATATAATGTACGCTGGTGTTGATCAGTACGGTTGCGTTCCATATGAGTGACCACACAAAACATTGAGAGGGCAATTCCAGCCTCCTCAATATTCCGTGGGTGACCATTTTCTATGTTGAGGCTGGCTGTGGTTTGGACTCTACTTGAAAATGTTGGTCCCCTTCCTTACTTACTAGTAGGTAGTGTTAATGCCGCTTAAGCTGGTAGAACGCTTCGCATTGGAGTATGACAAAGAAGATGGTCAAAGCTGCAATGAACATTGTTCGTGTTTTCCATCCATTTCAATGTAGCAGTGCCCATGCAGAAATACCCAAAAAAAATCTTTGAAAAAATTTGATACATGTTTCATATGTATGGAAAACATTATTCCTCAAGCTGGGATGTGAAAACTCATAATTAAGTGTTTGGCGGAGCCGGGTACTTCAGCTAGTATACATATGTTTGGGTTTTGCCCCCACACTAATCTAAAATAAGATTAGATCAGATCGAATTACAATTCAATCTTAATTATGTTAAATCAAAATAGCAGAATACGTAAACACATTTTTCCATCAATCTGGGTTAAACTTTTGGTTTCATATTTTTTTTAAAACAGTCACAGTGTTGTTTATAACATGAACGAATGTTTGCTTGCTGTTCAAATTTAATATAAAAAATGTGTAAATTGTCCTGTCACAGTTGTTCCTCTAACACTAGCACAAGCTTTGCCTACTTTAATGACTGCGGCTGAGATAAATAGTCGTAACAGAACCTAAGGCTAACGAAAAGTAGTACTTTGTGACGTCACTTTGACACATTTTGTATGAACAACATCTCAAAGTAACGCAAACGTCACAAAGTACTACTTTACGTTAGTCTCAGTTTCTGATGTGACTTCTTACTTAGCCTGACTTTATATGTATTATCTATATCCTTTTTTGCAATAAACATAATTACGTTTTATTGGAAATCCGATTTTACTCATCGGTATGCTGGCAGTTTCAACGCTTGGCACTCGTTCACTGCGGCTAAACCTCTTTACGTATTCGATATTTTATTTTCATGAGATATAGATTTTCTGTAATTCTGTCTGTTTCGGTATTTCGATGAGCGAACGAGCCGCGTCGTCTTTGGTTCCAATGATCCGTAAAATTTGGATTATCGCATCGCATCGATGATGAAAACTTTAATCAAACGCGGTTACCGAAGATGGAAATTCTGAAGAAATTGCCTAACGAAATAAATAAATAATTATGCAATAACTACCCAATGTGCTGGTGTCCATTCTATATATTTATGCTTATGCATGTCATATGGGAATATGTCGAAGAATCTATGTTTGCTACAGAATAAGTAATAGTCGTAAGGCTTCTTTTTTATCTTATTTCTTTTCTATTGTCATCACCTCACGCAGTCAGTCACGCACCTACAGTAAATTTCCCTTTATTTTTTTTTAAATATGAAGTATTAATTTAAATTTCGGCGAAATCTACAATTAAAGCATTTTTAAAATTATCTGTAAAAGATTTTGGTCGTGACATTCGTCGGAAGCAGGATTCGCGGCCGCAGCCTTTGGATTACATGCCCGCTGCTCTAACCATCCCGACAATTACGTCTGCCAACGAATTTCTCGATTTTTTTTATGTGACTGGACATGGATGGATCTGTATCTGTATCTGTATTAGCCCAACACACCACATGGGAACAAGGTGCCATGCCAGGACCTTCCTTATATTGCACGGATACATTGAACTGGATGGAAAACACGGACAATTTTCATTGCCGCTTCGACCATCGTTCATCCAATGCGATGGTACCAACCCGGGCGGGATTAACCCTACCACCTAGTAAGTAAGGAAGGGGACCTACAGTTTAACGTGGAATCCGAACCACGGCCAGCCTCTCTCAACGGTCGAGTGGTCACCCATCCAAGACCAGACCAGACCCAGCGTTGCTTAACTTCGGAGAGCGATCGCCGCGATTATATTCGAATTGACACAATGCTTCCCCGTATCTTTACCAGATGGCGCTGATGATTTCGCGTATTGATCCTACGCTAAGGCATGTTTACTGCAATGATTGCGATATTAATCTTATTATATAAGGTGAGTTTAAAATAATCTACAAGCCTTATAGGGTTGATTCAGTATCTGATATAGAACAACTTTTGCTAAGAATGTAGGCATGTAATTTTTTTTTTCAATTTGAATTTTTGAGAAATTTAAACAGTACGTTCTGCCCAGTATTGTGAACAACTTTTGCGAAGAAACTATGTACCTATCGGTGATGGTTTCGAAGAAATAATTAAATAATCAAATTATTAAATGCGCGCGAACTTCGCTAAAACGGCGCGTCACCGCTGCACCGCTACCGCGCCGGCCGGCGGCGCGGAGGCGGCGCGCGGCGGCAGAGTCTATTTTACCTATCCGAATAGTTTTGCCTCCTTCCCACGCTGACGCACGCCGCGCCGGGCTATGGATTTGGTCGGCGCGGCTGTAATGTAGGTATGTACACAAGCATGCATGCCTTTTTCGCCCGATCAGCACTCGCTTCACTTAAATTCACTCACGTGCGATACTTATGCCCGATGCGCGCCATGGACCTTGACATACTAATTGCTTTCAAAACGAAAACAAACTCCCTTCAGTGAGAGGGGCGGCGGCGGCGGGGGGATGGGGCGGCGGGGTTTCTGTCTGCGCACGCGGCGGGCGGCGGCGGAGAATTGTCTTGTGTCAGTGGGTCACGGTCGGGTCAATACCCCGTGGTTGACCTATATTTTTAATTAGGTAGTTGAAGAGTTAGTGCACTTTAATAAATTATTTTCGTGGAAACCATTACAGATAGGTGGATAGTTTCTTCGCAAAAGTTGTTTACAATACTGGGAAGAACATACTGTTTAAATTTCTCAAAAATTAAAATGGAACAAAAAAAATTACATACCTACATTCTTAGCAAAAGTTGTTCTATATCTGATACTGAATCAACCCTATAAGGCTTGTAGATTATTTTAAACTCACCTTATATAGGGGAAATGTCGTATCCATTAAATACATAAAACTATCAAATATGTAGTATGATAAATTCTCAGCTTACCCCATATAGTATATCGGGCCTATGTGTGCGATGGTTATGTTGAGATTCTCATTACAGAACTAATTATAAATATGTAAAACCCGAGAGGTGAAGTTTCGCCGCTATCTTATTTTATGGTTTTACAGCCGGTTTTTCCCCAATTTGTCTTATATTAGGCCTTTCAGGGAATTTAGCGAAATGATAAAAAGCCAATGATTGATAGGAAAAGCTATACGTTTGGATGGAATTCCGAAACTCAATGCTAAGTCGACCCCGTTGGGTCTACAGCGAACTCACACTTCAAGTTTAGGCCAGTAGGAGTCTAATCATATTCATTTCATTTATATTAGCCGGTGATTCAAAGTCACATGTGACTCACCAGTGAATCCTGACACTTTCTTACTCATGGCGTTCGACCTTTTCACACCAGTCACCCTAATGATTCTAATTAGAGTGCCATAAATGGGAGATCCAAGCTGAAATGCTTCAGTTTTATTAGTGAATCGATCTCGTATTCGCTTCGTGAGTGGGCCGAGGTGAGATCAATTATTAATACTTTAGACGTATCAACTTTGATGAGCGGTTCGTAGCTCAGTGGCGCAGTGGCTTGCCTTGCATGCCAGAGGTCATGGATTCAAATCCCCGCCCCGTTCATGCACAACTTTTTTCTCTTTCCGAGTGGGTAAATGCATTTCATTACGAATGCGAGTTGGTCCATGTTTTGGAATCCATGTTAAGTGCTTACATTGTAAGCACTTAATGCGTATTCTATAGCATTAAGTGCTTACAGTGTAATATTGTATACTTGAAAAAAAATGCTCCACTGAATAAAGAATTTGAAATATGAAATATGAAATAAAACTCTTCCTCTACTAAGTGGTAGGCTCGGTAAGGTCGAAACGGCAATGATATATTGTACTTGTTTTCTACCCAGGTCAATTAAGCCGTGCTCTTAAAGGTCCTGTCATGGTATCTAATTCCTTCGGTAATTAGGTGAGTTGGGCTTATAGTATGACTATGTGGTATATAGCCATCCATTTCCAGTTTATATTTATATATTTATATTGCAAAATCCTACTTCAGCATCAATCTCCAAATGTTATACAAAGCTATATTTTATATATATAAAGGGAAGGGGGTAATAAGTAAAGAATTCACAAATTACTTTCTAATATTTTATTTTAAAAGAACAGTCGATCGCTTACAATATTAGCGCTGCAATGTAAATACTACACAATTATATTTTTATCCACTCATTAAGTTCAAGAAACAAAAAACTGTCGTCACAGATCATGTCTAAAATTTTGTATGCTTTTAGGAGAATTGAAACAGTAATAAATAGAAGTTTTTTAGCCGTGCGCTATTTTACTTGTAGTATGCAGATTCTGTTTGGACATATGGAACGAATGGATGACGAAAAAATGTCGAAACAAATTTACTGAGCAGAAGTGAGCGGAAGTGTCGTGCCCGGGCGGCCTAGAAGAACGTACCACGACCAAATCGATGTAATTCTTCGTGGTACGTAGCAACCGTAATCGTAGAGCATGTATGAAAAGATGTATATCTGTAGATGAAGCGAAAGAGTTGTGCTGCGATCGTACCGTATGGCGCTCCATCATCTCTGCCTACCTCTCTGGGAAAGCGGCATGAAGGTATGTTTGCATGTATGTATGGATATTAGATGTTTGTTCACTACTAAGTTTAACGGTTCAGTCTTCTGTCAAAATAGCTTTAATATAATAATAATAATATTTGGTTTGGTGACCTATTCGGAGAAACCGAAGGCTTCGTTGGTGCCATTCAGGACCAAATGATCGTCACGCGTAACTTCCGGAAGTATATAATGAAGGATGGATCGGTCGATACCTGCCGAGCCTGTGGCCAACCAGGTGAGACCATCCGCCATATTACTTCCGGTTGCTCGCGCCTGGCGAGCGTTGAGTACCTGGAGCGGCACAATCAAGTAGCCAAAATAGTTCATCAGCAACTTGCCTTTAAATACGGCCTCATCGACTCAGTGGTGCCATATTATAAATACAAATCGGAAGATGTGTTGGAGAAAGATGGCACTAAGCTCTATTGGGATCGACCAATACAAACCGATAAGACAATTAAGTGCAATAAGCCCGATATTGTATTGGTCGATCCCAAGTCCAACGAGATCTTCCTCGTAGACATAACAATACCACATGACGAAAACCTCGACAGGGCCGAAAATGAGAAACTTATGAAATATTTAGACCTGGCCCACGAGGTTACCGCCATGTGGCGTGCACGGAAAACCACCATCGTGCCAATTGTTATGTCTACGAACGGCGTTGTCCCAAAGAATTTGGCCAAACACTTAGAAAAATTTGGTATCGATATTGGGCTCCGATTCCAGATGCAGAAAGCGGTTCTACTCTCGAACACGAGAATCGTTCGGCGGTTTCTGTCTCTGTAGCTCGGAGCGGTCTTACAGGATTTGTCCCAGGTGGGACCTCCGTAAGGTTTTCCAGTTTTAGGTTTATATTTTTTAAGGCTTATTTTTGTATTTTTGTATTAAATAATGTAAACCTAAAATTTGATAATAAATATATACTGTGAATAATAATAATAATAATAAAATTATTTATTGTACACCACTATAAAACAGTTTACAAAAGGCGGGCCTAATGCCAAAAGGCATTCTCTTCCTACCTACCCTTGGGATGTAGGAAAGGTGCAAGGCGGCAGACAAAAAAGGATAAAAGAAGTAAGATTTTTTATCAATAAAGATATATATATACTTAACAAGAATACATATACTTACATTCTAATACAAATACATACAGATACATATAATACATAGCTTATAATATATATTTAATTTAAATATATACCAATATTTGTGTATATCCATTTATTCTTATATGAACCTATTTTTGTAACAGAGAGCGAGCAAGAACTTATATAAATGATAAAGTTTAAATATAATTTAAATAATAGGACTTCAGACGTATTTTGAAAATGTATACATTGGAAGAGGACCGAATTTCTAGGGGAAGCTGATTCCAAAGACGAGATGCGTTTACAGAAAATGAGTCACTATAATACGTGCTGCGATGTGTAGGAATGGCTAACAGTACGGTATCAGCAGACCTAAGTGGAACACCATGTGAAGATAGCAATTTGAAGCGATCCTGCAGGTAACTCGGAGCAATTTAATATACAAATATGTGAAAACCGCTTCAAAATCCTTTTACCAATATTTCTAAATTTCTCGTGAATATGCAAATGACACACTTAAATCGTATTGTATTGGAAGAAGAGATATGCTATACCCGATATGTCCCTAGTTGGATGATCACAAAGTGAATATTTTAATGTAAGACAATAATGTAATCTCTTTCCATATTTCTCATCTTCTAAGTTACTTTTGCGCACTAATAAGAGGTTAATTTAACATTAATAATAAACACTTATGAGAATGAGTAAGCAACCATAGCATATTTTCGAATCAGACCAACAGAAAACAGTGTGACGTTATTAATAACAGAAAAGTTACTAGTGTTCTAGAATCGCAAAACGAGTAACCCTACTTCGATCAAAAAAAAATTATTAAGTTGTTAATTGCTTTGATGATAGTTACTTGAAGCGAATGATTCTATTTTTTTCTTGCTTTAAAATTGCAGAACTAAAAAGTTTTAATTGCCAATTTAGAAGGTCACCAACATTATTCCACTGGAAGGAAACGAGTCAACAAAGATGAAGTTTAGGCGCAGGTGTAGTTATGGTTAGAGCTTAATTATTTAAAAAAAATACTTCTAAAACTTTTTAACTTTGCATTGCGCATAGTGTGCGCGATATGACTTTAAAGGTAACACGACACTAAATAAAAAAACGAACTATTCTTTTCTTGAATTGTCCTAACAATCGTCCTAATATTTGTCCTGTTGATTAAAAACCGCTTTTTAGGTCAACTGAGAGTATTTTTATGGTTTTTGAGTGGTGTGCGGTAAGACAGCAGCAACTTTCTTGATATGTGCATGTAAATACATTATATAGATAATGGAAATGTAAATTCTCGCCAACAAAAACATTTTTTGTTAACATATTTTATGATTTTACCTCGCCTATGTTTCAGATTATAGCTTATGATTGTAATAGCATGGTGAACTCTATCTTAATCATGGATATATGTACCTAATACAAACAATAATTTAAATATTTAATCTAATTACGTAATTTTATTTAACGCGATGTTCTTGATGTAATACTCGCATCATGAATTGAATTCGATTACTTTCTTATTATTTGTATTACTTATTTTCTTATTTTAGGTATATCATTACAAAGATAATCGTGTGCACGATATGTAAAATCATTGGTCACCATGGTTGTGTATGTGTTTATTATGTAATACGTATATTTATATAGTGAACAGTTATGGATGATTACAGACAAATTAAAGATATTTTTTTCCGTAATAATTATTCCGTGGCGCTTTTGTCAGTAAATTGCGTAAGTAAAAACAAATAAAAAAAAGCTGATACTCTCGCGCGTTAGTAGTAAAACTTCTTGGGTTAAAACGGAGAGAATAGATATGATTCTCCCACTCTTTCCTTTCAACTGCCGGTTGAAGTCTAAAAAGAGGAAGCGTTCCACGTTTCCTCGGATCCAGGCCAACTTGGTAAAGGTAATTTTGGAAGTAAAACTTCTTTAGGCGTGACTTAAGGCGTTTCCCTTCAAAAATGGTCCCACAGTAACATATCCCAATACCATATGTTGGCTATAAAACAGTTATCTACAGCCCTAAGCACTAGATTTGTGATGTTGTCTAAGAAAAGACGACCAAAACTATCTTTTTTTTATTTCGCTGTCTGAGATAAAAACAATGAAAACGTTTTCATCCATTATGATCCATGTGTGAGGTAATTGAAAACAAGACATAAACTTTTAATAAATTATTTTATATATTTGTTAATAATTAAAAAACCGGTCAACAGCGAGTTAATAGACAGTCGGATAACGGCGTGTGTTCCTTTACGGGCGTTTTTCGTTTTTCTTTTTGAGGTACGGAACCTTGACAATAACTGAAATAACTCTCAAAAGGGGAATGGCAACAACATCCTTATTTTCCGAAAATGTATGCACGTATACTTTTTACCAAACAAGAGACATTTTCCGCATGTCTTTTCTTATCGGGAAGCGGTAGTTCACAAACAATCACGTAACTACTGAATAAGCAGCTGAAACGTAATAATGTTGTTTACAAAGTCGGCAGTGGCCATGATTGGGTTTCCCTGTGGCATCTTTGCCCGTGGGCCTGCGATTTCGGTGGAAGTCTGGTAGACCGATCTCCGCGGGTCTAACAGGCTATCAGAAATGTAATTCTACATGAGTAGAAGCATGGATAGATTCTTCTAAAACAGTTATTTTTATGAAAAAGACTTTCTTTTTAAAACAAAATAATATTCGAGTACATTGTTTATTTATACTTAAATCTACTAAATTTTTGCTGGTTCGGGTCCAGCCTTGCAGTATATTCGTAAAGTAGTTCTTTTTACTGGGCTCTTTCTTCAATTAATGTGTCCTTGCTTCACGGTCGATTATACATACATACATGTCACATTCCTTAAATTTATTTACCATAGGAAACAAAACTTGAAATTTCTTTAGTGGATGATAGGACATTATCCACTAATTTAACCAAATAATTACTAGATTTAACCAACATGTTTTAAGTTAATAAATTGTTGGTGTTTTAGTGAGTGATTTTAAAGAATTGATTATCCAAAAATATGATCTCTGCTTTGCCTACACCTGAGTGAGACCGGTATACAGATTATGTAATATTTGTTGTAATCGAAACTCATTTTTTACCTCCTTTATCTTGAATATTTTTCAAAATTGTTTCGTATACTAATGTATTTTACTGGTTAAAAGTACAGGTAGTTTTCACAATCATATATGGTTCGCTATTATTATATATTGAAATAGAAACATAAATTATCTTATTACTAAATCGTATATTAATAAATCATTTAATGACACATGGTGAGCAGTACAACATATTTTTTACAAGTTAATAAAAGATAAAACAACAAAGCGCCTTAAAGTGTTGTTTTATTAAATGATAATACTAAATGTTACATAGTTCAATGGTGCTGACCACTGAAGAGAAAGGAAGAAGAATTGGCATGCGGCCGATATCTCGTTATGGCGATATGGCCAAAATGACCATATAATTGTATGGGAATCCGGCGGCGCGTCGTATCCCACATAGTCTAAAAATCGCCATCGCGAGCGAATATGCTCGAAAATAGCGTTCGTCAAGTCAGTTCCCACCCACACAAACCCTCCAGTACGTCTGCGACAATGTTTACATGTGGCATGTAAGGTTTCAGTTGGATTGATAGTTTTTGAAAATTGGAGACAGAAGGATGCATAGTAGACTCGCTCGATGCCATATCTCCTTCATTTTTATCCATGGTTCTGGCGGGCACGCAAGACCGCATTGCAAAAACAACATACATATGTAATTTTAAGTGAGCAACCAACAATACATTACATTTCCTTACGCGCAACATTACCTATCTAATACGTCAAATACAAACATTGATATACGATTAGAAACAATAACCACATACATGATTCTCGAGGAATCACCGTCAGGGTCAAAGCTCGAAATTTTTTATTGACGACGGAATAAAAAAAATTAGAAGATAATAAGTAGGAATAAATATGGATTAAAAAATGTAATGTTATTTGGTAAATATGTGACTCGAATTTAATGGGCCCAGCATTACGGCATTTCCAACTTGTTACTCAATTATAAATCCGCGAGTGACATATTGAAATATTTTTCATGACACACATTGATATTTTTTTCAGGATACAATTAATTAATAAACCCTTATTATGAGCGACACAATTCCTTGTGCATCGGTTTTTATAGCTGAATGAAAATGTTGTTTCGAAAATGCATAGGTGAGTAGTGAAATTCGTGTTTTTAAAATAAAACGCTGTTATTTAATTATTAAAAAAAAAGTTTTTTAATTAATTATTTTTAAGGATTTATTGTGAATTGGATATGTTAGGTCCTTACCTATGAAATTTCCGTTATACATAGAAAAAATCAAACAACTTTTTTTATGAAAGATAATTATTTTATTAATCGAAGTATTGGCCATTACTATCAATGCACTTTTACCATTTTACTGGAAGTTTCTTGATGCCTCTGCTATAGAAATCCTGGGAACGCGAATCGATGAACTCTTTAAAGGCGTTTTTTCACTGCCTCGTCTCATTTGAATTTTTTCCCCTGTAAAAAGTTATCCAAATTCCGAAAAAAATTGAAATCAGTTGGAGCAAGGTCTGGTGAATATGGTGGGTGACGGAGTGTTTCCAGTCGTAACTCATGTAGTTTTAAAACGGTCCGTTGTGCGGTGTGTGGGCGAGGGGTTTCGTAAAGGACTGGAGTAGAACAATTGGCTAGTCTCGGTTGTTTGACAGCGAGTTTATCCATTATTATTTTCAATTTTTCACAGTACACATCTGCAGTAATTGTTGCGCCGGGTATCAAGAAGCTGTAATGAATAATGTCGGCACAGGTCCGCCATACAGTGACAAGCAACTCTTTTTGACTCAGTTTGCGTTTGGGACATGGTTTGGCTGCCTCCCCTCTGTCCAACCAGTGCGACGGGCGTTTTAGATTGTCATACAGGATCCACTTTTCATCACAAGTGATAATGCGATTCAGAATCCCCTCATTTCTGTGCCTATTATACTAATTAAGACAAGCTTCGACGCGATTTTGTTGTTGTTCAGTAAGTTCATACGGTACCCATTTTCCGCGCTTTTTTATCTTTCCAATCTGCGTTAAATGAATCAGTATAGTTTTATTACTAACATTGAAGGCGCTAATTCCGGTGTGGTTTAAGATGAATCTGCTTCCACTATCGCCTTTAATGAACGTTCTAAAACTCAAAGTTTCCAGATCTAAAACGATTGAACCAATAATGGACCGTTTTTATGCAAGCAGTTACACGTCTTTAATGTTTCGTTTTGTTTGCGCAGCGGTATTTCCACATAGGAAATAATATTCGAAAATTTTAATGTTCAGTTTATCCATGGCGCCAAAACTACCATAATTTCGCAAAAACAAAACTTATTGGATTTTTAATTGAACGCCAATCCACAGATAATAAAATCATAAGATGTTATTTATAAAATCTCCAATTTCATAGGTAAAGATCTATCATATTATATGAATATCAATGACAATGCATGTCATTATCACTAATTGGTTCAATGTAAGCATTTTTATTCAATTGTTTTCGGTGCACATTTTAAATCCTTTAAGACTTCGGAGCTGGCCTACCGTAGAGCCAGTAAGTAATAATGATTAATTCACCAGAATATAGCTTAAATTCAAGTACTTTACGCTTAGTGAGTTTAAAAATATAAAATAAATAGTTGGAGCATCCATATTTCTAATTCTTGTTGTATTAATAGATGTTCACTAATCAGACAATAGAAATAAAAGACATGCTCATTTGAAAAAACGCATCCTCGACTTCGTTTGACTTGTTTTGCGTCAGATCACCTTGACTTAAGCTCCTAGAATTTTTTTTACGGAATATCCTGGAATGGCGTAGAAGAACAGAAGAAGCAGCACGGCCAATCCCAGGATGATCAGTGACTTGATAATGGTCCACTTGTAGTTGTGCCAGACGATGTAGCGGACCGACTTGAGCGGGTTCAGGAACCACATGAAGGAAGCGTCCGGGCGACTGAAAAAATAATCCACATTTGATCTCAGCTCTAGCACACCTATACTCGTGTACAACATTTGTAATAGACGGAAAAGAGGTTACAATAATGGATGATAGATACATCGCGTAAATATTACGTTAAATTACGTAAAATGCTCTCGCCACACATTTTGCATGCCGAAAAGAATAGGGAAAACGGAATCAACACGAGTCAGCCGCTTGGAATCCTGAGACTAAAAATTCGATTCTCTCAATTAAGAAATGACCACTTATTCGCTTATATTTTTGGTTTGGTCTATTTTGATAATATGGTAATATTTAAATCAATTGATCGAATCCCAACTATTTTATTGATTTATGGTGAAATTTATGGTAATTGATCCCTTGGACCGTAATTGTTTCATGAATAGCCTATTGATTGGAACCGTTGTGTTAATTCTCATCAATATTCAGCATTAGTGGTACCACTTACTTCGGCTTCTCGAGGGGATCAGGTTCGTTGCGACCGAGTCCCGCAGGCACCTTGTCCGCCTCCTCCCTGGTGAGGAGATGGATCTCCGCCTCCATCTTTCCCGTCAGTACCATCTGCTCCGCTTCCCGCTTGATGTAGAAAGGCCACCAGCCCTTCACGCGCTTCTGCTTGAATATGTTCACCATGGGCACGGTACCGTCGTTGCGGAGCATGTTCAGAGTGCACAGCTGCGAAGACTTTGCACCTCTTGGGAAACGGTTAAGATCCAGAGTCATGGCACCTGAAATAGTATGAACTTCTCGCTTTCAATTCTCTTTTTGTTTAGCCCTATCAGAATGAATTAAATCTAATACTATTTAGGTATTATACTAAGACGAACATATGAAATAGGTTAAAATAACCCTTTTGATAAATATACTATTAGTCTATCACAAATAAGTCGTGTTTCACGCAGAAAAAGTTTGTTGAATAAATAACTATCATTTCCGTGAGTCTTTAAGGCTTTCTCAGTTATTTTTCCCGCATGCCAATTTTGCTCTTCTTGTGCCCTTTGCTAAAGGGTGCAATATTGCGATGTTTGCTCCAAAATCTCTGTTAATATCAACATCCCTGCGCCCTTTGTCCCAAAAACTCGGTAGATATATAAACCTATACAAAAGGTTACACGGCTATTTATTTCGACCAGTAAGTTTGAGTTTAGTTTTCGTAAATCATACTTGTTCACTCAAAAAATCTAAAGTGAAAATGGGCCGGACACCTAATAAGGACTAGGGATGAAAAATGGACATAAAGGACCACAGAGTGGTACCCACGATACGGAAAAAGAAGCGTAGGACGACAGAAGAAGAGATGGGACGAAGATATAGTTAATATTGCTGGTAGAATACGGACAAGAAAATCGAAGGAAAGAAAAACAAGGGGGAGGCCTTCACCCTGCAGTAGAAATTTGAAAACATGCTGTAGATAATACTAATATTAGGAATTAAGTTTTAACCCTTTGGCTTCTGGCGCTTATTACGGAACCAACCGTAATTTCCGCGGGTGCGGGAGGGCGCGCGCCGCGTGCGTCGAGGTCAGGGAAAAACATCATTACGATATATTTTTGTATGAAAGTGCATTATGTTTATGAGAATATCTATGCAAAGTTTTTTACCCCACAGTTCTAGAAATCACCCTAATGTTACGATTACCATCTGTGCTCATAAAGTAAACGGCTTTATTATTATTATTTTACGTTTACGGACAAACAGTGTTCAGCTTACTTAAACGTAAAATAATTTGACGAACAACAGTGAAAATCTAAACAAACATTTTGATTATTATTATTATAATCAAACACAATTATGTGAACTAAATTTCATAGCTAGCCAATTATTAAATGTTTGACCGGAAATCGCATCACATACCCAAAAAGTCGTCAGCCGAAAAGTGATCGGCATCCCACACCTGCAGCTCGAGCCTGGCTGGGATCTTGCACTCGCTCTGGTCCCACGAGAACATAGACTCCTTGCGAGAGATGACGATCTTCTCCTCCGCCTCCAGATACTCGAAGGGATAGACGAAACGCCAATTGAAGTTCCCTTCGCCGGTGAGGGAGCGGTAGTGGATATCAGTGCTCTGGCAATCCTCGGGCCCTTTCACCCACCTGCGCAAAATTAATCCGTTAGCAATACAAATTCGTAGGCATGAATAGAAATTTAATTGACTGTGAAAAACTGGCTAAGTGCAAGTTGGACTCGCACACGAAGGGTTCCGTACCATCGTGCAAGGTTTAACACAAAAAAATCACGTTTTTAGTATGGGGTAGTATTTATTGTTATCGCGGCAAAATAAATACACTATCTCTGAAAATTTCAGCTTCCTTCCTATTACGGTTCATGACACGGTTCATGAGATACAGCGGACGGACGGACGGACGGACGGACGGACGGACGGACGGACAGACGGACGGACGGACAGCGGAGGCTTAGTAGTAGAGTTCCGTTTTCACTCTTTAGGTGCCTAAAAAAAGGCAAAAAAGATCTGATTTACGAAAACCGAATTGACTTCAATATTTTGTAAGGAAAAGTTTTTAAGACTTTTAATTACAAAATATATTGTATCAATTCATGGTAATCACCTGAGTCATCTACGAGTTTGAAACTATTGACTACAAGCGAAGTTGAAGGTAACCGTTTATCAACAACAAAACTAATACATTCCAAATACTCTGGCAACTTTGGTGGTAACTCCATTGATATGGATAAAAGATGGATCAATCATGTCCATAGTTCTGTTTGATTAGCATTACTCATTAGTCATTCATTACATATAATGTTTTTATTTAGCGACAGGTTTTTTATGTGTAAATATAAAGGACATCAACGTAGTAAATATATACCAATTATTATTATTTACTGGGCGTATTTACATAGCTATTTTAGTTTCCTCAGGACATAAATCGCTGTTAAAAAGTCAATCAAACTTAAAACGTCCATGACAAATTCAATAATATCTTAGTAAGTAAACTTAAACTACGTAAATTAATGCACCGACAGAAAACCGAAAAAAAATAATAAGATCGAAGAGGCAGGCGTTTAATTCGTTTTGAATGGGGAAGAAAACTCAAAGCTTAATGTAGTTTTTGTGATATTTTCTTATGTTAAATAGCATAATTAAGAACAATTAATTTTCGGAATAACAATGAGAAAATTGAGTCATTCAAGTCAAATCAAATTTTCTAATCTATTCTGTTGGATTTTGTATGGTATCTGACTGCTTTGAGAGATCTTGATCGTGAGCTCGCGTAGACGCCACCTGTCGTGATAAATAAGCAGTTTTCTTTCCCCATTTAAAAAAACTCAATCGACGACCTACCCCTTGACATATATATCTGACATCTTCTCTCCCGTGAAGAACTCGTCGTCTTCGAGCACAACGTCATCGGTATTCCAGACAATGACGCGCAGCTCGAAGTGCTGCGGCTTGCGTGGCGAGATATCAAGAGGCGCTCCCGGCAGCGGCATGTCCATCGGGAACATGTCTACCCACATCTCCAGCCGCCCCTGCTCGATGCCTGTTCACATGTTTACATGGAGCTATTATACCATGATCACCGCCTCCTTAAGGCGGTGTTAGCACCTGATTATAAGCCATAAGAGCGTAAGTAAAAAAACATTTAATTGTATTTAAAATTAACTTCAAGGAATTTCGATAATTAAAAAGTAAATATATAGATTCATGGTCTAGTTATATTTTAATATTAAAACTGTAAGTCTCTGGTGCTTTGTGTTCTCAAATAAAGCAAATATTTACAAAATACCATAAAAAAAGTTTGAACACAGAATATGAGCGTCAGATACTTACTACTATAGGTCTCAAATAAAGGTAGTCCATCAATGCATCTTTCTTCTTTTCGAAATGCCGAAAATTATCCGCAGTTATTTTTAAAAATAATAAAATGTGGTTTCACTTACGCCCATATGGAACTGATTTTAATCACACGCAACAATAAATCGTATAAGAAGAGAACCGCCTAGTCTAGAGGCTTCGGGCCTCACCACGCTGCTGGAGGAAAGAAGACATAGAGGCGATCGCATAGAAAAAATTAAAATGTATGACGTGGCAGATCTCAAACTGTTTACATAATAAATACCAATGATCACCTGCGTGGACACTCACTAAAACTTAACCGAACGTCAGGCAAATCAAACCCGAGGAAACACTTTTTCACCAATCGAGTTTGAGTCGTGGGACAAACTCCCAGAGGAAGTAATTAGTGCCGCTTTAGTAAGCAGTTTCAAAAACAGACTTGACATTTCAATAAAAATCATAAACTTTAGACTTATTACATGAATAAAAAAAACAAGTGCACCACCAGTTACAAACTTCGATGTACATACATCAGCTTTAAGCTGCTAGTGTATCGAGACAATAATAATAATATATATATTGTGAAAGCATGGATAGAGAGCGCACCAGGTTTGTTAGGGTTATAGAGCGGCCGAGTCTCGACATGTTCAGTGACCAGGTGGGTGCCAATCCTTGGAAACTCGTGCCACTGGCGAAGCGCTATTAGTGCCTTATCTTCTTCAGAAAGGTTGCACATTTCCTGTCCATTGTCGTTCACCATGGGCATATGAAAGATTGTTCGTCCAATCTTCACCTTTCCAAAAGTGAATACAGGACTTTCCACTTTACCGTCCTTGCAGAGTTTTGCTAGAATCTGCGTCGGCTTCATCGAATCCCTCCAGCGATTGTATCCTGATCTGAAAAATAAACGTTGGAAATTCAAAGGTAATCACATTGGAAGTATGATGTATGAGCGTAGTTTTTATTTACGTATACTTTTCAATATCCACATACCTACGCACGGAGATCGTCGTGTACCTACGAGATTATAGCAACTGCCATATATTCGGTGGCTCAAAATAAAATTATCCAGCATCAATAATTATAAGTAGTGGAATATTAACTCAGCTTATCTAAACGTGTTTTGATGGTGGCCATATAACATATTTTTAAATCGACTTACAATTTAGGAATTTCTTATAAAAATGTTCAACCCCAAATAAAAACATGTAACGCTACACACATTTAACTATTCAATATTTCTGGAATATAATGAACACATTATTATGCTTCAGCTTTAAAAAACTTGGGTAAATCATGTTTTTTTTAATTTTTATGCAATTCGTTTACAATCACTTTTCAGAGCATTCTAGTTATTTTAGTATCCAGGATTCTATGAGCATACAATTGTACTTTCATTATATAAATTCATCACGTTTAATCGCAGTCAGTGGAGGTGAGTAGGCATGGACAGTATGGCCCAACATACCACATTCTCGAAGGAAATAAGTGACATGCTAGGAATATCTATGGAAATTCAGATAAAATTTAATGTATTCTATTCAAAAGTGTCCTTTCAAAATATATAGACAACTAGCTGAGGTACCCGGCTCGGCTCGGGTCAATGTCGTTCCTGACTCATGGCAGGCTCAACCAAACATTTTAGGTTTAGGTCCATACAAACTTTCATCCCCCATTATTTTTTTAAACAGTTTAATTTTCGCTACAAAAGGCAGCATATGTCCTTTCGCAGACTCTAACAATACCAAATTTAATCAAAATTGGTTGAGCAGTTTAGGTGTGAATTATAACAGACAGACAGGGTTACTTTCGTATTTATAATATTAGTATGGATGTTCAAAATAATCATGAAACCGATCTTTAAATGCAAAAAAGTTTTGTTGTTTATTTATACAAACATAGGAAGCACAATGTACTCGGATTTATAATTTTTTATCATTTTCTCCTCAAAAATCACAACGAAGAAAAACTGGCAACGTTTACTTAGTCTATGTTTACACAGTTTTTTGCCATTGTTTAGAGTTACCATTCCTTGTTACATTAACAGCAAGTATTTTGAAAGGAGAAAACACAGGTAACACTAAATAATTACGGGTAATTCATATTAATTTATTCATTTACGTATCCATAACACGTCAGTAGGTTGAGGCTGCGACTATCAGTAATAAAGTTTTAATTGAAATGCAACTGTGTGGTTTGGCGTTATGCAACGTGACTAGGTCGACCTCAATTGGTTTCAGTAATAACACTGCCTTGTTATTAATTTAACTAGTTTTCTCTATTGGAAACAAATTATTAAATAGAAGTACTTACTCTTCATATTTGCGCGGCAGACCGCACGTGGCTCTATGTCGGCTGTAAAAACGATTCTCCAAATCGATCTTTGTCTCTCCGATCAAATCGTCGGAGCCAAATAAGTCCCAGTCCAGGACTTGTATCGTGAGCATTGAATCCTGCGGAAAACTCGCCTCTACCTCAAAGCACTTGCCAAATACTGGATTGAGTTGCTTTGATACATAATTCTCCTTGTCACTAATTCGTTTCGACCCCAAGTGAAGAAGAATATATGGATCGGCCTTTCCGTTGAGATCCATAGGATGTAGGTCAGTAGCCTTGACTATGTAAACTCTAACGAGTACATGTATCGGTTCGTTGCTCGGAAGGCCTTGAAAGAATCCGTAATTGGGATCGAATCCCATTATTGTGTGGTCGTCAATTCCTTTAGGAATAGGCCATTTATATACTTTGACTGCACCCTGTAAAATGTAATGAAAAACTGTTTCGATACGTTTTAACAAATGGTAAATGTTGTAAAAAACTGAAAAAATAGACGCAGGCACAAATAGCCTGAAAAGAGCTTTGTACCTTAAATACTCCAACGACTCTGTTTTCATCGTCAGATTCGTATCCAGTCTTTTTTCCTCTATACAAATCGAATGACTGTAGCCACTCCTTAAACTCTTCGTATTCTGGAGTAGCCTCCAGTTCATGTGGATAAATCTGTAATGTTTAATTGACATTTAAATATTTAATTCAGTACAGTCAATCAAAGATATAAGAAATTTACTTTGCCATGCCAATGCCAACAATTACAGTACTTACTGTACATTCAAACCTCATTGTGAAAACCACTACTAATTGAATCAGATCAATTCAAATAAAAAATTATGTTTTCTTCATTTTACAATAACATTTTTAACATAGCACAATAAGTTATACGAGTAGTAATGAAGAAAAGGGGCCATCTCAGCATAAGTTGCCGTTACTCAGTGAGCAGTAAAGCTTCTTTGTTTGGTCCTTAAAAAAATAAAAAACCTTATATGCACCATATCTGTGGAAAGGGATCAACACAATACAAAAGAAAGGAAAAAAAATAAAATCGGTCCACAATTGACCGAGAAATCGGTGACCGGACATAAAAAAATAATAAAGCCGAACATAGAACATCCTCCTTTTGTGAAGTCGGTTCACTCTAGAAGAAATGGAAGCATCATTGGCAAACCTGCCATTAATCTAGTCGCCTGAGCACTAACTGTAAGGGTTTGTTGCTGACATTTAATAAGCAATTATTAGGGAGGTAGTATTTTCATACTATTCATTTTAATTTAAAACATAAATGAATTCTTAAATGAATTTAGTAAACTAAAAAAAGGATTATCATATTTAACAAATACTTACTGTAACTAGCGAAGATATGGGAATCTCCATTTTCTTTGGTGTAGATTGATTTGGTTTAGCCTTTTGAGGAGTCTTATCTCTTTTGCCACGGGGTGACATGACCCGTGATTGAGCATCGTTATGAGGAGATATCTGCTGATTACCGGCTTGTGGCTTAAGACAAATCATTCGGTCTTGTTTAGCTTGTTTCTCTTGTTCTATCATATATTCGATAGAGGCAAAGTATTTAGTCCACCAGTCTTTACTTCTTTCGTCATCTTCCACGATTTTACTCTCCTTACGATTTTTACGGTCTTTGATTTTCGGGATATACCTTATTCTTGGCTGTCCTTGGCTTCCGGATCCATAACTTGTACTTGCATGGTTTCCTCGAGGAAGAAGAGGAATATGTTCCAAGGAGGAGCTATCTGCATTTGGATCACCGAAAATGTTCCGCTTAAAATCAAGGTGTTGCAACTGAATTACAGATTTATTTCTGTCTTCTGCGTCTTTTTCTCTTTTGCTCATTGGCGTGTACATATACTTGTGAATAGAGTTAATAGTATGAGTGCCAACGAGTGTGACACGGCCGAAGCTTCGACAGTCAATAACGCGAATAGTCAGAGGCGGCCGATACAATTCTTGGTCCGGCAACTCCACGTCAACAAATTTGACGGGACTAGTAAAGTTGGGATTGCGTTTAGTGTTTTGGATAAGAGCAGAGGATATTGTATTTCCGGCACACTCAATATCTACGCGAGGCTGGTCTACTGTCAGGAGATGGATTCTTTTTAGATCTCGAAGGCCCCAAAAAAGAACTTCTATGCGATACGTAGAGAGAGTCGGGCGAATACCTCGAGGAACAGGAAGTATTGGTCCTTTGGTGTCGTCAGCCAGTGACTTATCTGATGGGGTACGTGGAGAAGGTAACTCAGGGAGTATGAAGTTGTCATTAAACCCAGGCATCTCAAGAAGTTCAAAGGCAGCTAGCAGTTCGCCTGCGTTCTCACCTCCTCTTATCAGTTCGTACCACTCGAGTGAAGGTGGGAAGTTTGGTCGTTCGTATGGATCTTCAAAAGCCTTTACGTTTGGTTTGGCTGTAGTTCTCCCTATAAACTCAGATTTACCTACTTTGTCTTGATCAAAAACTTCAATTACTATCGATGGGGGGTCACTTTTGATTTGATCTATTGTACTGTAAAGTAAAATTTCGTTTAGGACCAGTAGCTCATCCCACGTAGGGCTTAAAGTCTCATCGATTACTTGTGTCGTAGCAGACGACTCACCGCAGATAACCCGAGCAAAAGGATCGGATAGTCCGGATGCATCAGATCCTATCAAAGACCTGGCTTGATAGATATAGGCTCTTAGTTGAAAATTCTGAAATATTACGCAAAAGCTTAATGTCCCTATTTTATTTCCTATTCACATTTAAGTTACATGCATCACTACCTACTAAGTGATTGCTGCTTTAGAATTACTTATTTATATATTGATAATTCTATGTATTTAATAGATACGAAATTACTGTTATGTCATTAATTTGAGTTCCAACGACATCTGCATTTGAAGCATTGTAATCAGGTTTTTAAAATAATCTGAAAAAGTTTTTGTTCGAGACATTCGTCGGAATCAGGATACGAACCTGCGACCTTTGGATTACATGTCCACTGCTCTATCCAGTTTATCCAGAAACTCAAATTAAAAATTATTTATACTGTTAAAACTTAACCACATGCATACATAAATTACTAAAAAAACAAAGTATGCTTAGGTACATGTTTTTCAGCATAGAAGATAGATTTGGGCGCGTTGAATGATGGATTGTCTGCATTTCTCAGCTCGACACTGATCTCATATCCTTGGGGAAGTCCATCAATGAAGTGTTTTTTGTTATTGAGTGTACCGAGCCACATATATATGTACACTTTCCCAGGAATTGCCCATCCACTTGGTCCTTCAGCCTTTTTGCCAGGCCACTGAAAGGAAAAGAGTAAAGAAGAGAAAAACATACATTTATATTTTGGGAGAAGGCGTCTTAAACCTCGGTACTAGCGATTACTTACCTTTAAGAACAGCGTCTGCATTTTACCACAGAGTATGCCGCGCTCATTTGGAAAGTCGGAGTAGATGAGGTGACGTGCGGGAACACGCGCGTACGCAAGCCTCTTGCCGTTGCTGATCATCCAGAGGAACACGTCAGGAAGTGAGTGTTGGGGCTGTAAGGTATACACAAACCTTTTCATTGTTTTCTATAAATTACTACAAAGTAACGGAACTCTAGTGAACGGTCACAGGTGAAACGGCTAACTGTCCGAACTTTCGACAAGAACTTCTGTCCTCGTTTCATTGTCTAATAATCGACTATGTACGATAAGATACATTCTGAAAAAAAAAAGCTTGAAGGTGTAGTTGTCTTGTTTCTTTCGTTTGCATTAAACGTTTTAAACCGAGATACGCCTTGGAGAGAAGGGGGGATAAAACATCAGTCAAGATTGTATTTCCAAATATAACACAAATCAAATTAAATCGCACTTACGTCTTCGCATAGTTCTTTTAATCTGTTGAGATGAGAATAGGCGGTTTTTAGCCGATCCTTAAGTGAATGTTTGGTAACCAAAGCTTTTAGAGTGCGGGTCAATTGAGCGATTTGTTCCTGAAACATACCAATAAAAAATCACATTTTCAAAACATTGATCATGCTTTAAAGGATTGCTGATAGTAATGATAAAAAGTCCGGTTTTTTCATTTATTGCAACTCGTCAACTGTGTTGGAGCTCAACGCGTAAATTTCAAAATAATTGTTCAGTTATGATACTTTTATTAGGGTTCCGTACCCAAAGGGTGAAAACGGAACCCTATTACTAAGCCTCGCTGTCCGTCCGTCCGTCCGTCCGTCCGTCCGTCCGTCCGTCCGTCCGTCCGTCCGTCCGTCCGTCCGTCTGTCCGTCTGTCCGTCTGTCAAAGGGCTGTATCTTAATCTTAAGCTTACGTAATTCACTTTTAAATAAATTATCTTGATCATTCATTACTTTCATATGAAACTAAGGCGTCATTAAGTTTAAAATAAAATTTTCTTGATCATTTATTGTTTTCATATGAAACTAAAGCGTCGTTAAGTTTAAAATAAATTTGTCTTGATCATTCATCGTTTTCAGTGAAACTGAAATGTTCTTTAGTTAAAAAAAAATGTTCTTAGTATTTTCATGTGAAACTAAAGCGTCATTTAATATGAAATAAAACTGTTTTGATCATTTATCGTTTTCATGTGAAACTAAAGCGTGATTTAGTTTCTTGACCATTTCATAATTTTCATATAAAACTAAAGGGTAATTTACTTTTAAATGTAATTGTCTTGATTATTCATCTTCTTCATATGAAAGTATAAAGTGATTTATTTTAACATATAATTGTTCATTAATCCTTCTAAAATTCTAGTCGTGGATAAATTTTAATAACTATGGTTTTTATATATACAATTTGCATTGAAATATGAACATGAGCATAGCCATATTGTAGATATAGGTGTAGTACAATTGGTTCGTAACATTCATAATATTCAGGGCTCAACCCAATTTCGGAAAATCGGCAAAATTCAGGGAATTCGTTCGCTTCGGGCGGGACGTGATCGTACATTTTGTGAAGTGCATGGGAACCCTACTCACGATGTCCCGCTGGCACATCTTGGTGCGCTCGCGGTCGAGCTTCGTGTTGCCGGTGACGCTGCACGTCGGCATGAGCACGGCGTATTCGAGGCAGGCGGCGCTGGCCGCCTCCAGCGCACCTCGGAGCGCGCCCATCGCGCCCATCGCGCCCGCCGCCTTCGCGCCGCCCTCCAGCGACGCCTGCACCTCCGTCAGGCCCTCCTCCTGTGGCACGCCCTCCCCGACTTACACAACTTTGTTGCAGAGGAAATTATCACACTATTAGCAGACGATGTAGAAATATCAATTTACTACGTTTTTAAAACGTAAATTTCTCGAAAACGAAGGTGGTCGCACACATACATTCCCAAGTATCTATTGCATACACTGATTGCATATATCTATTGCCTCCACGTTTTTCCTTACTGACAAATTAAGGTTTCTAAAACGTGGGACATTATTTTTTTATTGAATTGCCATCCAGTTCTGAGCAATATTTAAAATTTAGCTTAATCTAGGTCATCGGGAAATTTGTTTAAAATCGATTGAAAATTTTGTACTTAACACAAGAAAGGAAGTTAATAAAAACGCTTTAAGAGATGTATACAATTATTATTACTTTTTACCTTTTCCCCTTTTTTATAATTAGTAAATTGCTAGTTTTTTGTGTGTTGTGTGCTTTTAATTGTAATTAAAGTTATTTTGCTAAAAAGTCAAACCAAAAGCCCCGCTCATCTCCCCATACAAAAGGGGAAAGAAGATCACGCCCATATTTGAAAAAAATATTAAATGAAAAAAATCTTTATTTACAAGCCTGCAAGCATGGTTCACAAAAAGGCGGAATTAATGCCATGAGGCATTCTCTGACATTCAACCTTAGAGACGTAGGAGAGGTGCGGTGTGGCGGGCAAAAGAAAAAAATAAAAAACTAAAAACTAAAGAAAATATTAAGTATCTTAAAAATTATTTTAAAATGAAATGGAAAAATATATATTTTCATAAAATAAACGTAGATAATATAGGCTTATAATGTATAGTACTTAGTATTAACAGATAGATACATACAAATATTTACACATATAATTATATAAATATATACCGTTATATTCAATGCACAAAAGAAACAATGTGTCTCTTGAATCAGTAGGATCAGTAAAAGCAAATAACTACTGATTAAATAATACAAGTCAAAAATCGAGGAACAGACATTTGAGACGCTCTTTAAATATGTGAATAGAATAGGATATGCGTGCATCAAGTGGAAGCTAGTTCCACATACGTGCAGCTCTAACAGTAAAAGAATCTGTGTAGAAAAATATTTTGCTCAAAATAGCTTTATTTGATCGAACTAGATGTCTGATGACTATTGGCATTGTAAAATTGTGTTCGGTTTCTAAGTTATAAGGTCCGAAAGTTCGCATTTTTCGCGCGTTTTATACAATAACTTTGGAGGTGGATTACGCAATGATAAAGTAAGAACATCTTAAAAAGATTAGTCATCAGACATAGCTTATTTAATCAAGATTTATATTAATATAAAGTAAAAAATCGAACAAAAACCATCTTGGTTTTTGTTCGATTTTTTACTACAGCGGTCGTGGTTTACTTTTAGCTATATGTCGTTTTTAAATTAAAATTTTCGTAAATCTTCATCAAACACTATGCAAATTATCTTTTTTGTGGACATATTGCATCTTCCTCATCACGGAGCCTGTCTTATTTTTTGAAACAGAGAAGGTCCCAGAGCACCCCGCGTATGAGTTAGGCCCGCCGGGTTGGGCCACCTTAAGAGTTTATTTCACAAAATGAGGGCGTTATACATAAACATAAATATTGTCAAAGAAATAAAATTTGTTAACTAATTTTACCAGTGCATTTAACCCTAAATTCAAGTTACTTAAATAGCAAAAATGAGCTGCCAAAATTCGAATTTTTGTTCAAGGCTTAAGAGATAGAAAAGAAATCTAGCCACCTCGGTAGCAGTCCTCAAAAATTTATCAAGCAAAGCGACAGCAATTAACGGTCTAAGTGAAACGGTGAAAGGAAAAGATAAAAAATGTTGGATTAGATGCGGCAATCTCCTCTCACAGAAAGCAAAAGTAGGGTAAACCGACTGACTGAACAACTGACATGTTTCAGTTTTAATAGAAGTCCGGTAGCTATGGAATCAACGAACTTAGATGTCCTGGGGGTCCATTCAGGGCAAGAGTGAGTTCGAGTTCGGGAGTAAGTTAACCTAAAAATAGCTGGGAAATATATTATTATTTAAATAACGGAACCGTTATTTATACTTCCAACGTATTTACGGGACAAACCAGATTTTTAGCTAACTGTAATGATGTTCTAGAAGTGTGGAAACAGTAACTATTTAAAAAAGTGAGTTGATATTTAGTGGCGAATTCGAACTCACTCTTACTCTGAATGGACCCCCTGGTAGACTATGAACTCCAATAGTTTCTTGGTTAATGTGTGATATCTCTTAATAACGGGTATCGTACCGACTTGAATGTGGAAAGAGAAAAATGAAAATGAAAAAAAAAATGTTTTTTATTGATAAATGATACATTCGGATAGGTAGCTTAAACTTACTTAATTTCTGAATACTATGCTGAATACTAATTAGTAAATATAAGTAACAAAAATTCATTTAACGAGTATTACGAAAGAATAGTGAAAGTAATGAATAAAAAACTTAGCAACTAAAGTAAAATAAATAAACAGCATATATCAACTAAAGGACCAAACGCAGCTATGACTAGGCTAACATATTACTAAGGCTAGTGATTTTAAGTTTAACCAGTACCCGAAGTCCCAGTTGTCACCTAAATTGGCGTTTACGGCAAACCGATCGACTGGCGTTTTCAAATGTATGGAGAAATTGGAGAGCGCGCGCAGTGGGCGTTAAGCGAACTAACATTTGCGAGTCCGAGTTTGACTTTGACAGCTTGAAGAAGTAAAACCAGAGAATATCTATTAAAACTTGTATGGAGTTTGACGTCTTTACGGAAAACGCCAGTCGATCGGTTTGCCGTAAACGCCAATTTAGGTGAGAACTCAGACCGACCACTTTGTTTCTCATAAGGTCATGTTGCGATATTTATGGTTATATTAGGTTTAAAAAGTCAAGATAAAAAAACCTGTACATACATATGTATATCACACAAAAAGGTACTCACAATTCAAAGTTGTAAATATTTAATATAGATATGTTTATATTTATGTTATTCTCCATGTAGATATAATCTCGAACAAACTGTACAAAACAAAGGTGAACAAACAGAACAAGAACGAACCAAACGTGGTTTGTGCGATGAGTTTATTGGATGAGCGAAGTATTTGGATTTAGATTATTGAAAGTATTTAAAGAAATAAAAAGAGGACTAACGAATACGTCGACGATCCTGCCGATGATGTTGGAGTTGTACATGCGTCGACTGTTGTCTGGCCAAACCGCGCGCACTTGCATGCACGGCTTGCTCTCGAAGCAAGGCAGGTAAAAGTATGTATTGTCGGTGGAATGGGCGTGACACTGACGCACGGTGCTCTGCCAATAGCTCGTCTCGACGGTCACAATTTCTATAGAAAAGAAAACATCTTAAACTTTCTGTTCCCTCATCCTTGCACGGTAAAATTAATAAGCGATGTGTGCAAAACTGTCTTACAAGAAACTGTGCCAAATTGATTAGGGATGAGTTGTATATTTCCAAGTATTGTCGAGGTAACAAATATAAAAAACCATCAAGTGTTAGTTTCAAATCATAAATGTATCATAGGAACTGAGAATTAACGATAAATCCAACTCAAGAGACAACAATTTGGGGAACTGCTTATCATTGCGAGTCACTCACCCAACTCTTCATGGTTAGGATCTCCAGACCGCTTGTAAGATTCGTTGTTGCCGTCGAGCGTGTTGCCAGCGTTCCCCATGCTTAGCTCGAAGCTGATCGGTTTCTCAGTCAGCTTTTTGTCGATCATGTTACACTCAAAGAGGCTAGCGAACAGAAAGAACTCCTCGGGCTGGCCGTACGAGGCCTCATGGATGGGCGCCGCTGGCTCCACCTCCACCTCGGATGCGTGGGGCTCCATGTTGTCGATTATTTCGGTGCGAATCGCCACGAGCAATCTGGGTGTGGGATAATGATTTGGGCTTTACTATTTCGTAGATAAAACCAGGAACCCTAAAGCGTTGCTTTAATGTCTGTGTAGGTTATCGGGTCATCTGCGGAGTAGCCGTCTGTCAGCGCCCTCTAGCTAATAATCCGCCTATTATTTATTCCTATTATTTGTCCTCAGGGGATTAGCCCACACTTGTATAAGTTATGACACTGTAATATACATAATCCTTAATTAAAAAAGCATGAAAATAAAATCCGTAGCTTCAATTAGACCACGTCATTTGGGTATTTCACCGTGCGAAGAAGAAGCCACACAGAAACTTAAAGATATCTAAATTCAAATATTTTTGTGTTTTGTTATAGTACTTAGCTCGAACTGGGGGTCCATTCAGGGAAAGAGTGAGTTCAAATTCGTCACTAAATATCAACTCACTTTTTTAAATAGGTAATGTTTCGACACTTCTTGAAGATCATTACAGTTAGATAAAAATCTGCTCGGTCCCGTAAATGCGTTAGAAGTATAAATAACGGTTCCGTTATGTAAATAATAATATATTTCCCAGCTATTTTTAGGTTAACTCACTCCCGAACTCGAACTCATTCTTTCCCTGAATGGACCCCCAGAACTTTTAATCAGTACCACATCCGGACTCTTTATACAGACCCGCTAAATTGAATTAGATATAAAATTAATAATTGCACTTTGATGTATCAAAACAGCTATTTTGCTGTATATTTCAACAAAACAGAAAATAATAAAATGCTCCATTTGGTCTCTAGTTTTAATTGCATCGACACCCATTGGTGGTACGTAAGTTAAGAGGTGTAAAGATTTTCTCACGGTTTCATTGTTCATCATTCAAATACATCTGGTTACACAGGGATCTGAAATGGGCTGGAGCGCTTTTGAACCCCTGTAAATATCCGAAATAGACATCCTCGAAACAAGTCTTACACAATTGTTTCAAACTGTAGGTAATAATTAAACTAGGACTAGCTTAGCTCTTTGATTTAACTAGGAATTAAAACTATTTTGATCACTTAACGGAGGTCCAACTTATACTATACATAGTTTTATAGAATAAGCAAGTCACCTAAGCGGACGGCTCTCGGGCGGCCGGTTATGCCGCAGCAAAAGCTGAACTTTAAAACATAATAAACACAGTTCGGCAAAATGAAACTACGAGTTCGTCGCCATTGCTGTAACTTTTGGAGTTTTTGGAGCGTCTGGGAACAAACGTGATTTTTAGTTTGTAACGTTTTAGTTTGGTTTGATTCAATTTGTTTTCAGTTAATTGTATCAATGTGTAATTTTATCAAATAGGCGGTATAATAAAAAAAAATAAGAGAATTTGAGGTGGTGAGAATACCACTATCCCTAGTAATTATGAAAGTTTTAGTGTTAGTTTGTCCGTTTATCACCCAGCAATGGACCGACGGATAGTTTTTGTTCGGAGAGTGACATATGTAGATCCCGAAAAAAA
The DNA here is from genome assembly GCA_946894095.1 of Incurvaria masculella. NCBI lineage: Eukaryota > Metazoa > Arthropoda > Insecta > Lepidoptera > Incurvariidae > Incurvaria > Incurvaria masculella. Next base: position 16,432,578 of record OX335666.2, on the reverse strand, counting down.
TATTCTCTACGGTATATTGTCCAGATACCGCTGTTGTTGCCGCGTTTTTTTTTCACTACTGTCGGGTTATAGCTAAAAGGATTTCTATACTGATAGATAGTCCTTTATAAAATAGTTCTTCGGTATTATTTACAATTCAAAACCCTAATTTGCGCGTCCTACCATAGATTAAATTATTTTAAGTATTTCGTCTAATATAGATATGCAACTTCTGCTTATACAGAGTTGAAATAATGAATTGAATAAAGAATAGAAATTATCATAATTCAATAACAGTATTTTTTTACGCATTGTTAAGAAGATTTTTTTTATTTTCTCCACTCGCTGGTTGTGGAAAACTTCAGGAGATTAGGGAATCTATAACGATTCAAAGTGAAACAGAGTTGATATAAAGTGGCAGAAGTGGCCGTTTTACCGTCTGTAACTTATTGAACGAAGAAGAGTTGGCCCTAAAGTTTATGATGTTAAAGTAAAGTACGATGTAAACGTGAAATGTACTTAGGGAAACTTAATCCAAAACTGACTTTCCATATGTAACTCAACACTATTGGTTTTCAAACATATTTAAGTTTTGACAGGTAGCGTTGTCGATATTGTTTGGACAGTTAAACCAACGCGCCTTCAATCGAACTCTTGATACTCATGCGACGTCGTATGTTTGTCTCGCTTCAGCCTTCGGAGGACCCATCTCTAAATGTGCAACTACGATAGCACTCTTCTAACTATATGCCAGTGGCCCCTGCACGTCATTGAGTTAGTAAGAGCTCCTTTCTAACTCGATGTTGCATGCAGACATTTTTTGTTTGTACAAGAAATAGATTTACTTCTCAAGATCTTAGAGTTGAATGACAAAGCCGACTTCGGATTAACTGGAATTCTGAGAACATATCTTTAATCTCAGAGTTTTTTAATAATCTGTCAGAAGCACCATAGTTTGCAGGTTTCATTTGATATGAATAAACATTATCTGATATTGATTTCGGGCCATTTCCAATAACTCCGCGAGGAAAAATAGATACCATTTTCAAGTTTCTGGCAAAAAAGGGATGGATCTAACCTGAGATAATGTACGCACGTACGTACCTGGCCCTGTAGGAGACGCCCTCGCCCATGCCAGCATTTAGATTGGCCTGCTGGTTTATCAGACTGTAGTCACGTGTGGAACCGTATAGGTTTACAAAGGCGGGTCCAAATGTGGGGAGAAACCCTGTAAAAATTGTACAAAACTTATTCGGCTGATAAAAACTGTTGGTTGGTCAGATAAGAGAAGGTAAAAAACTAAGGTGTGATAAAATAGATGAGTGTATTGGAGCAATTCTGTCTCGCAATCTCCCAGTGCATCGCGAGACAGCAGAGGAAACATAACTATGACATCCATTGCACCTGCCCGTTCCATACGGGTAGCGAACTCACCGATATTGCGCCCCTTCTCGCCGTCGTCAGAGATGGTTTTGAGGTCGATGAAGTGCGTGCCGATCACGGTAAGCCGACCGTGGTCGTTGTCGCGCAGTTGCAGCTTGATACGCTAGCACAGTGGCGGGAACATCTCCGTGAATACGATCTGCTGGTTCCACACGGGCAGTGAACTCACCGATATTGTGCCCCTTCTCGCCGTCGTCAGAGATGGTGTTGAGGTCGATGAAGTGCGTGCAGATCACCGTCAGCCGTACGGGGTCGTTGTCGCGCGGTTGCAGCTTGATGCGCTGGCACAGCGGCGGAAACATCTCCGTGAACACGATCTACTCGTTCCACACGGGTAGTGAACTCACCGATATTGTGCCCCTTCTCGCCGTCGTCAGAGATGGTGTTGAGGTCGATGAAGTGCGTGCCGATCACCGTCGGCCGTACGGGGTCGTTGTCGCGCAGTTGCAGCTTGATGCGCTGGCACAGCGGCGGGAACATCTCCGTGAATACGATCTGCTCGTTCCACACGGGTGCATAGCAGCCCTTCTTCACACTCGTCGCGCCCTAATAACAAATTGCCTGTATGCATGCAGCTGAGACTTAAGGTTTCATAAGATCCTAGAACGACCGTATCTGATAAGCGTTCGTTTTGTATTATTAGTTTTCTTAAAAAGCACTTTTCTGCAAACAAGGTTATCAGATATATATTTTTTACTTAATTTAGTTCAGTAATCGATTATCTAGAGTGCCGTTTGGAAATATTTTTCATTTTGGCTATTTAGTAATTACTATTATTTAAAAAATAAGCTATTCTGAGCAAATCGAGGACGAATTCGGCCAGAATCGCTAATATATTCATTCATTTCAATTAATGTAAAGCTAAAAGCGCAATGGCGGGAACCTAGTTGTTTTCAAGCATGACAGTAGATGATTAATTGGTGATAATAATAAAATTAAAATAATATTCCTTCACCGCTCATGATGCAGGAGTTGTCGCGTTTTAAAAATGTTCAAACCAGTTTAAAGCTTGAATTTTGAAGGACCACATTTTATTAATCTAATAAATCATAAAATGGTTTCATATTAATCTTTTCCGATAATCATCTTTGTTAATAAGTGCTTTATGAAAACAAAATATATAAAACGATATCTTATCGGGTACGGACGTTCCAGAGTCATATGTCCCCTTGAGGGGGTGTTAGCACCTGTTGAATTTAGTTCCATAAGGTCGTAAGTAAAAGCACATTTTATTATTTTTAAATACTACTGATTTTGAAATTTTATTTTCATTGATGTTTAGCTGTATTTTAAAAATATTATTTTATTCATCTGAGGCTACCATTCTATGTTCAAACTTTTTTTAAGTTAAAGTTAAATCGACATTCTCAAAAAGTCCTTGCTTGCGGTGAAGCTTGGTTCGGGTCACCTCTTTCCCTAAAATATGTTTGAGAAAGGCGATATCTGGACCCGGCGAGATAATATAAACATATGGACAATAGAATCAAGCTTTGATGATATATTTTTTTTATTAAAATATGACAACTTTTAGGGGTTTGTAAACGTTAGGTCCTGGAAGACGATTTCACTAGTTTTATTCGCAGTCGGTGTTCAGAATTGTACCTTGTGTACAGTTAAGTACCGAGCTAAATGTTCATAAAAAATGGTAAATCGATTCCGCTCCGTCTTTTTCAGTTTGCTTCGCACGTTTATAGAACACTCATAAAACCATTTGAGCTTCCCAATTTCCACGTAATTGATATTCCTGTACTTTCCGGCGGCGCTTCGCTTGGCCGCGGGAGGAGAGGCTGAGCACAGAAGGCTCTTTGAATAACTTATCTGGGGGATGTACTACGTCGGATCGCATCGGCGACGCTGTCTCGGCTCGGTGGAAATAACTAACATCTGCCGAAATACACGAAATAATGTTCACCTCAAATGTTCGCGAGAAAAAGAAATATGATAGCGAATTATGTTTTTTTTAAAGAAATATGTTACCAATGCAATTCCAGCTTTGAGCCCCACAAGTAAGGGGTGTGGTAAAGGTCATTTAATGCTTGTCCTCTCTGCCCTATGTATCTCTTTTTATTATATACTAGCTATCCGCGCGGCTCCACCCGTGTTAAAGTCGCACGAAAAACTAACGGGTTTCCCCGACTTTTATGGTGAAATTTGATGCTAAACAGCTTATAAGTTCCGGGAAAAATCAAGATACGTAAGTAGAAACCGCGGCGAACCCACACTCGGTCGATATCGACCGAACGGAAGCCGAGGGGTGGACATACATTTCTATAACTCACGCTCACAGTGGCTAAAGTTTCTCAATATTCTTAATTTGTGTTTATTTTAAAGTGTAATGGAATGAGAGTACCCAGTTTTCTAAAGTTTTTTTCCAGCTGGTCGAAAAGTAAAGTAGAATGCCCATTGCCCCATACATTTTGGGCCACTCAAAATGTTAGTGTCTATCTTCCAAACCAGTGTTATAATTTAGAAAATAATATAACTTTTCGAGTTATGAATTTTGAAGACCAAATTCAGTGCAATTTTAGAGTTATTGACAAAAAAAACCTATCTACATAAAAACATTTCTATATTGACAAATAATGGGATTTAGTTTTAAGGTGCGCCTTGAACATTATTCAGTTATACTATGCAAAGACAGACTCGCGTGGACTACATCCCAGAGTGTCACTAGTCTATTAAGTTTCAATTTAATTCTTTTATTGCATTCTATGTGGATCTATTAGCTTATCAAAGAAAATAGTTGCATGTAAAGTGGTATTGAAGGAGAATAAATTACTGCCGCTCTTGTTCAAGGCGAAAGAAGATTTTATACAGTTTTAATAACGTAGAGCCGTGTCGTCCTAAGCGATGCCGAGTGCGTCTGCCGCGTTTATCAAGTAAAATAATGTTTTTCTAGTAAACTGAACGAGGCGGGCGGGTATGTGATATCCCGTGACCTACTTTACATACCTCAAAAGAAGGCAGTGAACATACTGTTTCAATGAATTGCTGCTATGTAGAGTAATCTTAAAAAAAGGTTTGACATAAACTCTACAAGAAATGAAAAAGCTGTCACTTGTCATTCTCCGTTTTAAGGTGGGCCATCCCGCTCAACTCCCCATACAAACGGGGAAAGAAGATCACGCCCATATATCTGGTCAAAGATCCCAAATTTTGCTCAAAATAGCTTTATTTTATCGAACTAGATGTCTGATGACCGTTGACATTGCAAATTTCTAAGTTATAAGGTCCGAAAGTTCGAATTTTTCGCGCGTTTTATACAATAACTTTGGAGTTGGATTACGCAATGATAAAGTAAGAACATCTTAAAATGATAAGTCATCAGACATAGTTTATTTAATCAAGATTTATAATCTATTTGGTTTTTGTTAGATTTTTAACTACAGCGGTCGTGGTTTACTTTTAGCTATAAGTCGTTTTGTAATTAACATTTTCGTAAATCTTACCAAATCATACACTATGCACATTGTCTTTTTTGTGAACATGTTGCATCTTCCTTATCACGGAGACTGTCTTATTCTTTGAAACAGAGAAGGTCCCAGAGCGCAACGGCACGGTTTTGTACCGTGCCCGCGAATGAGTTTCCAGTCGGGTTGAGCCACCTTAAAAGTCGCGCGAATGGTGGGGCTTCCCACTCAACTCCCCATACAATTGTGGAAAGAAGATCATGTCCATATTTCTTGTCAGAGATTCAAAATTTTACTCAAAATAGCTTTATATGATCGAATTTGATGTCTGATGACCGTTGGCATTGTAAAATAGTTATTGGTTTCTAAGTTATAAGGTCCGAAAGTTCGAATTTTTCGCGCGTTTTATACAATAACTTTGGAGGTGGATTTCTCAATTATAAAATAAAAACGTCTTAAAAAGATTAGTCATCATACATAGCTTGTTTCATGAAAATTTATAATCAATTTAGTTTTTGTTAGATTTGTACTACAGGCGGTCGTGTTTACTTTTAGCTAAAAGTCGTTTTGTAATTAAAATTTTCGTAAATCTTACCAAATCAAACACTATGCGCATTGTCTGCTTTTTGGTCATGTTGCATCCTCCTCATCACAGAGCCTGTCTTTTCCTTAAAACAGAGAAGGTCCCAGAGCGTAACGCACGGTTTTGTACCGTGCCCGCTAATGTGTTAGTCACGCCGCGAAGGGCCACCTTAAGTTACGCAAAATAAAGGTCCATTGATGTTCCAGATGATTTGTGTTTGAATCAACTGGTTAGAAAGGAAACCTCTTTTTCTCTCCTGTGCTCCGTCCTCAACTAACCAGAGAAGAGGTACTCAAGAATATTCCAGTCTTTCAGACGCGGCGAACCGGGAGAATTCTTGCCAAAGATTCTGATAATTCGAGCTCCACTATGTAACTGAAAGGCGTTTCATCTTTAAGGTTATTTAAAATGTTTCCACGGACAATATCTAGAGGCCAATTCTTAGGTTAATTAATTTTTCGTTAGCGCTGAATTCTGTACCACGTTGAAATTATTCATTTCGTGTCACTCATTCGAGTGTGTGGCACTTCGATCGATTTACCAGAATATGGAAGTAATGCCAAAGTGAATGCCACTTTTGCGAACTCAGAATTCCCAGAATTGGCCTTCTGCGTTTTTTTTTTATTTCTGAAAGTTTTTGTGGGTTATTCCATTTTGGGGAATTGTATTGTACATATATATTAACAAAGAACGCATTCTCAAGAAATATGCTTAGTGAAAAATAACTAAATTTATGTATAAAAGTGCAGGAAACAAGAGCAACGACATCACCACTTTGTAAGGCTGTATCGGTGACATGGTACTAATATTTTATACGAATGCACGAGATCTTTCATCAAACCATATATATATTTATACTTACTTATATAGTTACTACTTACTACATATATAGTTACTTATTTTTTATTTTTCATTTATAATTTATTAGTTAGGCGTATGGTCGAACGGCCCATAAGCCATCTTACCACCCAAACTTAGTTCACTTATCATTTGTCAACTACTGGTCCACTTTACTTTAAATAATCGAATACTTATCATAACTAATGATAATACATACAACATTTATTTAAATAAATAAGCCATGTTTCAGACGGTTTTAATGTTTTTACTTTTTTTGGATATATCTTCTTTTTCTGCTGGACGTCCGCCCTCCCCTTAACGTCGCTAAGTAGTACGATGTCCTGTTTTTCTTCGCCAGTTGGGGCTGCTATTTGGCGGTTATCATCTGATCAATCTGCTTGTGGTTTTCCATCGCTTATTTTTCGTGTGTAGGGTAACAGGCCTTGTGCCTTTACACATTTTTAAAAGGAATGTTCAAAAAAATAGCGTCGCTTAGCAACGCTGTTAACCTCCATGGTTAGAAGTGTGAAAAAAATCCAATAAAAGTATTATTCTGCTCAATTCGAATTTCTTTTCCTTGCAGTAAGGTGTCCCCATATTGAAACTTTTCTCAATCTGTGGTCATCTCTTCGACAAACGGGGCCTGCCTACTGCCACTTGAGTTTGGCGATCCTTTGCATAACGTCAGTGACCTTGGTACTTTGGCGTATGAGCGAATTTGGCATTCGGTCGCGCAGTGACACGCCGAGCAGAGGGATCTTTCTATTGCCCTCTTGCGTTACTTTGAGTACATAGACAAATGATTCCCTTTGTTTGTCGGTTTGTTTGTCAACGGTGAGCGTCCATGACTCGCAGGCAAAACAGGCAGGCAGCATGCATTAGTCAAACTTTAGGATATATGCATAGTTGAAAAATGTTTTATTAATATTTTAATTTGTAATACACAAATAGTACCTTAATTATTTTTAGATTGTAGAAAATATATTAGATGCATAATATTTTAGTCTAGATATAAGTTTATATGTATTTGCTAGGACTCATAAATAAAAACACACATTGTTGACGTTGTTTAAGTAACAGTAGAAATGTAACACAGTGTACCTAGGGACGAATAAATAATTTAATTACATTGAGTGAATGATTGGTAAACTGCGTTCGTATTTTCTGATACTGACGGGCTCACCTTTATAATTGCAGCCCATATCGAGACTACCGAACCTACTAAACTACTGAAACTTGTATAGTTTCTTTAAACTTGATATCATTTCTATTTTTAGGGAATATACTATTTTTACATTACACTGAAGTAGCGTTGAAACTTTAGTTACACGTCGAAAATCCACCAGAAAGATCGGCGTGGCGCACAGTGGGCTAAAAATGGGCTTTCATAGACATAGGATTCGAATCCGCAAGTATAAAAAAATATTAGTCGCCTGTATTCAAAACAAATTATCTCACATCACATATATGAGTATAGTACCATCAAGCAGAAGCCATTTCATTCAATAATAAAATATATCCTATGTCTATGAAAGCCCATTTTCAGCCCACTGTGCGGCGGGCACCTGTAGCATTCCGCAGCAGTGCTGTTCCGTGGGTACTCATAACCTATACCTATACGCTCTCGTGCTGACATGACTTCGCGTCGCTGCAGTTACACGCGAGGTCAACGCACAACATGCACGGGGAACTTTTAACACCACACGGAACCTAGCGCCGCAGCGCTTTGGCCACGTCTGCCGACCTCTGGAAAGACCGCACGTCAAGAATCAGAAAATTACGCTCCACATACAAACGTAGTTTTTTAATCATTTGCAAAACTGTTCCAATTTACTTGATATTTGATATCTAATATCAGGCAACAAGTATGTGTATCTGTTGTTGTTATTTTGTTTACGTTTACCTCCTGGTTCAAACCATAGATGAACATTTTTTTTTAAGAAGATTTCTTTTTTGCGTTCATTAGATTTGGTCTTGATTAAAAAAAACGTGCAGACATAGATATGTGCCGTCTCATATTAGATATGAAATATCAATTCAATTGGAACAGTGGTTTTCAAATGATTAGTAACAACGTTTGTATAGGGAGTACAGGTTACGGGCCATTCCTAAGGGGACATCGGATAAGCTACCGTTTTATGCTTTTTTAAATATATCATAAGCACTTTTATGGAAACATGATTTTAGAAAAAAAACTGGAATCGAATCGTTTTATGATTTAGACTAATAAAAGATGGCCCTTGCCATCAAAATTAAACTGGCTTCAAAAACTTGGATGCGCGTTAACTCCCACAGCACGAGGGGTTAGTCACTCGAGCAAAAAGTGTACACCAGATTCCCAGTAGTCAAGATTTCCTTGGGATTTCTAGATTCCTAAAGATTTCCAAAGACTACTAAAGATTCTTAGAGATTCCTAAAGATTTCCAAAGACTACCAAAGATTCCTGGAGATTCCTAAAGATTTCCAAAGACTACTAAAGATTCTTAGAGATTCCTAAAGATTTCCAAAGACTACCAAAGATTCCTGGAGATTCCTAAAGATTTCCAAAGACTACTAAAGATTCTTAGAGATTCCTAAAGATTTCCAAAGACTACCAAAGATTCCTGGAGATTCCTAAAGATTTCCAAAGACTCCAAAGATTCTTGGAGATTCCTAAAGATTTCCAAAGACTACTAAAGATTCTTGGAGATTCCTAAAGATTTCCAAAGACTACCAAAGATTCTTGGAGATTTCAAATATACTGGGATTTCGTAAGATTTCTGAGGACTACCAAAGATTCCTAGAGACTACCAAAGATTACCTGGATTTTTTAAGGACTACCAACACATTTTTGGTACATTCCAATGATTTCGGGATTTCTAAAGATTCTTAGTGACCACCAAAGATTCATAGAGACTTATAATTGCGCGTTGCGCGCAGCACGTGTCCGTGACGTCATCGCAGACAGGCGGGCGGCGCGGCCGGGGGGGTTCGGCACGGGCGCGGCGTCCGCGCGAGGCGGCAACAGCGCAAGCGGGCGGCGGCGCCGAGCGGGGAGCCCCCGCGCCGTGGCCGGCCGGTGCGCGTTGGTGCGATATTCGTTTTGGACATATTCACCCAGGCGGAATCCGGTTAAATTAGATCCCATATTATCTCAGCGATCTTTAGATCAGCGCTGATTTTTTCTTTCCCTGAGGCATTATACAATACCATTTTTGAATCCACAGTACATATTTCACATACTAAATTTCAAGATGAGGTACTTCGCTCTTTCGAAATCTCTTAGAATCTCAGCCATCATTAGGTCAGGGTTGATTTTTTTTTTGCCTGGGTCATTATAAAAGGCTATATTTGAAACCTTAGCAAATATTTCACGTAGAAAACTTCGCGATTAGGTAGGTACTCTTCTTTTTCGAAATCCCTTGCAGTCGTATTCACTGTGAACCTGTAAAAACTTGGTACGAGATTAGCACCGGACTAACCATACAAAAACCGGTTTACTTCGACCTTAATACGCGTAGTAAAGTTAGTCCGCCCCAAGCTCGGTTCACAACATACCTACAATCATCTATTTATTTAATCAAAATCACTGACTAAAAGTCGCCCACCCAATACACAGTAAACAAACGCGAGTCGGACTCGCACACAAAGGGTTTCGTACCATCGTAAATGATTTAACACCAAAAAATAATATTATTTGTATTTTTTTATTATCTTTAAATTTTACTTATTTGTTGTTATAGCGGCAAATTAAATACTCACTCTGTGAAAATTTCAGCTACGTACTTATTACGGTTCATGAGTAACAGCTTTGTGACAGACGGACGGACGGACGGACAGCTGAGGCTTTGTAATAGGGTTCCGTACCCATAGGGTGAAAAAAGTAGTATACGCATGATAACCTTCTATTCGCATAGTACGCGTATTAAGGTCGGACTAAACCGGTTTTTGTTTGGTTAATCCGGTGCTTATCCCGTACTAAATTTTGACATGTTTACTCTGAATACGACTGAATATGTTTTGGAATTGGGTCGTCGGGCACACGCGGGGTGCGCGCTGCGCACACTCGTGCGCACACGTGTGCGTGATTTCTTCGCAAACTGGCGGCCGCGCCCACGGCTGCGCTATCATTGTTAGATTAGATCCCGTATTATCTCAGCGATCATTAGGTCAGCCCTGTTTTTTTTTTGCCTGATGCATTATGCAATACCATTTTTGAAGCCATAATACATATTTGACATACTCAACTTCACGATGAGGTACTCCGATCTTTCGAAATCCCTTAGTATCTCAGCCATCATTAGGTCAAAGTTGATTATTTCTTTGCCTGGGCCGTTATAAAAGTCTATATTTAAAAACCTAGTAAATATTTCACGTACTCGAGATAAGGTACTCTTATTTTAAAAACCTTTACAGTCTTATTCAGAACTAACCTGTCAAAACTTACGTACTGTACTAGAATTGCACCGGACTAAGCATACAAAAACCGGCTTAGTCCGACCCCGACAAGATTATCTGAGATTACAAAGACTTTGATCGGATTGCCAATGATTCCCTTAGGATTCCTACACTCCCTGGGAGTACTCGAGACTACCCAAGATTTTCCTATTCCTCGGACTCCCGCCCAGGATTACCCGAGATTTCCATTAATTTGAAAGGATTCCCAATGATTTCCTTGGTATTCTCAGATTCCTTAGGATTACTCGGGATTACATAAGATTTCCAGATTCCTCGGACTCCCATCGGATTCCTCGGACTACCATCGGATTCCTCGGACTCCCATCGGATTCCTCGGACTCCGCCTAAGATTACCCGAGATTTCCATGAATTTGATAGGATTCCCAAAGATTTCCTTGGGATTTCCAGATTCTTTAGGATTACTCGGGATTACATAAGATTTCCGAGATTCTCCGGACTCCCACCAGATTCCTCGGACTCCCACCTAAGATTCTTGAGATTCCCAAACGATTGTACACCAGATTCCTTGAGTGAGTGACCCCTCGCCACAGCATAAGCGGTGAGGGTACATAACTTTTATTTTGAAATATATAAAAATCGTCCTTGATTTGCTCAGAATCCCAATTTTTTTTATTGTAATTAATATTATAGCCAAAACAAAAATATGTCTCTAAGCGCAATACTATATAATTGATAAGTGAATAAATTTCACACCATCTAAAAAAAAGAACCCCTGTTCTATCGGCAATGAAAATAATGTTAATAAATGACAAGTATGTTTAATGAATAATATTCAAAAGACGTCGAGGTATGATACCGCTGTAAGCTCTCAGAAGGACAATTAATCAATATTCTATTGTCTGATGTTGGCTTACCACAGTTATTTTTCTCGGTCCTTGTGACTGACGTTTCGAACTGACCCGTACAGTTCATTTTCAAGGCGAGTGCGTGCGTACGGCTGGGCGCACGCACGCATGGCGAATGCATAATACGAACAATTTCCATTTAATTTCCAGGCAAACGTATTGCGCTTGCTACATAGAACATTTCGAGAAAAAAGTGTATTTGGTCCATTTAAATCATTGGTATGGTCCCAGCAAATAAGTGGAGAGATTTATTTCTTACATAACCCTATATAACATACTTTTGAAATCAATAAAAATACAATTTCTTATTGAATACCAGTGTTTTCCATAAAAAATACTTCTTGCGAGAACTTTGGAAAACCATTTATTTAAATATACACGGTGTTAATTTTTTTCGTGACATTACTATTTTAATACCGATTATTTAACTATTTCGCATAAGTACTGATCATTTTGTGGTATATAAAATTAAATCTAAAATAGTAAAAAAAAATCACATTTATTTTGAAAAAAAACCTACTTTAGAACTTTTTATGAATTCAGTGCGATTCCTTTTAAGAAATACTATGATTTCATACTAGTATTAGAAATTTAAAAAAAATATACAAAAGCTCAAAACAAGAAATGTCGCGAACTTGTTTAACACCGTGTATAGGTACGCACACAGTTTATGTGATTTATGTTCCTGTGAAAATCGTACATAACGCGCTACGCCACGGGAAAAGTTTCTGCGGCAAAGCGGCAAAACAAATTTTCTTGCTTTGTCGCGACGGAGATTATGTTTATTCTATAATATACGTATTATCACGGTATTTTGCGCTCGTTGCTCCACGACATTTACGTGAATTTAAAATAGCTGCTTTGTATTTTAAATATGCAATTTATTTTGTGTTTGTAACTGAGAGATCCCTGATTTTCGAAGTTTACCCGCGGATTGGCGTAGTTGTCAGTTCTATGAAGGCAGTGGGATACAATAGCAATCCTCCGAAAACAAAAAAGTGGGAATTGCCTGCATCAACGGCCTCTTTGGCCGTAATCTATGTCAGCGAGCATGGAAGGATGGGAACTAATTCGTATGGCGGCAGTGTAGCCACGAGTTAGTGGAAAACCACTAACTGTAATTAGTTCGCTTGGATCTGATCGGAGCTAAGGTTATTTATAGCGGTTAGGATTATATTCTCTTCCATTTTAAGTTTCAGCGACAACTACATTAGAAGCATTGTAATCAGATTACAGTGTAATCTCACTAATCCGGCACTTCAACAGATCGGCAGTGCGATTACGCAAAATTTGAGGATGGTGCCGCGGTACGTGTAGGTGCGCCCCCGTCATTTCTAAAGCGCGATTACGATGCCGTTTTTCATCCACCTACATCCAGCACGGACTAATCTGTGTCCACAATAGGTCAACTTTTGAGGTACTTGACTAGACGAGCAGACGAAATAGGCGTTTACCTCCCCGCATTTGACAGTTCTTTGCCGTTTCGTAATACCGATTCGACGCGAAATGTATGGAGTTGACCTAATTGCTGCGGGTAGCGCTGAGTGCCGCACCATTTGTGGATGTATCGATTTCGTAATCGCAAAAGCTGTCATATTGCTGTCAGTACAGCAACCTACACCCAATTTTGTGCTTCGTGATTGCACTGACGTCCAATAATCCGGCACCTTCCGCCCACGGCCTCCCTCGCCCCTCTATACCTGTGCGCTTCACATGGGCAGAAGAAAACGGATATTACAATTCTTCCCAACATGCGAGAAAAGGTTTTTAAGGATGTTCCGACCCATACAATGTTTTTTTTACACAGAAAGCAAAAAGTATTGCACTTTAAGGCACGAATTCGTCAAAAATATTAAACATAGCCATAGGCACCTCCATGGCCATAGGTAAGTGGAGGTGGTGAAAACAGGGGATGGAATGATTAGTCGTAGTCACAGTAGTGTGATAAGTGGGTGTGATCACGAGTCCGCTGCCTGCATGAGCCCTTTTTCATCTAAGGCATGAGGAGTAAATGAAAGTATTGAATAAAAATTTGTTTGGTGTTTACAATTTAATCGAGTACAATGGAAACTTGACAATTTAGAAAGTAAGCGCGGTACGGTAGACACCTAGTGGCGGCTGTGGCGGCGGGCACGGGGGCTGCGACGGCGGCGGCTGCGACGGCGGCGGCTGCGCTTGCGGCGGCGACGCGCCTCCCGCGGCTCGCCCGCCCGCAGCGCGGCGCCGCTGTCGCGCCTCATCAGGCCCAGGTCGACGCCGCGGCGCAGCGTCCAGCGGAGCTGCGACTCGAGCCCGTCGCTGGGGCCCATCTGCTGGCGCAGGTGGCGCAGGATCTCCGCCTGCGTGGCGCCCGGCTTGCCGCTGATGCGCCCCAGCGTCGACAGGAACACCCGCCGCAGGCTCGGCCGGCCGCCCAACCTCACGCGCGCCGACCCCGCTTCGCTCACTTTATCCTCTGTCTTCTCCATGTTGTAGCGAGGTTCTATACGGATGATTTAAAGAAGGATAAAAAAAGATAAAAAAAATATTACATGCCGGCAGCTTGTACAGCTGTCCGACTGAAATGGAAATTGATGTTCCTTTTTTTCTAGAACATTTTAAATTAATTACGGAAAAATGTAAAATGCATAATTTTCAGCCAGTACATTTTAAGCCTGCAGAGACGACATGTGCCATGAAAGACAGTTCTGTAAAGTTGAGCACACACGCGAGACTTTAATCCGTATCAAAACTGATAGATGCTACAAGTTTTTATTTTGTAACCTTTACATGGGATCTTAAATTGTTTTTGATTTAAACGAAATTATGTTATGGGCGCGCAAGGTTTCACTGACCGAATTAGTTTTCGACTTTGAGGTCTACTCATGAGATTCTTACCTGAGAACCTTTTTCATAGCTGTCATTTTATGAGTACGAACGTACTGACTCACCGATGAGTCACCAGTGACTTACAAGTGAGAATATCATGAGTATACCCGCTGAGCGAGACGCGGGCAGTTATCGAGGCGGGATGCAGCCGCGAAACAAACCCTGTAAAAATAACTACTTTACGAATATACCGCAAGGCTGGTCCCGAACCAGCAAAAAATATTATTCGCGGGTATTGCGTCTTCCAATTTCTAATAATAATCATCAGATTAGTCCAAAGGGTGATCCTGTACAGTTTGGAAGAGTTTAGAATCTCCGCTCGGGTGAATTTCCAAAATTTAATTACGCCTTCGTGACCGATTTCGATTAAATTATTAGGAAATATTCAGATTAGCCGAGTGGGTCACCTGTGCAGTTTGGAAGTTTAGAAGCTCCGCTCGGGTGGATTTCAAAAATGAAACTGACCCGACGCCAGGTACCTCAGCTAGATATCTATAAAGGTACATGGTTCAAGGTTTGCGTTGTTTGATACCCTTAGAAGAAGGTACATTATTTCCCGTCCGGCTGGGGGCAATGGCTCGGCTTGGTGTGATGTCGCCCTTTCATCTCTTCTATTCATATCAATCACACTGCTATCGCTCGTTATCGTTCTATAGTTTCTGTCCGAGAAACAATTTGCAAGCATCTAGATACATTTGAGGTAGTTTCATTTGTGAATTTAGTTTTTCAGTTTTTGGGGCTCCTTACCCAAAGGGACCCTATTACTAAGCCTCCGCTGTCCGTCAGTCCGTTCGTCTGTCTGTCACAGGGTTGTATCTCATTAACCGTAATAGGTAGGCAGCTGAAATTTTCACAGAGTGTGTATTTATTTTGCCGCTATAACAACTAAAATTGAGGAGGCTTAGTAATAGGATTCCGTTTTCACCCTTTGGGTACGGTACCCTAAAAATAGAGGGGGGGCACCATACAACAAACTATTTTTTTTGTGTAAATCTTGTACGATGGTACGGAAGCTTTTTCTCACTCGGCCCGTTTTTAGTAGAATACCCAAAATAAAAGCGGAGCTCACTAGTTCGAGCTGACTGTAATAGAAACGAGCATACGTTTTTATTAATTTTTAAATTTATATCGTATTTCATTTTGAGTCAATTAAATGGAAAAAGAAAGAACAGAGGGAGTTTCTTTGTAAAACATTCAAATTCGTAAGGCTTTTGTTTCCCATAGAAGAATGGTCATTGTCCGTTCACAATATGTTTTAACGAACTTCAAAAAAAAGCAGGAGGATCTCAATTCGACGGTTTTTTTTTCAAATAACTTTTAACTTGTTTTCGTTGCTCGTTGTTACATCGCTGCACAAACACTTTTCAAAAAAACAAAAGCATGCAGACACAGATATTTGTTACCTGATATTATACACCGTGTCCGGAATAAGGTTCCGAATACTTAAACCTAAGAAAGGTCTAAACATTGTAAACAACTTTTCCGAAGAAACTATATTAATATACCTAATAGTTTACGAGAAAAAAAATAATTCAACTTTATGAAAAAGCGGAATTTCTCCAGTGTGAAAAAGCACCATAAATATAGCGGGGCGGCGGCGGGGAGCGGAAGGGCGGGGGGGTGCGTTCCCCAGCTGTCTTGCTCGCTTTGTAGGTAGTATTCCGAAGCGGCGGCGGCGCAGCTTCAAAGGCGGTGTCTCTTTGAGACAAAATGCCTACTCGCACCAATTTGCAACGCAGTCAGTGTTTGCGTGGCCTTGTAACTGTGCGGTCGAAAGTGTGTCAAGGTCGAGTATTCGCTATGAACGCGAACGTTTTTACTGCTCGGGAATATGGAGACATGATATTGGCGAGGATATTGGCGTATGGGGAGTGTCACGGGAATGCCTTGGCTGCATTACGTTTGTACCGTAATCGGTTTCCGAAAAGGCGTCATCCTGCTGACTCAAGAACAATTACCGCTGCTTTTCAGCGCATTATTGATAACCGACCCGTAGCACCAACTATGCGAGAAGGTGTGTTAAACCCCCGCGCTCAAGAAGTGATAGATTATTTTCGCCTACATCCTAGGACGAGTACAAGAAAAGCCGCACGAGTGTTAAACATGTCGAAATCAACAATTCATAGTGTGTTAAAACGTGATAAACAGCATCCCTATTTAATCAGAAGAACACACGCACTGCTGCCAGCTGATCACTTTCGGAGTGGCTTGGCTTCAACTCCAGCAGCAACCCCAACCAATGTTTGTGGAATCTGCGTTGTGGACGGACGAGAGCATGTTTACGAACAATGGAATGTGGTGGCAGATTGAGCGGCACGTGGGCTTAGAAGGGGCCGCGCCGCCGCCCTCTCCTAATGTAAACGTAAGTACCTAAGGTACATAATCTACCTACTATCTTAGGTATTGTTGTAATGTGATGCGCGATGCAACAAATTAAACCGATGCGCGGTGAAGATGGCGCAGCGCGCTCGCAGTAGTTATTAGGGCGCAAGTATACTGATAAATAATATTTTTAATTTTTTTTTTCAACTTACTACTTTCGATTTTTCTTTGTTATGACGAGCTTACGGATTTGATATATGACCTGCCTTTTAAGTATTCGTAACCTTATACCGGACACGGTGTATATTAAATATCAATTCAATTGGAATAGCGGTTTCCAAATGATTAGTAAACTACGTTTGTATGAGGAGCATAGCTTACGGGCAGTTCTTAAGCTTAGGAAGGCAGTGGTATCAATTATAATATTGACGTAAGTTTGGGAATTATTTCATTACCCTCTTTTTATCGACCGTCGAATATTATTACGAATAATTAATCTTTGTCTACCCTTTATTCATATCGTTACACCACTCAAACATGAGCAATGAGGAATTCTACATATAATGTATTCCTCCTATGGTTTGAGCAATAAATATTTTTTCTAAAAATAAAACACGTGCAGACATAGTTATTGGCTAATGTTAGTTATTAATGAAAGGTCAATTGTTTTGTCAATAGCTTCCAAAATATATGAATTCCACATTATATTAGTACTTCTAAGTAATTTACGGATGCTTACGTAATCATTATGAGACACTATGTACAAATATATTTCAATGAGCCTTGGGTTGTTCCCAAACCTGCATTAAGGTGGCCCAACCCGGCGGGACTAACTCATTCGCGGGCACGGTACAAAACCGTGCTGTTGCGCTCTGGGAACTTCTCTGTTTCAATGAATAAGACAGGCTCCATGATGAGGAATATTCAACGTGTCCACAAAAAAGACAATGTGCATTGTGTATGATTTGGTAAGATTTACGAAAATTTTAATTACAAAACGACTTACAGCTAAAAGTAAACCACGACCGCTGTAGTCAAAAATCTAACAAAAACCAAATATATTAAATAAGCTATGTCTGATGACTAATCTTTTTAAGATGTTATTACTTTATCATTGCGTAATCCACCTTCAAAGTTATTGTATAAAACGCGCGAAAAACTCGAACTTTCGGACCTTATAACTTAGAAACCAAACACAATTTTACAATCCCAACGTACATCAGACATCTAGTTCGATCAAATAAAGATATTTTGACCAAAATTTGGGATCCTTGACAATAAATATGGGCGTGACCTTCTTTCCCCGTTTGTATGGGGTGTTGAGCGGGATGGGCCGCCTTAATTAGGGTGGTTCATGATCATAACTATGTCGAATAGTAAGATAGAAAGCTGTAGGCATATTACGAGTGTATCACTAAATCGCTTCGAACGCACGAGACCGAGTCCTGCCATATATTTTCTGAAATCAAACCACTCGCTTCCTCCCCGTTTAAAAAACTTTCAAGTGCACACATTTTTGCATATTTCAATTACCTTTTGTGTCTTTTAAAAAAAACTTCACTATAATTCTACTAACCTGTTAGGATTCTATGATTCAGATAGATATGACAGCATGATTTTACAAAAAAACGGTTCATATCCAGGCTCACTTATAATGATCACAAACACAATGAAATAATACGTATTAATTTTATAATATAAAAAAATACATAGTCCAAGTCCGCCGTGCATCATGATCCAATGTGCACCGTGTAAAAGTCTTACATGTGTGTGAGTGGGCAATATTTTTTTCCCACGGGTGGACGGCGTTGCAACATTGAACAAGGCATTTGCAAACAATTAAGAATTCAGACAAAACTTTTTATCCGCGACAAATTAATCCCCAGAAATAATATAACACAAATGATAAATAAACATAATTATCATTTATTTTATATGCCTATTAGCATTTAGAAATACTAATCGTTGGACTTTTTCTGTAAGCAAACCACAACGGCGGTCGTTAACAATGTAGCCCCTCTGCGCGCGCGCATTACAGTTTCGGCGGTAACCGGCGGTAAAGAGTCGCCGGCTACAAGCCGCAACGAAGTAATTACTAGTATTACTAACTATTACTCGTAACTCCAGTTACGAGAGTCGCCGGCTCCAAGCCTCAACCGACGTTACAGTACTGCCGCCCGCCATTGCGCGAGCGAGACAGTCGCGGCTGGCGGGTCGTTGCGTCTAGACGTCTCGCAACCTACGGGCTTTCGTTGGCGCGCCGCGTGCGCGATCCAGTGCGCTACAAGAAATTAGTAGCGGCCATACTGCTCGGCGTAAAATGAATACTTCGTTTTTACACTAGTAACAGTTACACGAACCCATTTCTCATTTCTCGCCCCACGACTAATAAGTATAGTAACAAAACCTCTTTCTTGATTTTGATTTTTGTTGAGAACACAGGTCACTGCACTCGAGATTCAGAATTCATGTAAGATGATCGAACCGTGCTAGATGTCATTATAACCATGCAAAAAAAAAGGAGAAGAAGGGAGAGGAAGTTTTTTTTTCCATTTATTTTTGCAACAGTTTGCGCAAACGGCTATCGGCATCAGCAATAACAGTTACAAACGTTTTCAAAGACCAGTGGAAAAGCCCACGACTACGTACAGTCAACCAAAGTTCTAAAGATACACTTCCGGTTTATTAAAGGTAATAATAAATTATGTTACCTACCTAGTATTTTTTCTAGTTTTTAGGGTTCCGTACCCAAAGGGTGAAAACGGAACCGCTGTCCGTCCGTCCGTCCGTCTGTCACAGGGCTGTATCTCATGAACTCTAATAGGTAGGCAGCTGATATTTTCACAGAGTATGTATTTATTTTGCCTCTAAAGCAACAAATAGTAAAATAAAAAAATTATAAAGATTAAAGGGGGGCCCCATACAAAAAACGTGATTTTTAAATGTTAAATCTTGTACGATTGTACGGAACCCTTCGCGTGCGAGTCCGACTTGCACTTGGCCGGTTTTTATTTACACGACAAATAGTACAGTCTCAGTTATTTTTTTATGTATATTCAGGCCTATGTTTCTTGGCTAAAGTCAAAGTATTTTGACTGTTCACCTTTTCCTTCAACCGGAACTGTATCCTTTAATGTTTGGTTGACTGTACACGTCGCGAATATACAGAGCGCACTGACCGTCATGCCGGCGAAGGAGACGAGCACCTGCGGGTCGACGAGGTCGCGCGCCTCGCCGGTGAGCGCACGCTTCACGTTCGCGAGCAGGCTGTAGTTCATCTTGGGCAGCCCGTCGGCGCGGTACACCTTCACCACGAAGCGCGCGCGCTGACGCTCCACCGGCACGCCGTCGGGCAGCAGCAGGTTCCTGCACAGCGGTTTCATGGATCATTTTATTGCAATAAAGTTCCTTGCGATTGTTAAATTTGGCGAAAAGTGACGTAAATATTTCCGAACGGAGGTAAACATCTATCTATACTAATAATAAATATGTTTATGGAGTAAGTTGCTTTGTTTTCTAAGATACTTCCTTTGTAGACTTTATGTACTAAAACTAAATTGACGATTTTTAGAAATCAGTTCTGTATGTATGTATGTATGTTCCTCCATAACTCTTAAACCGACTATCCGAATTAGATGAAACTTAGTACACGTACATTTAACGATCCGGGAATTAGGATAGTTTAAATAGAATTCAGTTCCGCTTACGCTAAGATGTAGCTGTCATACAAACTGCAATGCTCTGCATGGCTCGGCGGGAGGGCGGCGACTGGAGGGAGGGGGCGGCGGTGCAACTTTAGGACTACTTGGCATCACGCTAAATCGCCACGCTAATGCGACCAATGGAATAAAATACTTATGACATGAGAACCAATTACTCGATTTTGATTTACGTCTAGCCTGATTCTACTCAAAACTTATAGGCTACATAATATAACGCTTCATTATCAGAGGGGTGAGTAGTGAGTGTTACATTTTTATAACTTGCTAACCACTTACCCGATTTATATGCGTATTTTATCAACGTATAGCATCTCTGGGAGCAGTCAGGTTCGGGATGGGTTACCGTTTTCGATGTTGAGGCTGGCTGTGGTTTGGAGTCCACGCAAAACTTACCTAAGTTACACGTTACTTACTTACTAGGTATGCAATGAAGCAGTGCAAGTGCAGAAAGGTTCTGGAGGCAAATGTTTTTTTTTTAAATAGCCACCAAATGTCATTAGATGTTTCTCATTAAATCATACTATTTCGGCTCAAACGATCTTGATTAAATTTGATAGATGGATATATTGTCCCGGACAAGTTTGACTCTATTTTGGAACAGCCATGTGGGCTACTTTTTAACCGACTTCAAAAAAAGGAGGAGGTTATCAATTCGTCTGTATGTTTTTTTTTTTTGTTTTTTTTTTATGTTTGTTACCTCATAACTTTTTCCTGGGTGAACCGATTTTGATGAATATTTTTTTTAAATGATAGCTAGTGCTTCCCAAGTGGTCCCATTTTAATTTGGTTAAGTTCTGACAATGATATCCATGAGAAAATCATAAAAGTCTTAAATTTGTATTAAGATGTGCGCGACAAATGGACGAATAACTCAATATAACGCCAACCGATTTCGGTGATTCTTTTTTTATTGGAAAGGACGTGTACAAATTAGTAAATTTACTTCAGATTCACTAAAAATTAACAAATAAAAAAAAATTTACAAAAAAAATAACCGACTTCAAAGAAAAAGCACTAAAAAGTAAAAAATAATGTTCATTTTTGTAGTAACGATTTCTGTTATTTTTTGAGTCGGTGTCAGCCAAGGTTAGGTTAGGTTAGGTTAGGTTAGGTTAGGTTAGATTAGATTAGGTTAGGTTCTCTTGATTGGCGCAGCGCGTGCCCGGCTGACGCCGACTCAAAAAATAACAGAAATCGTTACTACAAAAATGAACATTATTTTTTACTTTTTAGTGCTTTTTCTTTGAAGTCGGTTATTTTTTTTGTTAATTTTTTTTTTATCCATGAAATAATTTAGCCGATACTAACCCGAGCGGAGCCGGGTACCGCAGCTAGTTGCCTATAAAGCGTTATTCACTGAATGTAAGAAAAGACATATCACATATATGTACTGTATATGTAATTGGTTATTCCAAATGTCGTTGCACACGCACATGGATCAAACCAGCCACAAAACACCTATTCCGGGAGGTCACGACATTTTTGGTCACGATAAGGTAAATGGCTGAATCTGGGTTCTCGTGTTCGAGAACAACCCTTTGATGCTAAATAGGTCGGTCTGACTGCGCTAAGTGGTTGCGTTATCTAGATTGGCTATATAAAATAGATGCTGGTATGTACATGCTGATGAATATACTGATTGTCTGGAAACATTGATACCTATTAATTATACAACAATAACCGGTCGGTTTTTTTATTAAATACTTAAATATACCTAAAGTTATATCTGTAACCTAAATCGCCTATAACTAAGAAATTCAACCAAATATTTGATCAGTTTTTGTATTGCTAAATAAGTGTGTACTGATACTTTCATGCTTCGTCATTTGCATCCATTTACCTTATCATTTACATTTTTTGTCACCATAACGACTTTTTCAGGCGACTTATCTACGTAACGCAACCACTTGGCGCAGGCAGACTGACACATTTAGCTTCAAAGAGTTAGTCTTTATCCTGTGAACTCAGTTTCAGCCATTTACGTTATCGTTACCATTTTTGTTGCGACCTCCTAGTCTAACCGCGGACACCGCTCGAAAGATCAAAATGGTAAGCTCACCAAGTACACCAACAGGTCCATCAATTCGAAACATTGAACCCTACCAAAGGGCGGCACGTTGTTATGGGTCCGGTACTAAAAGTCTTAGTCGCCATGAAAGGGCCCCGAATTGTCTTCGAAGGACATCACAAAGTCGGGTTGGGGATAAGTTGAATAAGTCCAAGTGCTTGTGTGAGTTGGGGAAAAAACTTTACTATATACGAACTTGCGAATCTAGCTTGTCCCTATTTACTATGCTCATTTTTATCCTTTCGAACCTAAAAATGTTTGGTTACAATTTGCGGCACCTGTTAATTTAGATTCTAATTCGCGATCGTCTATCTAATAGATTTTTTTGGATGAAAGCCTAAAAAATGTATGGTGATATAGACCATTGAAAGTTGTTCTAACAGTAATTCTGCAGTTCGAACTTATTCTGTAATAGAAAGATAAAATATGTAGACATCGCGAATGCACATAATTCAAAAATATCTTATGACAAAAATGTGGACACAAATTCGCGAAATCTGTCGACCAAATATTTCTCTCCTTCGGGAAAGAACAAAAACCGGCCAAGTGCGAGTCGGACTCGCACACAAAGGGTTCCATACCATCGTACAATAATGAACACAAAAAAACACGTTTTTTGTATGGGGCACCCCTTTAACCATAATTATTTTTTAATTTTACCTATTTGCTGTTATAGCGGCAAAATAAATAAACACTCTGTGAACATTGCAGCTGCCTACCTATTATGGTTCATGAGATACAGCCCTGTGACAGACGGACGGACGGACGGACAGCGGAGGCTTGGTAATAGGGTTCCGTTGGCACCCTTTGGGTACGGAACCCTAAAAAGAAATCAACTGTATAGTTTCTGGCAAAAGTTCGATGATAAAAACAAATATTTCTCGATCAAAAAGATTTTAATTCCTTCGCATTATTAATTCACATATTTTACGCACTGTCACTCACCTCAGAAATTTCCAGCTCGCTGAGGCTGAATAAGTTGCTACCTCCTTTAATGTAAATCAATAAATATGTTACCAAGGACGAATTATTGCAGAGGCGTTGGACCCATTTGTCGGCAAGCTAGAGTAATGTAAAAATAGTTAGAAAAATATGATTAACAGTGAAATAGTATGAGAGAAATTAACGTTTGGTAAATATTTAGCTAGAGATGACTTTATTACCACTATTTTCTCAGTTGTAAAAGGCGTTAATATTTTCTTGGCCGTAGAGTAGTGTTGAGCGGCTCGTCGCCTAGTGGCGCGGGGACTGTCTTTGCGTACCAGAGGTCTGGGTTCAATTCCTCGCCCCGACTTGCACCACTTTCTTTTTCTTTCTGAGTTCGGTAAGAGCATTTCGTCACAAATGCGAGCTGCTCCATGGTTCGGAATTTGTGTAAAACTGTAGGTCCCCTTTCCCTGCTAGGTGGTAGGGTTCAAGCCCGGCCTTTGGTACCATCGCATTGGATGGAAAGACGGTCGAAGTGGCAATGAAAAATTGTCCGTTTTTCTATTCTGTTCAATGTAGCCGGGGAAGGTCCTGGCATGGCACCTAATTCCTACGGGAATGTGGTGTATTGGGCTAATATCATAACGGTAGTTGTGTGGTATTATCCATCCATGTCAGGTTGCATAAAAAAAGTGTACATCTCCGTTTACTCCGTAAAATTTAATTTTAATGATATTTCAGCCTCTAAGAAGTTTATTAAATATTTTATAGGCATCATGGATTTTTCAGTTATCAAAAAAACAAAAAAACCCGACGTAGCTCTCGGTTTATTTATTGTATGTGCAAATTTTCAGAATGTTTTTCTTAATTTGACTGAGGAAACAGGCACGAGCCGTTGTAAAGAACTTGATCACCTCAGCATTCTCAAAGCATGCAGTTTGTCGCACGTAGCATGAATGCGGCTAAATCAAAATGTTCACTACTCATGATGTGAAAAAGAATCTGGCCGGCCAGCATGGTTTTCGCAGTCCACGTTTAAGTTCGAAGCCCATGGGCATCGTCGGGCACCTCTCATATGAGTAACAAAAAAAAAAGCAACATATTGAACGTTTACTTATATTAATTCATTCAAAGATCGGCCTAGGCATCCAATTGAATGCCGGCAGAATGAGAGCAGTTGGGGGCCTACTCGACGACGACATCAATATCATCACTTAATCATTTCCGCGCTGCGCTCTGAGATTGACCGTTTTAACATCGCCTAATCCGGAGTCAATCCTATTACCTGATGACCGAACCGGATACACGAAATATTCGCCGGTCGGCAGGCCTATTACTGGAATTCCGTAATCAGGAATCCTGAGTCTAGAAAACCCCTATTGTAGCGGTTTTCAAAGCGATTTTCTTGACGAAAACATTCCGGACCATATTATTTTAAATGTAATCTAGGTTTTCCGTTGAAAAAATCGCTTCAGGATTCCTGATTCGGTATTACGGATTTCCAGGAATAGGCCTGCAGATTATTTTGAAACGGTTATCTTAACTAATTGAACATTGCAACAACTAATTGTGCAACTGTCTAGTTTCTAGAGGTACAGTAATTTACTACTTAGTAGTGACTTACTCGTAAGTAAGAATGGAAAAAATACTAATGCTAGAAATTGTTTTAACACAGTTACGCGGGGACTGGCCTAGCGTACCAGAGGCCTGGGTTCAATTCCGACATGCACCACTGTCTTTCTCTTCCGAGTTTGATAAGTGCATTAAGTCACGAATGCGAGCTGCTCCATGGTTCGGAATCCTTGTAAAACTGTAGGTCCCCTTCCCCTGCTAGGTGGTAGGTTTTAAGCCCGCCCGGGTTGGTACCATCGCATTGGATGAAAAGATGGTCGAAGCGGCTATGAAAAATTGTCCATGTTTTCCATCCAGTTCAATGTAGCCGTTGCTCATAAAGGAAAGGTCCAGGCATTGCACCTAATTCCTTCGAGAATGTGGTGTATTGGGCTAATATAATAAAGGTAGTTGTGTGGTATTAGCCATTAATGTCAGGTCGCATAAAAAAAAAGTTACGGAAACAGCAAGAGAAAACAGTTATGCTACACATAAAAAAATCTAAGTATTAAAAGATACAGTATTTAATGTTCAAATCTATTTTCTCTCAGATACTAAGTAGACTCTTTTTAACGTCGCAAGACAGTTGTTATTATTAGAATTACAGCTAGATTCACTAATTTTGTGTCAGTGTATGAGATGAAGACGTTCAAATTTGCTATGCTAATTCAATCGGTGGCGTTCGGATTGTAGCAAACGCGACGCAATGCCTTTTATTCAAATGAGTTTCATTTCATAAATTCAGGACCCGATTTTACAGTAACTGAAAGCACTGCTGCTTTATTATCGGCTAGTTTATTAAATTTCGAAGTTCAATTAAAGTTGTACCCTAACGTCAGCTGCTAAGCATTGCAACGCGATCACTTTGCTGGCTGTTATCTCGCCCATTACCTTGAAAGCCTGTTCGCCGTAAGTCCGCCTTGCACCCGAGCAGGAGCGACTGCCCACCTGCCTTCAACCTAACCAATTTAGTGTGCTTTTGAGTTAATTTTACAATTTTCTGTAAACATAAAATATTTTACATGCAAAATTCAATAAAACGGCACCGAACTTTAACGTATGTATTCACCTCAAGAATAATTTTCTAAAGTCACGGTAGCGCCTGCTGTTATAACCTGTAGGTATAGGATTCGTCTCGCTCCCCCTTCGCTGTCTGTCCTCAAACTTTTGTTTTCCGACGTGTGACGTCAACTGGCATGCACATATTTGGGATTACAGTTCCCGACGAAGCATGTAGGCTACGACGAAAAGGAAGGTGGGGCCCTTAAGCACCAGAAAATGACGCTCCCCTTCCAAACGCAATCATAGAACGCTATCTATACCATTATATAAAGAGGAAAGGTTTGATTGTTTGTGTATTTGAGCTGAATAGGCTCCGAAACTACTGAACGGATTTGAAAAATTATTTCATCGTTGGAAAGCTACAGTCTGTCCGAGTAACACAGGCTATATTATATTTTAAAAAATTAGGGATCCTTACCAAAACTCCGATAACGTAACCCAAAGTGGAAAAAATTGCCAAGAATGTTCCTTACATCGCGAGCGCTGCGAAAACTATTCACGATAGAACAAAATGAAGTACTACGATTTTATAGAACACATCATTATCTACAAAAAATGCGACAGCATACATCTAACTATTATAGTTAAGTCACAATAAGTGTGCATTTATTATAAAATAAAAATTTGAATACCACCGTTAGAAAAGGCTCTTTATTTGTACCTAGGTATTAAGGTCGGCCCGTAAGCACCTGAAAATTTCGCCTCCCATACAAACGTAGTTTACTAATGATTTGAAAACCACTGTTCCAACTTACTTGATATTTGGTATCTAATATTAGGCTACAAATATCTGTGTCTGCATGCCTTTGTTTTTTCGGTAAATGTATTCTGGGTCAAACCACAGAGAAAACAAAATTCGTATGAAGATTTTCTTTTTGCTTTCATTTCATTCGGTTTGGATTTTTCAAAAAAACAAAAGCATGCAGACACAGATATTTGTTACCTGATATTAGATATTAAATATCAATTTAATTGGAATAGCGGTTTCCAAATGATTAGTAAACTACGTTTGTATAGGGAGCATAGCTTACGGGCCGTTCTTAATCCTTATATCAAAATAAATAAATAATTATTTAAAACTGCGTCAATACCTTTACATAACTGTTTGAATTATTAGATTCGGACATTCCATTCGAAAGAATATCACGAGTTTAAAAATTAGAAAAAACTCCGCTCGGCTAGCAATGCGTTTTAGAGTTTGTAGGCGTCACTCAGGGTTACGGGTGCCGACTCCCCGTCAAGGCCACAAAATAAACTTGCCGCGCGGCACATTCCCGCAGTCCCCTACGCAGCGGTCGTGTGCGGAATTTAAAAAATTGTCGCTTGATAATATTTTGTCGCTTGATGATAATTTGTTTAGTAGGTAACTAAACGCATTCAAAAAGATATTTTCAGAACTAGACCCATTAATATATGTTGTACATTTAGTTATCCTAATAACTAAGTGACTTAAATCGTTTTTAAGATTTTCGATTAAATCTTTTTTAGGTGTAGGTTATAGTAGTAGTTGTAGGTAGCTAATAACAGTTAAGCTAATTATTTAGTGCAAAATAAAACAACATCAAATATTGTTTACGGGAGGCTTTAACTGAATAAATTAATTAATGGGTTTTGTTTTGTGCTTATGACCTTTTTACAAAAATTAATAGTATGAAAAATTCATAAAAAGTAAAAAATACAAAAAAAATAAAAAATATATAGAAACCAATATTAATTAAAAAAATATATAAAACATACAAAAAAACGTTATATTCAGAAACAAATCAAATAATATCTAACTTTATTTTGATTTTAAATATGTAGGTTATGCTCTTTTTTTAGGAACTCTATGTAAAAATGTTTTATTTGTGCATCATTGTGTGAAAATAATATTTTTTAAAATTATATTATGCCTGTGCAAAGCCGGGACGGGCTGCTAGTATACTAATAATTCAAAATCGCTGTTCTTTTTGTGATGTTGCCTCAATGTTTTTTTTTATCCTTATTTCAAACCACAAGGGAAATACGAGTACAATTTATTTGAAAATCTATTTCTTGTTATTTGACTCGTTTGGATTAAAAAAAAAACACAAAAACGTCAGGACACAGATATTCTTAGAAATGATATTAGATATCAAATATCAAGTAACAGTGGAACAGTGGTTTTCCAATGATAAGTAAACTACGAATATAAGGGGAATATAGCTTACGAGCTGTGCTGCTAGTTATTTGATTCTTTTAATACTAAAATAAATTCTATAATTGAAAGGAGAATAACAACATCAACAAATAAATTAAAAACTAAAATATTACACATCATCCCATAAATTAAATTATCCCTAAAATTACACATTTTTATTTGCTGCTAGTTAACTTACATGATCATTGATATTTAGTTTAGAAAAGACGGAAATATGGAAACTTATAGAATGATAACTGAAGTAAGCGCCTCCGTCTAGCCTACCGGATAGTTGTTTGTTGTCAGTTAGTTGTCAGTGTTAGGCGTCGAGATTCTTAAGACATCCTATCCCTTTAGATCTGGATCCAAGCTAGCATCGGTGACGCTTGGGGAGCCCCTCCATCGGGCAAGTGAGACTATCTGCTACAATAATAGATTTTAGATTGTCAGATTTGTCAGCCTCAATGGCCCAGTGGCGCGACACTTCGGCGATCGCTCTCCGAAGTTAAGCAACGCTGGGTCCGGTGTGGTCTTGGATGGTTGAAAGAGGCTGGCCGTGGTTCGGATTCCACGTTAAACTATAGGTCCCCTTCCTTACTTACTAGGTGGTAGGGTTAATCCCGCCCGGGTTGGTACCATCGCATTGGATGAACGATGGTCGAAGCGGCAATGAAAATTGTCCCTGTTTTCCAAGTCCAGTTCAATGTAGCCGTGCAATATAAGGAAGGTCCTGGCATGGCACCTAGTTCCCATGTGGTGTGTTGGGCTAATACCATGACAGAAAGTGTGGTATTAGCCTTCCAAGTCCAGTCAAATAAAAAAAAATATCGAATTACTCTCGCACAAACCTTACTTCTCCCTGTACTCGATTATGCCGATGTGTGTTACCTAGACCTCACTCAAGAGCTTCTGAATAAACTTAACCGTTTTCTCAACCTGTGTATCCGTTACATTTTTGGCCTACGTAAATACGATCATGTATCGGAATTTCGTGCTCGTCTTCAGTGGCTCGATATCCGTCATCGCAGGAACTCTCATGTCCTTTCTCTCCTCTATATGACCCTGAATGACGCCAATGCCCCCTCATACCTAAAGAATCGGTTTAAATATCTCTGCTCACATGGTCTCCCACTTAGATCAACCGACTCCTTGGTACTTTCTATTCCCTCGCAAGCATCTTCTGCCTATTCCGACTCCTTCACGGTGCACGCTGCAAGGCAGTGGAATCAGCTGCCCCCTGAAGTACGAAATTCCTCCTCTATTCATGTATTAAAAACAATCTAAAACCTTTTTTCTTTCCTAATTATGTCTTTACTATCCCCCTTCACTGTTATCACTTAATTTTTATTTTTATAGGCAATACATTTGTTTGTTTGTTTTTTTTCCAATATAAGTTATTGTGGGAAGTATCAAACTATATTGTCTCTTTAATATATAGTATTTATTTATTTATATTATGTATATATCTATTTATATGTATATAAGTAGTTGGTATATTGTGTATAACATTTGATGTAGTAAATTAATTTGTCTCTATAACTGCTACTCGCGCTACTCTCACGATACCCAAAAGTAGACTGGTAGAGAATGCCCCTGGCATTAAGTTGTACCTTTTGCCAGAATGTTGAGTGCAATAAACATATATAAATAAATAAATAGATATTCGATACATGAGAAACCATAAATAAGAGATGAACACACTCACGCTTCAATATCATCTTCGTCCTTTTCGCTCTTGGGCGGTATCTTGACGGTGTCGCCCTTGCCGATGATGCTGATGTCGCACTTGACGTAGCCCTTGATATCGCCGCCGAAGTCGTCGGGGTCCGTCAGCACGGCCCATTTGTGGTAGAACTGACGATCTACAAATCAAAACTCCGTGTTACAGTGCGAAAGTGGATAAAAGAAGAGGTGACCTAGTGAGCGATGCTAATAGAAAAATGCCTATCTTGTTACGGTTTTTAATTTTGAGTAAATAGGATGAATTAGCCTTTACTGATGAAATAGTCATTAAAAAATTTCGAAAAGAACGAAAATCATGAAATTGTATCGGTAAAAAAAAGGCAAAAATTACTTGTACAATTCCAAACATAGACATCTCCATGCAAACGTTCCGATGCTTATACTAACAAAGTCACATATAAAAAAATGATGGACAATATCCGTTATTAAGGTGGCCCAACCCGGCGGGCCCAACTCATTCGCGGGCACTGTACAAAACCGTGCTGTTGCGCTCTGGGACCTTCTCTGTTTCAAAGAATAAGACAGGCTCCGTGATGAGGAAGATGCAACATGTCCACAAAAAAGACAATGTGCATAGTGTATGATTTGGTAAGATTTACGAAAATTTTAATTTCAAAACGACTTATAGCTAAAAGTAAACCACGACCGCTGTAGTAAAAAATCGAGCAAAAACAAAATAGATTATAAATCTTGATTAAATAAGCTATGTCTGATGACTAATCTTTTTAAGATGTTCTTACTTTATCATTGCGTAATCCACCTCCAAAGTTATTGTAAAAAACGCGCAAAAAATGCGAACTTTCAGACCTTATAACTTCGAAACCAAACACAATTTTACAATGCCAATGGTCATCAGACATCTAGTTCGATCAAATAAAGCTATTTTGTGCTAAATTTTGGATCTTTGACAAGAAATATGGGCGTGATCTTCTTTCCCCTTTTGTATGGGGAGATGAGCGGGATGGGCCACCTTAAAATTAATTTGTTTATTCATTTATCTTTTGTCGGCTTTACACTCATGAGGTTTTTATCCTCCATTCCATCCGTTTAGGCAAAGAGTTATGCTGTTTTTTTTTCTCTAAATTAACCAAGGAATACAATGGCTAGTATTTGGAGTCGAATCTTATCAACACCCTGCATCGAATAACTTGGGTTTGAAAAATATACCTCTGGGTAAAAGTAATCTAACGTGTTAATATTTTGTTACTTTTCTGAACTCAAAAGTTCTGATTTAGGATGGACGCATGTATTTTTGTAGAAATTGTAGCGTGACCAACCGATTTCTATCTACGGAACCCTAACAGAACCTACACAGCCGCGTGGCTCAATTCGCGTCACGTACTTATCAAAAATGAAACTGGCGACACGATACTCGGGCAGGGCTATATTCCAGCAGTGATGGACGACCTCTACAGCTGCTACTGTAGATCTTTCTCGACCAACGGTGCGAGGGTAGCGGTCAACGCGAATTGTCCTACTTCATCGTCATTGTCTGTTGATGACCCCTGATAAATCAATTCGGCACCCTGGGAAGTATTTTAAGCTTTTTAAGATGCAAACGAGTTACATACAGCCCGGAGGATTTTTTCAATTCCAACGCTTACTTATATCGCGCAGTTATAGGACAAGTCAGTGATTGTTTTCTCATAGGAAATTCACGGACACTAAGCTTTTGGTTCGTAAACACAGAAATGTGTGATCGATATTTTACACATAAACCAGGTTAAGCCTTTCATAAAGTGTTATAATCTCTATTAATAAAACAATTTTAATAAATGAGTTGACTTAATTGACTACATTGGTTGACTTAAATGATTAAAAATCATGTGCCCTCTACGATTTTGTTACAAAGTAAACTATTGCAGAAAAAAACCGAGTCAAAACAATCGAAACTCGCAGTAAACGTAGCCATCGAATGAATACATAGGAAGGTCAATTGTATATTCTCTCTTTTAAATTATTATTAGATAAGGAATATTATAAAAAGTAAAACTACGGAATTATGTTATATACAATTGTAACACCAAATTATTGTGTATCTACAACGGCATAATTTGCAACGATTTCGTAAAGGGACCGCCAATCTTTTTCGTACCTGACAAAAAAATCCCGGGAGACTGAAATGTTACGAAACGACTGTTTTGATCGCAACCCAGTAATTAATGGGACAACATTTATTATGTAACGAATTTGATGCCAGTTAGTTGATACCTTAGCTGGTATACAGCTATATGTTCTTCGCTAAACTCTTTTCGATTTATAAGTAATAAAGTAATACTTTTTAATTTCACTTAAAAAATCATGAATCCCTTTTTTTAGGGTTCCGTACCCAAAGGGTGAAAACGGAACCCTATTACTAAGCCTCCGCTGTCCGTCCGTCCGTCCGTCCGTCCGTCTGTCCGTATGTCTGTCCGTCTGTCACAGGGCTGTATCTCAGTAACCGTAACAGGTAGACAGCTGAAATTTTCACAGAGTGTGTATTTATTTTGCCGCTACAACAACAAATAGGTAAGATTAATAATTAAAATTAAAGGGGGCTCCCATACAAAAAACGTGTTTTTTTGTTTTTTTTACGATGGTACGGAACCCTTCGTGTGCGAGTCCGACTCGCACTTGGCCGGTTTTTATGATAAGCGCAGCATATGTGGTATGCCAGGACATCTTAAGGTGCCCGACGACGCCTATGAGATTTCGAACTTTCAGGGGGGCTGCTAAAACCATGCCGGCCTGCCAGGTTGTGGTTTCGTGGAAATACCTCGGAAGAGAGTTCATTGTTTACCGACCCTCTAGATAAAAATAATCTAGAGGTTGGGTGGGTTATTATATACCTTGGAATGTCACATACATACATAGTATAATCGACCGTGAAGCAAGGACACATTAATTAAAGAAAGAGCCCAGTAAAAAGAACTACTTTACGATAATAATACGAAGGCTGGACCCGAACCAGCAAAACATACCATTCGCGGATATAGCGTCTACCAATTTTG
Organism: Incurvaria masculella; assembly: GCA_946894095.1. Lineage (NCBI taxonomy): Eukaryota > Metazoa > Arthropoda > Insecta > Lepidoptera > Incurvariidae > Incurvaria > Incurvaria masculella. The sequence goes on along the minus strand of OX335666.2, from coordinate 16,399,549 downwards.
CCACCGGCTGCATACCCATAATTTGGAATTCCCTACAGTCCCTTCTCCCGTAATCAATGCCTCCTACTTACACAGTTTTTAAGATTATACCTACATACATTTACTTAACGCTTCATCTGCGTTCTCTAGTAAGTGGTAGTAGTACTAGTAGTAGTAGTAGTAGTTTAGTAAGAATCCGTTCTTTTTACTGGGCTCTTTCTTTAATTAATGTGTCGCGGTCGATTATACATACATATATGTCACATTCCTTGGAATAAGCGACGTATTTGCTTAGTACGAAAAGGTATATTTACTTTTCTTATATACCTTATTTAAGTACGTTCTTATTTGCCTATTTCGTGTCATCTGATATCGCTTTGTGGATAAATACCAAGAAATGTTTTTGCGTTGATCTATTTGTTTCTTTATAATTCTATTACCTTGTCTAGAAATCCTGATTCGTAATTTAATATGTCACTAGATATGGATAGCCCTTACTCTCATGATATTAGCACAACACACCACTTGTGAACTAGGCGCCAAGGCAGGACCTTCCTCACATTACACGGCTGCATTGAACTGGTTGGAAAACTAGGACAATTTTTTTGCCGCTTCGACCAACATTCGTGCAATGCCAACAGGACTATCCAACGAAGTGCCAACCCGGAGAAGATTAACCTAAGTACCTGTGCATTGTTTTACAGGTGCTACTGTTTTACGTGGAATCCACGCACTTCTGAAGGCGCTACGCCCTAAGGAGTAATCCATACTTAGTTGGAATAGATTTTTCGTCCAGCCCCCACACGACTCCTGCTAGGAGCCGGAATTCTTGCAAGTACGATCCGCAAAATGATTTTAGAAAAGTTTATAATTCCTCTTCAAGGGCAGTACGAGTCCTGTTCACCCACCGCCTTACACGACAAATGGCTGTTTCATCATAAAAATATCAGAAAAACTAATATTGTAAGCAAAAATATAACAAACAAGAAACAAACAAAGGAAAGGGTAAAAAGAACCCGTCAATTATTTTTATTAGTTTTCGTGTAGACAGGCTGCAGGTTTATTAGATTTATAAAAATATTAGTTATAGCATTTCCAAACTACAATAAAATTTAGGGCAAATATATATAAAATAAATTTACATATATAATATTCTGAATAATGTATTCCACAATTCTTGAAGAAGTCTCCTATTAAAAAATACAATCAGCCTAAAGACCCCGCGAAGCGAGCACGGTCAAATGAAACGCTTTCATTTGTGGCTAAACGAGACGACACGCCGACACAAAACATTTTCTGAGCAAGAATGACAAGCCCCCCTCACCTCCACCCTCCCACCGTACACCCCGCCAGCGACGCCCCGCCGCGCCCCCCCCCCCCCCCCCCCGTCCCGGAGTCATTCCAATTTGTCACGAAAGCAAATATTGCTGTAGGTTGCTCGTTTGACATTATTTATTTGTGATCACGTTTTCTCTCGCCCGACGCGCAACAGGCTGGATGTAGCCTGAAGGAGTAACAGAGCAAACCCACTTTGTAAGTACCTACTTAAGATGATTACATTATCTGTAATTTCTTATTGGTTGGTTTTTGCTACTATGGAAAATCCGGAAATATTGAATTTGAGCTAATTTAAATTTTATATATTTTTTTGCAATTACCCTACGTCATGGCAATATCAAAATTAAAACCAGATGTAATCTCAAATAATAATAAACCCGTATATAAGAAATTAATAAAATTAACTGATGAGTGAATAATATGTATATATGAATAAAAAAATAGAATGATTATTGGCTCTCTGAGGTATAGACCTCGGGAGTGTCTGCATAGCTTGGAACTAAATAAAAGTTCACCGCGCGCCTTAAAACAAAATCCTATATTTTTTCTTGTATTTTGCTCACTAGGTACTTACCTAACGCTTTAGGTCTTGTCCTAAAACACATTTTTTGTGACATTTTTGGACATTGTACTGGCTCTACAAAAAAGTTCCATATAAAAATTTAACCAGCTATTTTATTTGATTATAATATTGTTTGTTATTTTTCTCACTGATTTAACTACTTTAGGTCTTAATTTAGAAAAAAACCTATTTTTGAAAAAATTTCGCTCCGCTATTTTGAAAAATGTATAAAAACTCTACCGACAAAATATCGTTTGAGCAATGCGACCTCTAAGGTTGAACAGCCGGACAGTCGGACAGACATGAAAGCATTTTTGCTCATACATGTAAGCCTTTATCATTACTAAAGTGCTGAATATGTTGTACTGGTATTCATTTCCAGATAGTAAGAAAGGCCCCTTAGTCAATGGTTACGTGCAGATTATGCTAATCAGCAAATGGTGAAAGAGACCTCTTAGTATTTACGCCATCGCTATTTCCCTCAGAAGCTTCATCAAAGACAGCCCATATTATGTGGAGTCAAACATAATTTCCAAGTATTTCTTTGCAATTTGCATATTTTTCCGAAACGTGTTTATCAGCGAATTCGTCCGTGCAGCTTTGTACATATTCAAGGAAATATTTTGCAAGTTTATTGTCTCCATTTGAAGATTTTCTCGCCTATCTCTTCTTCTCTTCTTCTATATCAAAAATTTTGGCAGCTGGAAAAGCTTTACAGCGCATTTTCCAGTAGTGGATTTTTCTGAAAATAATTCCCTAACTAAAACTTTAATATTATTATTGTTTTTTTTTTTTTTTTTTATGTGACTGGACATGGATGGCTAATACCACAAGTTCTGTTCATGGTATTAGCCCAACACACCACATGGGAACTAGGTGCCATGCCAGGACCTTCCTTATATTGCACGGCTACATTGAACTGGATGGAAAACACGGACAATTTTCATTGCCGCTTCGACCATCGTTCATCCAATGCGATGGTACCAACCCGGGCGGGATAAACCCTACCACCTAGTAAGTAAGGAAGGGGACCTACAGCTTAACGTGGAATCCGAACCACGGCCAGCCTCTCTCAACGGTCGAATGGTCACCCATCCAAGACCAGACCGGACCCAGCGTTGCTTAACTTCGGAGAGCGATCGCCGAAGTGTCGCGCCACTGGGCCACCGAGGCTGATATTTTAAACTGAATAATTCATAAAAGCCATTGTATTTCCTAAAGATATCCGGGTTACGATGAAAGGAAACATTTTCGGTCTAAAACACATTTCAATATTTCAGAGCGTATTTTTGGATAGCCAAACCTAGGTTCCAGCCTACCAACTCCTGTATATTTTAGTTTTACTTTTATTCTCGTTTTACTAGCCATTTTGACTTTCAAGTTTTCCACTTAAGCTAGTTCTCGACCACGCAGGATGTCCGAATGAAATTACAGTACAGTACGGTAGGTTGGGTTTGGTTTAACCATTGAAAAATATACATCACTGTCTATTTAGCTTTACGGTATCATGTTGTCTACTGAAAATCTTATTGTTTTATAAATACAGGTTTAAAACCACATTTTTATTTCTCCACTACAGTTTTCTAGAGTATAGAGAGTGCTTATTATTGTTAAGCTATGTAAATATAAAATAACAATATAAGCAAACGACCGCCTTGACATCAATATTGATAAATTTATGTTTCAATTACTTTCATAAGAAACCGTTACCCAATAAAGATCTATATATATATAAATATAGGTCAGCTCGCGTAAATGAGATGAGGGATTTTTGTTTAGTTTTTACACAAAACTTATGTTTGACAATCTTGTCAAGACTCTGAAATTTTTCACGAGGCTATATTTTTTTCATAAGCAACGTTTTTCTTATACGTTCGTAGTCGTCTGGAGAATTCTTCTCAGGTACAGAGCGGCTTCAGAACATATTTATCAAGCGTCCGTGATTCTACCGCAAATGTAATTATAAAACATAACTTGACCTTATAATACCGAAAAATATTGTTTGAAACATTCATCGATTGTAAGAAAAAAACAAAGATTCACTTTGTTTATATAATGTAGTTTTTGTGTAAACATATACCACAACTTAAAAAAAATACATAACGAGTCAGGCGGTTAGTCTACAAGAATACTGGTTTGTTATATGACATTCAATGGACATTTGCTTTTCGAAGCGAATGTTTGGCGCTTGGTAAACACATGTCCATTTCTTTTTTAACGTAGGTTCAACTGAAAACATTGAATTACATAAATGAACAAACATAAATTGTTGTAACCTATGCATTTAATTTCATATGAATCATAATAGTCATAGTGTTCGCTGGCATTACTACTATGTATTACGTTTATCTCTATTTTGGAGCAATTTTTCGTTGCGCACCGGGCGTTATATTCATTAGTTTTAATCTTACTTAACAGCAATTGTGACTTTGATAAATCTTAGTTATTTCTCTTCTATTGCGTAGACTCGAAATTGGTGCTTTCGTCGGCTTTACCAATATAAGAATAATGAGCTTGTAAGCATTTTTTGTTAGTTATTGTTAAAAATTTACAGTTAAGAATAAAATGGTTTTAGACATAAATAAATAACTCTGATGGTGACTCCGCAACGCAAAACGATCAATCTAACTTTACGTCAAAGTTAAACTTCGAACCTTTTAAGAGCACCTTTTAAGAGGCCAGAGAGGTTACATTTTTCTTAACTTTTTCATAAATCAAAAAGGAAGATATCATTACCAATTTCTGGAGATTGCCACAAGGCTAAAGTCATTCCAATAAAAACAAAATACGGACTCAGAAAAATGTGTCAGTGCAGTCAACATTTAATACTGACTGCACAATTTAACTTAAATTATAAGCCAGTTCAATAAAGAAACGATATAAAAATGGCGGCTGCTACTTGTCGAACTGCCGGTACGGTCAACATAATATTGTTACCACGTATACAAATATGTTGTTAGGTTTTGTTATATTTATAATGTATAATATAATTCAACAGGTAGTGAAAAGTTTAATAAAACTGAGAGTCGTTTACGTGTATTTATTATGTATTAAAAGACATTTTTGCATTCCACTAGGTCTAGAAGATTTATCTGAACCAAGCAATCACCAAAAGACTGTCGTGAAGTCACAGGAAATCTAAGCTTTGAACATTTTAAGAAATGCATCCTTTGTCTATTGGCTAAGGCACACTTTTGCAGGGCGCCTCCCATTATAATAGCGAAATCATCTTCCAGGCTCTAACGTTTCCCTACCCCTACAGGTTATCAAATTTTAATAAAAAAAAATTAATCACTTGACACAGCCTCATTCTATGTCCAGGTGTTTTTATTTTTTTGAGAATATTTGTGTTTTTCAGTAAAAAAAATTGAAAATGAACGTAAAGACAGACAACTTTTTTCCAAAGTTTATTAGACAAATTTTCCTATTTAATTTTTTTTTTAAAAGTACAGAGGTAGATTTCGACAATATATCATTAAGTAAAACATTAAGAGCATGTAAACAGATATCGCCCGTAGTGTTGTGAATTGATAGGGTAATGACACACAATTTCACGTGTGACACTCCAAAGAATCTTCTCGGAGTTTCGAGAAGTCATAGTTCTGTTCAGTTCAACCAGTAAAACACATCACCGAACCAACAACGCAACTGAGTACATAATATATAACTGTGCGCTCTGAATTGATATTTTGTTTTGCAGGCCGTACCGCATATTGTGAGTATAGACAGCGATATAGTGGGAGCGAGAGAGCATGCGATTTGCAAGTAGCAGCCGCCATTTCTAAATCGTTTCTTTATTGAGCCAGGTTATAAGAGAGTTTGTTAAAACAGTAATTTAACTATATTTGTCTACATGAATTGTGTTGTTTTATTACATTCATAGGTAGGTAACCTACACTTAAACATGTCAAGAATCGTCTATGGAATGGTCTATGTCAAAAATATAAATGTCGCATACTCTATTTCCATGCACGTAACAACTGGCAAACATATTTTGCCAGTCACAAAATAAGTTTAAAACTTAAGTAGTTGATTAATCAATGCCACCGCTCGCAAGAAAAACATAAGGAGAAACGTAAAAAATAAATATAAAAAAACCAAAGATAAAAATAAACAATAATTATGATTCTGAATTATATTGAACTCAACCTAAATCTGGTGTATAGTGCCATCGTCAATGTAATACTAGTCAAAATTATTTTACGAACCTAATCCTTAAACTAGAAGTCCATACAAGCACATAATCTTAACTAGTGTAAAGTACCTACATAATACTCTTGTACGTTTCTTTGATGTGCCTAAAAATATATTATGGATAACATAGATTATGGAATTCTAACAAGCTTCGTACAATTTAATATCAGTCGAATATCATGCTTGAAATGGCGCGTGTATAAGGTAGATGACAATGTTAATAATGTGAAAAATAATGGATATCCAACTTATCAATAAATGTGTCCATACTCAACTGCTGCAAATGTAAGATTGAATTCGCACATCTTAGAATTCTGTGTTAAGGAATCAGATATGTTTCAGTCGAGAAAACCGGTTTAATAGTGGGTGTCAAACTTAGATGGAAAAGGAATTCCATTTTTCATCCACATAAGGTGTCAAAGCAATTTTCTGGGCGGAAAACCAAAAAGACAGTACTTCGCAGCCATGGAGGTAAAGAAATAACTCCATGTTCGCAGCCTGTCCATCGAGGAAATCGCTTAGGCAACCGCTACAAAAGCTGTTCTCTCCACTGAATGATTCCCGATTCCTGAGCACGGAATTCTACGAATTGGCCTACCTACTGTGGGAGGAGCGGCGCGCTGCGTCTTGGGCCGCGCGATGTTACACCAAATCACTGGGGAGTGAGACACGCCTGAGACAAGATACATGGAAACGATATAGGTACCTGCATAAAGTTTTTACCCAATAATTGAGTGATTTAACAGAAAGCACGCTCTATACCATTTTCCCTTTCATTTCAATATACTCGTATTGACGTGGAGAAATTCCTTTGACAACGAACAGTGCAAAGCAATTATTCGGCAGCTAGGACCCGATGGCCCGCGTTCCACGCGAGCACCTTTTGTTGCACAGCCCCGCGCCTCACTACAATGCGATCGGTTTCCCCCGACAAAGCACATCATTACCATGAGTTCATAGTGACCATTGCTTCGTGTGTCGTAATATATTGGAATTGTAGGCGGATACATAAACGCATTTCACGCTAACCTAACGTAACCTAGGAGTGAGGAATCTTAACAGTTTTACATTGAATTCGAAGCACGAACGACGAAAGTCCGTCGTTTCTTACGACGAGCATGAAAGAAATGCAGTTGGAGCAATTGTTTTTTAGGGTTCCGTACCCAAAGGGTGAAAACGGAACCCTATTACTAAGCCTCCGCTGTCCGTCTGTCCGTCCGTCTGTCACAGGGCTGCATCTCATGAACCGTAATAGGTAGGCAGGTGAAATTTTCACAGAGTGTGTATTTATTTTGCCGCTATAACAACAGGTACAATATGTATAACTATATATATTGATATATAGTTATATACATAATAAATATATATAACAATAAGAAAATAATAATAAATAAAAATAAATAATTGAAAGACACAAAACTGATACCCCCCCCCCCGACGACCGTTTGAATAATGCACCCGTGAAGGTGAAACCACCACGAAAACGAAATCGACCCGAGCCTAGCCGGAAACGTAATTTTTTTTTAATGTAATACATGTATTCAGTTCTTCAGTAATATATTTTAAAAAATCAGTAATAATAAGGCATTATAAGATTGCCATCGTCCACTCTCCATCAGTCGTTATTTTGTAAGCATATTTAGTCGTATAACTAGTCATCATACAGCAAGCACTTGCATGATGAATTGGTTGTTGATGGCATTAACTGATTGCTCAACAACAGTCCTGGTATTCTTGGATGTAACAGCCGGAATGAAAAACACACTATGTTACGAATATCCGTACACCTAAAAAGTAATATGAAGCTCGGCAGGCACACGCGGGGGTGGCAGAGCGCTGCAATCAGCAAATATTGTCGCGATCTAAACGTGGCCGTGAATGGCTAGGTGCACGTGCGGTATGTAGGTCAGCAGGTCTATTCCTGGCATTCAGTAATTAGGAATCAGTAATTATCAATCCTGAGTCTAGAAAACAGCTTTTATAGCGTTTGAAAAATGTTACGGCTTTTCACGCGGCAGGTAGAGATATTCTCCGACGTTTCGAGCTAATCATTCAGCTCGTTGTCAAGGAGGCATCCGCCGCGCTCGTGCGCAGCAGACGACTGAGGTGACCGCTAGGCTCGCCGTGGGCGTAAATCTTAGCTATGAGTGGGGGCGGAAGCGGAAATGTGTCTGGCTGCGGTCCGAACTTCAGACGGCAGGCAATATGAGCTGACAATATCGTCGCCGATATTATCGTTTCGTTGGCCTCTTCTAAGTGGCTGAATAAGTGGCGGCGGGTGCCTCCTTGACAACGGTCTGAATGATTAGCTCGAAACGTCGGAGAATATCTCTACCTGCCGCGTGAAAAGCCGTAACATTTTTCAAACATGTCTAACGACCGCGGTAACCTCAAAAGTATCATAAGCTTTTATAGCGATTTTCAAAGCGATTTTTTCGGCAGGTCACATTGAAGAACCTAGCACATCACGGCGGCGCGTCGCGTTTATGTAACTGTAATACACAGTCCCTCATGAAACCCACGCTCGACGATCTAAACGACCAATAAAATCTCGTTTTGTGCTGTTTCGTTACCGGCACTTGTGTACGTATGATTTTTTTAAATTACCTTTTAGAATGGAAAATTTGGTTTTAAACATTAGAAAAAGTTGTTTTTTTTTTATTGCCACATTAGATTTTTTAAGTAATGGATTGCCAAATTAAGGGGTAGGAAAATGTTAGGGCCCGTGAAACGATTTCACATTTTGAATCGCAGTTGGCGTGCAAAATTGTGCCTTGTTTCATGGGCTAAGAGATATTTTTTTCAAATTATCAAATCTGAGAGCCCTGTTGATTTCACGACATTCTTCAAAAATAAATACAGTAGTCCCCCGTTCTATTGGACATATTCTATTCTATTGCACTAGCTGAAGTACACGGCTCCGCTCGGATCAATGTCATTTGGACTGATATCGGGCCGAATTATTTCTTTGTACTGTATGAGTTCTCCATACAAACTTTCATCCCCTATTTCACCCCCTTCCAGTTTCATTTTGACTACACGGTATCCCTCTTCAAAGTCTGGGCTATCTCTATACAGAAGTACATCAAAATTGGTTGAGCTGTTTAGGTGTGAAACGCAACAAACAGTAAGAGTTACTTTCGCGTTAATATAAGTATGGAGGTATGGAAAAATCCGGCCAAGTGCGAGTCGGACTCGCAGACGAAGGGTTCCGTACCATCGTACAAGATTTAACGTACAACATATTATGTTTTTTGGATTAGGAAATATACATTTTAATTACTTTGAAATGTTACCTATTTGTTGTTATAGCGACAAATAAATACGCAACATTTCAGCTGCCTACACCTATTACGGTTCATGAGATACAGCCCTGTGACGGACGGACGGACGGAAGGACGGACAGCGGAGGCTTAGTAATAGGGTTCCATTGGCACCCTTTGGGTACGGAACCCTAAAAACTAAAGTGCTACGAAATCACATCTGAGTATCCTCCTAATATGGAGATGTTATGCTGTTTTGAATAAAAATGTGTGTCCAAATGGAATCATGTGTCGCTTTCTATCGAGCGAAGTTTCTTAAGCCTTGGAAATCAGAAGCGGAGATCAGCCATTTGGTGCGAATACGCTTGAAGTAATGTAGTGATTATATAATACATTTTGCTTGAGAAGTAACGTTCTTGGCCAATAATTATTGTATCTTAGGGAAGAGCGGAGCTTTTTAGGTCATGTGCGCATAGATATAGATGCATATAAATACTTGGACTTACGTCTTATAACTAAAGGTAAAAGGCTTGTAGTTGCATTAGGTTAACGAAATATGTTAATATTTTTATCAAGCTTGTACTGTGTTCATCTAAATTTTACATTGTCTCATTTATTAATTTTACACTACATTGTTCAGTTTCCTTGCTTCACTATTTTATTTTAAACATATTGTTGAATCGTAGACATAAACTTTCTTAGCTGACTACCTATAACTGTACACGCTGTGCCCACTACCTGTAGGATGATTCGTTCGTTTTTTATACTGTAAATGTGTTTATGATTGTGTAATACGGATTTATCCTGTATGTGAGCCATATTAATAAATAAATAAATAAATAAATAAAGGTTGTGTGTACATTAACATTAAATTTGTATGAAACGTTTCGACTTACCGTGTCCAATACGCGTGTATTGGTTGAACGCCGTGGTCAGCACGTAAAAATACCTACTTCAATTGGAACGATGTCAAGGAGTTTATTAATTATTATCTCTTTGTTTGCACTTAATCGGATTATGAAAATATTGAGAAAACGTTTTTGGTTCGAAATTCGTCGAAAGCAGGATTAGGGATAGCTCGGCGGTAGAGCAGTGGACATGCAATCCAAAGGTCACAGATTTGAATCCATGAAAAGTTTTTCTGATATTTTCAACACCTGAACACAATGCTTCAATGTTTTTATTTACACATTTGGACGAAATTATAGAACCAAAAATACACATTAGTATCACACAAAAGAGACTCTCATTGAAACACACAGGCGTTAAACAAATATGACAATGGAATATTGAGAATGAAATAAGCAGTGAGAACACCTGCGTCCAAACCTCACATTTAAAATGCAGATTGGCTTTTATTTTTCATTATTAAAACAACTCGTCTTAATTTAAAAACAAATAGGTATCCGGAACCCTACATCTCTCTCGGAGCGCAGAGGGATCCTGCCCCAGATAGGGTTACCATATGTAAAATTGGATGTTTCAAAACGGACCTGACATTATTGAAGAAAAAATAGCCGAGGTGTTGAAGAGAATAAATGAAAACCCGCCAAGTGCGAGTCGGACTCGCACACAAAGGATTCCGTACCATCGTACACGTTCCACACCAACGCTCGTCCTAGCTCGAACGAGGCGGCGATTTGAAACCATGACCTCTGGTATGGAGGCAAGTCCCTCGCCCCTGAACTACAACCCTTTTTAACCGACTTCGAAAAAAAGGAGGAGGTTCTCAATTCGTCGGAATCTTTTTTTTTCTCTTTTTTTTATATTTGAAATTCCGGTGTACGTGTGTTCTTAATTATTCTCCAATTAAACGGCTTGACCAATTATTTATGAAATATTTCTATGCTTATCTGGATAGTTGCCGCGCTAAATGGCATATCTCCTTCATTTGAACTGAGGTAACAGGAGCCCTAGAAGCGGCATAGCAATGCAGGTCCCAATTAGCGCCCCCTATGTTTGGCCGCAGCGCGCCGCGCATCAAGGACGCGGTCACCTTGAGCTAACGAGCCCGCGCGAGGACTGGGTAATGAGAGACTTTAAAATTTCTTCTCCGGTGATTGCGGCTAGGACCGAAAAGGAAATTTAATGCTTATAGACACATAGCAAAGAATATATAAATTCCTATCTAAAAAGATACACGAAGGGAGTAATCGTTTTGTGCTACTTATGTAGTATCCGGAAATTTGGTATACTTTTATTTTTTTATGAAAATTCGGCTTAATAAAAAAACTTAGAATATTCCTCAATGTTGATGTGGTTCCCTTTAAAGCAATGTCGGAAATAATACACTTCTTCCAGCGTATTTTCCAATTTTCATAGCATTTCTGGAACGCAATTTTCGATCTTTATCTCGTGTATGTTCGCGAGACGTCGCGCTTTCAAAGTTCGCCTTGGGTACATGAAATAGTCGCACAGAGCGAAGTCGGGTGAATATGGTAACTGAGACACCAATGCGGTCTGGTATTCGTAAAAAAATCGCACACAAGCTGCAAGGCGTAATCGGGCATGATTGATATCTGTGCGATTGGAACAAGTATTTTTTCCACAATTCTGTTTTTTTTTGTTTGAGGATGGCCTTACGCGCAAAACTTTTGTTATACTCCTTTTCCCCAGCTTCCCATGAAAGATGTTGATAGCAATTCGTGGTAAACAAAATCCCATTGTAATCAAAACTTGACGTGTTTGTCATTCTGGAGTCATCCATTGGGATCATACCACAGAATAAGTAAGAGTTTGTTTCCATCAGCGGTCTCTAAGATTCCAACTACGGCGCTGCATTGAATTTTATTTTTAATTCAACATTTACTACAAACTCCTTCTTCTGCCGATTTCACTCTAGAAAAATCAGGACAAATCGCTGATCACAATTAAACGCATCTTAAGAGTTTATCAAGAACCAAGTACGGATTCAAAATGGCCGTAAATGTGAATATTAATTACATAGGCGCAATAATTGTTTCCGGAACTGGCTTCTCTTATAAACAATATTTATAAAGTAATCAAATATTTTAAAAAGGAACTCTTTGGTTAATTTGTGAAGTCATTTACAAAATGTATGTTCGTATTCGTAGTATCATTTTCTAGGATTTTAAGTGCAATTGGAAATTAAAAGAGTCTCGCTCGGCTTCAAACTGCTTTTAGCGACAAAGCACCATGCAGCTGTAGCTGATTTTCCGAATATCAAGCATCTCGCTCTCAGTGTATCCCACACAATTAGACTGGGGCTCAAAAAACGGAGCTTTTGAGCGCCTTTAAAAATTGACCGGAACAGTCCCGACCCGACCTAGTGATTTTTTCTGTTCCTAAAAATTAAAAACTAACTACGCGGTGAACGATTTTTATCACCAGAAAAGACTGTCGAAGAGTATGACAAACGTGTTACCGAGGTCATCAAGGAGGTTAATGTCTTCAAATTTGGTTGATTCGTATAAAAGAGTGCATTTACGCTAAGTTAAAACATTTTAAGGAACAATAAATTCATTGATTACCTTTCTTTTGCATTCCGGATTATAGTTCGCCTCACGTATTAACATGTATATGTAATCCTACGAAAAAAAGCTTCTTAAAATGGCGTACTTAAATTAGAAACCTCCTCTTACACCCTGTACCTATAGTTCTGTTTCATGACGTGCAAGAACCATCAAAACATTAAAATTACCAAAAGTGTACCGTATTATTACTTATACTTATTTTTTTATCTATTATCCGTCTTATTGAATTAATCCTTTTGGTGAATCAGTGTTGGCTAGTAGTAGAATTAGGCATAGGATGTTTGCACAGACCGATTATGACAATGGACCTGCGAATTATTATTATTTTCATTTTAGAACGAGGAGTTTTCATCTCAGAATCGACTTCCTGCCGAGGTATTCCCTCAAAGTACAACCTTGGGGTCCTTCAAACATGGTGTGTACACCTGGCCGGCAGGCACGGTTTTCGCTATACGAACTAATACGGCAAATTAAATAAAAGCTTACTATATTTGGGAACACTGAGATTGCCAGTATTATTTCGTTGTTCGTCGGAAGCAACAGGCCAATGGGGCATTATGTTCTACGTTTTGTACACTTTTCGTGCAATAAATGTTTTTAATATTTTAGATTTTTGGAAATTTTAGAAGAAACGGAATTGTAGTCCCCATTAGTCACAAAAAATGGCAAAATTAAAGAAACTTCGCATGTACATAGTAGCGTTAGTTATTTGGTCACAGCAAGGCTGATAAGTAAAACTATGTTACTTGCGAACTAAGTCCATCCTATTTAGAGATTTCAACGTCATTTGCAGGCTGCGATATGAAATTGTATTTTCGGTTGCGGCCGGAACGATGGCTTTGTTAGGGTGCGTTTAATCTAGCTGAAATTCGTGACAATATTTGTGTGCACACACAAACAACCTCTCACCCCAAACGCATATACCGTCTCCGTTCGGTCGTGGGTAAAAACAGAGTCCAATTATTTCAGTCTGAAGGATCCGATGACGGTTGACTTCGGCCCTTGGTCTCCTGACATTTTTTTTATGCATCCTAACATGGATGGCTAATACCACACAACTACCGTTATTATATTAGCCCAATATACCAGATTCCCGAAGGAATTATGTGCCATGCCAGGACCTTCCCTTTATGAGCACGGCTACATTGGACTGGATGGAAAACACGGTCAATTTTTCATTGCCGCTTCGAACATCTTTTCTTCAATGCGATGGTACCGTACCAACCTGGGCGAGTTTAAACCCTACCACCTAGTAGGGGAAGGAGACCTACAGTTTTACAAGGGTTCCGAACCATGGAGCAGCTCGCTTTCGTGACAAAATGCACTTATCCAACTCAGAATGAGAAACAAAATGGTGCATGGGGGATTTGAACTCAGACCTCTGGTAGGCTAGGCAAGTCCCCGCGCCACTAGGCTACGAGCCTCTCAAATCAGGCTACGACTCATATTGGCTAGGCTAGCTGCAAGGGTGTACAATGACGTATACTCCATGAACAGCGAGAGTCCTTAGTAGCTGGCCTTGTGCAGGGCACAGGGCAAGTAAGCTCTCTCGGAGCGCCATCTCCGGTACCCGTTAGGAGAACAAAAAGTGCACAGCTAATGGTGCGCCGGCCGATCCAGCCAAGTCGGAATGGAATGGACAGGCGTGCGGATGTGTATCGGGAAGTTTGAGCGTGCCAAGCGAATATATTACCGTTAGTCATAAGTACAGGATATGGTACCAATCTAGAGAACAGGACCTCGTCCACGTAGGACGGAAAGACCTACAGAGCTATAGGCTCCGCAAGCGTTTTAAGGCATTACTAGTGGGAATAGTGGCTCCCTTTGCTATAACCTAATCGGTCGGTAATTGGGAACCGTCAACTGGGAACCTCAGATAATTAATAACCGTAGGGAAGTAATTTCAGGAAAACGTGTCCTGACTTCAGGACTGCTCCTAAAATACATGTGTTAGGTGTTGAAATGCAAACAGAATCGAGGTCGCTGCTGAGACTCAAATCCAATTATTGGGACTTGAGACGATTCATAAGTCTTCCGACAGGAAATTTTGGCATAAAGTACATGGAAGAAACGTCAAAGTTGGCAGTCGGAAGACTTGAGAAAAGTCTCAATACCCAAGAACTGTCTTTGAATCTCAACAGGGTTGTTACACCTTTTAGAAGCATCGCTAACGCTATTTACCAGTACGTATAAGTCTTTTTACATGTGTTTAGGGGCACGCTCGAAAAATAATTTTACAAAAACCGGCGAACTGCGAGTCGGACTCGCACACGAAGGGTTCCGTACCATCGTAAAAAAAACAAAAAAAAACACGTTTTTTGTATGGGAGCCCCCTTTAATTTTAATCTTACCTATTTGTTATTATAGCGGCAAAATAAATACACACTCTGTGAAAGTTTCAGCTGTCTACCTGTTACGGTTACTGAGATACAGCCCTGTGACAGACGGACGGACGGACAGCGGAGGCTTAGTAATAGGGTTCCGTTTTCACCCTTTGGGTACGGAACCCTAAAAACCGGTCGACAGCGCGACGAGACGCAATGTGTCTCATTGAACTGTCGGCCGCGCTACGTCGCATGGGCTCCTCATTAATCTTACAGAATAGTTACTAGTGCCATCGCATTACGGAGGTATGCATAAATTATCTTCTTAAGGCTCCAACTGACTGTTGCATGCGCGTGAAAATCGAGCGCGACGAAGCGAAATTTAGGTTTTTGACCTGTAAAGTCTACTATCTAAATTGAATTAATATATGTTTCACGCTTATTCACTAGATAAATATGTGATCTTGTATCTTGTGTAATCCTTTATAGTTTCCAAGCGCCGGTTTGAAAACCTATAAAAACCTAGTAAATAAGTGTTTACAAATATATTTTATATTAATAATATAAGGAACTCATTAAAACTGTTTTAGGGTCATACACTAGATAATTGTCTGAACCTTGATATTTCGATTTTTCTACGGGTGTTTATTCTTAACCGACACCGACGCTGAGATAACATAAAAATAAATCCAAAATATAGGAGGTCAGCGTCATATGGAGCCTTAACTCATCTAGTAGGAAATGGCGGAAGTGGCGACCAATACTTATCCGTAGAGCGGCGGCGGCGTAGCCACGCTTAGTTACTGAAGTTAGTACAGTACACGGCCGAAAATAATGCACAACGGACGTTGGGAAGAGATAATCGGCTAGTTTAGGCTTCGTAAAGAGTCGTACCCCTCGCACATAGTACACATTACTGAGTGACAGCATGTGACAGCGACGACGCTCTACTCTGCCGATTACTGTACGCTTACGAATTTGGGAAATTGGGAACATGGTTTTTTTTTTTTTTATGCAACCTGACATGGATGGCTAATACCACACAACTACCGTTATGATATTAGCCCAATACACCTCATTCCCGAAGGAATTTGGTGCCATGCCAGGACCTTCCCTTTATGAGCACGGCTACATTGAACTGGATGGAAAACACGGACAATTTTTCATTGCCGCTTCGACCATCTTTTCATCCAATGCGATGGTACCAACCCGGGCGGGCTTAAACCCTACCATCTAGTAGGGGAAGGGGACCTACAGTTTTACATGGATTCCGAACCATGGAGCAGCTCGCATTCGTAACGAAATGCACTTATCGAACTCGGAAAGAGAAAGACAGTGGTGCATGTCGGTATTGAACCCAGGTCTCTGGTACGCTAGGCCAGTCCCCGCGCCACTAGGCTACGAGCCGCGCCACTAGGCTACGAGAATGTTCGTTCTGTGTAGTATGAGCGGCTCGTAGCCTAGTGGTGAGGGGACTGGCCTAGCGTACCAGAGGCCCGGGTTCAATACCAACTTGCACAGTATAAGATTTAACAAAACAAAATCACGTTTTTTTATATTTTTAAATTTTACCTATTGGTTGTTATAGTGACAAAATAAATACACACTCTGTAAACATATCAGTTGCCTGCCTATTACGGTTCTCGAGATACATCCCTGTGACAGACGGACGGACGGACAACGGAGGCTTAGTAATAGGGTTCCGTTTTCCCCCTAAAAAGTGACTACTCTGCCTACTCTGCCTAAACGGATGAGTTTCGTCGCCCCCGGAGACTCGATGTCTCCATTGAGCCTCCGGCAAAGAATATCCGGTGAAACAGTACTAGGACAAAGAACACGCACCTGGCTGGCCCCAGACAGTCGCGACGTCCAGTTTGAAGGTACCGAGCAGCTTGTTCGGCCTCAGGATATTCCGGGATTGCAGCACCTGCGCAATCCCAGACGAACATTTAAGGAAACATTCAAAATATTTAACACTTACAACCGTAGTTTTAGAATGTAAAGATATACAGAGTAAACTGACCGATGAGACCAAAATCGTTTCATCCAAAATGTACAGAAATTTCTTTTTTAACTTATTTTTTTTGTAAATCGTTATGTAACTTCAAAATAATGATCTGAAGTTATGCTTTAAGTTTTACTTTGAAATATTGATACTTTGAAAAGTTGAGAAATTTAATCGACAAAGAATCAGAGGGTCACCCCTTACTTACCATAAAAATAGGGTTTTTTCCGGGTTTTTTATTTTTTTGTTTTTGTGTTTTATTTTCGTTCGATTAACATTTTTTTTTAAGGAAACTAGAGAAATCATAAAGATTTCACCTAAAAACATTTCACATTCCATGAGCGCGACTCCAATGTACTGCTAACGATTTCAGAAATTGTCTCATCGGGAAGTTTTGTTCCACCTCCCTCTAACTCGCGGTAGTGGTACTTGAGTTGATGTCTCACTCCCACACTTTGTTCGTCTTGTAAACACAGCGCGCTATTCTAGGTTAGCTTACAACACGGGCGAATTAACATGAGACACCGGACTCAGGTGACTTTTAATGGATTGTTTATCGGATAGCTCGGAAGCAAAGGAATAACTCGGAGACTTTAAAATGCAAAAACACAACCAGGGCAGCGGGAAGATGATCAAATTCCGAGCCAGTTAAAATGTTAACTCGTACAGGCTATACGTACCTACATACTATTAATTTTAATTTTTAATCAATAATACTTTAATAATACTCTCACTCAGCTACTGCAGTAAATATTTGGTCTAACCTACATACATATATCTCTCACATAAAAAAGCCGCTCACCATTTTATAAAGAGCTGCCAGTTTCATCTTATTTTAATAACATTTTAAAGTATTTATTTAAAGTATCATATATATCTCTGAAACTTTAATATAGTCTATGACACGCGTCATGTTGGTATTCGAACGCATCGCAATCTACCAATCTGTCATGTTAAAATTGTATTGTGTCATGTCCCTGGAACTTCTGGTCCTAGACCCAAAATGTTAGTATGACTTAATTTAAAGGTTTCATGGAGACATATTTGATCGTGTCACGTCTCTGGAATCTCTGGACCTAGACTCAAACGAAATCAGGAATATGCGTGTCGGGTTTCCCGCTTACTTTTTATTTGCATGAACATATTTAATGTAAATGTTATGGTTAAAGCCCGATGTTGGTTAAAGTCCGAAATATTTTTTTCCTTGAAGGTAAATACAATTTTGAAGATTGCCCGAGCCGATTGCACTAATTTCGAGTATATGGTAAGAAAATGTTTTTTAATTTTTTTCACACAAAATTAAAATTCATGCAAAAAAAAAACATTTTAAAATTATATTTTTTTTCTTGGCATCGACTCCTAATTAGTGCACTCAACATGAGTATATGTGCAGTAATCAAATAAGATTAAAGGAAAACATATTTTCGGAATTTAACCAACATCGGCCATTAACCGTAACATATATAAAAACAAAATACGAGTATTTTATTGTATTCCAATGTTATTTAATTTTTCAACAAAAAATACCCAACCTTCCGATATGACAACAAGATGAAAATGTGCTATTATTTTACATTCGAGAAATGATAACGCCGTACCACATTATTATGAACGGATTCTGTCGCTCACAACCTCCACTGCCAATTAGGCCTACACATGAACGAACACATAACGCTGCATTTAGCGGGGTTGCACTGTGCGGATTTTAGTAAGAATTTTCAAAAACAAGGAACCGAAAACTATATTTTATTTGGAATTTAGGAGCACATTTTAATAAGGTCACAAAAGGTAGCATAATATGTCCTTCTCCAAGACTTTCTCTAAACCGTTTTTTTTTCAAAATTGGTTTACTGGTTTAGGCGGGAAAACGCAACTGAAAGACAGAGTTACTTTCACATTTGTAATATTAGTATGAATTAGTATTGGTTAACAATATTGGCCAATATGTTTTATTGCAGCTTATTTCAGACGACGCAACAATAAAATAAATACTTTGAAATGAAACCGATCAATTTATTACATTATACAATTAAAATGATATTAAAGCTTAGAAATATTATCACTTTTTAACACGGATCAATGTGTTTTAGGGTCGGCCCTCCTGCTACCCAATCCTGTCCTTCCCAGGGCTCCTCGTAGATCCAGAACCGCTCCTATCATCCGATCCGCATGCATTCGAAAGGAACTTGCGCCGGACACAATAGACAACAAAACCAGATAAACTGTCGATCTATTTAAATTAAATTGTTTCATGCTTAACAAAACATTTTGTCTTTCATATTTTTTGTAAAGGTCATTACCAAATATTTTAAAACATATAAGATTTGAACTATTAAAGTTTTTTGAGTTAATAATTATTTTGTATCAGATTATTATTTTATATCATTTACTATAAATAAGTATATTCGATTAAATAATTGAAAACAAAAATCAAGCATCACAATTTCCCGGATTATTTTTTCCCATTTATGTAAATATTAATAAATTCCGAAGAAAAAAGTTGGGGACACTTTTTATTGGAAATCTAAATATTTTACTGAATATTATTGTGAATTTCGGACGCAGAAATACACACTGTAGAATTGTCATAATAAAATCCGTAGGTTCTACGAAGTGGGTACACCATGTGAAGAAAGGGATTAGGGGGCAAGCTGCATAACGCTGTCCTTCCGCTCAACGTGGAACAGGCAAGGATGAACCCATTCATAGTCTATATTACGAAACTAAGAACCAACCGTTGTTCTTATTTTTGGTTGTCTAGATCCTTTATCTACAGGGTGGTACAAATGGGCTCTCTCTGCCGAAGCGATTTCCCCCAAAGTACAACCCCCTTAAACATGGAGTGAAAAAACACCTGGCCGTCCGGAATGGTTTTTTTTTATTTTAAGCGCGGCATATGGCGTACGCCAAACCCCTAAAGGTGCCCGACGACGCCCATGGGTCTTCGAACATTCAGGGGCGCTGCGAAAACCATGCCGGTCAGCCAGGTGATTTTTCACACCGAGTTTGAAGGACCGCAGGTCGTAGTTTGGGGAAATACCTCGGAAGTGAGTTCATTCCATTGTTTACCGACCCCCTGAGCGTGTTTTCGGAGCCCCCCTGAAAGTCCGAAAGGCCATGGCCTTCGTCGGATTCCTTACAAGGTCCCGGCGTACGCCGTGCCGCACTTAACATAAAAAAGGGCTCTTCAAAGTTTTCAAAGCATCGAACTGTGGGTACGACACGTGTCCACGCGTCTGGAACATTTAAAGAGCGGAGAGCTGCAAACAACCGGCAATCAAACGCAAGCGCGGATCCATTGCAACCATTGTCCCGCCTCTCTCTGAGTTCGCGCCTGATCAAACATGCACCACTTACTAGGCGCTATTAATTTTATTCGCGTCGTTCGTCGAAGAAGAGAGAGGCTTCTGCAAAACTTCGAGGCCACGCGAGCATAGGGGGGGGGGGGCTTTATTACTCGTTGTAGAATAAATTATACTAAATATTACGCGAATTACTTTACTCTACCTTGTTAGATAAAAGGCCTAATTGCACTAAGGCTGAGTTACATATTCCGGTAACTTAAGCTCAAGTTAACGAAAAAAGTACACATTAGGTCACTTTTATACATTTTGTATCGACGAAATAATATTCCAGACATTCGCTATTAAAGGTTTGGGTCAGTTTGATGTCGTTCTATTTGTGTCTATTTATCTTAACCTTAACAGCTTGGGTCTTCTTAGATGCTTTATATGCACCTAATATATGCACCTACGGCATATACGTATATTTATAAATACTAAAGCTGCTACACACGAGATAATTATGTTCATATGTGAGAGCGTGTCAGAGCCAGGAACTTAATTTCCTTTGACCCTACAGCTACTCTTACTATCTAATACCAGACTGATATTACCAGCCTCGGTGGTAAATAACAGCCATGGTTCAACGTGGAATGGGTGAGCTCGTTAGGAACACGTTGTACCGTGAATGCTTACGTGCATTGAAACGACGTGATCCAGACGTAAAGGCGCTAAAACAGGCTCTCAATGCAACCTCCAGATCCACTAAGAGAGAACTTGAAAGAGCATTATAGTGATAATTTGATCAGACACCCAACTGGAAGCCGTCAGTTCTGGTCTCTCAGATAATTAATAAATTAAGTGCAGTAGCCTATCATTTCAATCTCTTTTCGGTCAAAGAGGCGACCGATCTTTTCGCGGACTTCTTTGCACCTGGATTTTGGCGGTTCCATAACCGCCACACATTCCAAGGTGCAAATGATCTATACCAAAGACACAATCCCGCTAGGGAACTGTGCGGCTTAAGCTGTCGTCCTATATTGCAGTCCGGTGTTCCTGCGCTGGTGTTAAAGATACAAACGTTCACCATTAGATCCTGAATTATCACCTGTCCTTAACAACTTTTACTGCCTCATATTCTATTGAAATGAAAATGAAACGAAAAAATTCTTTATTTGCAAGCCTGCAAGCATGGTTCACAAAAAGGCGGAATTAATGCCATGAGGCATTCTCTGAAATTCAACCTTAGAGACGTAGGAGAGGTGCGGTGTGGCGGGCAAAAGAAAAAAATAAAAAACTAAAAACTAAAAAAATATTAAGTATCTTAAAAAATATTTTAAAATGAAATGGAAATATATATATTTTCATAAAATAATCGTACATAACATAGGCTTATAATGTATAGTACTTAATATTAACAGATAGATACATACAAATATTTACACATATAAATATATAAATATATACCTTTATATTCAATGCACAAAAGAAACAATGTGTCTCTTGAATCAGTAGGATCAGTAAAAGCAAATAACTACTGATTAAATAATACAAGTCAAAAATCGAGGAACAGACATTTGAGACGCTCTTTAAATATGTGAATAGAATAGGATATTCGTACATCAAGTGGAAGCTGGTTCCACATACGTGCAGCTCTAACAGTAAAAGAATCAGTGTAAAAAGAAGAATTATGTCCCGGAATAGCAAGAAGCAAATTAACAGTGGATCTGAGGGGTAAATCATGAGAACAGAGGGGTTCTATCCGAGCAGTGAGATATTTGGGAGCAGCCGGGTTATTCAACAAACCAAAGAGAAGGGAAAGTAGATGGGTATTTCTGCGTTTACGAATGTCAAGCCATTTAAGACTGGTGCGAAATTCAGATACATGATCAAACTTACGCAACCCATATATATATCTTATACACAAATTTAGCAGTCGGTCAAGTTTATTAAGTAGAGTTTCATTTAAATCTGGATAACATACGTCTGCATAATCGAGAATAGGAAGTAATAAGAAATTTACGTGCGTAATTTTAGTGCTGATGGGAATAAAATTTTGCAAACGCTTGAGAGAGTGCATGGAGCCAAATATCTTACGACTGACTATTGGATGTGTTCCTGTACCTAGGGAATCGGCAAACGTTAAGCCCGTGCCCAAAAAAGGTGATCAGATCCGGCCTGCAAGCTGGGATAAAATATGACTGGGTAGGAGAACCCCTGAAAAAAGTTTTTATGTGGTCACCAGAACTTTGCAAGACATGGATGAGTGTTTGTAGCACGAAGGGACACAGTTACTTCAGTAGAGACTAAGAAAAAAGTAGGCTGACAAAGTGACAAAAATCACGTTGTCAGAAAAAAATTGTTGAAGCATCAAAATAAGTTGTTACTATAACGAATCGAGCTTATTTCTCAGGACAGTTTTTATTTTGTCAATTGCTTTTTGTCATTGAAACAAAGTCGTATTTGTTACTGTAACAACTTTGGTCACTGTTTGTTAGTGTAACAAAGTGGAAGTTGCGAGCGCAACAATGTCTAGTATGTTTTGCTAGAATTACTTTGTTAGATTGTATATATGGTCAACAAAATAAAGGTTGTCGTTGCAACCAATTCACTATGACGGCTCTCCAGGGTTTCTTTGTTGGGCCAACAATATTTTTTTCTCAGTGCAGCTCTGACCTTACAGAGTACATCTTTGCATATTGACCACCAAATAGGGATTATCTTTCCACTTCGGCCGCCCAAAAAGTCGGAAGGCTCAGACAGGATGCGTCACTATTTCACGCAGGAGTATTCCGTGTAGTATTGTTCGCATTTATGAGAAAATTCATGGTTAAGGCCCTGGTACTAGCCAAATCGCGAAAAGCTGACGATTAGAACTCTAATTATTACAATATATGATTTCTTGTCTAGCGATCATCCTATTTTCATTAATGTATGTTTCTTTTTTCCATACAAAATAAATTGTTCAAACGGTGTATGCTTTAGAACTTTTTTGACTAAATGTAGAAATCTCAAAGCAAATGGAATAATTTGTGAATCCATATATGATGTTTCCATTTATATCTAAAGATCATCTTAATCTCAAATTTCTAATGTGAAAAATCTATTTTTTTAATATTATTAGTATTCAAATAAATGATGGAATCCAAAAATATTAACAATTCATTATCAGTCTGGAGTTTTAATTGGACTGAAAGTGGCGTTTAAGTACATATGATTGCATTTATTTAAAGGTACATTTGTATGGCGCGAGTAGTTGACTTGTCCTAGCGCCTTAATGACCTGCTTGGCTTCTTAGAGTACAGGTGCAGTGCGTCACATCTATGAACCGAACGATGAACTCGAGTTATTCCAGAATTTAGGGACGCTCCAACTGCGAGGGAATGCAGAAAAAATCCCTGTGTTTTATCGCCAGTTCCACGGGGGAGAATTCTCTTCGGAGCTGCATAACGCCATCCGGCAACAGGCGGGGTATGCATGCATTTACCTGTACCACTTACAACGTGGGTCCTTTATACATGTTACTGGCCGGCCGGGATAGTTTTCGCATCCGCCCGAGAAAGTTTGAAAGCGGATGGACTTCAAGGCCTGGCATACGCCATTAGCCGCGCGCTATACGTACAATATAAATATTCATTGTGTGTGTTCTGTAAGTTTGAAATACTTTTTACGGACACATGTTGCAATAATAGATTAATATGTAAACCCCATATAGTCGCACGTGCCGGTAAATTTAATTCAGCATATGCCATAAAAATCATATAACTATGTGACAAAAAAGCTGTGAAATCTGTTTAACTTTTTGTGCTTATAGGTTAATTTTTGGGTTAATTGGGTGCATCAGAGGTGAACCGCATATTTAGATTACAGTAAGCAATGCGCTCTATGCTAAATTATAGTATTGTGGAAATGTATTTCTGGAAGTAAATAAATGGCATTACCTAGCGAATATGAGTATCAAAACATTTTAAATGCCAGTAAAAAATATCAGTAAAGTCACTTCGAATTCATATGTTCATAGTACTGTGTGATCATTTGCCTAATTAAGGTGAGGCATTGAGTTCTGTTTAGTCGGCAAATCAAATGTGCTTCGTAGGTTTATTTCAAACATGTTTCAAACGTGGGCAACGTTTGGAATCTCCGCTAACACCCTATATAACGCTGACGTATATCTTGACGATATCTTTTAATTTTTTTATATAAATGTTTTAGGAATACATACAATAAAGATGTTCTATTTTGAGCGATAAATAAGCAGATGTTTAGTCAGAGGCGTATTTTATTTTTGCAAAAACCTTAGATGAAAAAGGAATGGATAGGGGACTAAACAAATTTTACGGTCCGTCAAAAGTAAGCTCAGTCAGCCGATATGCTCTCAGTCGGGGTCAGACGTCAGTGATGAATTCAGTTGGGCGAGATTTCAAAGTATCAACAAAATGTCGTCTTGTGCTTAGATGAAAAAGGAAAAACACGGTCCTGAAATCAAAACTGATTTAAAAAAAATAATTAAGTTAATATATTATCCTATAAATTAAACTATTCCTAAAATTACACAAATTTACAACAAATAATAAATTTCAGCCATATCGCTGCCATTAAGTTGTATTCAAATTTCCCATTTCTGTCCTCATATTTTTTTTTGTTGAGAAACGGTTATTCTTGTGTTGTATACTGTCAAATTGTCATTGTCAAATAAAACAAATGCATACTTTTTTTCATCTAAGGATGTATACAGTATTTTTCCTTTCAATTAGTTATCATATTTTATCTTGAGGCATGTAACAGAGCACAGAAACAAAACTTTAACAGCCGGCTGATCGGACTTTTCAAATGTTTTCTTTATATTTTAAAATCAAACTAACACAGCATAGTCTAGCCATTGAGGTGAACAAATAACCCTCCATAGGTCTAGCTGTAAAAATAAGTCATTATAATTACCATATCTGTTATAGTAATATTTAAGTAATCAATAAACACATGACCGTCACGATGAAAGTAGGAGGTGTATTTTTTGCATCTGAAAAAAAACGTTTTTTAATATACACCATATTTAAACGGACTGATTTCTCGAAAGCGAAAATCGACAATCGACGGCTCTACACTCCTTACGATATTGCACCCCAGATTATTCGTTTTCGAGAAATGAGTCCGTTTGTGGAATGTGCCGTTAGGGTACGACCATTGATAAAAAGGGAGGACATATGACATAGAGCGCATCTAGTATAGGGCCCGCTGTCTCCAATTTTCAAAAACTACCAATTCAACTTAAACATACATGCCACGCGCAAACGCAGTCGCAGACGTATTGGAGGATTGGTGTGGGTGGGAACTGACTTGATGAACGCTATTTTAGAGCACATTCGCGTACGGTGACGATATTTTGACTGTGTGGTATATGCCGCGCCTCCGGATTCCCATACAAATGTATGGTCATTATGACCATAGGAGACGCGATATCGGGTGCATGGCACTTCTCGTTCCTTTCGTTTCAGTGGGTACGACATAGACGCCGACGCCAGTAACATCCATCACTTAGCAGCATCAACCGACCTACCGCGTCGAACCGGGCAACTCCGTCATTCCATCACCTACAAATTAGGTAGGCACCATCGACCAACTCACCGCAACCGGTCAAAAGAAGAATAACAATTAACACGCCCTCTGGTTTCTTCGCTCCTGCACCGTCGTGGGAGAAATCCTAGCCGGAGGGTTCTTCGCTACCGTTCTAAACACCTTTTAGATTTAAAAAAAAAAAAAATTACGGCATTGTAATCCAGTCCTGAGCCATTTAAAAAATTAAAATACAGAGTAAATGAATGTTAAATTAAAAAGGATTGCATTTTTTTTACGAAATCTGCAAACAAGGAAGCGACCGAATGAATAAACTTAAACGTGTCTACTATGACGGCAATGAAAATTGTCCGTGTTTTCCATCCAGTTCAATGTAGCCGTGCAATATAAGGAAGGTCCTGGCATGGCACCTAGTTCCCATGTGGTGTGTTGGGCTAATACCATGACAGAAGGTGTGGTATTAGCCATCCATGTCCAGTCACATAAAAAAATTATAAAAAAATGACGACCCTCCAACAACAAAAAACAATAATTCAGAAAATCTTAGTCAATCTGTTTTGCATTGTAGCAAACGCTCTAAACAAGACGTTACCAAGATATTCCATAATCGATAGCTACAAATTTACTGAGGCTCTATGGGTTCCGGCAATTTAAAATTATACACGTTGTCGCACTGATTTTCTTCCGAGCACGTCGTGACAGGAGACTTTTCGATTTGTCGTTCGTAGTTGCATCTTACTTACAATGTGGTGGGTACGTTGTAATATTTATGTCGATGCTTATGGGACTCTAAAATAAATTGAATGCCCGAATCATATCGAATCCTGGGCGTTACCACATGCATAAATTCGTGTAAACAGAATGTTATCATCTTCTTTATTTGTCGCCTCGTTAGCACGCGTAATTCAAGCAAGGTAATTCGTTTACGCCAGGGTCCGAGCCGGCGCCTGTCCCGCTAATCCGCATGGGGACACAGCGCTCAACGTTCCGCAGCCCCGTACCTGGACCGGGCTCATAACGGAACTCCCAGTAATTAATAGGGCTGCTGCGTGTCACAGGGTGTGGGGTGGGAGCCACCGCCCCCACAGCCTCCTGCTCGCCCCGTCCTACGGTGGCACGGGTCCCCACATGGCTTGAACGTACGAGCTTTTGGCGTAACGTTATGAGTACACTTAGTCAGATCCGCCCTGACGCCTTACATCACCCGCTAATGCCAGAAGTTCTGGATAAAACTCTTAGGGTGAGATAAATAGTCGTCACCGAAACGAATGCTAACGCAAGTACTTTGTGACGTCACTTTGACACGTTTTGTATGAACAAGATCTCAAAATAATGCCAATTGACGTCACAAAGTACTACTTTTCGTTAGTCTTAGTTTCTGTTACGACTATTTATCTCAGCCTTAGACTTTTCTCTTAGAAAAGTTTTCGCCCGAGTAGCTGCCATCCTGTTTGTGGAAATATCCATAGAATTCATGGCCTCATGACCTTCCGGTGCATTCAAAATGACTTTATTCCATTGGGTCTTTTTGATTGACCTACTTATGAGTAGCCTTTCTTAGCAGCTTGCGATCAATATCAGGACAAGATAGTCAAGGCCCTTTAAGTGTCGAATAAAATAAATCAGCACTTAGTGAAAACCAAGGCACTTAAAAATCATAGGAGTTAAATGAAAGGTAGAACATAAATGAAGCAACAATACATGAAGAATAAATTAACTTATGCAACGTGGAATCATATGTGTTTTTATTTAATGCACTAGGGACCCACCCAGGTTTCGCACGGGTTTCACGAAATTTTAAAACCGAAATATTCCACAGAATTACGCAATTTGTTCTATTATACCATATATTTGAATAGCGCCAATTTGTAAAAGTAATATTTAGTCGTATTTATACCTAGGTAAAAATAGTTCTTATAAAACAAACCTGTTCAGTATGAGAATTACATCGTAATGTATTAGGTGTTATATAATATTTGAATAAATATATAATTTTTAAATATAAAATAAATATATTAATAGTACTGCACGAAGCGAAGTGACAAAACTATCAGATGGCAGTTCAGATTTGAGTATTTTTTGACGGGACTGAGAGAAATTCGTTCCATGATCGCGCTGCTATTTAAACGTGAGTTTCTCACGATTTTATTAAAAACAAAAATAACTGTTGATCCGATCGCTACCAAATTTCACAGGACCACCCGAACAGTAGCAGTACTGTTGACTCCTTCATATTTGGGGCTACTGGACATCGAACCCGCCTTGTCCTTCCGTCTATCGCACTGTCCGTTGCGTAGGCAGGCCTGCCGACTTAGCGTAACACTGTTATTTATTCTGTGACCGATTCAGTCTCGGGACTACGCCGCGCCGCCGCGGCCGTACCGCGCCGCTCCCTCTGTCGTCGAAATCATCGGCGTAGCAGTGCTACGAGTCTGTATATTTCTCTGCGTCTAGTGTGTCACAAACTTTACATTTATTGGCTAACTTTGAAAATATACAATTCATACTATAAATGGACCAAACTTTTTACAACAGCCATGAATCTGAGAGCTCGTTAGATATTCAAATAAATTTAATTTCGATAACCGGATTTAGGATTTTCTTACTTCTTTTTATAGGAGAGAAAACCGCAGAATATCTTAATCAGAGGGAATCGCAAATTTAGAGCGCATGAACACATCATTGCGCGTACATGTTTCTAATACAAAACAATACGTTATTATTACGTTATGTTAAGGTCGGCCCGTAAGCACCTGAAAATTTGCCTCCCATACAAAAGTAGTTTACTAATAATTTGAAAACTACTGTTCCAACTTACTTGATATTTGGTATCTAATATTAGGCTACAAATATCTGTGTCTGCATGCCTTTGTTTTTTCGGTAAATGTATTCTGGGTCAAACCACAGAGAAAACAAAATTCGTATGAAGATTTTCTTTTTGCATTCATTTCATTCGGTTTGGATTTTTCAAAAAAATAAAAGCATGCAGACACAGATATTTGTTACCTGATATTAGATATTAAATATCAATTTAATTGGTTTCCAAATGATTAGTAAACAACGTTTGTATGGGGAGCATAGCTTACGGGCCGTTCTTAATACTATATGTTAATACCAGAGCTGAGAAACAAATTTTTCCCCTTTTATTCGGATGCCAGTAGTTTAACGTTGCAGCTATTTTTAAACCGACTTAAAAAAAAGAGGAGGTTCTCAAATCGTCTGTTTTTACGCTGCCGTCACGAACGGGCCTCGAGCGCTGCTCCCGTGCTTCCGTGCTCGCTGGCTCTGTTGCACGATCCCCGAACCAACGTATGATTCGATTGCGACATTTCCTAGCGTATAAAAGGCCCATGCTGGACCCGCAATATGGTAGTGGCCACGCATCAAAGCCCGCATCCTGTCCGCTGTGCATCGCTTAAAGTCGCATCGGACGTCGCAGGCGAGCCGCAATATTTACCTCCTTTGGCACCCATAATTAAGTCTGCACGGCGAGACGGGAGAAGCTTGGTAAAGTGCTCGTTAGAAAAGATCAAGGCTCGATTTTCGTACGTGATAGTGAGTGCTGGCGTAATTTAATTGCGAAAAGAGGTTGAGAACAGTCAACCGATGGGTACTCTGAGACCGTATATCGGTGATAAGGAGCCAGAAATGGCACCCATGATTTTCTTTTGAACCTGACATTGATAGCTGATACCACACTACTATCTTTATAATATTAGCCCAATACACCTCATTCACGAAGGAATTAGGTACCATGCTAGGACCTTCCCTTTATGAGCAAGGCTACACTGAACTGAAGAAAACATGGACAATTGTTCATTGTCGCTTCAACCATAGTTTCATTCAATGCGGTGGTACCAACTCGAGTGGGCTTAGCACTACCTAGTAGGGGAAAGGGGTTTTATATGGGTTCTGAAATACGGTACAGCTCGCATTCGTAACGAAATGCACTTATTAAGTGTACATGACTTACTTGGCGTGGCTAGTTTGCATTATGCATATTGGTTATGGTGCTGTCTCTACAACAAACATAAAAACAACAATCGTTGTTATTCATATTATGTCTAGTTTTTATAACGGCGAATGCCGAAATATTACTGCTTTTACGATCTATATGTTGTGTTTCAGGATCGGCTCCCGATTCCCGATCCTGCACTCCCTGCACCCCATTGCAGCTCCAGGGGCGCGGCTCGCGCCACCCGATCCGCATAGAGACGGCGGCGCGGGACACAAGAGGGGGCGTTCAGCTACATACAACCAGATTAGCTGTTTTTCTTATTTATTTACGTATTTATTTGTTTATTCACTTATTCAGTTATTTTTACCGTATTGGTTCTGTAGGCAGACATAACATTATGCATATTGCTATAATGCATAATGCAAACTAATCACAGATATTGTATTTTTCTTTTTGCTATCAAGCATGTATTTGTTTGCAGTATCGGTGCAGGTGCCGGGTCCGTTTTCTCCATAGAGTTTTCCTTATCGCTGGAGGCAAGGTGAGAGAGCGAGGGCTGCGGGTAGGTGAGGATCAGTGTCTACGGCACTAGCACATATCAAGTGATCAAGTCACCAGCTCGCAGCGATGTAAATAGTCGTAACTGAAACTAAGACGCGTAGCACTATTACTTATGCTGTGCTAAGACTAACGAAAAGTAGTACTTTGGTCTTCCGAAACGAATAGACATTTATAAGAGAGCTTGCGGAAATGGTCCGTTGTTTGCAACGAGAAAAAACCTCGTTAGAGGTTATGGAATAGAAGTAAGCTTTACGGCCGCCCCCCCCCCCCCTTCAGCCGCCGCCCTCCCGCCGGGGCCCGCGGAACATTCCGATTTCCGGTGTCCCATCCTGTGTCGCGTGTAGTTAAATGTACGTGTACTAAGTTTCATCTAATTCGGATCATTGGTTTAGGAGTTAGAGGTTAAACTCTAGAGGAGTTAAAACTCTAGGAGGAGTTAAAACTCTTGATAACAGCTTCGGGCGACCTTCAAGCAGGAGTGTACTTTAAGAAGCGTATAAACCAGGCGGTACAGCGGGGAAACGCTGCCTCCGTTATAGAGACAATGTCCTCTGTCCCCATGGAAGAATATTTTAATTTGTGATTTTTATTTAAATTATTAGTTTTTTAATATTTTATCAAATAAACCTTCATTCTACCCTAAAAAAAAGTCATATAATATAGTTATGGTTATTATAAATCTATCTTCTTTCTTCTTCAGGCAAAAAATAAGGACGAATATAGTTTAACTTTAAAACTATCAGTTATATAAATCAGAGATGGTGCACTCCACCCTAAAAACATCCTTTTTCCCCGTTTCTAGCATACATTTGCTGCAAATCCATAGGCTTAGTTAATTCACGTACTAAAACTCACTGTAACTACCTACTGACCCATTAGTTTGTAATCCGTGCGGGGTCACGATTACGGGTAAAGGTATTGTGGGACATTTGGCAACATAAAGGTCGAGCCGGTTCTGTAGACATTACATTTCATGTCACATATTCAACGTATTATATTTTAAAGATAGTTCTCATCTAGTAGGTAAATTTAATGGTGAAAATTGTGGCGGGCGTCGGTTGTGGCGTCCTCTGTGGCTACTGGCTAAGGGTGGTCAGTCCGAGTTCTCACCTAAATTGGCGTTTACGGAACTTCGAAGTTACGTAAAAAAAGTCAAACTCCATAAACGTTTTTACTAGATATTCTGTGGTTTTTCTTCTTCAAGCTGTTAAAGTCAAACTCGGACTTCCGAATTGCATGAAAACGCGAAGTCAGCGTAAACGTATTTACTGCGACCGCGACGGTAAATAAGCTGTCAAATTAAACAAATTAGCAAATGTTAGTTCGCTTAACGCCCACTGCGCGTGCTCTTCAATTTCTCCATACATTTGAAAATGCCAGTCGATCGCTTTGCCCTAAACGCCAATTTAGGTGTCAGCTGCGACTAGGGGCTCTGTTGCTCTCCCTGAGTGCTTGGCCTGATTTTTTGCCGCAGGCGCCCCGTGTTACGTTACCCAAAACATCTACTATTTATAGTACCAGCAGCTTCCCGGGCGCTGGCAAAGGAAAAGTTTTGTATCCCTGTCCCGCGTCCCTGACACATCGCTTCCAATTGCGGAGGTCGGGGTGGGGGGCGAGGGAACCTACGTGAACATATTTCTTCAAGGTGGCCCTTCCCGACGGGACTAACTCATTTGCGGGCATGTTACAAAAACGTGCGATTGCGCTCTGGGACCTTCTCTGTTTCGAAGATAAAGACAAGCTCCGTGATGAGGAGGATGCAACATGTCCACAAAAGCAGATAATGGGCATAATGTTTGATTTGGTAAGATTTACAAAACGACTTATAGCTAAAAGGACGACCGCTGTAGTCAAAAATCTAACCAAAACCAACTTGATTATAAATCTTTATAAAATAAACTATGTCTGATGACTAACCTTTTAAGGATGTTTTTATTTGATCGTTGAGTAATTCACGTCCAAAGTAATCGTATAAAATTCGAACTTTCGGACTTTATAACCTAGAAACCAAACACTATTTAACAATGCCAATGGTCATCAGACATCTAGTTTGATCAAACAAAGGTATAATGTATTTTGAGTATAATTTTGTATCTCTGACAAGAAATATGAGCATGATCTTCTTTCCCCGTTTGTATGGGGAGTTGAGCGGGAAGGCCCACCTTAACAAAATGTGTTCACCGTTTTCCCTAGTTCTTTTTACTGAAGAAAAATACCATTGTAAAACAATATTCTCAATTATGTATTTCCAGCCGGCTCTTAAATTGCTTACAAAAACAAAATTTGATTGTCGCGCGTCGTGAACATAATAGTTTTCAAATCAATTGTATGCATTTAAACATCTAGGTGCCAGTTCATAACGGTTTATAAGTAAGAGTATTTTGGAGGAACGGCGCGTCGAAAATATCAGTTATGTAAATAGAACGTGCAACTGTCAGAAAAGAAGTGGATTAATGTGTCACACGCAGGAATAGAGGCAGATTTAGTTCCCTCGCTAGAACCTGTCGACTTTACCCTTACTTTTAACATTGAATCCTTTTTGACGTCCAATAAAGGCTTTAATTTTAATACTTTACAAACTACAATAAATGCATAGCATTTCAAATAATATAAAAGGCACTAGAAATATGGATTAATCATTAATCCATATATCTATTTCATATTGAACAGATATTTGGCACAAAAACATGACGAAGTTGTAACTTTAAACCGAGCCGCGCAAAACATGAAGGCACAAAAACCCCCGAAATCCTCAGACACTCCGAACCCAGGGCCAGGGATCATTCGAATGAAGACTCCAGATCGTGCCTACCGAGAAAAGCAAAATTGAATCGATCAGAAAAACATCAACGTGGTCTGACCCTCCCCAGTGTCTTCATATATATTAACAAGGTTTCGCGTTTGCTTAGAAGGATAATTACATTTGTCATAATCTTTCCGTAAATTTCCAATACAGTTGGAACAGAATTGTTATTTCTGTAGCTTCATTTAAAAAATTTAATGCATTGCGCCACGTATTGTGGATGAGCTGTGGTGAATGCAAAATGACACTTTGAAAGTGCATCTCAATAACACTTATCTGGATTACAGTGTTGCCAACATAGGAAACTTAAATTGGATCAGTCTTTCCCATTTTTAATATATGTACGGTTATATGAACTCAGTCGGACATGTTTAGAATTGTATGATGGAGCCTACCGTGTAGAAAACAATTTTTCAATCGGGAACCTCTTAAGTGATGTCGCGTTTGCCAAATGCCACCGTCAACATAAAACAACAAACAGCCAAGTTCGAGTCGGACTCGTACACGAAGGGTTCCGTACCATCGTACAAAAAAATCACGTTTTTTCTATGTTGTCCTACCACCAGATTTCACGGTCAATAATGAGTATTACATAGAAGTTTTACGCCGTTTGCGTGAGGCCATCCGCTAAAAAATACCATAATTGTGGAAGATTCGTTGCGGTTTGCGCGCGTTTATTTTTTTAAAACCAGTCTAATTATATTTCGCTGGCTGTATTCACCTGAATTGGCTCCGTACGATTTTTTCCCAAATATGAAGAAAACTTTGAAAGGAATACGTTCCTTTGAAGGCACTTAAAGCCATATCAAGAGGTGCGTTGCAGAAATTCTTTGAAGATTTAAAAAGACGTATAAATTTATTACATTTTACGGTGATTACTATGAAGGGGACTATATTAATATTAAGTAATAAAGAAAATCAAGATTCGTGTATTAGAGCATTTTTAAAGAAAATCACATTTTGGTCTTCATTAGAACCTTAAAGTATTTGTATCAGCACAGAACTATGAAAAGAAAGAACTTATTCTGTATTAAGTTTAATGCATTTTATCAGGTACTCAACTAATTTCTGAATGCTTCTCCCTCCCTCATCCACATAAACCAAAGGGTTTATAACACTACCACACCACACCACACACACACACACATGCTAACACCACTGATGTGCTCACACATAAAAAACCGGCAAAGTGCGAGTCAGACTCGCACACGAAGGATTCCATACCATCGTACAAGATTTAACAAAAAAATTAAGTGTTTTGTATGGGGCTTTAAATTTTATAACTTTTCTATTTGTTATAGCGGCAAAATCAATACACACTCTATGAAAATTTCAGCTGCTTACCTATTACGGTTCATGAGATACAACCCTGTGACAGACAGACAGACGGACGGGCGGACGTACTGACGAACAAACGGACGGATGGACTGATGGACGGACAGCGGAGGCTTATTAATAGGGTTTCGTTGGCACCGTTTGGGTACGGAACCATAAAAACGTTTGATTAAAAAACTTTTAAGGATACGACGTTTGTTTATTTTCAACGTATAACCATTTTCTAATGATACATTAAGCACTAGTTTGGGAAAGAGGTTTTTTTTTTGTTTCTGAATGAAAGATTTCACTTTTATTTCATTTTACTTATAGTCCAATTAGACATGCTACATTTTCTGTTCATTATATTCGTCGTATTTTAGACCATCAAAATGAGCTTAAAATAAAGGTAACTTATAATTGGGATAGAATATATGGAAGGGAATATATACAGAATATAATATAATTCATACGTACATTACTCAAGTAAATCAAAGTTGGCAAATGTCCAAGTTTTACCTAGTTGCGTACCCAACTCGGAGTTGTCAGACAGTGTCATAAGTAAAGGAGCTTTGGCTAGGATTCATCATTCACTATTCCGCCTGTCACACCCATTCTATTGAAATAATTCATATTGAAACTATCATTCGATGAAACGCGGACGTGTGAACACATTTGTAATTTTTTGTTGATTATCACTACAACGACGACGGTTCGGACGCAAGAAGATTGCAAGTTCGAAACCAACATCAGACGAATCTATGTCAGACCGACATCAGTTCGGACCATTCTTAAAAGAATAATACCATAACGTCCATACATTGCATGACCAGAATAAATATGTTTTGTGTCACAATTATTTTCACCACAAACTATACATTTTAATTAGTCGCCTACGATTTGTTTCATGTACGGGGCAATCTTTTTGTAATTTATTTTCTGATTGCTACTACCTAGGGAGCCCGGAAGCATTCAACCCCTAAGCAAAACAATCTAGTTATCGTCAGCCAAATGGCAGAGAAATCGCCCTGATTTCTGTGCAACGAAAAGATCCATCATACTTCCCTGCCGAGGGCCAAAACCCGTCTGCCTAGATGGTGGTTTTTACACTGTAGTCACCTTCCAACTACATTCGCGTCCTACTATTTCCAGGGCCATCAAAGGCATTCTGAGACGGTACATTCACCGGATAGAGCAGAAAGTCGGCGCAGCGCAGCCAACAAGGTGCACGTCGCATAGCATTTCGCTGTAGAGCTCCGAAGCAGCATACATGTGTTGGTGTTTATTTCATATGTAGACGGAGAAAAAAACTACAAACAAGGGAAGTTTCACTGTGGGTTCGTCTTTATTGAGTTAATCGAATCCACGAATCTATCAACTTGTGACGTAGGTAACCATTCGTTTATGGATTACCAAAAGTAAAAAAAAAGAAAATTAATTAAATGCAGCGAAAAGAAGGTAAGTTATTTTAAGTTTAACGAAGAAATAAAGTCTTTTCCTTTCAGTGTTAATCCAGTTGTTAACCGTGGTATTCAGCAATGAAGCTCTGCTTCTTACGTACCAACAATCTCGTAAAGTCCCGGAAAGGTAATATTTTTATTAATATTGTTCCCTTCAGACGCTTACGTAGCCGCCTTGTGACACGACCCATCGCTGTGCGCCTCTGAGTATGCTTCTAAAATTATATTTATTATGACACTAACAGAGCGGGAGCGGGTGATTTACGAGCACGAAGCGCCCTCAAGCCTTGACCGAGCAGCAGAGAAAAAAAAAGTTCTGCCGCCAGGAGCGGCCAGTTAGTGGGGGTTGCACTAATCTATGCACAAATAAATTCAAACTTTCTGCAGGTATTACGAAAGGCCCTAACGCGCCCTGATAATTATTTATATAAATACATACATACCTTCAAACCGCCTTCCCAGAAGGATAGGCAGAGATGAAAGAGCGCCATATGGTACGATCACAGTACAACAGTTTCGCGTCATTTACAGGCATACATTTTTTATACATGCTCTACGATGCTACATATATACGAAACATTAAATCGACTTGGCCGGGGTATGTTCTCCTAGGCCGCCGGGCACAATACTTCCCGCTAACTCTGCTCTTTAAATTTCTTTCTTCATTCTTTCATTACCCATTCGTTTCTCATTTCACTCTCTGGTTAGCTTTCCTTTTTGCCGTTTGTATTACCGATTATAGATTCTTTAAAACATGTATAGGTACATTGTTGTACAATAAACTTAGTACCCGAACACACCGAAACAACTCGTATTTTCGCTGGTGTGTACTATGGCAATGCTAACCAGCGCCATCTCCCGTCACGGCCAGAACTAGTTACACCGTCAATAAACTGAGCTTGAATCCAAATTTCGCCTAGGCAGGCGAAACGTTACATTTTAAATAATGTAATAAAAGTAATGTCATTGTAAATAAGAAAATATCATTAATATTCGTTGATTGATAAATCAACGAATATTAATGATTGGCCTCTTGTGGACTTTTATTGTCCTTATTCAACATTGGTATGACGTAAGCGTCTATCCCTTTCTCTTTAGTACATTGCTAAAGGGGCGTAGGCTTGCGGGAAATGGTTGACATGCTCTCCAACTTCTGGTTACCATTGTTCAAAAACAATGTTGTTATTGCCAAGCTATAGGAGTAATTAAATTTGTACCGAATGATCCAGTTATCAACTTATCCTTGCGATTACAAAAAGTCATCACTTTTGCGTTATTTATTTATGTTTATTTTAGAAATAAGGATAAAAGAAAAGAAAATATAACTTGGTTGCACGAAAAAAAAAACAACAAAAAAAATTCAAAAGGATAAAACATTTTTACATATAATAATTATAAATAGTTAAGTGAAGTAAGAAACCAAGGTTTATGTTAATTTTATGTTTATTGTTAATTTGTGCAACCTATGTTAATCTATATTACTCGTATCTATTTATACTCTGCCAGATGTGGTTGGTCACCAGGGCAGATTTTTTTTTAAATGACCAAACCTCAAGACCTATAATACTATTATTTTACGTTTACGGATAAACAGTGGTCAGCTTACTTCTTAGCTCGATGTTTCGTCCACCACGCTGTGAACATCATCAGGATTCGCGACGCGACCTGGAGGACTCTGACGCTTCGGCCAGTCAGATGTTCAGATATCAACTGACATAAGCTGAACACTGTTTATCCGTAAACGTAAAATAATATGTCGAACAACAGTGAAAATCTAAAGAAACATACCTATAATACTGTCAATATAGGCCAAAGCCCTGCAGTGGTGGCACTAAGGGAAAAAAACTCAGAAATTAAAAACTTTATTTAGTGTATAAGGCTATAATAATAATAATAATGTACAAAGTTATTTATCTATCTATAGCTTCGAATTATTCGTTTACGACGCTGGGTTACTTGCATTAACTTTTAAGCTCGTATAATTGTTTTTTCATATTCGCTGAAGCGTCAATAGGCTTTCCATGCTCAAAATGTGATGCGAAGCTTATGAAAGCATGTGATCCAATAATTGAAAGTTAATTCTCAAAAGCGGACTGAAGCCGCAGAATTCCCGCGGGATTCCAACGCAAAAGTCGTCCACCATCCAGCGAGCATGGAAGGACGGGAATCGCAACCGAAACTCGATTGCATGGGGGCGGCGCGCGTAGCCACTTTACATACAATGGCACCGCCGGCGAGTCAGTCTGCCTACGAATGCGCTTACTGCTTTCCTCGAGTTCCAAAGATACGTAAGAACCTCACAGGTTGGTATTTAGTGCAACAAACGTTCTATGTTGCGTATCCCGAATTCAAAAGCGAACTAACTACAGTCAGACGTTTTCCACTAACTCTTGGCTACGCTGCCACCATACGAATGAGTTTCGATCGCTACTGCGTCCTTCCATCCTCGTTGCCACCATAATAACCGCCCGAATAATCCCGAACGCAGTAATGGTAGTGTATACGAGTATATTCTTTTATACCGCTGCTCTACAAATCACAATGTTCGCAAAAATGTTTTAAAACAATTTTAAAGAATGGCTCGCAAGCTATACTGTGCCAACGTAGTAACAATAATCTTTTGAAAACCACTGTTTAGCAAATAGAGATTTGTATGAAAATTAAAAATATTAAAATTTAGGTTATTTTTTATTTAGCTAATCAAAGTACTGGCCCAAATTATCCATATATTTTGCCATTTTGATGGCAGCTTTTATTTGTAATCTGACAATACCACACCACTACAGTTATGATATTAACTCTTTGCACCACATTCCCGAAGGAACTAGGTGCCATGCCAGGACCTTTTCTTTACGAACACGGCTACATTGAACAGGACTGTAAACGCGGACAACTTTTAATTGCCGTTTCGACCATCTTTTCATCCAATGTGATAGTACCAACCCGGGTATCCTATCACCTAGCAGGGGAAGAGGATCTCCAGTTTTACAAGGATTCCGAACCATGGAGTAGCTCGCATTCGTGTCGAAATGCACTTATCTAACTCAGAACGAGAAAAAAGTGGTGCATAAACGGTGCGAGGGTTTGAACCCAGACCTCTGGTATGCAGGGCAAGACCCCGCGCCACTAGGCTTCGAACGGCTCCTTGTTTATCCCTTCACTGTCGAAGTCTGCCGAACGGAAGGCGATGAAGTCACCGAAAGCGTTTTGTCCTGCCTCTCGGGTGTTGAAATTTTTTCCCACTTAAAAAATTGACAAAATAAATAGAAATCTGTTAGCGCAAGGTCCGGCAAGTACGGTGGGTGACGGACAGTTTCCAGCTGTAAGTCTTGCAGCTTTGCGATGGTCTGTCGTGAAGTGTGAGCTCGCGCGTTGTCGTTGAGAAGCAATAAAGTCTTGTTTATGATTTGCGAGCTTTGTTGCGAGCTTCACCATAATTGTTTGCAATTCTTGGCAATAGACATCTGCCGTCACTGTTGTGCCATTCTATAAGAAGCTGTACCAATCCAGCACTGGTCCACCAGACAGCCGCCATCATCTTCCGTTGAGTCTCTTTTTTTAGCGCACTGATTAGGTGCTGTACCCGGGTCCACCCACTGAGAAAAGCGCTTATGGTTGTCGTACATGATCCACTCTTCATCGCTGGTAACAATTCGATTTAGAATTCCCTCGTTTCCATGCCGATTCTATAGTGCTCTTCTTCGAGCTCTAAAAATGGTGTAAGGGTGCCACGCTGTGCAGCCAAACTGAGCCTCCATCCTACTCTGCTACTTTCTGTCAATTATTTTTATTATTTTAGTTAATTATTTTTCCGTTTTAGTTTATCAGTTTTCCGAGAAGATAGACTAATGTTTTATCCTCTATACAAATGGGCCCGAGTATTCCCAATGCAATTTGGATAAAAAATACAAACTTTGGCTCATGATCAACCGGTATTTGACTATTTTAGAACGACTTGGTTTCAGCGACGGAGCCAGGAACCGTAGAAGTAGACGGTAAGTAATTAGCGGCAAGTGTGTCTACACACGTTTTATTATCATTTTTAATATGTTAGTATGGATTTATTTATCGAATCTGCATAAATTCCTTTTATGGAATACATACATATTTATTTCTTAGAACTACTTCTCTTTTTACTATACAGGTACTCGTAAATGTCGGGACAAGTTTTTATATAAGATACATAATTTTTTCGATGTGACAAGAATTTTTTAGAACTTTTTATAGAATTTAAATAAAATCTTGTTTTAAAAAGATTTTTTTTTATAAATATATTTTTATTTTTTTAGTTTTCGCTGTACATATTTGCTTAACATTAGAACCAGCTAGCATTATTGAATGCATGCACCATGTATCGTGTACGTGACCATTGAAGAGTTCCTTTGTCTGGAGTTAACCATCGGTGTCGACGCAGGTCACGCAAAAATTCATTGTCACCAGAACTGAACCAACATGCAATAATTTAACTCTGTAGGATAAGAGAAAGTTGTTCTAATTCAGTTTGCAAGATTCGACCTAAACACCTACATTACATAAAACATACAAATATTGCAAGTTAAATAATAAAACAATTAAATAATAACAATAATAAAAGCTAGGAAAAAAATTAAAAATAAAAATAAAAATCTTAACCTATACGCGAAATACAAGCGTGTTTTTCACCAAGAGCTGATTTATTTTAATCGACACTTAAAGGTAATTTATTACTAAAGTGCTGATTATCTTGTACTGGTAGTGATTGCACGCTGCTAAGAAATGCCCTTAATAAGTGGCGATTAAGCTTATCAGCAGTAGGTAAAAAAGGCCCTAAGTGTGATTGTCTGTGACCTCAAGAAACATTTCAGTTAATTCTGTTCCGACCTGTAGAACGAACGACCAGTCCCTGGGCATCTTGCGGAGTTCCCCCTCCTCCATAGTGTGATGAGCGGTTATTTATACTTTATCAGATAGGAGAAACGAGTTGCGCTTTACAGCTTTACCTCGCCAGAGGGCGCGGCGAGACTACTGCTCGGCGGAGGGACTGACGCTGGGCCCTGAATAATTAAGCTCCTCTTTGAATATTTATTCGGGTTGCAAACGTTTTGAAATTAGTTGGGGCCGTCCCGACGCGTGTATGGGTTGCTAAGGTAAGTCTAGGTAAATTGATGCATTGCAAAACATATTGTTATTAAATTTTATGTTAACCAATCTTACATTTTATAACATTATGTAGTTAATGACCGTTATCTCATTGATTTGATGTTATCCAACGACAGCACTATTAGTTATTCTGTGATCTACATTAAAGTTTTGACATTATTCTACATTAAAGATATTGTTAGTTAAGTTTTCTTTTGTTTTTTTTAGGATGATATCTCAATATCTCAATCATTGAAATCTAAATGCCTTAGCATAGGTCAATATGGGAAGCTAGCGCCATCTAGTAGTAGACAGAGAAAGCATTGTATCGATTCGATTTAATCGATAAATTCGTTAGCTGATGTAATTGTCAAGATAGCTCAGTGGTCATAGAAGTGAAAGGTCATAGAAGTTCGCAAGTTCGAATCCTGCTTTCGACGAATGTCACGACTAAAAACGTTTTATTATTATTTTCAAAATCTGATTACAATGCTTCGTTTTTTTTCGTTGAATAACCTCAAATAAGTGTTACAACTATTTTTACAACCACGTGGGAACTGGGTGCTATGCCAGGAGAATTTGCATTTTGATCTCTGCCCCGACCATCATTCATTCAATGCGATAATACTAACTCAGACAGGACTGATTAAGCCAGGTAGGGTTAGTAAAAGTAAGTTCTACGTGGAACCACGAACGAAAAATCCCTCACGTCGTCTTTTGCATCATTCATAGAAAAAAAAAAAAACATACAGACGAATTGATAACCTCCTCCTTTTTTGAAGTCGGTTAAAAAAGAAGAGGTCTCACTTAGTTTAGTTTCGGAACTCAAACGGCACCAAACTTATTTTATACTTGAACACAAAACCGATACATAAAAAAAATTAACAAAAAAATAACCGACTTCAAAGAAAAAGCACTAAAAAGTAAAAAATAATTGCCATTTTTGTAGTTACGATTTTTGTTACTTTTTGAGTCGGCGTCAGCCGGGCACGCGCTGCGCCAATCAAGAGAACCTTGGCTACCTTGGCTGACACCGACTCAAAAAATAACAAAAATCGTAACTACAAAAATGGCAATTATTTTTTACTTTTTAGTGCTTTTTCTTTGAAGTCGGTTATTTTTTTTGTTATTTTTTTTTAATTTGTTTATTTTTAGTGAATCTGAAGTTCACTTACTAATTTGTACACGTCCTTTCCAATAAAAAAAGAATCACCGAAATCGGTTGGCGTTATATTGAGTTATTCGTCCATTTGTCGCGCAATCTTAATACAAATTTAAGACTTATATGATTTTCTCATGGATATCACTGTCAGAACTTAACCAAATTAAAATGGGACCACTTGGGAAGCACTAGCTTTCCTTTAAAAAAATAATCATCAAAATCGGTTCACCCAGGCAAAAGTTATGAGGTAACAAACTTTAAAAAAAAACATACAAACGAATTGATAACCTCCTCCTTTTTGAAGTCGGTTAAAAAAATATAGTCGAGTTCGAATCCGCAAAATTCACGTTGCCTGTCAACTACTAGTTTGCACGCAGTATATTTTTTCCAAGTTAATTATGGCACTCACGAGTATGCTCGTATTACTGGAAACCTGAATAATTACTACCAGTACTTAACCATGCATAATTATATGTAATCCTCACATGGCTTACAAAAATTATATTTTTTACCACCAGGTAAATATTTAAGCGTTTGTTTCAGTTTTTACCGTATTAGATGTAAATAACACACTTAGATTCGTCAATATTTTTTTCTTTTCTGCCGGCTTGATTACCTACCTCTAGCGATGAAAGAAGTTTGGTCCTTGTGTTGATATATGCTGTTTATATATTTAGTTGGTAATGTAAAGTTATTCGTTATTTTAATTATAATCGGTAAATTAATTTGCGTTACTTATATTTCTTAATTTGTATAGGCATAATATTTATAAATAAAGAAAGTATAAGCTTTATCCGATTGTATAAATACCAAGCATTTGTCAATAATAAACATTTTAATTTTCGTCATTTTTCATTTTCAAGAACCGACAAGTAACTTAGCCGAATTTGTCATTTCTTATTTCTTTGAAGCTTACAAACTAGTTTATATTGGTTGATAGATAATTACTGCTCGCAAAGAACATTATGTACATAAGTATATTGCATGAGCAAACTCTTCACTACCATAACGCCATCTCATTCTTAATTGATAAGTAATCATAAATCTGGTGTAAAAAGCCATTATAATTTTTATCAACATCATAAAGCGATTAAAACTTTTTTTAAATTTTCAATACCAAATAATGTACTCCAAACCCTTTCGTTGCCTTTTATTACCAGGGTCTTAAAATAGTAGTTTCACTTCAACATCTACGACTACACATGTAGCTGGCATGGAGCCGGCACTTTCCAATACTTTTATTGTTTATTTGTCATCCATAAATATCCCTCGGATTTGTCATATTTTATCATAAGCCAGTTCAGCAATCCCAGCGGATACGAACTGGCAAGAAACTACGCTGGATTTTTATTTCAACGTCCACTTAGTCTAAGATTACAAAAGATTTGCCACTACTTACAATCACATGTAGAAACACTAACTAAATAAATATGAATTGACGAGAATCAACAATTAATGTTGTATGCAACAGTTCATGAGAAATATCAGTTTATTTTTGTAAATACCATGCCCGCCACCTAACACGCTGCCAATTGGGGCAAGCCAGTCCCCAAAAACACTACCCGTTCATGAGCATCACGCCGGGCACAGCTTCATGCCATCGTATTTGGCATGAAGCCGGGCACTTTCCACTTTATACTATACTACGAATATGCTCGTAGCTAACAGGCAACGTGTTAAGGTGGAGTTTAAGGTGGCCCTTCCGTACGGTTCTTACTTATTCGCGGGCACGGCACAAAATCGTTATATTGCGCTCTGACACTGTCCCTCTTTTAAACGACAAGACAGTCTCCTTGATGAGGAAATTGCAACACGTCCATAAAGCAAACAAATCACATATTGTTTGATTTGTTTAGATTTTCAAAAAAACTATTATTAAAATATAACAAAACGACTTACAGCTAAAAGTAAATCACCAACGCAGTTTATTTTGAATAATCATGGAACAAGCTAGGCTTGATGAATAAGATTTTTTTGTTTTATCGTTGAATAGTCCACGTCCAAATTTACCGTATAAAACGCACCAACAATTCGAACTTTTGGACCTTAAAACTTAGGAGCCAAACACAATTTTACAATGTCAATGGTCATCAAGCATCAACATGAAGCAAGATCAAATTAATCTTTTTTTGAAAATGATTTGGATCCCCGACAAGAAATGCGCATAATATTCTTTCCACGTTTATATGGTGAGTCGGGCGGGAAGTGGGAAGGCCCACCCTAACTGAGGGTTCCGCGAAAACGACACTCGTGAACTGGCGCGCGTGAATTATGCATGCATAATGTGTGTATATAACTAAAGATATTAATATGAAATGTATGTAGCTTCGATCGTGAAGGATACATTAATTAAAGATGGGCCAATCCAACATAGATTATCATAATTGTTGAAAAAAGCTACTTACCTACTTGCTTAGTACGA
Source organism: Incurvaria masculella (assembly GCA_946894095.1). Taxonomy (NCBI): domain Eukaryota; kingdom Metazoa; phylum Arthropoda; class Insecta; order Lepidoptera; family Incurvariidae; genus Incurvaria; species Incurvaria masculella. The sequence goes on along the minus strand of OX335666.2, from coordinate 16,354,740 downwards.
GCAAGTATATTTAAACAAGAGATTCGCGAGATAAATAGAGAATCGCTTTTCCTGCAAAATGAAAATACAATGTACCTACGAAGTAAGTGTCCATGGCTACCTATAATAATTGTTCTAAGGAGCGTTGGAGCAGTGAATACCAACCGACAATTATAAATACATATTTTGAAAATCCAGCCCATAAATCGAATTTAGAAACTGAATAAAATGTTATTGCCGGCCGTACCAATTTAATATTTATGATTATGATCATTAAACTCATAACATCTCTACGCGTCTTTGCGACCTTGGAACTATGGCCAATGTGCTCCTACGAAGCCATACTTCCAACGAGGAAAAACGGTGTAACGTCAGTGTAAGTTTCAATGCAGCACCATAAGTGCGAGAGTTAGACATCGTATACGGGTCAAGGGCGTGAAAAAGCCTGAGAGAAATTGCCGGGTTTTGGAGCGCTGCTCCTCGCTGCTGCTCTCACGAAGACGGCAGAGTTGCCGATGTGAGGTAATATTCTTTTGTTTCTTGCTTACCCTTTTGCCGGTTTTCGTAACATTATTTGTCACGTTAGTTAGGGTAACTAACTTTTTCAATTATTTCGCGCTAAAAATGCCTAAGTTTCGGAGCGTGATGTTAAATAATATTACATATAACATTCCTCGAGAATTGCAAAAAAAAATTTCAAGCCAGGGATTGGTGCAATCAATCAAAGAACAAACTCTTCACTTTATTATTGTGGTATGGATGTATTCTTTTCATGCTCTTCGAAGTAAAAAACGCACGCCGCCCCCACCCTTTGCCCCCTCCATAAGATCATTCTGGTTACGGCATACGATTGGCTTTGTTCCGGAACACCTGCGCGTATTTTATTACTAGTGCCTTTTTCCATATAAATATTTCAATTTGGAAACGTAGATTTTTTTAATTATATAGCATTACATTAACCATGCACCACGATGACGTAAAATATAGTTCATACGGAAATAATCAGAGTTAAAAAAAATCATTAATAAAATATGTGCTGTCATATTTTGCGGCGGAAGCTTTCCTTTCGATTCTCGATGAGCGTGATTTGCGTGATGGGGCGGCATGCTTTATGAATGAAGACCACAGAATAAGTAATACATGAACATCGTGGATGTGACCGAGTACAAAACAACTGAGTAACCGTTGGAGTCAGCATTCTTTCGTTTATTCTTTTACTTTCCTCTTTAAGGTACAACCTTGGTTTCATACATTTTCAGAGACGGTTCAATTATTTCGTACTATTAAGAATCGATAAGAAACTTTGCCGGGAGTTATAATGATTTTATATTTGTACATTCATGTATAACATATATTTACCTTAAAATGCCACTTCCGAGACCGCCAGTAACAATATCTCACCTACAATTTTATTTGGATTCCGAAACCATTGAAAAGCTCGCATTCGTAACCAAATGCACTCATGCAGCCCAGAAAGCAACCAACAAGTAATGATGTTCTATTTTTGGTCGTAGGCAAAGAAACGATCTGTCTCCAACCAACATGTATACTCGTACTTAAAAACATAGGCAAAAAGGGGAAAAAATTACATATGCTCGAAAATTAAAAATTAACAACAATGAAAAGAAGTAGATTCACTTTAAAAAAAATCAAAACTCAAAAGCATTGTATGTTAAAAAATGCCATATTAAGGACCACAGATTAAGAGCTGATCAGTGTCAAGGACTTTTAATTTAATTAGTTTTGTGGACTAAAAAAGTTTTATAAAAAACTAAACTAACGACGCGATCTTTTTTCCTTTCATTTTCAATGCATGTGTGATATCAATAAAAAAAATTTTTTTAACTAATCGTTGAAACTAACGATTTTAAAAATCAGAACCTGGCTTTAGCAGAACAGTCGTAAAAGCTTGCTCTTTGCGTATGCAAATGCATGCCGATCGCACCTGGCGCGGGGGAACGGCAGAACGTCTAATATGCAGATCGTATAATGTCATATTTTAACAAAATTTTAAAACCATGCACAACGTATAATCGGCAGATCGTATAATCTTATACGTATTGCATGAAGAAGTTTAAAAAATAAAATTACTTATTTCTCCATGCATAACGTATAATAGTCACAACGTATAATATTATGATCTTTATTTAACAAAAAAAGAAAACCATGCATATCATATAATCCAAAAACTTTTCATACGATAAGCGCCCTTATGAATATACTTTTAAAGCGTATACTCGCACGCGACTTTTCCACCGTCTCAATTAGCGTTGTAGCAAATTGTTACTCTTCAACAAATATCGATTCGTAGCAATTTCAGCCTTAAATGTATCGTTATTAGGGCGCTTTATGCAGTGCTTCTTGGCATATTATACGTTCTGCATGGTTTTCTTTTTTTGTGAATTCATGTTAGGAATATTATACGTTGTGACTATTAGACGTTCTGCATGATGCAAAGAGTTGATTTTATTTTTAAACTCATGCACAATGTATAACATTATACGTTGTGAATATTATACGATATGCATGGTTTTCATTTTTTGGAAAAAAATACTATTATACGTTGTGAATATGGGGGAACGGCAGAATGTCTAATATGCAGATCGTATAATGTCATATTTTAACAAAATTTTAAAACCATGCACAACGTATAATCGGCAGATCGTATAATCTTATACGTAGTGCATGAAGAAGTTTAAAAAATAAAATTACTTATTTCTCCATGCATAACGTATAATAGTCACCACGTATAATATTATGATCTTTATTTAACAAAAAAAGAAAACCATGCATATCATATAATCAAATAACTTTTCATACGATAAGCGCCCTTATGAATATACTTTTAAAGCGTATACTCGCTAGCGACTTTTCGACCGTCTCAATTAGCGTTGTAGCAAAATATCGATTCTTAGCAATTTCAGCCTTAAATGTATCGTTATTAGGGTGCTTTATGCAGTGCTTATTGGCATATTATACGTTCTGCATGGTTTTTTTTTTTTGTGAATTCATGTTAGGAATATTATACGTTGTGACTATTAGACGTTCTGCATGATGCAAAGAGTTGATTTTATTTTTAAACTCATGCACAATGTATAACATTATACGTTGTGAATATTATACGATATGCATGGTTTTCATTTTTTGGAAAAAAATAATATTATACGTTGTGAATATTATACGTAGTGAATACGACTCGTGAATATTATACGTAGTGAATACGACTCCCTGGCGCTACCGCGCAAACACGCCTTTTGATGGGATTATTACTTATTCTGTGTTAAGGCGACATATGAACCTAGAACGACCGTATCCAATAAGCTATGGTTTTATATTTTTCGTTTCAGAATAAGCACGTATTTCCAAATATGATTATCGGAAAAACTTAATATTAAAAATATATATTAGTTCCAATATATATTTTTATTAGAGAAATTAGAGAAATAATATTTATTTTTTTCGTCCTGTTTTATTGGACTTGTCGGCTCTGATCTTAACCGGTAGCTTTCTGCTCCCGCCCAGGGTCCTCCTTGGTAAAAAGAGCAGAAGAGTCTTATTTATTCCTCATTCTTCCTCTTCATTAATCTCTCCTAGATATCCGCACAAAAAAAATGTTGCAATCGTTGGAGTTTCGATTGCCGCTTGCCTCTGCAGTATTTCAATTTTAATATTGGCTTCGAGACTGTCAATGTATATTTGTGTTGTCTTGCAAATAATTCCGGTACTTCCAATGGTATAATTTTGCTGGTGGTATTTCAAAGTCTTTGTGTTTCGATTTTAAGGGCATTATTTGGACAGCTTTTATATTTCTTTTTTTAGTAAATTATAATTAGATGGAACCGTTACATCTGAAAGGTAAGTAAAGTTTTTTATTTTGTCGGTGTAAATGAGATCTGGTCTATTATTTGGAAGGGCATAACTGGCAATTCCCACATGGTTTTTGCAGTCTCGTTTTCGATTACATGCGGTTCTTGCAACGAACACTTCCACCATAGTTGGGTACATTTGAAATTGTGATTTTTGCGTAGGCACCCATAGACATATTTCTCAAGCTTATTATGCATTTTAAGATACAATGGTTGCTCTAGAATTTTGCACCCTGAAATAATATGCATAATGGTTTCATCATGTTTAAAATGACTCTTTCATGTTGTTTCGTTAGTACTGCTTAGGTCTTAAAATGTATGATTTAAAATTTTGGTGTAGAAGTTTCTTTTTTAGCCACGCGAAAGATTTTTTGTAGTCGATATTTGGGCTTTCAGGAACTTGTCTTACAAACTGGCCGTGCAATGGTTCCATTTTAGTAATTTAGTTCTTTAAAATATTGTTATCATATTCAGCAGATATATCAATAACTAAATCTACTTATTTCTGCACCTATACATTATTTAGTTCTGGAATTAGAACCCGGAGCAATAGCTGCTTCGACAGGCTGCGGTGAGCCCCCACTTCGGCATTTTCAATTAATTAATATAATATTTATGTAGGCCTGGAAGGGGCTTTTGATGCCAAATAATATTTTGATAGCGATACCGAAACGATTGAAACTTCCTCAATGTTCCGTGCGATTGAGCGTTCAATCGATACATTTCACAACGCAGGTGATGAGTTAAACCATAAAGAATCATAAGCGCTATGTTAAATGAGGCGTGGTATATGGCTAAAATTTCCGTACTGTTCCAGACGTTATGTAACTAACTGCGTGCAGCAGTAGTCAGATTATCAGAAGTAAAAATAAATATAAACGGTTTTTCTTTTAAAGTTATTTAAAAAATATATCTATACGTGCGTAATTGCCCGCCTAGCACCATTTATTTAAGTAACACTATCTGAAACGTGTTCGATGTCCACATATTGATATTTATTCAAAATACATGTTCATAATGAGCCCCAAAATCTCAAAACATGGACGCCCTAGGGGCCAATTCAGATAACAGTGAGTTCCGGTTCGGGAGTGAGTTCACCTAAAAGTAGCTAGAAAAAAATATTATTATTGAAATAATGGAACTGTTATTTTACCATCCAACCTATGTATAGGACTTACCATATTTTAACGAAACTAAAATGACGTTGCAGATGTGCGGAAACGACCTATTTATAAAAATGATATTTCGCACCGAGCTCGAAATCACTTGCACGGGCCTGAATGGGCCCACTGTTGTATTTATCGGGCATTTAAATTCGAAGAAGACTCGGAACGACAAGCCCGACCACGACCCGAAATTGCGTCATGCATACATACTTGCTTCAAACGCCGAGCAAAATCACGCATCTTGAATATTTATCCGTATGCGCAATATGTTAGAATTGTGGTTTTTTTAAAATAATTAACACATTCACATTTGCGAGCAGCCACTAGTAGATAATAAAAGTGTAGTCTCAAGCGCGGCAAAAGATTATAATAATAAAGGTAACCACTCACCGATATGACGATGATCTTGTCGAACAGCATGATCGGCGGCATGTGGAAGTCGAACACGAAGTACTGCCGACAAAACAAATCATTTAACATCGTCACAGACAGGAAGCAGCAACGGGGTTGGCGTACGAATAGGCATGCCCAAGATTCTGCAACCCTGTCTGACGTAAACAGCGATATGTAAAACGGGTAGATATGGCATTGTCAAAGTTTCGTTCCGTCAAATCGTGTTACTGCTAAGATGCACGCGTGCGGCCCATTGGCGTCAGTTGGCCTTGGAGTGACAAAGGTAGATACAATGCTATTTACCGCGAGGAACATATATTTTTAAATTGATCGAGATCGCGAGTTTTACTTTAGTAGAATACTTAAAAAAATTACTTCACTTATACTTCAAATCATGAGCGTATAATGGCTCCAGGATGCCTAGGTCTGTCCCGTTTTCAGTTTCATGACTTATGGCAACCCTAATCCTAAAGAATTGCAGTTGTAGCTGCAGGTGGTGCTTCACCGGCTATATCGTCGGGAAAAGGACTCGCCAGTCCTATTATCCGCTGCGAGGGACCCAGCTGTGCTCGCGTGAGTGACTTGCAATATTGTATGCCGTGAATAGCGGCTCGCGACTCATGTAGTCAGAATCTAAGTACGAAGTGCGCGTTCCGGTATTTGTAAAGGCGACTGTAGAACAGGTGTCCCTTGGTTATCTTTGTGAAATGTATTGGTTGCATACAAATTTGCGTTTACAAAAATGATATGACATGGTTAAGTTTGACACATTTTTTGGGGAACGTATGTGTAATTTCGGGTAACAGTGGTCTGAAAATATCCTTTTCAGTCAATAATCACTATACTACTATTATACTACTACTATATATTTTTTGTATAAATTATTTTATCTAGATAAAGATGTATTTATATAAAATTTATTGCACTTAAAGGACAAAAACCTTATTATTATTGTTAATACGAATCGAAAGGTAAAAAGAATCAAAAAGTAATTCCACGAGCTCAAAACAAACAACATTGAAGCCATTTTATGCACAGCTGATTTCAAAATGTTTGAAGTTCTAGTATCCCTTCAAATAACTCATTGAACCCATTTTATCCACCACGAGTTTCAAAAGGTTAAAAACTCTAGTACCTATTTATTTTACTCTGGCGCCAGTTCAAGACCAACTACATTTACCTACCGCGAATTGATGTTTTAATATCACATAAAAAATTGAGGCTACATTTAATCTAGGCTACTGGCGATTTATTTATGAACCCTTGCGAACACATTTGGCAGGATGCGGGGACCGGACGCCCCCGCCGCCGCCGACGCGGTAGCGAGAACGGACACAGACACACGACGCCCGCGCGTCAAATATTTACACGATCGCTGACGAGCTTCTCGTGCGTCATCTGCTATTTTGACTCGAAAGTGGATCGGATTGTAAATTTGGAAGGGTCGCCGAATTTATTTTATTAACTTTTAAAACACACCAAGTTTGTTTTGTACAAGTGAATTGCGGCATTTTTATTAAAAAGTGTAGGTAAGTCCTCACTTCGAAAAACAGAAAAAAAAACATTTTAACCTAAAAGGTCTCTTACACCAAGTACTGATTAGCTTAATCGTCACATTAAAGGGCCTTTCTTACCATATCGCAATCGATACCAGCACAAGATAATCAACACTTTAGTAATAAAGGCCCTTTAAGTGTCAATTAAAATAAATCAGCATTTGGTGAAAATCAGGCTTAATCTGTTATTAACATTAAATTAAAATTTACATTTGCAATTGTCTTTTGCCATCATAACTTGCCCCAGTCAAGTCGTTATGCTGCTGTGACATATTATTGTTCAAAATACCGAGCCTGCCCACTATTTTAATAGAGTTTGCATTGTTTTGTAGCCTTTTAGATACTCCATTCTTTTAACATATTTTTGAAATACTACCACTTTCATGTTAAAATTAAATTGTCTCTAAACATTTCGTTCTGTCCGTGCCATCTACCGAATTAATAAAACTGAGGATTAAATGCTACAAAAAAAAAATTTTTGTATATAATACAGCGGAGGCTTAGTAATAGGGTTCCGTTGGCACCTATCCTCCGTGGTTGGCACACTTTGGGTATGGAACCCTAAAAATGGAAATCACTTAACCAATAAAGTTGCTTACACAACAATATGCATAGTGTTACGAATATGGCCCACCTCGTTGTAGTAGGGACAGTTGGTGCTCTCCTTGACGCTGGTGTACTTGCGCGCGTCGCCGACCTGCACGCCGACCACCGGGTCCATGTTGAGGCCGGCCAGCTGCCGCGCCTCGATCACGCTCACGCAAACCTGGAAGTCCGCGGCCTTCAGCAGCGCCGCGCCGTAGCCGCCCACCGCGACCGAAGGCGCGCCGCACTTGGCGCGCCTGCGAACATTTGCACCGGCTTAAGGCTCCACATGACGCTGACGACCAGTATTTTGCGTTTATTTTCATTTTATCTCGGCTTCAGTTAAGAATAAACACCCGCAAAAAGTTTCGACTATTATCTAGTGGATACCCTAAAACGGTTTTAATGATTTTTTTATATTCTTTAAAAAAAAATATTTTTGTAAACACCTATTTATTAGGTTTTTACTATGTTTTTAAGCCGGCGTTTGGAAACTATAAATGATTTAAACAATTTTCTTTTTTGTGGTACAAGATCACATATTTATCTAGTGAATAAGCGTGAAACAAATAATAATTCACTTTAAAAAGTAGACTTTACAGGTCGAAACCTAAATTTCGCTTGGTCGCGCTCCATTTCCACGCGCATACAACAATGAACCCTAACGCAAACTCAATGCTTCCGGAGATCGCCATTTTCGTTTGTTTGCTAAACGCTGGAGTCAGTTGGAGCCTTAAAATGCGCCATACACTGAAGAAAATGATCAGTGCATCTTCTGTAATTCCAACAATAACAACCGTCTTGCAACGAAGTAAATCGGTTACTCTAACTGAGTAAAATCAGTTAGCATTAAACAATAAATGTTACCGTATCTTTTAATTGTTAGCGTGTAGTGTCTAAGTGTTAGAATGGTAGCTTAGTATTTTTTCCATTTTGACGTTCGTCTTATATACAGTGAAAAGGTACTGTCCAATCTGGTAAAAATACTGTAGCTCTTGAAACTGGACAGTTGCACGCCTAATTTGTAGTCAGCCGTAATGTTCAATCAGTTAGGATACCCGTTTCGAAATCATCTGATGTGTCACATGTGTTATTTTCACCAAGCGGTACTGTTTAGTGGGTTAAAATATTTGTAAGTATTCATATTAACTGTTTTGGTTCATTGTCAGCCTCAGTGGCCCAGTGGCGCGACACTTCGGCGATCGCTCTCCGAAGTTAAGCGACGCTGGGTCCTAGTCTTGGATGGGTGACCATTAGACCGTTGAGAGAGGCTGGCCGTGGTTCGGATTCCACGTTAAGCTGTAGGTCCCCTTCCTTACTTACTAGGTGGTAGGGTTTATCCCGCCCGGGTTGGTACCATCGCATTGGATGAACGATGGTCGAAGCGGCAATGAAAATTGTCCGTGTTTTCCATCCAGTTCAATGTAGCCGTGCAATATAAGGAAGGTCCTGGCATGGCACCTAGTTCCCATGTGGTGTGTTGGGCTAATACCATGACAGAACTTGTGGTATTAGCCATCCATGTCCAGTCATATAAAAAAAATAAAATTACTAGATACTTACCTTAAATTAAAAAAACTGATTATTTGACAAGGCAACACTAGTATAAACCGGCCAAGTACGAGTCGGACTCGCACACGAAGGGTTCCGTACCATCGTACAAAATTGAACACAAAAATCAGGTTTTCTTTTTGTTTTTAACCCTTTAATTTTTTATATTTTTTACATTTTACCTATTTTTTGTTACAGCGCCAAAATAGATACAAACTCTATAAAAAATAATCTGCCTACCTATTACGGTTCATGAGGTTCAGCCCTGTGACAGACGGATGGACGGACTGACGGACGGACGGATAGGGTTCCGTTGTCAACCTTTGGGTACGGAACCCTAAAAACAAACCATCATCGAGATTGCAATGTCCGCAAAATACGGGTATTCTAATTGATAGTCGCGGGAGCCATCGTTCGCGCGATCATCGGTATAAGCCAGTTCATTAAAGAAACGATATAGAAATGGCGGCTTGTACTTGTCCAACGGACGGTACGGTCAGCATAATATTGTTACAAAGTATACATTTATGTTTTAAGATTTTTGTAATAATTTACGATAAATTAAACATAAATACATATCTCATTCCTTGGAATAAGCGACGTACCTGTTTAGTACGAAAAAGTATATTTGCTAGTAATGCATTAGTTCAAGAGGTAGGAAAATGTAAATAAAACTGTGGGTCGTTTTAAATGTATTGATGTATGTATTAAAAGGAATTAATACATGCCACTAGGTCCAAAAGATTAATCTGAAATCTATGGTTTGAAAATTTTAAGTAAATTAAATTATTTGTCCACTGGTCAAGGCACAATTTTGTACAGCGACTGCGATTAACATAGCGAAATCGTCTTTCAGGACCTAACATTTCCCTAGCCCTCAAACTTTACAGGTTTTAAATTTTAAAAAAATTGAGAAATCCTCTTTCTAAGTCTAACTGTATTTTCAGTAAAAAAATTATCATAAAGATAGACAACTTTTTCTAATGCTTATTAGCCAATCAATATTTTCCAATCTAAAAGGTTTACAGGGTAAACTTTTCCAGTGGGCCTTCAGGGCTAGATCGGAAACTATAAGAAATAGCGAAAACACTCAATGGATCACTTCTCTCACGGATTTTGATAAAAACTAAAAATGCATTATTCCATTTTTTATTTTGTTGTTTCCCTAGCCGCGAATAGAACTCGTTGATTTTTAAAAAAATAATGCAACCTGTATTATTGCGCCAGTCAATAGTGTCGCTTACAAGGAATAAATCCTGTGAAGTAATGTTATGCAACAAACTAAAGGAAAGTGTTGATTTTTAATAAACTGATTAAAATGTTCCTACATTCATATATTACCCGTACCCAAAAAATAAAAATACAGGCGTAGATTTTGACAAAATATTTTAGAATCCAAAATTGCATAAACATAGTTAAACATTAAGAGCATGTAAACAGTCATCGCACGTAGTTATATGATAGGACAACGACTCTCTTAAACATAATTTCACGGGCGACGACACTCCAAAGATTTTCCCGCGGGTTTTAGAAGTCATAGTTCTGTTCAGTTCAACCAGTGAAACACTATACCGACCTAACAACGCAGCTGAGTACATATCACTGCGCGCTCTGATTTCATATTTTATTTTGCAGTCGGTACCGCACTGTGTGAGTATAGATAGCCATATAGTGGAAGCGAGATAGCATGCGATTCGCAAGTACAAGCCGCCATTTCTATATAGTTTCTTTATTGAACCAGGTTACAACTTTGTCAATATGTTTTGTCAGCATATTTAAGTTCTCGAAGAAGATCACTTAGTTAGCAAAAATGAAATGAAAACCATAGAGGCTGGAATTCGTGATGTTAAAACCATCAGCTCTGAAACTGCTGTTATCATTACATTGATGGCAATTGTTTCAGAAACGTCAAACCAATATTGTGCAGCTGTCAAGCAAAACCATCTGAAATCGTAGATTGGAATCAATGCGCGCGCATGCTAGGTCTATGATAAAAACTTACTTTTGTCGCTACATCCATGGATTGGGATAAAGATAACGATTCAAATTCAGAATTTATATTTCCGAGCTCCGATGAACCTAGATCGTTGGTTTGTTTACGCTGAAAGACGGTGCCGTAATCGCGTTTAGTTAGGTCAATCCCTTTAGTCTCACCTTTACCTCTCTCCTCCGTGGTCTCACCAGACGCTATTTTATAAGAATTGTTCATGTCATGAGATATTTCAGCTCAAAATAACATTTCTTTTGGAAAAACAGTTGAGGCCAGTCAGATTTTTTAGAAACATCGCCCGAGTCAAACTTAGGCTGATCTCCTAAAAATATGCACAGCAACACGAAGCTTTAAGTGTAAGCTGAATAACCACTAATTATGCATTCATAGACGCATGCAAATACTGCTCGGTCTGCTTTATTGGTGGTGCACCATACAGATCAGTGCATTTCCAAGAGAAAGATAAACTATTTTTTAAAAACGACGCGTACGAAATGTTTTATGATGAAAATGCCATTTCCCTGAAGTCGGTTACAACTAAATAAATTATATCAAAGTTAAAAGTTTTTGTTTCTCCTGAAAAGTTGATTAGAAATTACTACTGTTATTTTTCCAAATAACCCCTTATTTGTTTGTCGGATATAGGGATGTAAGTACCGCGGCGTATGTCTTGTAAATACGTAGCAAGATTTTAATTAATTGTAAATTATGCACGGCCTTAGGGGGCTCGTGCGCGCGAGTAGGAGCCGCCGCAGCTGTTCGTCGCTATTTATGCTCTCCAAAAATAGGAAGTTTCAAATAAACTCTATTGGCAGTCACACTTAGCAGTTATGGTGCATAGGCAATTATTATACAATGTGTAAACGACTTATCGACAGTGTTATCTTAAATGGTGAAACAATCATTGAAATCTGACCAGTAATTAAAGAGATATCCGTATTTAAAAACTGTCGAAACAGTACATTTTCTAACGTACATATTTTTTTTACTCAGACTCACTTCGGTTTGGCCTTCTGCTCAGCGCTGGTCGGGCGCTGTTCGCGAGGCGCGGCGGAGTCGGTCTCGCCGCCGTCGCCGTCGGCGTCGGCGTCGCCGGCGGCGGGCTCGACGCCGGGGGGCGCGGGGGCGTCGGCGTCGCGCGCGGTGCCCACCCGCGCGCCCACCAGGCCGCGCCTCTCCTCGTCGGCGGAGGCGCGCTGCCGGCCCAGGCGCATCAGGTTGCGCACCGTGCGCATAGTCGAGCGCCGCTTGCGCTCCCCCGGCAGCGCCTGTTCCGTTTCGCCCATCGAGAAAGCCCGCCTGGTGACAATTGAACAAGGTTGGAATTAGACCCTCGTAAAATTATCCGAGGGAATTTAAACTTGGGTAAAATTATACCCACCGTCGGAAACTTTGAAAGATGTTTTCGAATGACCAAAACAATGCACAGCCGATTCATAAGGAATGGTCTTCACAATTATCGTCTTACTTTCTGAAGATAAAATTATGGTATTTTCGCGTAGTATACTTGCGTTAATACTACATACTTCTCAACATTGAAATTTGGTACAAATAGTATAATTATACTACGAATTCCAACCCAGCAATCAAACGTGTGCTTGTCGGTACCTGCCACCACAGTTTGGAAGAGGCCCCGCATGCTCCTCTCCTATCAATTCATCTTTAAAAGTATATTTATGTATTACGTCCTTGAGGATCCTGCCATTTTAGTCTAGACGTTCGTCGTTCGATGAATGGGAGGGAATTCAGAAAGCTAATGATGACAAAATCAGAGTGATACAGTTTGGTGTAGCAGCTACATATCTATCATCTAACCCAAAATTTAACGACACCACTCGATAGCTAAAGGATGAAAGAATTCATTAGGTTGAGTGAGAACTGCGCTGTGAATAAAATAAAACGCATGAGCGTGTATGTGATGTAAAACCGCTATCGCTTACAGCTCCTAGACTAACTTAACACCACAAAAATATTGCATGATTGCTTTGCTTGTGCCATCAACAAAAAAATACATTTTTTTAATCATGAAAAAAATTACGAAACATTTTAAAATTAAGTACTTGACTCTTTTCAGTTAATTGAGCACTATGCTAATTTTTGGCACTACCTACAATTATGAAACAACGTGTATAAAAATGAAACATATCAAACCAAATTTTTTTTTAGAAATTAGCATAATACATATAGGTTCAAAAATATGAGGTGGCCAGGTGACCAATTACTTAAATTACAACAAGAAGCCCGACTGGAGGAAAAATTATATTACTTTTCGAAAACTATAGTTAGGTAGGTGCGATGAGTGTAGAAACATTTTCAGCGGGTAGGGCAAACGGAAACGGAAAAAAATATGATTAGCTATCGCGAGTGGCAGTTTATCTCCGCGACACAGTTGTGCACTTCAGTAATTGTGTTGAGCTTTCAACGCCAGCAGAACTTTATGCGTATAATTAGGCATACCCAAACACACTTTCTCTAATAGCACATTCGCACTTTCAAGCGCACGCTTTTAGAAACGAAAATACACAGAAAATCCCTTGCGCTTTAGCATACACGTATTGTAAATGCTTTAACGAAATCAGATCATTTTCAATATTTATATCTAGTAAGTTATTAATAAATTGCTCTGGGTGATATGATTTTTAATATCTATATACAGAGTGTAAAGGGCCGTTGATCCTTTGTTTAAACTACATAATCTATATTCGATACTGAATACATTCTTCATGTTTTTGTTTTTTTTTAATCGGTTAATATCCTTTTTAGAAAATATTTGAATGTGTGGAAAATATTCTGTTACGACAGTAATTGAATGCAAATATGTCTTAAATTACTGGTCAGATTTCAATGAAGTTAGATAACACGTCGAAATCTTCATAAGCTTAAACCAAAAGATCGACAGTCAAATACACCCTGATCACTTTACATAAGTATGTCTCGACAAGAGTGCAGTAATTAATATATAATTAAAACACATGTTATTCGAGCGAGTTGTACAGTAGACATATTCCAATTGATTTCGTTTCTGCAATAAATCGGTTGTTTCATGCGCGGAACGGCATTCGTTGCAGGAATATGATAACGGAGTTCGTTCATTATATATTTTTTTGCAACTTTATTTATGGTCATATCGTTATGGGCAACTTCATAGTTTAATTAAAACCATTTAATCACAATCGATAAGAAAGAAAACAAAAACATCCACAGACGATTTCTGGCACAATCTTTTATTTTGTTTTTAATTTGATGTTATGGGGGGCCAAATACAAGGTTATTTTCACTGAAGAGAAAGGAAGGACATGTGGCATGAGGTCGATATTGCTTTCCCGCCGTACGGCCACAGCGGCGCGTTGTATGCCACCCAGTCGAAACAATGCCACCGCGCGCGAATGTGCTATAAAATGCGTTCGTCAAGACAGTTTCCACCCACACAAACCCTCCAATACGTCTGAGACTATATTTGCATGTGGCATGTGCGCTTAAGTTGAGCTGGTAATTGGAGACAGGGGGTCTAATAATAGGCGAGCTAGAAGGAAAATCTGCTTCGTCATTTTTATCTATGGTTATTTTTATGGAAAACCATTCGTTAACTAAACTGTTTTCTGTTATCACAAACATGAATGGGCCAAATGGCCAAATGGCCCCTTAATGTTTAGTTGTGGAGAATCGTAGGTCTTTAAACGAAGGTAACAATAACCATATTCGATTAATTCTTATCTAATTAAATGTGTTTGTTACCTAAAGCATTTAGTTTATATCAAATACCTTAACATCATTTAATACCTTAGATTAGAAGTTTCACAGGACCTCCCTGTGAAACTTCAGCTGAACAATAGCGGCCGTTGCGCGCGTCCGAGCTGCAGGCCTATTCCTGGAATTCCGTAATCAGGTATCAGGAATCCTGATTCCAGAAAACCGGTTTTATAGCGGTTTTTAGAGCGTTATTTTTTCGAAGGAAAGCCTTGACTAAATTGAATTACTGTGCTCCGGAATCTTTTCTTCTATAAAATCGTTTTGAAAACCGCTATAAAAGCGGTTTTCTGGACTCAGGATTCTTGATTACGGAATTCCAGGAATAGGCCAGCAGGGCGGTAGAGTATACTACTACCTACCTATTACTATATGATGTCCTTATTACTATTATATCCTAGCGTACTCAACATAAACAAACAAATGTTGTTTGGCGGTCGCCCCATACTTATTAGTTACTAGCTGAGTTGCCCGGCTCCGCTCGGGTCAATATTTCCGCCACAGCGCCACCTACCGGGTCCAATTGCCAATCTAAACGATTTAGGGATCCATCGGAAAATACCAAAAAAAATACATCAAAATCGGTCCAGCCGTTTATGAACAGTTAGGTGACAAACACACGTACAGAGGATTTTTTAGGAGCGAATAAAACAAAAATAAAAAATCAAATCGGTTGAGCCGTTCTCGAGTTTGAGCGAGACTAACGCATTGCAATTGATTTCTATATACAGGGATGAACACTTTACGTGCTTTTCAGCACAATCAATCAGTATAAATTATAACATGCATGCAGTATATATTTTTACTAATACATGTGCAAAGGAAAGCATTTAGAACACCCTGGCAATCATTATGTATTGTTTGTTAATAATTTAATTTAAAAAACTGAAAAAATATATTTTATTTACATTTTCTCTACATATATATGGAGGTAAGGATGACCTTTACACGATAGGTAGGGTAGATAGCAATACGTTTGTTGCTATCTACAATTTCGGTATGATAAATGTTGCTCAACACATTGTAATCTAAATACTGAGCGTTATGAAAAGCAATCTTGTACAACTGGGCACCAGAATTAATTTTCAATTAAAATATTCTGGTCAAGACTTACCTTTATGTGTCTTCTTTAATTAAATTTAAATCTAGCCTTCGGTCGAGGAATCTCTTCACGTTAATCTTTTTGCATCGTATGTATCATCAAGGTAAAAATGTTCACATTTGCACTATACTTGTTTTGTAGCTTGCTTCCTTGCTTCGCGGTCGATTCCACAACATATGATATTCCTTAGAAAATATATATATAATACGAAATTACCGTTATCTCATTAATTAGAGTTTCAGCGACATCTACATTTGAAGCATTGTAATCAGATTTTGAAAATAATCTGAAAAAGTATTGGTCGTGACATTTGTCGGAAGAAGACAAATTGTCGGGATAGCTCAGTTGGTTTAGAGCAGTGGACTTGTAATCCAAAGGTCGCAGGTTCGAATCCTGCTTCCGACGAATATCACGACCAATACTTTTCAGATTATTTTCAAAATCTGATTACAATGCTTCAAATGTAGATGTCGCTGAAACTCAAATTAAAAAGGCAAAGTACTTGCTTAGTGCGAAAAAGTATTTAAGTCAAACTAGGACTAGCTTTATAGATGCCAAATATGATCTTATTAACGACCCCAACGTATTTGAATGTTCTATATCGTGATTTGAGCTTTGGGATGATGCAACACGTGCATAGTGTTAGATTTGGTTAGATTTATAAAAAAATAATTACAACTGTTTGTAGCTAGAGGTAAATCACGGACGCTGTAGTCAAAAGTGTGCGCATGATCTTCTTTCCCCGTTTTTATGGGGACTTGAGCGGGAAGGCCCACTTCAATAAAGACGCATGCCAGAAAAAAGGAACTGTGAATAAAACACACATAATAATCACGCAGAAAATAACTTTAAACTTCGCAAGAGCTGTTACACAAACATCAACAATAAATAACAATATTATCCTGACAGTTGAAATATTTAGGTAGAGCAATAGGGTTGACTGGAAGAAATCACTCTTAGTGATAAGTCCGCCTTTGTTTAGTATCGTTGTTTTGTTGCATGTTTTCTCTGTAACTGTGTTTTTGTTTATGCACAATAAATCATTCATTCATTCATTCATTCATTCGTATGTATATTTTTGTTTTTTTTTTATTAGAGACACTAAACCGCTATTTATGGTTATGTCATTTTTGCAGGTATTTATCAAATTATTTTGCAAATTATAAAGTTCTAGAGTTTCAAAATTATCATTATTATATCCAAATTCTTTTATATGGCGTAGTTGCAAATGAGTTGTGCTACGTATAACGCAAAATTTCAAGATATTCATTTGTTCATTGATTGTCATAGTGTTGTATCGTTCATATTTTTTTAACAACGTTTAGGTAACATTATTTTGTTGTTCCTTTTGTTAAACACTGCATAATAGGTTCTTAGTACGTTAACTTTTAAATTTTATAAACTATTACATAAAAAAACTGCTTCTTTTTAATGTTGTTTGAAATTTTAAATTTCTGCTATTCAAGCATTTGTATTTTTCCCCTTCTTTGCCAATGTATTTAAGTATTACTATATTAATTGAAACTTTACTTTTTTAAGCTATATTAAATTTTTTGTTATTAGTTTTAATACTGTTTGTTTTTCTAAATAAAATAAAATAAAAATAAAAATGTTAGCGTTAGGTGCCTATATTATAATTCTTAATATTGTTATAATTCTTCTTGTGGCAATAAGCTTCAGTTGGAAGGTACTTTTAGTGAAATCCTGGCCAAGGATATCTATGACACCTGATACTTCATTGGTTACAAAACCCGTACATCAAAAAAGGATCTCCTTTTAGATTCAATTAAAAAACTTAGTTTGCGTGCAGCCTACCAAATTTGTGACCAGTACCATCATGTCAACGGGAGGGTACGCACGTTTCGCGCACTCCGTCCCGCTCCAAAAACCAACAAGCACACTCTTTTCCCGAATGACTAGTCTAATTTTGTGAAATTCCTGTATTTAGAAGATTTTTTAACAGCAAGGGGGGTGTGTACCTCGTGATGGCTGATAGGTATAATATTTTTTTTTATTTCATTCTTCTAAATAAAAAGATAACAGAAAAAATGGTTTGGAAGGGAAAAAAGGTCCTTTTAGATTTATTTTTTTTGATGATTATATAAGCGTTTTGGACAAAATGGGGATGTGTGCCTTCGCAAACGTACGTTTATAAGCTCAGTATTTTTTCAATATTCAACCAACGGTTTTACTGTAATCGACTTCAGAAAAACGTTCTTATTTAGGTATTTATATTATATTATAGGCTACACGTGCATTTAAATATAATGTCAGAAATTTCAAGCTACTGTAATCAAACATATGTACAAACTATAGATATATCTTATTCTTATTTATATTTCTATTCCTAGTTTGGAATTCCGCATGCACCACCTTTTCTTTAATGTCTTGTTATGTATCAGTGAGGAATTGCTTTGGATACTAGCAAATTCGAATTATTTGTTATTGTTACTGCTTTCATTGTTCGTGTCTGTATTTCCTCCTAAATAAACAAATGTAAGGCAAAATGTTAAGTGTATGCAGGACTCACTTGAGGAATCCCTTGCTGGGGCGCTTGGCGCGAAACGCCGCCGCCACCGCCTCCCCCGCGCCGTCGCCTGCGGCACCGGCGGCCTGCGGCGGCGGCGGCGGCAGCTCGGAGCCCGCGGACAGACTGCGCCGCCGGGTGCCGCTCACGGAGCGCTCGTAGTTGGCGATGTGCCTGCCGATCCGCTCAAGGTTGTCCTCGCCCTTAACGCCGGCAAAGACAAAGACTTAAAAACATGCTAAGGTAAGCATATACAGGTGATTTTTTCAACTGCATTCGGGGTAATGAGGCCGATTTTAATAAAAACGAAAACTGCATTATTAGATTTTTGGAAAGATCGTATTCATATTACAAGTATTCATACATTACACGTACCATCACAAATGAAATAATTTCAAACGTAGCTTAACTCACCTGCATTGAGTATCACAACATCGTGTTCTAATTTCAAAGTTGTATAATTTCTTCGGGGTTAAATGCCATAATAAAGGAAAGAAAAAAATGTTTTAGACAATTTGATTAGTGAACTTTCCTTTAGTTTTCCGTTTAACATTACTTCACAGAATGTGTTCCTTATAAGCGACACTATTGACTGGTACAATAATATAGGTGCTTTATTTTTCTCGAAATCAACGGGTTCGATTATCGGCTAGGAAAAAGATTTTTGCAAAAATCTCATATTGCAGTGTTAGTTTTATTCAAAATCGGCCTCATGACTTCTTTTGGTGTTTTTCGATATTTCTTATAGTTTCGGATTTGGCCCTGAAGGCCCACTTGAAAAATTCACCCGTATATAGAGCGCCCTAAATATTTAGTTCTGTCACACCTAGCAACGACGACGGTTGCGAAAGAACTCATAAACACTACTCGGCAATGTATGAGTGGGGTAGCGAGTGGGATGAAAGCTTGTCTCAAAAGAAGGGCTGAAGTTCTGAGGGTTTTTATTATCCTTACTCATGATATTAACCTAACACACCGGATTGAACTGGATGGAAAACACGGACAGTTCATGGCCGCTTCTATTCTATCTCTGTTTCTATCGTCTTTACCATGGAGAATGCTTGTCAGAGCTGCATAACGCTGTCCCTCCATTCCTTTCAACCTTAGCTCAACGCGGAACAGGGAGAAAAACATTCACAGTCGACTTACCAAAAATAAGAACCCACCAATCCTCTAGATCCGTTATCAATAGTGTCGTTAAACAATGAAATGAACTCCCTTTCGAGGTATTTTCCCCAAATTACGAAAAGGGGTTCTTCAAACGTGGTGTGAAGAATCACCTGGCCGGCTGGCATGGTTTTTGCAGGTCCCCTGAAAGTTCGAAGACCCATCTCGCCGCGCTTAACATAAACTCAATCAGTTTCAGTTTCTTTATTTCGTCCATGAGATGTATGTTATGCACTCGGATTCGTCATTTCTTTTCTTTTGCTGCCGGTTCGAGTTCTGGCGAAGAAGAACAAGAAACTTCACCGGGTTTGTATTTTTTTTTCCTTGGATACTGTATGTTAAATGTGAATGTTATGGTATCCACCCGGGCGGGCTTAACCCTACCGCCTGGTGGGGAACCACGGAACAGATCGCATTCGTGAAGAAATGCACTTGTCTAAAAGCAGAAGTCCCACGGAAGGGAAGTGGTGGATGGAACCCATGAGCTCTATCTAGCATAGAAGGCAAGTCCTTGCTTAGGGGTGAAGAAACCAAGGACGTCTGCGGAAATATGGACGCAGGCAGCGATGCATGCAATTTAACAGTACGAAAGATCTACGAGCTGCCTTGTCGCTTTGATCGCATGTACACAATGTTTGTACGGCAGTTCGAGTGTGGATGGATGTTATCCCTGCCTGGTCTGAAGGAGAAATATTCTATACAGAATCGAATCTGCTTATCATACGGAAGCAACTTGGAAACTCGAAAGAAGTTTTGTCGCATTTACCGGATAGACCCAATTGTTTTAGTCTACAATATTACTTCTGAATTTACCACTGAGTCAGACACTAATCGCACGGCATGCCGTTGGGTAGAGTACAAAGATCTTCATTATGACTTCTGAAATTGAGGTTATCCGAGAGATAGACAACAAAGACCTGAAGGTGAATTGTAATGGGGAGCGAAAGCCTTTAAATTACGAAGCTGATACAAAATGGATTTTTCATGCAGTCAATAACAACTTTGAGGCTTCGAAGCAGGGATGAAATAGCGACATGAGGTTACGACTAAAACTTCTTCTAGAGACACGCGGTGTACATGATCTTTATAACAAGATAAGATACTTCCGCAATGTATATATTTGTAATCCAAAGATGTAATTGTAATATCATAATTTGTCTTTTTGGACCGCGAGAGTTGCTGTTGTACCATCTAGCTATTATACAGTTTAATATCACTGAAATCGTTGGAATCCTAGTGTCGCATTCAGAGAGCACCTAACCATGAAAAACCGGTTAATTCCGGCGGATTAAAGTTAGTCCGCCCACTCTGAATGCAGCTGCTAGAGGATAGAACTAGAAACTAGATATATCTATAGAGCAGTTCAGCGAAAACAGCTGAATAAAAAACCCAAAAACTTACTTCAGAATCGAGGTCGCTGCTCTGCGCCGAGTTGTGGCGGGAGGTGTGCGCCGACGCCGGCGCGGACGACGGCGCCGCGCGAGCCCGCGACGCCTGCGCCGGCGCCGGCGCCGCCTCGCCGGACGACGCCGACTCCGCGTCCTCCGCCTGCATGCCGCACCGGCGACGCACGCCGCTCGGTATCGGCGCTCCCGGCGGCGCGATGTAGAACACCTCCATGTTCACGTATGCCTGCGTACAACCGGCCCGTGGATTTTTTTTTTTTATGCGACCTGACATGGATGGCTAATACCACACAACTACCGTTATGATATTAGCCCAATACACCACAATCTCGAAGGAATTAGGTGCCATGCCAGGACCTTCCCTTTATGAGCACGGCTACATTGAACTGGATGGAAAACACGGACAATTTTTCATTGCCGCTTCGACCATCTTTTCATCCAATGCAATGGTACCAACCCGGGCGGGCTTAAACCCTACCACCTAGTAGGGGAAGGGGACCTACAGTTTTACATGGATTCCGAACCATGGAGCAGCTCGCATTCGCGACGAAATTGCACTTATCGAACTCTGAAAGAGAAAGACAGTGGTGCAAGTTGGTATTGAACCCGGGCCTCTGGTACGCTAGGCCGGTCCCCGCGCCACTAGGCTACGAGCCGCTCAAATAATATGCTCTCTCCATCAGCGAATCGAAGTCGTTTGTATGGGGGCGGCGTAGCCACAGACGAAGCGGAAACGCCGGCGGCGGCGTGGGAGTTAGATTTTCTTGAGAAGATCGAGATTCGCTTCGCTAATCGAGCACTAAATCGCTTCCGAAAGCGGCTGAGTTCGCCGGCGCAGATATCGTGACTGTTTAGTAAAGCTGCAGCGCCGCAAAGATTTTCCAAATGCACATTGGAATAACTCAGTTCAGCCACTTTTTTCGGTTTTCCTTAATAATTTAATAATAATTAAGAAAAACCGAAAAATTATAATCTAATTTTCAATACATATATAAAGCTGGATCAAAGGTAGCTTTGTTAAAGGAGGATGGGCAAAAATATATGAATTCTGGTATAACCAACCCCCAATAGCAATGAATTTTATATCAATAGAGAGGCAATTTTATGAACATTACTATAAACTGTGCGCAAGTTTTCAATTTTTGTCGGATCGGCGCTATTCTGCTTTAAGTATTAAATATATTATTTCTACAGATTTTCTCTGTGCAGGGTGTTTCGGGGTATGGTCCAAACATTAACCAGGAATTGAAACGTAAAAAAAAATTTCCTCCCATACATTTCCCATACACGATTTTTTTAACGTAATTTACATACCTGGTTAAAGTTTGGACCATAGCCCCCTTTAATACTTAAATGCAGTTCCAGTGTATAAGATCAAGTTCACGTGACTTTAAATAAATAAAAATAAACCTCTTAGTTTTACGTAACACAATAATTATATTTTAATATAAAAAATCTGCCATGTATAGATCACTATATCTCCGAACTACCTACTTTAAAAACCCAATTCAACCATGTAATTGGTAAGTAATAGTCCCACTTTGCTATCGAAGGGGTGTACCAAAGTGCCTATCGTCCATAGTTTCATACTTCTCAATAAAAAATAATACACATGTTTGTAATATTATATATGATTCAATGAAAAACGAAACCAAAAGTGCATACGCACCTATAAGAGCAGCATAAATAAATATCTACTTAATCCATTTCACCATCTTTGCGGTGAAGATGTTGGAGACATTGACACTTGACAGACAATTTGACACTTGAGAAAGTGAGCAAGCTCAAATGGCACAGGTGCGTTACCTGCACATAGCGGTTCTTGTCGTCGATGAGGGAGTCGGTGATGTGAATGTAGCCCTCGGCTACGACGACGTGCATGCCCAGGGTGTAGACGCCGACGACGTTGTTGTGCCCCCAGCGGTTCCTCATCACCAGCTGCAGCTCCAGAGTGTCGCCGCTCACCACCGCCTCGCCCGCATTCACCGTCCATTGGAACACCTGGCCGGTTGCCATGGTCAATTAACTCGCCAGGTGAACAGGCAAGTGAGTGATTTAATATGACGTTGAGTTGCTGCCAACCGACGTGTTATTCTTTTTCGACGACCAACACCAGACTCGCCGGCATCTTAATAGCCCAACGCACCACATTTCAGAAGAAAGGTGCCATACCAGGACCTCCCCTTTATGAGCACGGCTACATTGAACGATCGCCGTTATCCAAAGGTTGAAAGTTTCCCAGTGAGCAATGGTGCGAGCCATTTGGGAATATCGCTACGGAATCGAGTACGGAATATGGTGCGCAATGAGGCAATCCGCCGATGTACCAAAGTAGTCAATATTGGACACCGGGTGGCTTAGCTCAAGAGGCAGTGGGCTGATCACGTCAGCCGAAGAAACGACGACCGTTGGAGTAACCGTGTCTTACAATGCTGGGCCGTGGACAGGAAAACTGAGTGTGGGAAGACCACCCGCCAGGTGGGACGACGACATCAAGTGCGTCGGCGGAAAGCAGTAGTTCCGTACCGCTGAGAGC
Organism: Incurvaria masculella; assembly: GCA_946894095.1. Lineage (NCBI taxonomy): Eukaryota > Metazoa > Arthropoda > Insecta > Lepidoptera > Incurvariidae > Incurvaria > Incurvaria masculella. Next base: position 16,331,169 of record OX335666.2, on the reverse strand, counting down.
CGGGAGGACTGGAGGAAAATTGGAGAAGCGTGTTTGCGCCCCACGAGGATCTCCACCATAGAAATATTCCGATTTCTATGATCTCCACGATGAAGGTGCAGGGACTCTGTACATGCGCGCACCATGCATCACAGCTAGAGTAGTAGAGAGACAGTGGCATAGGGCAAACTTTGGATGGGATCGAATGTTCGTGAAGTGCAAACTACGCACCTAGCTCACCCATTCCATATTGGCGTGAACAGGTGGGTATCTCTCTGTTTCACATTTCAGCCAATTCGCTTGCGCCTAAACAAATAATTTCTTGCCCAGTTCTATTATTCTTGTCCGTCGTTTATGTCCATTTTAGAAATCTGTATGATCAATGTATGTAACCTAACGAAATCATAGCTTGACACATATGCAACACAACTTTACTGTTAGGTGATTAAGATTGACATGAAGTAGGTACCGACCTGATTCACATCGATGAGCTCGTGGGAGTCCGATAGCACATCAGTAAATTTTGATTGTCCTGAAACAAAAATGAGGATATAATATTGTATTATTTTTCAGCAATTTATTTAAACGATTTTCCTCAAGAATTCCCACTTTAAGAAACGCTCTCCAGAGTTATAACTTGACTCGTAGTTTATTTGGGTGAATCTACTTTTCTTTGTACTTGCTGCACACATTTTAATGAATTTTTTTTTTATTTAAAAACATGCGCACAGCTAAAATCATGTGTCATTAAAGTTTTAATTTTCAGACCAAGCAGCACACTTGTATGTTTTTTTGTGTACTTTTTAGAGACAAATGGGGAGAAAGGCACTGATTGGTGTCTCTTGGGACACCGTTTAAAATTTTAGAAAGAAATAAATTGCTATAATGACTTTACCAACTGCACTTCTTTGCAACGCGTTCGAACTTATTTAAAAAAACACAATGTCCACGAAGATATCGCGCTTACCCAGCGGACTCACAATAAACACACCCAGTCTGCAATGGAGCATCGGACGGAATGGCCGAGTAAAAATGAAGTTTACGAATAACAGTACCCGATTGCCTGATTCGAAACCTCCTCTTATATTGGCTGGAGCTTAGCTAGCGCTGCTTTACTCAAAATCAATGTGTCATTATCGGTTATCCAGGGGACATACAAATATGTAGGAAATCCAGGGACAAGTCCTAGAAAGACGATTTCTCTTTTTTAGTAAACTATATTTGTATGAATTATTATTATTATTATAACATACAATATCGACTAGGTCTTTGCGGCTTATAATGTGATGCTTTCTTGGAAAAGTTTATAAGCAACGACAAGAATCCACAACTAATCTACTCAAGGGACAGTCAATATTTGTATGGAGGCGGTATTTTGTCCCCTGGATAACCAATTTATTTTCAAGAAATCAGTAAAATATTGCCCAATTAGTATGAAAACTATATTAATTGTTAATCTGATGAATTAATAAAGCTTTAAAATAGATTTTGTGAGGTACCATTTCATTGTTATGATCAACTAATGGCCTGGGACAGCCGAATACAAATAAAAGTTGATTCACCCATTTGCATCATTTCAATAATAATAATAATTCGAGAAATTCCGGTGTGATTTTCACAAGAGAGTAAAAAGTTCTGAATTTTATAAAATTAAATATTAATGGACTAATAACGGATGGATAAGCAGAAACGTAAATAAATCCATCGAATAGTTATCCGAGTGATTTTAAGACTAATGAAACATCAGCCCTAATAAAAATATGGAATTACTATATAACGGATGCATAAGGAGCGGCGTAAATAAATCCGTCGAATAGCTTTCTGACTGATTTTTATTCATTTTATTTTAAATCAGCAGTCATATGGTAAACTACACTTGATATTGTCTTTTACAATATTCATGGTTGAAATACATTGCACTAACAACACAAAGAACAAGCAGTAAACCGAGGCTTAGAGCGTAATAAATAATCTTAATTAATTAATTTAAACAAAATAATTATAAATTGCCAAAGTTAAAGGTACTGAAAATTTAGGTGTAACTGTAGGTGTAAAAATCCCTTGTCATAATATTAAGTACATCGTTAGATTATTAACACAAAAATAAATAAAATACCTAAAATACAATAGATTAAAAGAATATTGAAACATCAGCCCTAAGACTAACGAAAGTCGATCCTGTTTTAAAAGCTGTATTTTTAGTACCCGTGCCAGTTTTGATTGCGGAAGAAGTACACACAGTGTCCTAAAACCCGACGCCATAACTTGAAGGGCCTATAGGCCAGCTCAGGGCTGACCAGAATATCACAATAGGACCTTCTTAAAAAATCGTTAATTTTCGAGATGTTGGCGCTTTTTTAGATAGCTAACGTCATGCAACGTACAAAATTAGCCGAAAACTGCTTATCGCTGGTGCTATGACAATTGTAACCAGCACCATCTCCCGTCACTGCCAGAACTAGTTACACCGTCACTAAACTAAACGTGATTCCAAATTTTGCCTAGATAGGCGTAATAAAAACGTTCCAAATTAAGTAACGTCATAGTAAATTTAAAAATATCATGCGGATGCGGATTTTTAAAGGTTCATAACCGCGGATGCGGATGCGGATGTTTATGATTTTATATAGATTTAGAGCGTTCGAAATTGTCCGTGTTTTCCATCCAGTTCAATGTAGCCGTGCTCATAAAGGGAAGGTTCTGGCATGGCACATAATTCCTTCGGGAATGTGGTGTATTGGGCTAATATCATAACGGTAGTTGTGTGGTATTAGTCATCCATGCCAGGTCGCATAAAAAAAGATGAATGAAGAAAACGTTAAACTTTACCTACAATAAAACGTATTACCGATATAACATAATGGCATTTACCTGCCGATTTTAATTTAATAATCTGAGCCAATTACATACACACAATGATCACTGTAACACAAAAACACTCAAAATATCTATCTATACGATAAGTAATCCACAGCGCAAATTAAACACGTAATGATTTATTTACAAGAAATGCACCACAACAAACGCATCTGATCTTGTCACCAATTTTTTCCCTCCGGCACGGCACGCGCCATTCTCTGTCCCCGCCCAATTTCTTTCTCGTCGCAACTTGTATTACATTCGCATCGGCATGAACATCCGCATTGAATATTGCGGATGTAGATGCGGATGCAGATGTCCAAATCTATGCGGAAGCTCCGCATTTGCGGATGCGGATGCGAATATTCGCAACATCCCTGCTTTGTATTCTGAAATGTGAATTGCAACACCACCTGTGGACTTTTATTATCCTGTTAGGAATCTATCCCTTCCTATTTATTCTATGACGTGGGATAGCATTAGTGACGCCGTTTGACTTAAGAGTGAGATAGATAATGACGCAGTTTGACATGAGTTAAAGTGAGATAGGTAGTGACGCCGCGCCGCCGCTGTCGCCTTCATGGGCCGCATAATAATACTTTGCTAGCCAGTGCCAATATCTCAAAAACTAACGATTTTTTATTAAGGTCATATTGCGATATTGCTCTATCCATCCATCTATACGCAAAGCTATCATATCGGACCAATATAAAAATAACATATTTTTTTAACACACACTCATTAATGGGGTTCCGAAACCAAATGAACGATCTGAGAAATTCATTACTGCAAGCAGTTACACCTGGAATAAGATAAAATGTTACGTATTTCTAGACGGTAACATTGGCTTTCTTAAAATAGTTTGTAGTCAGTCGAGGTCGCTTCCATTCGTAAGCCCTTTTGATCGACAGTATTCAGAGAGCTAGTAATGAAATGAAAATGTACTCGATCGATATACTGTTAGTAACCCAGATGTACGTTCAATACATTAAAACGTGGCCAACATTGTAGAAGTTGACAATATTGCTGTCTACGTTACAGAACTCATATTACTAAGTATGGTCTTAATTCATAGCAAAGGTCGCTCATTTTTGTGATGAGCAAGTGCAGATGACTTAGATCCATCATCATATCTACGTAATTACCCACTAAAAGCTTCAGAAAAGACACAATAATGTTTATTGAACTTTGGATCTTCGAGATAATAAAGGTTTCTTGTGTCGAGAAACGAAAATATGGTTTCATGATATATTAATCTATTCGAACAATAAACAAAATACGTTTTAGGATAGTTTCGTTTATTAGTATAGTACAAGTCAAAGGCACTGTTTATGATTAAAAACAATCTTCCAACACCAAACACAGTAAATAACATCAAGTACTTCAAATAACATAAACATTACCGGTGATCGTACACACAAACTACGAATTGTTTACCAATCAATATCAATGTTTTTATTCTAAAATACGGTTTTCGGGTTCTTTTTTATATTTCAAATTGATTAAATATAATCAAACAAAATTATATTTAAATTATGTATTTAATTTTAAAGAATCAACAAGAGTGAAAACAAGATTCGGCATCTAGGTGTACAATATTTATTTAATGTCAATAGTATTTTTTAATAAATACTACGTTTATACAGTTGCTCCGTTATGAATTTAAAAATGCTATAAATGTTATGGCCTGCAGAACAAAATTAAATTAGATATATATTCTGTAAATTAGAAACTAAATAGAGTTAAAAATCTGTGACACATAGAAATGTAAAAACCTACCCGAGCGAGGCTGCGGGCAACAGCTAGTATCTGATTAATTTATAAATAGAACATTTATTTTATTAGTTGGAATGAGCTCTTGTGATCTGACAAAAAAACAGGCCAAGTGCGAGTCGGACTCGTATACTAAGGGTTCCGTACCATCGTACAAGATTTTAATATTTTTTTTGCTTGGCCCCCTTTAGTTTTCATAAAATGCAAGCGACTCATAACACGCCCTCGTTTTTTTTTATGTGACTTGACATGGATGGCTGCTACCACACCTTCTGTCATGGTATTAGCCCAACACACCACATGGGAACTAGGTGCCATGCCAGGACCTTCCTTATATTGCACGGCTACATTGAACTGGATGGAAAACACGTACAATTTTCATTGCCGCGTCGACCATCGTTCGTCCAATGCGATGGATGGAAGTAAGGAAGGGGACCTACAGTTTAACGTGGAATCCGAACCATGGCCAGCCTCTCTCAACGGTCGAATGGTCACCCATCCAAGACCAGACCGGACCCAGCGTTGCTTAACTTCGGAGAGCGATCGCCGAAGTGTCGCGCCACTGGGCCATTGAGGCTGACAATAATCCTGATCTTGATCCTTAAGATGGCCCTTCCCGGCGGGACTAACTCATTCGCGGGCACAGTACAAAACCGTAATATTGCGCTCTGGGACCTTCTCTGTTTCAATGAAAAAGACACGGCTCCGTGATGAGGAGGATGCAACATGGCCACAAAGCAGACAATGTGCATAGTGTTTGATTAGGTAAGATTTACGAAAATTTTAATTAAAAAACGACTTATAGCTAAAAGTAAGTCACGACTGCTGTAGTAAAAAATTAAACAAAATTGTGTAGGATCTTGTCTCCGAATTATTAATAAAACACTTCACTGCTTAAAACCTAGTTTATTCCACAGTACATTTAAATGCTTTACGTATGCAACCTGATTAATTATTCCACAACTATCGCGTATGCGCCGGCTCTAGACTGCCTCGCTGCCCTCCTCTCCTCCCGTTATATCGAACCTAACAATTTATTATAAATATTAATGAAGCTAGGTCTTATGACTAATCTTCGTAAGATGTTTTCATGTTATCGTTGAGTAATCCACATTCAAAGTTGTTATATAAAACTCGCGAAAAATTCAAACTTTCGGACATTATAACTTACATAGATACCAAACACTATTCTACAATGCTAATGGTCATCAGACATCTAATTCGATAAAATAAAGCTGTTTTGAGTATACTTTTGGATATCTAAGGAGAAATATGCTCATGATCTTCTTTCCAGCGGGAAGGCCAACCATTTCTATATTTCTGATTGATTTTTTCAAATATTATGATGAGATAAGTTAATTCGATTTGGCTGGACACAGCGAGCCCATTGTAACAGATTTTCCAACGAAACTTTTTCTCTAGTGAGTGTGCTATATAGTTTTGTAATCGTCGCATGACTTCATCTTCTGGTCATCAATATAAAATTAACGCCCTTAGAGTTTAATATTATTTAACTCTGAAGTATCGCACCTCCGCCACAAAGTAGTATGTGCGGTTTTTCCAACTACCCTCACTTTAAGTTATTGCTAGGGGTCCCTATACACAACACTGAAAATGTCGACTCGTTAATTAAGGCTCCATATGACTGTAACGTCTAATATTTTGGGTTTATTTTTATTAGATCTCAGCGTCGGTTAAGAATGAACACCGGTAGAATTTTAAACTATTATCTAGTGTATGACTATTATCTTATTTAGACTAAATAAGACTAAATAATTTAGAAATAATAAGAAAATTTAGACTATTATCTAGTGTATGACCCTAAAACGGTTTTAATGAGTTGCTTAAACTCTTTAAAAAAATTGTTTGTAAAAACCTATTTACTACGTTATTACTAGGTTTTCAAGCCGGTGCTTGGAAACTATAAATGATTTTGACAATTCCCTTTGATGAGCACATGGAATGTGTCAAAAATAAGGCCTTTAAAATGGTGGAATTTGTTCTGCGTAACACAAAGTATTTCAGAAAGTCGGACTGTTTTATTACACTCTACAACACGTTGATGCGTCGCGTCAGTGATATGGAATCCTTTCTATGGAAAGCTAGCTTTGTCTGTAGAGTTTATACGGAATAAATTTTCCAGGATTTTAAACTACCGACTAAAAGTTCGCAATTTAAAGGTTGCAGTTTAAATATCTGTGCTTGCCCAATACATAACATAATCATATTAACTTGATCGACTTAGTCTGGTTTTCACCAAATGCTGATTTATTTCAATTGACACGTCGAGCGCCCGCTAAAATTCGGAACGGCTAAATGTTCACCACGCAATGGTTATACCGGAATGGAGGGTAGGTACCTTCTCCGAGAACCCCGAAAATCCGGAATCTGGTCGATGATTTCATTGAGAATTTTGAATGAGCCAAAAACAGTCGTGCTTCGGTTTGAAAAATCACCGAGTCACCAAAATGGTTTCCGTCTTCATAGCAACAATTTAATGGTCTGAAACGACCGGTGTGGATGGTTTAAAGCCGAACTGGGTGTGTTTTGTGGGAATAGGAGTAGAAGGCGCATGAGGAGTGTTACAAGGAGTAACAAAAGCAAGGGTGGGTTCTCGGATTGGGGTGGACTCAGAATGACCCATCGCTGTGGCCTATATGCATAGTCGATCGATTATTTAACAGCTACATTGAACAGGTATTCGGGTCAATGAATAATTAATATAGAAAACAACATGTATGTGCCGGGTAAGCATTGGGATATCTAGAAGATATCTAATTTCCATTCATTGGGCTATTGAGTGAGGGGTCCACTTAATATGATTTCCTCGATAAGTCTTGTTGATATCTTGACTTGAAATTGGGTGATCTAGTGATTGCGGATGCGAGGAAATTTGACCTCGATCGTACTAATGTGGGCCGAACATGGCCCCGCAGCTTAGCGGCTAACGCCTGTGGTCAGTCTCTTGTCGAAGACCGCGGGTTCTAACCCTGGGATCTTTTCTATCCGAGATTGAATTGTGCATTTTTAGGGTTCTCAAAACAAAAAGGGTGCCAACAGAACCCTATTTCTAACCCTCCGCTGCCCGTCCGTCCGTCCGTCCGTCCGTCCGTCCGTCTGTCACAGGGCTGTTTCTTATGTAATAGTCATCATCAACAGTTATGGCAGGCAGATGGATTTTTTATAGAGTGTGTATTTATTTTGCAGCTATAACGACAAATAGGTAAAATAAAAAAAATAAAAAAATTAAAGCCCGCACTGTCAGAAGACCTGTGTAGTATAAGCAGTAAGTTGTGAGCGTTTTAAAGCTTTATCAAATTAACAGAATCGATGATGTATCTCAATCCAAACAACGTTTGATCCACAAATGTTGCCTGCACTCGAGGAAAAATTACAAGTCCGCATGCATTTTGATAGACTAGGAGGTCGGACAAAAATGCTAACGATAACGTAAATGGCTAAAACTGGGTTCACAGGATAAAGACCGACCATCTGAAGCTAAATGTGTCGGTCTGCCTGCGCCAAGTGGTTGCGTTACGTAGATAAGGCACCTGAAAAAGTAGATATGGTGACAAAAAATATAAATGATAAGGTAAATGGCTGCAAATAACGAAGCATGAAAGTATCATTACATACTTGCTTAGGTATATGTAAGTATTTAATTAAAAAACCGACTGGTTTTTGTTGTATAAATATTAGGTATCAATGTTTCTAGATAATCAGTATATTCTTCAGTCTGTATACACCAACATCTATTTTATATAGCCAATCTAGATATCGCAACCATTTGGCACGGGCAGACCGACATATTTAGCATCAGAGGGTCGGTCTCTAACATGTGAACCCAGATTCAGCCATTTACCTTATCGTGAACAAAAATGTCGTGACCTCCCGGAATATGAGGTTAGAAATTTGAATTTTTTCATGTAAAGTTGAATATTTTCTTCGTTTTTTATTCTAGTAATTTTATCACGCTTTAAAAAGACAACCTGTATATTGAATCTATTAATAAGCTCGTGAACTCCACGACTCCAACGGCTGTGCAAGCGCCTTGTTACCGTTGTTCTAACATAAATTCACTATGTTTCTTAGATATTTACGACCAAATTTGTTATACCTACATAACTTATAGCTGAGGGGTCTCTTTGGTTCTCTGAATGTGAAGAATCCTTGGAAAGGCCTCGGTACGCCTTGACTACAAGTCGTTAGGAACGTTACCCCAATTATCTCCGTGCATAGTGAACGGTCAAGTGATGTTTACATGGAACAATAGTTAACGTCTAGTTTGACGAAACATATTCCACGAGCATGACGACGGCGGAATAATGTTTATTGTAAGACCAGGTTTGACAGCGCCCAGTCAGGTGTATTTAATTATGTGTTACAAAAACAAATATCGTATACATTTCAATAGAATAGTTGAACTGCATGGTCAGTCAGAGTTCTCACATAAATCGACGTTTACGGAACTTCGAAGATACGTAAAAATGTCAAACCCATACAAGTTTTACTGCTTGTTCTGATGTTTTAATTCTTTAAAATCTAACTCGGACTAGAAATTTGTATGAAAACGTGCAGTCGATGTAAACGGCAACTTCAACGTATTTACGGCGTCGATACGTAGCTCAAATCAAATTTGTATTCGTAAATGTTATTTCGCTTAACGCCCACTGCGCGCGCTCTTCAATTAGAAGAAAACGCTAGTCGGTCGGTTGGACGTAAACGCCAATTTAGGTGACAAATAACATAACTCATAACATAACAGTCAGCCTCAGTGGCCCAGTGGCGCGACACTTCGGCGATCGCTCTCCGAAGTTAAGCAACGCTGGGTCCGGTCTGGTCTTGGATGGGTGACCATTCGACCGTTGAGAGAGGCTGGCCGTGGTTCGGATTCCACGTTAAGCTGTAGGTCCTTCCTTACTTACTAGGTGGTAGGGTTTATCCCGCCCGGGTTGGTACCATTGCATTCGATGAACGATGGTCGAAGCGGCAATGAAAATTGTCCGGTTTTCCATCCAGTTCAATGTAGCCGTGCAATATAAGGAAGGTCCTGGCATGGCACCTAGTTCCCATGTGGTGTGTTGGGCCATGACAGAACTTGTGGTATTAGCCATCCATGTCCAGTCACATAAAAAAAAAATAACTTGAACTCCACCAAGTACTAATTAGCTTAATCCTCACATTAAAGGGCCTTTCTTACGATCTCTCAGTCGATACCAGTACAAGATAATCAGCATTTTAGTAATAACGGCCCTTTAAGTATCAATTAAAACATATCAGCAGTTGGTGAAAGTTGGCAGTCTAATTAAATATCCGATATGGAAAAATCACCAAGCTCCTTGACAGCGGCTTCAGTCGTCTAGAGATCAAGCATTACAAGGTCATCCTAAAACATATGCTGCTTAAACATATATGCTAATTAAAAAGGCTCCAATTACGTAAAATGCGAGTCCGAAATAATCGTTTTTTTGTAAATGTAAATTTAAATGAATATTTCCCGACCAAGAATAAGCTAACTGTCTGAAGTCTTCTTCAGTTACAATAAAGAAAAAAATTGAATTATGATTTAGGTTTTTCTTTTCTATAATTATATGATTCATAAGCATCTCTACCACCATGTACAGATTAGCTTAATCCGTCCATTAAAGGGCGTTAAATACCATCTTGCAATCGATATCAGCACAAGATAATCAGAACTTTAGTAATAAAGGCCCTTTAAGTGTCAATTAAAATAAATCGGCACTTGGTCACCAAGCTCAGGCAAATTGAGTGATTTGTAGCTAGAAAGAGCCTTTTGGTCACGCCTTTTAGATGAGATGTATTCGACATTTAAACAAGGTAATGTTTTTCATAAAACGTCCTAACTAACGAGCAGCGTTTTAAATCATATAGGTTTTTTTAAGTAAGTAACAGGCAGTTTTCTATTAAATTGATTTTAATTTAAAGCTTAAAAAGCAGTATGTATCGGCATTTTGATGTAAAATTGCTGGTCAATAAAAGGCCACAGTGGGTTGAAAAACGTATGTGTAGATAAAGCGCATTATGTGATTTGTATTTGGTGCTAAGTAGATAATAGTTTGCATGTTTTTATTCCTCCTCATTTACTTGCGTAAGGTCTGTCGCATTAATTTTTTTTTTCTAGAACGAATTGAGTGTTATATTTTAGCCTAATTTCTTTAGTATTAATGATAAACAACATAAGAGACATGAGCAGCCAACTCTTATTATAGATAGATTAATTTCGTCCCTTTATGAGTACAAAAATATTCGGAATGTACTAAAGAGATCTGCTTTCGACCTGAAATTGCCACAGTTAGGACGCATAATGAGTTTGTGAAAGTCAGCAGAGAAAATAGCTCTATTAGTGTCTGTAACATTTGCTGCTTTTGATAGCATTTTCTCACTCCTTTGTATTTACTTTCATGACATACCCATTATCTGCAAGTCACATACGTTCTATTTGCTATATTTCGTTATATTTCTACTCGAGAAAGTCTACTTCCCTTCGACGAGTTGGGAGGGTCTCTTAATTGTGAGATACTTGTTTACTTGAGAGAGAGGCCAAGGAGCCAAGCAGACACTTAGGTAGCTGAACCGTCTCATAAATTCGAACAATACTCCTCGCACCTTGAAGAGGAGCAATTTATTGCTCAGCCGTGAAATACTGACGCCCCTGAGTTGAAGACTCCCAGCCTTTTTTGAGCCGGGTTCCACTTCCTGTACCTCCGTAAGTACAAAGAGACTTAGGCTGGAGTGCACTATCTCTGGTAGATGTTATATTATAGTTATGGTAATTATAGATCTATCTTCTTTCATCTTCACACGAAAAATAAGCACGGCAAAGGTACTAAAGATTCCATTCATCAACTTAATAAAACAATTGTAGACAAAGTAGACTCGAAGCGCGTCTGCGTTGCTGTGTTCATAGACCTTAAAAAAGCCTTTGACACTGTTTCTCACGGACTTCTACTGCGAAAATTTGTAGAACTTAATCCATCTAGTACATCTTATAACTGGTTAAAATCATATTTAACACAAAGAACACAGACTGTCACTACAAATGAGATAACAAGTGACAGTATGATGATCAGCAGAGGAGTCCCGCAAGGTAGTACGCTTGGCCCTACCTTGTTCATTATTTATATTGATAGTCTTTGTAGGCTCCTAATTGATGGAGAAATAATAGCATATGCTGATGACACGGTGTTTCTTTTTAGTGATGATTCGTGGGATAAAGTTTTTCAAAAAGCCGAAAGGGGACTAAGCACTATAAAAAAATGCCTTGATGCTCATTTACTGACACTTAATATTGAAAAAACCAAATATATGACTTACTCCATAGACTCGAGGCGTCAACCTTCTCTCGCTAAATCAATAACTATTCACGCCTGTAGTCAAAATAGCCCATGTAATTGAGAACCGATCGCCAGCACCTGACTTGGACCACATATTATTCAAGTATCAGCTAGGGTAAGAAAGCTCATACACATTTTCATCAACATTAGAAATATCCTTAATCGAAAAACGCTGATATCCATCTATTATGCCTTAGCTCAATCAGTTATTGCATATGGTCAGATCGCTTGGGGCGGAATGGCAAAATCTAATATGGATCCTTTGATCAAAGCACAAAAAGCTCTTCTCAGATTCATTGGCAAGAAACCCTTCCGTTACCAGTCTGATTTACTTTTTAGTGAGCTACACTTGCTTGACGTGCGACAAACATACATAAAAAATGATTACTCTAAACCAAATGAATGAGATTGAAGACAGTACAATGACAAACAATCTTTGCAACCACGACTCTTATGCGACTCAACAAAAAAACTTGCTACCACTTCCTTCTACATCCACACGATTTTCACAAAGATTCTATTCCTTCTTGGCACCTGAAATATACAACCATATTATAAAATCCATCCCATATTTAGGCAAAACAAACCTCACACGAGGAAAAAAAATCTCCATTGCTGGCTAATTGATGCAGGGAGACAAGAGTGTGAACAAGCCCTTACTTTCATATTACAATAAAAACACATAATTACACTAACACCTCGACTTACACTATAAAAATACTTATTTAATGTTACTTAGTTTACTCTTTATCTAATATTATAATCGAATATTATATAAATATATATATATATATTACTTATTTCATACATAATATACAGAAGACGCCATCTTAACTTAATCAAAATGTTTATTCCTAGCAAACCATTTCACCACGGGCCAAACGGTCTATCGGAATGGTATTAATCCGCTTAGATATAGTTAAATGTGAATACTGTATTGTGTATGATTATGGATATAAATAAAATAAATAAATAAATAAGGACACATAAATAATAACCAGAACTATAACAATAACCAGAGATGATGCACTCTACACTCAGGGTGAAGTGCACTATCTCTGGTAGATGTTATAGTTATGGTAATTATAGATCTATCTTCTTTCTTCTTCAGACGAAAAATAAGGACACATATATAATAACCAGAACTTTAACAATAATCAGAAATGGTGCACTCTACCCTTAGGCTGGAGTGCTCTATCGCTGGTAGATGTTATAGTTATGGTAATTATAGATCTATCTTCTTTCTTCTTCAGACGAAAAAATATGAACACATATATAAAAACAAATTTAACAAAAAAAATAACCGACTTCAAAGGAAAAGCACTAAAAAGTAAAAAATAATTTTCATTTTTGTAGTTACGATTTCTGTAATTTTTTGAGTCGGCGTCAGCCGGGCACCCGCTGCGCCAATCAAGAGAACCTAACCTAACCTAACCTAACCTAACCTAACCTAACCTAACCTAACCTTGGCTGACACCGACTCAAAAAATTACAGAAATCGTAACTACAAAAATGAAAATTATTTTTTACTTTTTAGTGCTTTTCCTTTGAAGTCGGTTATTTTTTTTGTTAAATTTGTTTTTTTATTTGTTTATTTTTAGTGAATCTGAAGTATACTTACTAATTTGTACACGTCCTTTCCAATAAAAAAAGAATCACCGAAATCGGTTGGCGTTATATTGAGTTATTCGTCCATTTGTCGCGCACATCTTAATACAAATTTAAGACTTTTATGATTTTCTCATGGATATCATTGTCAGAACTTAACCAAATTAAAATGGGACCACTTGGGAAGCACTAGCTATCATTTAAAAAAATAATCATCAAAATCGGTTCACCCAGGCAAAAGTTATGAGGTAACAAACATAAAAAAAAAAAACAAAAAAAAAAAAAAAAACATACAGACGAATTGATAACCTCCTCCTTTTTTTGAAGTCGGTTAATAACCAGAACTATAACAATAACCAGAGATGGTGCACTCTATCCTTAGCTGGAGTGTACTATCGCTGGTAGATGTTATAGTTATGGTAATTATAGATCTATCTTCTTTCATCTTCACACGAAAAATAAGGACACATACATAATATCCAGAACTATAACAATAACCAGAGATGGTGCACTCTACCCTTAGGCTGGAGTGCAATATCTCTGGTAGATGTTATAGTTATGGTAATTATAGATCTATCTTCTTTCTTCTTCAGACGAAAAATAAGGACACATGTATAATAACAAGAACTATAACAATAACCAGAGATGGTGCACTCTACCCTTAGGCTGGAGTGCACTATCTCTGGTAGATGTTATAGTTATGGTAATTATAGATCTATCTTCTTTCTTCTTCAGACGAAAAATAAGGACACATGTATAATAACAAGAACTATAACAATAACCAGAGATGGTGCACTCTACCCTTAGGCTGGAGTGCACTATCTCTGGTAGATGTTATAGTTATGGTAATTATAGATCTATCTTCTTTCTTCACCAGACGAAAAATAAGGACACATATATAATAACCAGAACTTTAACAATAACCAGAAATGGTGCACTCTACCTTTAGGCTGGAGTGATTGATTGAGATGATCTCTGATTAACGGTAAGGTTATAGTTAAGAAATAGTTGTCCTTTGTTAATTACATAATAAGAAAAAGATATGTATAACATTAATGATAACAAGATATGGTGCTCTCCAGCCTTATTTTATCACACATAAATATGGCATGAAGCTGGCTGTACATGTTTGTAGCCGTATGAATGCAAAAACAATAATTCCCTCCAAAATACAAATAAAGTAGGTAGGAATGGTTTTTTGTCTCAGTCAGTGTTTGTAGGAACAGATAATTTTGTAGTTAGCGGTAAGCTCTGTACCAATGCCTGATTATAAGGCAATATGTATTTGATTTTATGTGACTTCTAAATATAAAAAGATGTATCACAACATTTTAAAAACGCTAAGGTAAAAATATGAATGTAATTTCCAACCCTAAGGCTATACGCGAAGGGAGAGCCGTCCCGTTTGTTAGGGTTCCCTACCCAAAGGATGCCAACGTAACCCTATTACTAAGCCTCCGCTGTTCGTCCGTCCGTCTGTCACAGGGCTGTATGTCATGAACCGTAACAGGTAGGAAGCTGAAATTTTCACAGAGTGTGTAATTATTTTGCCGCTATAACAACAAATAGGTAAAATTTAAAAATTATAAATATTAACGGGATCCCCCTAAGAAGAAGCCCCATACATAAAACATTATTTTTTGGTGTTAAATCATGTACGATGGTGCGGAACCCTTCGTGTGCGATTCCGACTCGGACTTGGCCGGTTTTCTTTGATAGGTCGAGTTACGACTTACCTATCACTAAACCGCTTTGATAACCTATTTCGCTAGCTTTATTTACACCATTGAATAGAGCATTTGAGATATTACGATAAATCGCCAGTTTTAATACGCTATTTAATTATTTAAGCTCTAATATAATCGAATCCTCGATTGTCAATTATTTTATTCTTGATTTGTTACTTATTAGTTGATTTATTTAATATACATAAAAAAATGGCATACACAGATATTGCAATATTATTTATTTGTATCGAAAACTATATATATATATAATAAGGCAACAGTTTGTTTTTAATTGTTAGTTTAATGTTTACAATTAGTAATATTTGTTTACGAAAATGTAGCGTTCGAGAAAATTGTCTCTACTGATATTGTTTTGGTCAGTATTATACGAATTGTTTGGAACTAGAATTTAACTAAACATCATTTGCTACTAAAACATTTTTTTAAATACATCCAAAGAAATCTGAACTGATATTTAATTTATATTTCTCTAACAATGATCACTGACAGCAACACAACTGTGGTTTTTGTTATAACCGTATATTTTATTATTCAGTTTTTTGTAACAAAAAAATGCCCATAAAAAGTTGTTATATTCTTGCATTCAAGATTTACATACTTTTCTCTATTATAACATAAAATAATTTCGGACAGGATAATTACTGTAAGATTAACCACGCTATTTTATAGGCTGATAAATAAGTGAGAAACACACTGTCAAAGAGCAACATCAGCAGAAATGTACTAGAAGCGCAACAAGTACGTGTATTTTCTTTAGTCAAACCCCGTTTCATTGTGAGAAAACTTACCCCTGAACTCGAGTCTCGCATATTTTTCGCTCTTGCTCTTGAGGATGCGGAACTGATTCAGCTTCACCATCAGAGACATTTTATCAGTTTTCCAAGCCCTCGGGCTTACGCGAACTCAAGTAACGCTCTATCTAGTCCATATTTCACTTTCGCGCCCGAACCCCGACTGCCGACACTGCTCGAAGCCACTAGAAAAAAAGCGGAGAGTCTTTTTTTTTCTTTCGCATGTTTCGGAAACGTAATCGCGTGCGGTCGGTAGATTGCGCGCGAAGTTCGACGTTCCGAGCGGGTGCTCCGTCGAGGGGGAGCCTGTTGCGCTCGGAGCCGCGCCGCCCGAGTGACGTAGCGGGCGGCGCGGCGGCGGAGGTTCCTCGCATGCGTCCCGCGCCTGCGCCACCCCTTCACCCGCGGCCCCCCCGCTCCGAGCTGCGCCCCGAACGAGCGGCTTTGTTCTTTTGCATGCCGGAGCCAACCTTACATGTCTTCCGGTGTTGTTTGTAATAAAAAATAGTATTTGTAGAAAGGTTGTATTTACATTTCATTGTTCGTTGTAATTATAAGTATTAGTATAGATTAAGTAATAAATCCCTAAAGGTCTGGTACGTAGCACCCGTAATCATAGAGCATGCATGAAAAGATGTATGTCTGTAGATGAAGCGGAAGAGTTGTGCTGTGATCGCACCGTATGGCGCTCTATCATCTCTGCCTACCCTTCCGGGGAAAAAGCGTGAAGCTATGTATGTATTGTTCGTTGAAAATGCGACTCGCTTTCATCTATATTCTATAAGCATGCACCAACCCGCTCAACTCCCCATACAAACGGGGAAAGAAGATCACGCCCATATTTCTTATCAGAGATCCCAAATTTTGCTCAAAAGAGCTTTATTTGATCGAACTAGATGTCTGATGACCGTTGTCATTGTAAAATTGTGTTTGGTTTCTAAGTTTCAAGGTCCAAAAGTTCGAATATTTCGCGCGTTTTATACAATAACTTTGGTGGTTTATTACGTAATGATAAAGTAAGAAAAATCTTAATAAGATTAGTCATCAGACATAGCTTATTTAATCTAGACTTATAATCTATTTAGTTTTTGTTAGATTGTTGACTACAGCGGTCGTGGTTTACTTTTAGCTATAAGTCGTTTTGAAATTTAACATTTTCGTAAATGATAATCATACACTATGCACATTGTCTTTTTTGTGGACATGTTGCATCTTCCTCATCACGGAACCTGTCTTTTTCTTTGAAACAGAGAAGGTCCAAGAGCGCAACAGGACGGTTTTGTACAGTGCCCGCGCATGAGTTAGTCCCGCCAGGTTGGGCCACCTTAAGGTGTACCTTCCCGGCGGGAATTCGCCGGCACGGTACAAAACCGTGCTATTGCGCTCTGGGACTTTCTCTATTTTAAAGAAAAATACAGGCTACGTGATCATGAGGATGCAACATGTCCACAAAGCATACAATGCGCATAGTGTTTGATTTGGTAAGATTTACGAAAATTTTAATTACAAAACGACTTACATATAGCTAAAAGTAAACCACAACCGCTGTAATAAAAAATCTAACAAAAACAAATTGATTATTCATCTTAATGAAACAAGCATAACTAATGGGCTTGATCTTCATTCCACGTATGGGGTGTTGAGCGGGAAGGCCCACCTTAAGACTTTCAGGTTGTTAACCATGTGATAGATCACCACTAAATAAAATAAAACGGACAAGTGCGAGCAGGAGTAGCGCCCTGAGGGTTCCGTGAAAACTTTATTATTTATGTAAATATTTGATCCATTCTTGTTATCGAGTATGATAAAGTTCACCTCGGGATCAGTCTCAAATATGTTCACTGTAATGTGATACAAGCTAGTTTGGTGAGTCTTAAGTAGTATTATACAAGATTTCATTAAACTCCATGACAGAGTTATTTTCATATACAGTAGTGATTGATGCCTTGGAATAGTCTCAATTATTTTCACTCCACGGTCTTTGGTGAAAAAAATATTAATTAAAAAACCTTTTAAAAAATAGCTTTTGAATGAATGAATGAATAAATTCTTTATTGTGCAATAGAAAACAAGTACAATTACAAAAACAATTCGAAACAACAACAAAATTGCACAAAGGCGGACTTATCACTAGGAGTGATTTCTTCCAGTCAACCTTTGGGGTGATGAGGAGAGACAATATAAAATATCTGTAGGTAGGTACACAATAGCAATTTGAAAGGAAAAGAATAAAGCAAATAAAATAAAAAATATATATATATACATACAGTATAAACATACATAAACCATAATTTACATAACAATACAAGCATACTTTGAATAAAATAAACTAATATATATAATACAATATACTAAAATATATATTGTATATCCACAATTTAGGAACAAATTAAAACAAAACAAAAATATATACCTATTTCTTTGATGATAATAAAAAGAAAAATGTACAGCGATAAAAATAGTATATTCAGATTTCATTTTCTTTTATTTAAATGCTCTAAAAAACTTTTAATTAAATCAAACCCAGCAACTTATAGCATCATCTATACTTTTTATAGATCGCTGCGATCGCTCTCCGAAGTTAAGCAACGCTGGGTCCGGTCTGGTCTTGGATGGGTGACCATTCGGCCATTGAGAGAGGCTGGTCGTGATTCGGATTCCACGTTAAACGGAAGGTCCCCTTCCTTACTAACTAGGTGGTAGGGTAAACACGGACAGATTTTCATTGCCGCTTTGACCATGTTTTCATCCAATGCGATGGTACCAACCCGGACGGGCTTAAACCCTACTACCTAGTAGGGGAAGGGAACCTACAGTTTCACATGGGTTCCGAACCATGGAGCAGCTCGCATTCGTGACGAAATGCATTCATCCAACTTATAATGAAAAATAAAGTGGTGCATGAACGGGGCGAGGATTTGAACCCAGACCTCTAGTATGCTAGGCGAGTCCTGGCGCCACTTGGCTACGAGCCGCTCAAACTAGGCTACGAGCCGCTCAAACTACGCTAAGAGCCGCCCAAACTAGGCTACGAGCCGCTCAAACTAGGCTACGAGCCGCTCAAACTACGCTAAGAGCCGCCCAAACTAGGCTACGAGCCGCTCATCTGAACATAAATGATATGTTTCATTTTGATTACAAAACTAAAAAGGCTACATTGAACTAGATGGAATACACGGAATATGCTCATTGCCGCTTCCACAATTGTTCATTCAATGTAACCAATATTCAATTGTACCATCCCGGGCGGGATTAACCCTGACACCTAGGTTGAGATAAATAGTCGTAACAAAAACTAAGACTAACGAAAAGTAGTACTTTGTGACGTCAATTTACATTACTTTGAAATTTCGTCCATGCAAAATGTGTCGAAGTGACGTCACAAAGTACTACTTTGTGTTAGCATTAGTTTCGGTTACGACTATTTATATCAGCCCTAGTATTAAGGAAGGGGAGCTACATATTTTACGTGGAATCCGGAACCACGAACGACGGATCCCTAAGCTGACGTTCCTGGCTCCGCTCGGGACGATTTCGTTTAGGACATTCATCCGAGAGGATCCGTGTAAAATGTGGTCGACGGATCGGTCAAACGATCAGTCAATATAGCAAAGAAACATCCTCGGTCTTCGACGAATGTTTGAAAAAAAGAATCGTAGAATCGGTCCTAGTCATTTGTGAGTTTTCAGCTTACTGACACGTTTAGTCATTCATTTTTGTTACGACATGGACGGGAAGGAATGCGAACCCAATTGTATTTTTACGTGCCGGGCCCACACGGTTCTATGTGCTTGCCAAAGCAACCAAGTAAATTTTCGCCTGATATTTACTGTTTTACACGTTTAGTCACAGGTAATTACTGTGTTTCCTGTTCCGACCCATATAAAGTTGTTTGCACACATAACGCAAAAAGTATTGCACTTTAAGCAACGAATTAATAATAAAAGTTTAATATAGTCATATTACTTGCAGCGAAAACAATTTCACAATTTCAAGATTATTGGTTTTGTTACAATTTATTTAAATACGATTTTTATTTAACAGCGCCATCGAACGGTGTAAAACTTCTAATCGGCAATTACAACGAAACCATTAAACCTGAAATTGTGAATATGTTTTCGCTGCAACTACTATGGCTATATTTAATATGTTTGACAAATTCGTGCCTTAAAGTGCAATACTTTTTGCGTTCTGTGTAAAAATAACATTGTATGGGTCGGAACATCCTTAAGGGTGTAAACCAAGTTAAAAAAATATATGAGAGTGAGCGTTAATCGTGCTAACATTTGCGAGTTCGAGTTTGATTTGACAGCTGACTCATGGTTGCCGTAAATACGCCGACGTTGCCTTTTACGCCGACTCCGCGTTTTCATACAAATCGGAAGTCCGCGTTTGAGTTTGACAGCTTGAAGAAGTAAAACCACAGAATATCTAGTAAAAACTTGTATGGAGTTTGGAGAAAACGCCAGTCGATCGGTTTGCCGTAAACGCCAATTTAGGTGAGAACTCAGACTGACCACTCTAGTAGCTGGAGGTGGATAAAACGGAGGGGGGGGGGGGGGGGCTTATTAGAGTAATAAATACAAAGTGGTGTTTTTTTATCTCTTTAATCTTGTTTAAGTATGTTCATAAACCTTCAAGATAAACCTTTTTTTTATAATCTTTCTAGACCACTGATGTACAAAGTACTTGACTTTTTATGTACACAAGCACAGATTTAGCATTTGATAATATAAGCCACACACTTAAATACATAGTTAAGTGAAATTTGTGAGTCTAAGCGTTACACTTGAGTGGTTAAGGGACCATAACGGTGTTATTTCTATAAAACATATGTGCAAATGTGATCTACAGATGTTCCAAAAGCCATGGATTAACGAAAAGTGGTGATTTAGTAGATAAAGCATAATATTTAATAATATTTTCTAAATGTTGTCTTACTCAAATAAAAAAAATATGTTAAAGGCTGTGTTATCTAAAAAAAAATTTTTATGGTTTCTAATTAATTATTATTCTTCTTTATAGTAAAAATGATTTCATGATCTTTACATTTACATTAAAAAAGTGAATCATATGTTTTTAGCATTTTTTATTCCTTCCGAAACATATTAAATTTGCTTTAACATCTGAACCATTGATAATTGGGTAACCACGTATGTATCGGGTGATTTTGATTGAAAATGTCCTCCTCTATCACCAGTTTTCGTTTGATTCATGATTTCTGTAACATCTGTAGAGTCTGTCTCACAGAACAACCTATTTTTGTCAATCAAACCTGGTCGTGATAGTCAGTCTTTGTAAAAATACAAAAAAAAAAACATAATCATGTAAAAAAAAATTTAAGACCTACATTCCAACCCCAAAATTAATTATTATGATTATTCATTACTCCACTCACAGAAAATCAACAAAAGGACAACATGCAAAACAACACAAGTAAAATTTATTTAATAAAATTTGTAACAAAAGACTAAAGTCTTTAGTTTAAAGCGTAGTATTAATCTAACAAAATTATATGCGTAAAAGTGCTAGAGTAAATCAGCTTTATCACAGTGCACATTGCACAAATTATAAAAATAATACTGTTTTAAACTTTTTAATGAGCTATAATAAATATTATATTAAATTATCAAACGCTTTTGTTTGAACATCAGATTCGCAGACAAATAGTCTAGTCAAGTCATAAAAGTTTCTATCACTTTCTTGAACAGTAAGGAGCCTAAGGAATGAGCGAGGTAGGCACTAATGCCACGTATCAGAGCGTTTCCACAATTTATTATTGCTAATGACCCCATTACTGGATTTTTTTATGGAGATAAGAAAACCCATCCCCGTATAAGAAAAAATTATGAAACATTCATCAAACAGTGGGACGAACTTAAAACATACTAGATCTTTTCTTTTTTCGGATTAACATTAGAAACATACGGAATGGCTTGAAAATGCAACAAGGAAATCATTGTTTTCAGCCGCCATTGGGTTTTTTAATAAATCTAAGCAGGCTCATGGTTTTCATTAAACCTACATAACTGATCCACTATAGACGTGTGTATGTCACTTGACAGACCAAAACATATTACAATATTCCGAACATGATCAATTATGCCCTTTTATACATTTATATAAGGTTATTTTTGTTATGTTAATTCGCAACATACTTCTAATTTGAATCGCTGGCGAAGCAGAACCGACATACATAGGTCTATTTTACAGAGCTACTACATCGCAGTTGAGCCTTTTTGATACAATTTCACTTAGTCTAATATTCTAGTCTAGACTAATGCTTGATAATATGATACCTTTAGCTTTCTTCAGAATTGAATAATAGCATATATTTGATGTCTATACAATAGGCAAAGAATCTGTCTATAAACATCATATTTAAAATGCTCTGGGCTTTATTATCCTTTCAGACCAAAATTCAGGTCGGGCTGCACTGCCTGCCAATATTTGTAATTGAAGGGTGATTGTTTTAAAATAAAGATAGGTTTCAATAACTCGTCCTTATAGTAATATAGTAATCCTTGTTAAAATTTATCAGAAACTCTGCCACAGAACACAACACAACATAACACAATGTTAAGTGGATGAGACATTTAAGGGCCGATTTTTCAATCCTCAGATAGCACTTATTCAGGTGATGGTAGAAATTTAAGTTTGTCTGAAGACAAGGATATTCAGAGGATTATAACTCGTATCACGATTATATTATATTAAATAACAGTAATTTTACTAATAAAAATGTGGAATTACTATAAAGTTTTGTTATATAATATAATAAATCCATCGTATAGTTATTTGAGTTTTTATCAGACTGTTGAAAAATCGGCCTTTAGTCATGCAAACATTTTAAACCCTAAATGTGATTTTCAAACCTGGCAACAGAATGTCCAAAAACAATGTGAGCATCAGTATCAAAGCAGCATTGTCGCTCGCACTGGATTGCCACAGCAGCCATTTCTGATTACATTGACAGAAAAATTCAAATTTACGAATACAAAGACAATTTAAGTAATTGCATACATTCCCACATACAATCTTATCTTAACATAACAATGCATTTTAATTTTAGTCAAGTAAATAGTCAAACCAACATATAGAATCATAGCCAAAACCAATATTTCTGTATGTTAGCAGCTAAGCATCTTTCTTATGTTAATTAAAACAAATAATTGCCATGCTTTTGCTTATGGTTAGACCAATAGCAGCTAAATAATTATTGATTGATATTTTTACTTTTAAAACTGCAAAAGAGAAATCTAAATTTAAAAAAAAAACAACATTTTACAGTTAGTTCAGTTGTAAATTATTGCTAAAGGGCATCACACAGACAAATACGGTTCTATATTAAAGAGCTGAACAGAGTTGGTTTAATGAATTAAAAAGTAAAATAATGTTATTCATTAGCCAAATTAGTAAGGGTCTGTTTCAATAAGTTAGTTTTCCTTAAAATAATGAATCAATATATTAGTTCCAATATGTCGAACAATATGGTGTTCCTATATATATCGTATAATCTACACGAAACTGAAAAATTATTGACAAAATAAAACCATCATGTCCAGGGAATTATTAGAATCATTTGACAATCATCATCCCTAATTATTTTCTGAAGAAATAGAGATGATCTGTTCAATATACTATGGTTGGATTGAGAACCCAATCAACACATAATGTTAGATTTCTACTAGAAATAATTACAAAATTATTGACAAATATTCTGTGCCAATGTTACCAATATATGTGCATGATTTTAAATAATCACATTACCGTTTTTTCGTTAATTTAGAGTTAAACGTCTACATTTACGGTTCACAATTCATATTAATGACAGGCCGAAATAAAATAGCATCGCAATATGAATTCATATAGTGCCGTTTTAACATGATTAAAAAAATATTGAATTTGAAGAAGCACTTGAACATTCAAGCAAATTTACAGTTTTTTTTTTTCATTTTACATTTTGGTATTCGCGCACAATTTATCTTAAACAATTTCTCTCAAAAAAGTTGTGCGAACTTAGAAAATAGAGTCATAATTTATTTTAACCATAGTGAAAGATAATTTCAGAAATTCAAGCAGGTTACATAATCATTTTTTTTTTTTCATGATTTTGATTACTAATTTCGACGACCACCATCGAACCCCCTTAAGCGAAACCTTTTGATTTTTATTTGTATCACCATTATCTTAGCCACCCCACCCAGTCAAAAATGTATTCTGTGTTAATCTACATTCAATGTAGTTGTATGTATGCAAATTTTAGTTTTGCTGATATTTGATTCATTTTTTATCTACAGTTAACAGAAATGGATATTGATTCACTGATGTTAGACACAAAAAAGTAGGACATATGGCGCAGTGGTTTTCAAATGATTCCCAACTGTTTCTATGGAGACCATATGTCATGTTTAAGGGATCCTAAACATGACACTTCTGTGATTGCAGTCGCAGTGAGAGGTGGCTGTATATATTTTTATTCATTTGCTCACTACAAATGGATTTCCATAACTTTAGAGGGTATTTCATTAGAGGAATTTAACCAAAAAAAACAGAGGCAAGATTTTTTTTCCCTTAAATCTTTAGTGCTAAAAATACTGTCGATATAAAGAAAACAATTGAAGGGCTCTCTCAGGTAGGGTCTACGAATATAATCGCTTCAACTGTAAAAAGAGGCAATAACTAAAATTTATCATATTGCTAACACATGTTATACCTAGATTCTTTAATAATTTAAATATCTCAAGGTCAGTTATTAAATAATATTTAACATAAAATATAATTATAAAATGAATATAACGATAACGAATTTTTGCAAACAAATTGTATTATGTTTCATTTAATTTGGTTTTTTTTCAACTGTATTTTCAGATTATTTTCTTACAAAGTAAATTAATTTAGTTCATTCATACATAAGTTTAGTTTTAGGAATGCCTTTAAACCAAATCGCCTAGAGAAATACACTATTACATAATGTCCGGGAAGATGTGCTATACAGAGTGATTTTGCAGTCACCACCAATATGGAATAGTTATTGTATAATTTTAATTGAGAAAAAGATATCTTCGTCCAGATGTAAAAATTTGAACTTGGCCCTTTTTAGATTTAACTACAGAACTTTATTTTGTTATTTTGCTTTGCATTCCAAACCTTACCTATGCATATAAAATGTAATTGTTATTTATTAATAGAATTTCCCATATGTTTCAGCTGGTTTCTGGAATACAATAAATATGAACGATCTGGTTTCAATGAACTTGTTGATCTCACAAGATCAAAAGTGTTAAGGTTCGAAGGGGTCAAAAGGACGCTAAATGCAACCTGTAAAATGTGCTGGTCCTTTGGGGCAGCTTTAGTTAGTTTTAGTTCAGTTAGTTAGCAGTATGTCATAATCTCAGCGATAGCACATAAGCGGTACAGTGTTTGGTCGCTCTTTTTTTACTTCTGGTATTATCAACTCCATCTAGGAAGCAGTATTTAGGTAGTTACTGAACTCGTCAATATCCGATCAAAAACACTTATCTTAAAAGAATACTCATGGATTAAGCACTTTGGTAATTACAAGGTTGCTACTAAACCTGAAGCAATTCCATTCAGACACTTTAAACAATGTTCTATAAGAATATAATTCTGAAATCGAGTTTGACGCCAGTCGCCCACCGGAAGCGCGGGCGCGTGACTCGGCGCTTCGCGCTGCACAAGCGCCAACGAGCGAAGCGCGCTACAGATCTCGTGTACGGCCGTAAGCGCCCCGCTCGAACAAGCTTCCAGTGGACGATACCACATATAGGTAGCTCAATGTAGTTGGATATGTAGTGCGTGTCGCTCGTTGACGCTAATGTAGCGTGGACGCCACGCCGTTCGAGAACGCTCCAGTGGACAACAGGCGTTAAGGAACTTCCATGGTTTTCGTCACGAATGCAAGCTGCTCCATGGTTCGGAATCCATGTAAAACTGTAGGTCCCCTTCCCCTATTAGGTGGTAGGGTTTAATCCCGCCCGGGTTGGTACCATCGCATTGGATGAAAAGATGGTCGAAGCGACAACGAAAAAGTGTCCGTGTTTTCCATCTAGTTCAATGTAGCCGTGCTCATAAAGGGAAGGTCCTGGCATGGCACCTAATACCTTCGGGATTGTGGTGTATTGGGCTAATATCATAATGGTAGTTGTGTGGTATTAGCCATCCATGTCAGGTCGCATAAAAAAAAAAGGTGTGCCGGAGTGCTACCAACATTATCACTCTGCTAAAATCGAACATGGCACTAACAGAACTAAGATGCTTTTACTCCTATATAGGCAAAGGTTAGAAACATAAAACTGTTCTTTGTACCACATTTATGTGTTTGGTCTATTTGGGATCGGGAGCCAGCAACCTGTATAAAACATAAGACATAACTCAGAGGACTAATGACATCATACGACTCATGTTAGTATGTTCACTCATACTTACTCAATAAAGTTAAACATTTATGATTTGGTTTCTCATGCCCCTGCTAGGACAGCACAAATATTATGATAAGAAAATTTCACTCACAACCCACCGCCGTGTATAATCTGAAAAAAATAAAAACAATTAAGATATCTGTTGTTCATGGACCAATAACACATCTTAATAAGATGTCAAACCGATATATTAAAAAGATAATGGATGTATTGCTTTTGACTAGAAAAAAAATCTAAACTCTGAAGCTATTTTAAGCTAAAAGTTTTTTTTTTTGTTTATATTTTCTTCTATTAACTGCAACAGACAATGTTAATATATTCTTGTATTTTGGAACCACAAAACACAGATCAGTTTTGAAAACAATAATTATAGTTGTAACCGTGTATCAGGCTCAGGGAACTGTGCATGAGCATTTCGATAGTTTTCGCAAAATTGTGTCATCAGAAGTTGAGAAATCAAAAGTTCAAGTAGAGAAGGAGATTAATAAACTAAAGAAAAGTTATAAAAAATAGTTATTTATGATTGATTACACATATTTGCTGGACAAAGTGATGAAACATTCACATTGTCTGGTCCATTTGGTCAATAAACATAATCTCCAAAAATTTGTAGGTAAGTTTTTTTTTATTTCTGCAAAACTCGTACAAGAAAAGTTTTCAACTTTCTTGCCTTGAAGAAATGCGCGCACCACATAAACACAAAAATTGTAATGTTAATATATATGGGTATATTTAAAATCATTTTTTCACGAAGATATAGTGATCATGTAACATTGTATGTGAGGTGGCGTGTATCATTACGCACTTACCCCAAATATTTCGCTAGCTGGGCGCTGAGCTGAATATCGGCCAGCCGGTGCATTTGGCTCATTAGATGTCATGGCCCTGGAATGTCAAGGTTAATAACAAAGTCATCATTAAAGGGATCAGAGACATTCAAGAAATCCGAGAAAATCTACACTGATGAGAAATTTTCTGATTTTAACGTTAAATAGATCCGAAACATGTTTATTTTATAACATTTAAATCTCGAACCATTGATTTTGAGTAAAATAACGAATTCCGGGGATTATTAAATGAGCCCTTTCCTTTAGTTTGCCATTTGACATTACTTGACAGAATTTGTTTCTTAAAAGCGACACCATTATTGGCTGGTGCAAATATACAGAACGTGTATTGGCATACCAGAAGTCTGGGTTCAAATCCCCACCCCGTTCATGCACCACTTTCTTTTTCTTTCTGAGTTGGATAAGTGCATTTTGTCATAAGCGCGCTGCTTTATGGTTCGGAATCCACTTAAAACTCTATGTTTCCTTCCTCTACTAGGTGGTAGGGTTAAGCCCACCAGGATTTGCACCATCACATCGTCCATTTTCCATCCAGCTCAATGTAGCCGTGCCCATAAAGGAAAGATGGCATGGCACCTAATTCCTTAGGGAATGCAGTGGTGTTGTACTAATATTATGACTGTGTATGTGTGGTATTAGCCATCCATTTCCAGTTACGTATAAATAAAGTTAAAAGGCAACCACTTACTTTGCTGTTGCCGATCTGAAGAAACGCGGAGCTGTAGCGTAATTGTTGCTGTGCAATGTCATATCTTTGACTGCGAAGTGTTTCTCCAGAAACGCAACCAGCTTGGGAGAGGGCTTATCAACGGCCAGCTGGTGTGGCTCCACAGCTTTATCCTGAAATATGCGTATTCATACATAAATTAAAAACAAAACCTGTAGTAGGGGAGCCACGATGCTAAATGGGGATTTACTCGAGCGTCGTGGAGACCTATTAAATTTGAAAGATCACGTAATAAAAAATAAAAAAAGTCATGTGATGTTTACCCGTTCACCGGTGGGGGGAGCGTCTACGGGGGGTCAAAGATGTAAAAAAAAAACAGTCACATAGACATATCCGAGCGCGTCAGATAATGATAGGGCGTATGCGTAGGGGTTTTCTTAATCTGACGACTTGAAAAAAAAATACATGAATGTTTTTTTTTGTAATTTCTGCATTTTGATACCTAAAACGTACGAAAAATTGCATGCAAACAAAAATAAATCTATTTTTTTTTTCAATTAGAATCTATATTGAGATTTGAAAAGAGCGAAAGGGAAAGACAGGCGCGGAGTGGGGGATACATACTCTACCGCGTCTGCACAGTCTGCACGCACGCAACGTTATTAACGATTTTCGTTCCTTCGGCTTGTGGAAAACGGCAGACTATGTTATTCCCGATATCCTGGAATAATTTCCTTCAAATTAAAAAAAAAATCAACCGCGCTCGAGAATGTCCAAGTGACGTTTTTTTTTGTAAGTTTGTAACCCTCCCACTCCTTTTCGTCACGCTTAAAACGTCAGATTATTGAAATGTACACATTTCAGTACATAATGAACCCACCATACCTTAATCTGACACGCTCGAGTATTTCTAGTGATAATTTTTTTTTACTAATCTGATGAGCTGCCCTTGACCCGCGGCTCTGCGTCGAGGTCTAATATGAGGTGGGGGTACTCAACAGGTTGCAAGGTATCCCCCCACATATTAATCTGACGCGCTCGAGTAAATCCCGAAATCCCCTATTGGGCTCCCCTACTACTGCTCGGTGCTACTTAAAACGGATGGTGCAAATGATTCCTTATAAATTAAGCAAGGTACATACATTTAAGATTATAAGAATAATTGTAAAAATAAACAAAAAAGACAGCAACAATACAATTATTTCCATAGCAGATTTTTGCGTTGTTAGGCTATTTCGTTAACCAAGAAGGGAACGTTTTGGTTATCGTATGTGAGAATCTATGTAATGTCAGGTATGGAAATAAAAATGTGTCGTTTGGAACTTTATAGTTACAGGACCGAATGCTTTTAAAATTATTATTCTAGTCTAGTATGGTCAGTGAATATAAATTATATGTCAGATTTGGAAGAAAATGCTGCCATTTTTTGTGTGTTATTGGTACTGAATACATTCAAAATCGATATGAGTGTGCCTGTGGTCAGAGAATCATATATTTTACATATATTTTAAATAATAAATAAAAAACTGAACCGATTGCTTTTTAGCATGCCCAATTTGAAGGCGTACTTTACAATTCCATCTTTTTTTAAATTCCTAGTGCTTTTTTAAACGTAAAATGTTTAAAAATAAGACACAATACCTGTAACATAAAACGGAAGAGTGTATGGCCAATTCCTCTGCGTTGATGGTCCTCGACCACATAGAAGTCGAGGACACATTCCGGGGTCACGTGTGTCACTTTGCCGTCATTCATTTGAAAATAAAGGCTCTTACGACCAGTCCGCAAAAAACCTAGAACTGCGCCGCGCCCACTGCAAAGCACAAACAGCACACCAATATCACCAAGGGAACCGATGCACTGCCCAGTTGTGTTTGAAACTGTAAAAAAACGTTAATTTATCACCATTTCTTACCACAGAACCGGCTTACTCCTGCAAAACAGTTAACTCGCAAAAATTCACCGTCCATCAGAAGTGTTTACGGCAAAACATCTGATATTTTATTAATGTAATTTTATGCCATTCACTCCCGATTGGGAGGAGTTAAGGTGGGCCAACCCGCTCAACTCCCCATACAAAAGGGGAAAGAAGATCACGCCCATATTTCTTGTCAAAGATCCCAAATTTTGCTCAAAATAGCTTTATTTGATCGAACTAGATGTCTGATGTCCGTTGGCATTGTAAAATTGTGTTTGGTTTCTAAGTCATAAGGTCCGAAAGTTCGAATTTTTCGCGCGTTTTATACAATAACTTTGGAGGTGGATTACGCAATGATAAGTAAGAACACCTTAAAAAGATTAGTCATCAGATATAGGTTATTTAATCAAGATTTATAATCTATTTGGTTTTTGTTAGATTTTTGACTACAGCGGTCGTGGTTTAATTTTAGCTATAAGTCGTTATATAATTAAAATTTTCGTAAATCTTACCAAATCATACACTATGCACATTGTCTTTTTTGTGGACATGTTGCATCTTCTTTGAAACCGAGAAGGTCCCAGAGCGCAACAGTAAGGTTTTGTACCTTGTTTTAGTCGGTAAAACACATATGGAGGCATAATTCAAAAAAGTATTGAAATGTATATTTTTTCCCACTAAAATAATTTTATATTAACTGTGCCAATTTTTTGACTAATATCAATCAATATCTTCTTATTTTTGACCGTTTTTTTAACTGATTGACCGAAATCTTTCTTGACCGGAAAAATTATATTCAACCCATCATAGAATTATTGGAACAAACTTCCACAGTATCAGTTAATTAATCGAATAGGCCTTTTTGTGTCCAGATATCGTATGTCACCTGTCACTGTGTCACCAAATATTGTGAGCCCAGTCACTTTTCTTACTTACCTGCCCGGGTTCATACCATCGGATTTAACATAGTATTGTAATGTAATTTCAGATGTTCAGTTACACAAATAGTTGCATTATACAAAACCGGCCAAGTGCGAGTCGGGCTCGCACACGAAGGGTTCCGTACCATCGAACAAGATTTAACACAAAAAATCACGTTTTTTGTATGGGGACCCCCTTTAATTCTTATTATTTTAAAATGTTACCTATTTGTTGTTATAGCGGCAAAATTAATACACACTCTGTGAAAATATCAGCTGCCTACCTATTACGGTTCATGAGATACAGCCCTGTGACAGATGGACCGACGGACGGACGGACGGACGGACGGACGGACGGACGGACGGACGGACGGACGGACGGACGGACGGACGGACAGCGGAGGCTTAGTAATAGGGTTCCGTTTTCACCCCTTGGGTACGGAACCCTAAAAACTAATAAAAGTCATGAAATTTGCCATTTCTACTTATTAAAAATTCCGGTAGCCGAAACAAGCCATGTCACAATCTGATCCGATCAAGGGGCACAGTTCATCACATGGCAACGACGCGGCAGACAGCTGGCCAATAGAGGATCACACACTTTACTGGCAGGCCCAGCCCCTTCGATCAATCGATTTGATCAGATCTTATTTTACTAGTTTTTTTTTTTTTTTCAGGGCACACTTGGAATGAAAATGATCCATGTATTTGTTGGGGGATAGAGTCCATGGAAATGGGTGATTTTTGTATAAATAATTTAATAAATTGGATGGAATGGGCTGTGGTAATAAAGTACGCTAGTCAAGTAAGTGCTGTTGTTTTGTGTTGGGCTGAATATAGACAGCATCTGTGTGCCCAGCTAGTGCCAGCGATGTTAGTTTTCTTATCGGACAGTCACAGTACTGGTCAAGAAAATAATAAAATAAATAAATCGCAATAACAAGGCATTTTGTGTAACTATAAAACACTTTCAAATACAAAACTTAAATATAAAATGTGCACAAAAAAGAGGAGTGATAAAATATAAATAAAAACCCCTTGATTGAACTCATCAAAGAAAATCAGTCATAAGCCGGCTTGCCTATTCCCTATTCCTATTCCCATTTTCACTCCATGGCGCATAATTTAATTTCAGCAGGTAAATATAATAATATTTGCTCACTCGTTTGCCTTCCGATCAATATAGAGGTAAACGTGTTGGTCGTCCGATTTTCTCAGTTTGTCAGCTGTTGTTATCGGTCTTTCTAGATTTTGAGCCGCTGCCGATCGTTCGCCAAGCTGGTCCAGGCAGGCGGCCACAGTGTCTTGGCGGGTTCTGGAAATGGTTATGGAGACATAACACATAAATACACGCAGAATGCAGCAGCAGCCACTTCCGTTACTTTGGTAAAGGAAAGGAGATCAATGCAAACAGTAAATTTAAATTTAGTTACTATGTCCATATTTTGTGCATTGTTAAGAACAGTTTTGTTTTATATTCGAATGATTCGTAATACCAATGCAAAAGAATATTTACGGTGTTGATGCAGGGTGGCTGGCTCTAATAAGCTTTTTACAATGCAGAAAAAAATTGTAATAGCCCCAATAAAAAAACATCCAGGCCATCACAACATGTTAGACTTCTGTTAGGACAAAATAATAAACTTCGGAAATAGATATATTAAGTTGGTAGACAAAAGTATTTCCTTTTTCAGCCCAAAAACTACTATAAGATAATGTTTATTTATAAATGTTAAAATTTTATGTTTCATAATAACGATATCAAAGACAAAGATCCAACATTCTGAAGGTTTGATCTTTGTCATTTATACGGTGATTAACCTCGGTTGATACAATAAATGAACCTAAATGTCATTTAAAAATCGATACAATCTGATCGTCATGTTAGAGCTGTCACATCAATTATATTTGATATTTTAAAGTTTGATAAACCTTTTAAAAGAAATCAGTCAGACAAAAAGTTCTTACATATATTTGTTATTTTTTACGGAGTAACGAAATAAAAAAAATAATAAAGTAAGTCTAGAAAATATTAATAATTAGAAAATACATTTAATAGATCAGTAAAAATACATAGAATAGATTATTAAAATTATAAAAGTGATGGAGAACTTTACCTTATGTCCCATGGCTGGCCATGCACCCGTGGGATCAACCAGGAATCTATCCTCACCAGATCGTCGGCGAATATCGTTGATAAGGCAACAGTTGATGCTGCTTTCGCCATCGTAGATTCTGTTATTCCTGACAAATAAGAAAGGAAAGTAATATTTGGTATCGATTAAATGATGACATTTCATTTTTAAATCTAAATGCGGCCAGCTAGAGAAGCGAGATTAAGAGATCACGAAGCTGTAAACTGTAATAGACTCTACTCGAGGACTATCTTACTAGCAGTACTCGCCTCGGGTGTGGTTTTTGGACATGCTGACATAAGGAACGTCGCCATGAGACATAAGCTCAGCATTTACACACGAGCTATAGCTCACTTGAGGGGGCGCTTCGAGATAGAATAGTTTTGGGTAGAATGGAGGATCATACACTTTACTGGTAGGCCGAGCACCTATCCTACCAATCCCATTCAGTCAGCTCCGTACACCAAGACCTATGGAACAGCACCACATGCAAAAAGGCGAGGGAGGCGTTCCCGTCTGTCAACCCACACCTGACCAGCCGTTTGCTAAAGCAGACGAAAGGTAACCTACAACCCAACAGTCCCTTGTGCAGGGCATTCCGAGGGGACGAAGAATTGGCTGCTCACGTCGTGCTTCACTGCACCGAAATCCTCGAATCACCGAGGGCGCTCCAAGATGCCTGCGCACACCCATCGAGGCTAATGCGCTTTTGGGCTGCGCTGGGCTGGATGAGCTGAACAAACTTTCAGCACAAAATATGCCGCAATGGCTTAAGTATGGAAACCGAGCCCGACTACAAGTAACAAGTGCACTAGATATTAGTGTACATTCATTTTGTCAAAAGTAATTTCCTAAAAATAGACTTCGCAACTTCGGCAAAATTATTGAATTGAAAGAGTTATAATAAAAACTAATCTTTTTCAGATCTTTGCCGGCTGAGGCTGCAGATGTAATGTTTTGTCAATAATGTAGTGGATACACAAGTGAGCGAGAGATCAGCTGTGTTCGGCAGTTCATATGTGACACTCGCCCCAGAATTCTCGTCGTGAAGCGTAAGGTGCAAGATGAGGCGCGAGTCACGCATGTAAGGATTTTAGGATGCCCAGGCAAACATCTCTGGCCTGTATACACTTTAGACGTCACATGCCTCCCCCTCAAATCATTCCATTCTCCATTTATATATCCTGGCATCAAAATCATACACACCTATACATGTACATTACAAAACATTCTCAGTGTTATAATAACTTGTCCGGAGTCATGACCATGTGTATAGTTTCAGTTTGAAAAGTCTACCATCCCTATGGCCTTAAGAAATGAAACCGCGAGTAAGGTATTCCCAAATATTTAGAGAGGTTTATTTTTATATTACTGGACATGGATGGCTAATACTGCACACCATATTCCTGTAGGTACTAGGTGCCCTTCCAGGAACTTCTATTTAATTTGAGCATTGAATGGATTAAGAAGATAAAACTATTTCATTTTATATTAATTGCCTATTAACTATGGTAAAAATGCTATGGTAAAAGAACATTTCCAGATGAGTGAACGTCGAAATTTAAAATGCTTGGGGTTAACAAACACACTCAGCACATTTGAAGCCTCACGAAAAAACAGTACACAAATGGATACTATAAAAGCTTTAGCCCATTGGTATAGCCTTAATGTGTGGGTCGCATTTGGAAAGGGCTCAATGGAACCTATGTAACACATGTTTGGAATTCCCCTACAGTACCTAACATGACGAAAATATAAGGTATCGACAGCATCTCTTATAAGGGCCCGATTTTAGGACGAATAGTACAAGCCTTTTGAAATATGTAGGTACATAACTAAGGATGCTCTTGATATCAAATAGACTGTGAAAAGTATGGGTGCGATCAAAGCATTGATTTTATCACTTGATCTATGTGCGATTGCTATTTATTGCTTGCAGGCTTAATATGGAAGGACTATTCAATGAAATAATCGTATATTGAAAGCAATCGAAAACATTCAGATAAATAAAGTCATACTCACTAAAAAAACGCGGAACCGTAGATCGCTGAATGCACAGGCAGAACGCTTTGAGAGTACCACAGCCAGCACAGATTAACAACTGGAGAGAAAGGACGAAATGAATCACAGAGAAGCATAGTGAACGGGACACAGATTATATTTCGTAAAAAAACTGTCGTATTCTGCATTTCTCCTCAGAAAGCGAAAATGCGTCTCAATTTCATATGTGACTAACATATGAAATAAAGACGCATTCGCCTGACGTCATCAAAAATCAAATGCGTCTTAGCGAGCTCACCTAAAATATCTGTCAGGGCTGTCAGATACCATGCAAAATAAAACCATATAAATTTGAAAATTGTATTTACTTAATCCATGTAATTGAAATGACTCAATCTTTTCCAAGCTATTCGGAAAATAAATTGTTATAAATTTCTTCTAAACCTTATTCTAATTTCATCGTGGAGTACATCTAAAAATTTGTAAATCATACTTTACAGGAATGACAGTTTTGACGTTTTTAAGGTGAGGTCGCTCATGCGACATCTACAATAAGCTTTGAGTTTTCTTTACCATTAGAGTGCAATGACCCAACATAACATTCGAAGTTTGATGACGTCAGGCGAATTTCACTTTCATCTGTGACTAACTCGTTGTCGCTTTCCTGAGTAGATATCACCAGCATGAGACTACTCATGAGATTCTTGCCTGTGAGTGACCGGTGAGTCACAACACTTTCGTACTCATGAAATTACAGCCATAGCAACGCTCCAGCCCAAACACTTAACGAAAAAAGTGCATAGATGAACATCACTTTGACATTACACAAACTAAAAACCTTCTAATCTCATAAGGGAAACGCGCAAAACCAAGCTATTTCTATCTGAGTTCATTAAAAACTCAACAAATTTCCAATCGATACAAAACTTTACACGAGGTGGAACATTATGAATTCCACCTCGGAGAGGTGGAGCAAAGAGGAGTCATTCTGGGGACTACTCACGAAAGCGAAAACGAGAAGTTCTCGTATTCACTTCTGTCAAGTAGAAAAAATAAGGGCATCTTTTTTTCTGTATAAACTTTGACAGAAGCGAACACGGGAACTTCTCGATTTCGGTTTCCTGAGTAAATAGGCTGGATGTAATCCTTTATATATTCTTTGCCCTTTGCGTGCACAAATTTTAAGCACAGCTGAGGGCACCAGTCTTTTTAGGGTTCCCATATGCAGATACCACAGTAGATATTCTGTCGCGAATTTAAAAATAACAGAACCAGCAGTGCTCGGCCAATATTTAAAAGACAACTCCGACACTCGATGGAGGAACGGTATTTATTTCAAAACTCGCCTGAGTTAAGCTACTGCTGTGACCTTGGTCGCACAGCTACTTATCTGCATATCTACTCAGGAAAGCGTAAACCAGTTAGTCATAGATGAAATTGAGACACTTTCCCGCGACGCTACCAAACATCAAATGTTATGACGTGTCATAGCACTCTAATTACAATAATTAGAAAGGGACAACACTGGGGTAACTCGTGGCTGTCATTTTATGAGCACGAAAGCGTTGTAACTCACCGGTAAGAATCTCATGAGTAGACCCCCTGGAGTCTGTGAATGCTTCAGGGGTCTACTCATGAGTCTCACCTGTGAGTCACAAAGCTTTGAAATGAAAGCCATTTCATTTCTTGTTATTCTAATAATGTGATGACACAAACCTGATTAGATATGCTAGAAAACGAAAACTATTTTAGCAGACTAACTTTAATACTTATCGCCGGACTAAATAGCATTTTGTATGGTTAATCCTGTTAGTCCGCGTACTAAGTTTTGACAGTTGACTCTGAATTCGAGTGTTAGTAATAAGGAGTGTACCACCGCGTTACGTCACCGGTATCCGAGGTACCGTAGTCGGGAATTTGTCAATGGCTCTGTTCGGGCTGCTTGCTCCGAGCCACTCTGAGCAGGAAAGTGCAAGAAAAAGCGTTTTGGCTAACGGAATGACAGTTGTGTGTACCTACCTCAGCCGTTTTCGCTGAACAATAGAACTGTTCGGATTCGCTTGAAATCACTCCTTTCTGTTCTAACATGCGAAATGGTATCGCGGAACGGAATCAAAACTGTCAGCTGTCAGCGAGTTTGATCGCTCGTTATTTGTCTTTCGACAAATCGTTTGATTGTGCGTTTGATTGTTGATAATCTTGTGCGACTTTGCGATGCTGTCTTTCAAAATGAATCCGTCACACATCCGTCAAACTGTGCGTCAAACAAATGGAATGGATGTCAAATAGTTTAGGCGTTCGGGCTGTCGGAGCATGAAATCTTGCACCGTGCTATTCCGCCTGGTTCTGTTCTGTACGGAACAGAATGGAACCGTCCCGCGCAGCAATAAATAGTCCGAACAGAGGTAATATATTTGTAAAAGCAATAAGAGCTGCATTTAAAAAAGAAAAACAAAATTAGCTTGCCTCAATCTTATATCGAACCAACAAAAAAATGGTTTTCCAAATCGGTCCAGGGGCTTCCGAGTAATCGGTGAACATCCATGAAAAAAAAGATTCCGACGAATTGAGAACCTCCTCCTTTTTTTTTGAAGTTGGTTAAAAAATGAGAAAAAAACAGTGGCATCATCA
Organism: Incurvaria masculella; assembly: GCA_946894095.1. Classification (NCBI taxonomy): domain Eukaryota; kingdom Metazoa; phylum Arthropoda; class Insecta; order Lepidoptera; family Incurvariidae; genus Incurvaria; species Incurvaria masculella. The sequence continues at coordinate 16,293,494 of OX335666.2, read as the reverse complement.
TCTTCTTCTTCTTCAGCCTTTTGTTGTCCACTGCTGGACGTAGGCCTCCCCCAGACTTCGCCAAGTTGTGCGGTCTCCCGTTTTTCTTCGCCAGTAGTCAAAACTTCAGTGCTCCACCTGTGGTCATTTCTGCGACATACGTGACCTGCCCACGTACATACGATAGGGATAATCAAGTAGTGCAGCAGAATGTTTAAAGAAAATACTAGAAAAATAAATGATTTGCAAATGTACGTCTATCTCAGAAAATTATGCTCCCCATAAAAACGTAGTTTACTAAGCATTTTAAAACTACTTTTTCAATTTACTTGATAACCTCAATTATTATTGGTAATCTAATATCACGTAACAAATATCTGTGGCTACATGTTTTTGTTTTTTCGGTAAATGCATACTGGTTCAAAGGTAACAAACTAAATAAATCAATATTCGAATATATTAAGTTCTAGCCTATGAAATTTCAGCTTCCACAAACTGACCACTTTAACGTGGCAAATATTTATTTGCGTAGGAATTACAAATTCAAATGTTTTCCGTTATAAAATTAAATTATTCCTTTTTCCAATTCAGTTTTTCGTTTGTTTTCCCACCGTTAGTTTTTTTTTACATGCAATGCTTTTTTACCATTGAACGCAATGTGCGTTTTTCGTTTGGGAATTTTCATTTCACTTCTGATGCTTTGAACGCAGCATCAGAAAGCATGTTATCTATGTGTTTAGATGTCGTAAAACACAAACAAATAACACGATGAACTGAAATGTTTAAATGTATTTTTAAATGTCAAAAATAAAATAATGTGTCGACTTCGTTGCAGGAATTTTTTTTCGAAAAAGGAATGGATAGGGGACTAAAAAAATTTTACGGTCCGTCAAATATAAGCTCAGTCAGCTCATATGCTCTCAGTCGGTGTCAAACGTCAATCCATACGCGTCAGTTGGGCAAGATTTCAAAATATCAACAAAATGCCTTCAAAATGTCTTGTGTGGTTGACAAATGTCGAAATAACACTAATATTCACAACAAGAGCAATGGAATCACATTCCATGTGTAAGTACAAGCATATTCAGTATATTTTTAGTTTAGTTGACCTGAAACCTTTTATGTGTTGTAAAGGCGCAAACAGGGTTGGCACAAGCAAACTTAAATTGTCAGTTTATTTTTATTTTTGTTTTCATTTCAGTATTATATATTAAACTAAATTTTATTTTAAAAACAAGTAGGGCTGCCACAAAACAATAGTCTACGTACTGTTTATAATTTTTTATAATGTCGTTTAGGATGTTTGTATAATATGTCTTAGTTCTGAGGCTGTGCTAAAAAGGTAAATCCTTGAAAATGGTCAAAATTTTACATGTGACAGACAGCTCGTTTCCATAAATATTAAAATTCTCAAGTCGTTTCTTGGCTCAAATGTCCTTTTGTCATTGAATGAGTATTCATTTCTTCAACCTGCTACATTTAATCATAGACTTATCACGACTTACTTAATCATCTTCTTAGGGCTATTATCGAAATATTCGAAAAATGTAAAACTTTATCATATACATAAAACCAATCCGGGGATTAAAGCCGCGACAAAGGGACAAAAGCGTAATAAACTCAACCTATTTGAAAGAAATTAAAAAAATTGTAAAAAGAAAGAACTTAGTGGTTTATCAAAATACCATCACACATTTACAGCAAACGGCAATAATCATCAACAGGTTTTACATAACACTGTACTGACTATTATTTGGACTATTTTTTAGCATCCTAAACGCATTGAACGAAATTTTTAAATGCATAAAATGCAAACATGGACAATTCAGGAATAATCAATGTTATTAGTTTTGCAATGTTTGACCCATACTTGCAATACATTAATGATTCCCTCTTTGTGTTTATTTTATTTTATGATTTAAATATTTACAAATTGTGTATATTTGACTTTATTAATTTATCCTTAGTATCGATGATTTTTACTCAGAAAAACGATGGGTTAAAGAATGAAAGGAAGGTCCTGGCATGGCACCTAGTTCCCATGTGGTGTGTTGGGCTAATACCATGAACAGAACTTGTGGTATTAGCCATCCATGTCCAGTCACATAAAAAAAAAAAAAAAAAATTCATATTTTGTTCATTTTCCCGCTTGCAAATTCGCGAAAAGATTATTTGATGCCTTGTTAACTATACAATCATGGTACTACTTGTTCTGACCACTAGCACTAAATAGGAACCTCTTGTCATCTATGAGAAACTTTGGATTCTCTGAAAATAGTCATAAAAGAAACGGTAACATTTTTTTTATTTATAGTATGTATAAATTATTGTTTGTATTTTTTTTATATTATTATAAATTAATTAATACAGAAAAAGGAATAAAACACAACTAAAGATTAAAATATTCCTCAATCATCGGCGCAATTGGCAACGTGCCGATGACGGAGGCCGCGTTCCCCCGCTGAATGGCTAGGCTGATCTTCTGCCTAAGATAACTCGTAGTTCGATTTTGCTGAACTGTATGAATATATGAATAAACTATGAATAGGAACCTTAATATTTTAATGTACAATACAATCTATTGTTATTTATTTTTGTGATCATTTTTGGCAACCCTGCCGTTTTCACTTTAATTTTTCATTTAGTTTTGACGCGCCATTCTGGTCATAGGGCTTAGCATGCGCGCATCGTTGATGTGTCATGATGGATTAGGATGAATTTTGCACTATATCTACGACCAGACGTCACAAATGTCACCATCCCTTTTTCTCACGCTATAACTAATTCAATTTAAGGAAATTGTTGTCTCATTTCATTCTTCCGCGATTAGATGAATCTATTTGTCACTTTTTCGCATGATGCATTTCCTTATACCTTTGTCCTGCTCTTTTCCCTTTACGTATTAGAGTTTGGTGTGCATGTAAAAGTATAGGTGTGTGAGTTTTTTTAAAAATAGGAACGCTTTTGAACTATTATCAGTATGGAGGTACCGTATCCATTCTTTTTCATCTAAGGCCTGGATAGTCTTTATTTAAGTTCTGTTTGTTATGTCAGATTTACGTTTTTCGTTTATTCTGTGACATTGTTTGTATAATTTAACTTAAGGTGGCCCAACCCGGCGGGCCCAACTCATTCGCGGGCACGGTACAAAACCGTGCTGTTGCGCTCTGGGACCTTCTCTGTTTCAAAGAATAAGACAGGCTCCGTGATAAGGAAGATGCAACATGTCCACAAAAAAGACAATGTGCATAGTGTATGATTTGGTAAGATTTACGAAAATTTTAATTTCAAGACGACTTATAGCTAAAAGTAAACCACGACCGCTGTAGTCAAAAATCTAACAAAAACCAAATAGATCATAAATCTTGATTAAATAAGCTATGTCTGATGACTAATCTTTTTACGATGTTCTTACTTTATCATTGCGTAATCCACCTCCAAAGTTATCGTATAAAACGCGCGAAAAATTCGAACTTTCGGACCTTATAACTTAGAAACCAAACACAATTTTGCAATGCCAATGGTCATCAGACATTTAGTTCGATCAAATAAAGCTATTTTGAGCAACATTTTGGATCTCTGACAAGAAATATGGGCGTGATCTTCTTTCCCCTTTTGTATGGGGAGACGAGCGGGTTGGGCCACCTTAATAAAAGTTATTCATTTTTATTTAAAAAAATATTATATTAATCATAAGTTCCAAAACATTTCAACTTGAGCCACTAGTCAAACTTTGTCAGACAGCAGGGTTAATCGTGTTAATCACATTCGCCAGTGAATACTTATAACTCATGGAATTACTGCCACGAGGACTTTTGTTCAACCTTTGCACTCCCTTTCAAATTGTTCTTATCAGTTTTAGGGCCGAGTGCACGAAAGGACAAAATATCAAAATCAACGTCAAAGTATGATACAAACACGTCACTTTGTGTGAACAGTATTGAAGGAACTCTATGCGGATCACTAAAAGTGACGTGTTTGAACATTGATTAACTCGGCCGTCTCTTCGTGCAACCGGGGCTTAGTATGCTATAATAAGTATAAGCTGAACTGAAACAACATACAATTATCAGCAATGTCGGCTAATAGGGCGGCAGACGTATGGGCCACTGCCTAGACTGGCCTATTTTAATTTTGCTTTCACAGGTGAAGTAGAATGTACTTAACAAAAGTAGAAGGCCGGCGCTGGTCTCAGGGCACCACATATATTTTTATTCATATCAGATCAGACCTTAATCAAGTATAAAATGGCTTATGAAACCAAACCATTGTAATGTGATATTATATTACGGACGGTCTACGACAGTGATTAATCGGATTAACTACTATAATAAACACTAACACCAGCCTAACCATCCAAAATGGGATTTAGTACGATGACAACCCGCGCATTAAAGTTTTAACATCCACTCTGCATACTACTGTTTGAATATAAATCCTACGTCGTAGAGGTAAAAAATTAGTGCCCTCTTTTTCTCCTTATTAATTTCCTATTTCTTTGTTTTCATTTAAAGCTTGAAATATGGCAATTCATGAAGTTTATAAATAAACATGTTAAATTTCATAGTTACACGAGGACGGAAGGACGTGTGACGCTTAGAAGGTTCCCGTTTTTTCCTTCACATTTTAATAACATTTTTGTTATAAAATTGTGCCCTAGTCCACTGATATGACCCTAAACAAAGCTGACTGCATTGAGCGGAACGGCTGATTGATGCACTACACTAATTGATGGTGAAGTCGTTGGAATCTTGCAAAGTGTCAACCAGCTCGTTGTATGGTGACTGTTGCTCAGCGATGCCGAGGTTTCCTTTATTTTCCTGTACAAAAATGAACCATTTTTAGGAATTTGTTGTTACGTAACTGGACTTGGATGGCTAAAACCAAAATGACCGTCAGATCAGCCTAACCTAGAACTAGGCGCCATGCCAGGACTTTCCTTATATTGCTGGGCTATATTGAACTGGATGGACACCACGGACAATTTTCATTGCCTCTCCGACTATCGTTCATTCAATGCGATGGTACCAACCCGGGTGTGATTAACTCTACCACCTATTAAGTAAGGAATGGGACCTATAAATTTACGTGGAATCCGAACCACGGCCAGCCTCAACGGTTGAAAATCTCAGAGGTGCTTCACCCAGCTTATCGAATCGCAAGGTGCCGCACCACTGGGATACCCAGGCTAATACCAAACCTGTATGCATTTGTATCTCCTGCCTTACTAATAAACATTTATACCATTGCTTTGATTTGTATACTCCAGTTTTGCTTGCTGTCCGATTTTTCTAGCTTTAAATACCGCATTATTAGCGATGGATTTTTATTAGGAAGGCAATCAGATTGCGGGCGATTGATTCTTTAAACATTACAAACTATGCAGGTACTTAGGCCATCGCTATAGTAACTTTAGGTTATAACGATGATCTAGGTACTTACTTGCAGTCGTATTAAAAAAGAACCTGTCAAAACTTAGACCGAGATTAGCACCAGGTTAACAATACAAAAATCGGCTTAGTCTGGCGTATATAAGTTAGTCCGCCCACTCTGAATACGGCTGTTAGTTGTTTAGAACACTTTAATATATTCCATTGTATTGATATTTTTGTTCGTATAGGTACACTGTACCGATAATTGATTATTTATAAATTGCGATAACAATAATTATGATTGCATCTATACTTAAGAACGGCCCGTAAGCTATGCTCCCCATACAAACGTAGTTTACTAATCATTTGGAAACCAATTAAATTGATATTTAATATCTAATATCAGGTAACAAATATCTGTGTCTGCATGCTTTTATTTTTTTGAAAAATCCAAACCGAATGAAATGAATGCAAAAAGAAAATCTTCATACGAATTTTGTTTTCTCTGTGGTTTGACCCAGAATACATTTACCGAAAAAACAAAGGCATGCAGACACAGATATTAGTAGATAGTAGTAGCCTAATATTAGATACCAAATATCAAGTAAGTTGGAACAGTGGTTTTCAAATCATTAGTAAACTACGTTTGTATGGGAGGCGAAATTTTCAGGTGCTTACGGGCCGACCCATACCTGCAATGGTATCTGAGGCTGTATTCGATTTCTTTTAAACATTAACATCTTCACCGGTCTTTTCCTTGTTTCAAATGGAAGGAAATCATCCTGAAAACAAAAAGGAGCGTTATTTAGAAGTTCAATTGGAGGCCTTTACCTTCCTGAAAACATTATTTCAATGTACGCCTTGCAGCACCAATAATCCAGTTCGATTCTACATGCAGGGGGGCTAATCTTGAAATTCACATTAGCCGGTTGGAAATTCACATTCGCCGGTGATTCTCAGTCACCCGTGAGTCACAAACTTTCTTATTCATAGAATGACAGCTATTTAAGTTTGAAATTCAATCTTTTCGTACGAGTCATCCTAGTGTTGCTCCATTCTAATTAGCGTGCGATGACATGATTTAAACATAAAATTATCAGAGATGACGTCTGGCGAATTCTAAGCGTAAACGTTTCGCTTTCATCTATGATAGAACTCGCGCTCGCTTCATCAGGACAGGAGCATATCACATTCACCAAACTGAATGTGTTCGCATTTTGTGTTCAGCATGGACCTAGTCGAAGTTTACAAAATTCTCACCTTTAAGTACGACTGCCCAGAACTCATTGAAATATCTGCACGCAACCAGAATGTTCATCTTCGAGGGCACAACTCTAGAACGAATACTCGCAAAAACTACATAACCAACCGAGTAGTAGAGGCATGGAATAAACTCCCAGACGATGTGATTAACGCTACGACCACCAACCAATTTAAAAATAGACTGGATAACCATGTCAAACAAAATCTAATGTAAAGAAAAATAACAAAAAGAAAAACAAAAAAATATATTAAGAACCACTTAGCAACTAAATTAATCAAGTTAAACAGTGGATTTAGACGCATCAGCATATGCTGCCTGTCTAAAACTTATAAAAAAATACATATTTTTTTCCCGTGCGTTTGCGTGCAAACCCAAAATTATACATTTACACACAAACCTACCATCACGCCCTTTCCCTGGAGGGGTAAATCGAAATGATGCAGTGCCATACAGTAGAATCCCATTTTGGATTCGCGAAGAGGCTGTATAGGCCGCAACCTAAGGGCGGCCTTAAAAAGTGAGGTGGCCTTCCCATCACTGTCACAAATTGAATTCGCTTCCTTTACTGACGTAACTACATATTTCTCTATGATTACTGGTGCTAGGTCTAGGTACCTGACCTATACGAAATACTTGCTCTAACTAGTGGCATTACTTTCTCCTAGGCTGCTTGGGCACCACAATTCAACTAACTTCCACTATGAAATCGGACGTATGTACGCAATCGAGCTTGTCTATTAATTGCGAGTCGTGGCCAGCTGTCCGCACAATTGCTGAGATAGAAAGAACGTCAACTTTCTTGATAGAAAAGAAGACCTTTTTTTTATTGGGGATGAACCAGATGATTGGTAATAAGTAATTTGAGGCTAAACATGATATCAGCGTTGAAGATGCCGCTGGTTAAGCTAAAATAATGGCTCCGTCAAGTTAGAAACCCCCTAACGAAAAATCGTATTTTTCTAATGCAGTCGTTTTGTACTTATTTTGTACAGATTTGTACACCTCATTGTTTATTTTATACGGTTAAGATTGAGTTAATACAGGCCAAGCAACGGGGGTTTCTAACTTGACGCTCAGACCGCCAACATTTCATTTTACCTACTTTTAATATCCAATCGTTTTGTACTCATTTTGTACTGATTAGTACACCGAATGAATTATTTAGTACGGCTTTGACTTCGAAATAATAGACAAATGCATGGGGGTTTCTAACTTGACGTTTTTCCATTTTAACATTTATAACTTTTGAAAATGATATTCCAAAAGGTCATGCTTTGAAACGTTTAGTACACCAAAAAGTACGTTTAGTACGCATTCGTATCCATAACTACAGGACGTTGAATATTGCCAACCTATAGATCAGTTTGCTAAGGTAAATTGGGGGTGTCTAGTACATACCTAGCTCTACTTACAATACAAAAATGTATTATGACGAACATATATATATTTTCAAAAGTACAGCAAAAAACTGATTTATTACACCTTTAGATAAGCTAGAAAAAAATTACAAAGCCCAGCGATGATTATGAAGCACTCGCCCCAATTGCCGTGTGGTGTCTAGTACACATTACTCTCTAGTTGGAAATAAAAAATGGACTCTGATCACAATATATATCATCTCAAAAGTACAGCAAAAAACATTTTTATTACACCTTTAGATAAGCTAGAAAAAAATACTAAGCCCAGCGATGATTATTACGCACTCGCACCAATTGCCTTGTGGTGTCTAGTACATACCACTCTCTAGTTGGATATAAAAAATGGATTCTGATCACCATATATAAGGTGAGTTTAAAATAATCTACAAGCCTTATAGGGTTGATTCAGTATCAGATATAGAACAACTTTTGCTAAGAATGTAGGTATGTAATTTTTTTTGTTCCATTTTAATTTTTGAGAAATTTAAACAGTATGTTCTTCCCAGTATTGTAAACAACTTTTGCGAAGAAACTATCCACCTATCTGTAATGGTTTCCACGAAAATAATTTATTAAAGTGCACTAACTCTTCAACTACCTAATTAAAAATACAGGTCAACCACGGGGTATTGACCCGACCGTGACCCACTGACACAAGACAATTCTCCGCCGCCGCCCGCCGCGTGCGCAGACAGAAGCCCCGCCGCCCCATCCCCCCGCCGCCGCCGCCCCTCTCACTGAAGGGAGTTTGTTTTCGTTTTGAAAGCAATTAGTATGTCAAGGTCCATGGCGCGCATCGGGCATAAGTATCGCACGTGAGTGAATTTAAGTGAAGCGAGTGCTGATCGGGCGAAAAAGGCATGCATGCTTGTGTACATACCTACATTACAGCCGCGCCGACCAAATCCATAGCCCGGCGCGGCGTGCGTCAGCGTGGGAAGGAGGCAAAACTATTCGGGTAGGTAAAATAGACTCTGCCGCCGAGCGCGCGCCGCCCCGCGCCGCCGGCCGGCGCGGTAGCGGTGCAGCGGTGACGCGCCGTTTTAGCGAAGTTCGCGCGCATTTAATAATTTGATTATTTAATTTTTTCTTCGAAACCATCACCGATAGGTACATAGTTTCTTCGCAAAAGTTGTTCACAATACTGGGCAGAACGTACTGTTTAAATTTCTCAAAAATTCAAATTGAAAAAAAAAATTACATGCCTACATTCTTAGCAAAAGTTGTTCTATATCAGATACTGAATCAACCCTATAAGGCTTGTAGATTATTTTAAACTCACCTTATATATCATCTCAAAAGTACAGCAAAAAAAATATTTATTACACCTTTAGATAAGCTAGAAAAAAATACAAAGCCCAGCGATGATTATGACGGACTCGCCCCGATTGCCTTGTCGTGAGTAGTACACACCACTCTCTAGTTGGAAATAAAAAAATAGATTCTGATTACCATATATATCATCTCAAAAGTACAACAAAAAAGTAATTTATTACACGTTTATATAAGCTAGAAAAAATCAACCAAATCTTGTAACGATTATAAAAGCGCTCGCGCCAATTGGCGTATGGTGTCTAGTACATAGTACTCTCTAGTTGGAAAAAAAAATGATTATTATCAACAAACAGGGTGTTTGGTAATTTGATACATTCCTTATTGACAAGGAGGGTCATAAATGACAGTTTATATAAAAAAGCATAACCAAAAAAAAGTATTACACAAGCCACACCAATTATGAAAATAACTTCATTATTTTTTAAGTTTCCAGAAAAGATACACATGTTGTCCACTTTCACACAAGTTCCATATTATTTTGTTTGGTTGCAAATGCAACCAATGCAAATGTTTTTTCATTGTTTCCTTTTTTTTAAAGTAAAATCGACAGCGCAAACCCAACTAAATAAAAAAAATATAGAACTTGTGTGAAAGTGGACAACATTTGTACCTTTTCTGGTAGCTTATGAAATAATAAAGTTATATCCATAGTTTGTATGCCACGTGTCATACTTTTTTTTAGTAATCCTCTCTGATTTGAATATTTTTTTTTCATAAACTATTATTCGTGATCCTTTATTTCTGAAATTATGTATATTTTGAATCAATTTCTTTTTTTGAAGAAGTTCCTCATTCATCAGCTATTACAAAGTTGCTGATAAAATGCCTAGAGTGTATTATCATTACTTTTTCATAATAAGACAGGATATTAAAAAAACCTTAATAACTCAAAAACGATTGATAACAGACCTTAATTTTACTGGGCCTAATTTGTTGCAAATTTGCTCTAGAATGACGCCTTAGAAGGAATGAACAGAAAAGTTATTTATTAGTATTGTATTTATTTTGTAACTTTAGATAAGCTCAAAAATACAAAACTTTGCCAAAATGGTATATGGATAACTAACAGATATCTAAGCCACATGTGTTTAGTCGAAACAACGAACCGGTTTAACCCCTACGATTGTACTATCGCATTAGATGAAGAGACGGGCGAAGCGGCAATGAAAACGAATCAGTGTTTTCCGTATCCAGTTCAATGTAGCCGTGCTCCTAAAGGTAAGGTCCTGGCATGGCAACTTATTCCTTTAGAAATGCGGTGTGTTGAGCTGATATCATGACGGTGAGTGAGATAGTAGCCATCCATGTCCACATAATAAAATAAAGTTATGGCCATGTAACAGCAGGCGGAAAAAAATACCTACACACGAGTCAAATCAGTAGAATCAATTTTCATATTAATGTGTTACGAAACCTAAACAGTCTTCAAATTAAATAAAATTTCTGATTAATAAATAACCGACATTCTGTAACAATCTTATTTTCATTGGTATTCCAGAGGAACAAGATTAGAGTTTTTACAAAGCAATTGATAAACATTTGGTCGTAACAACCACTTATCTCCATCGATGACATATTTCTTTCGCACCGTAACATGGCGGGAATGCCCACATCCGTTGACACTTCAACAATAATTACTGTTTTTACGGGAATAGTTTTCCAACCGACTTCCAAAAAGAGGATGTTTTCAATTCATCCTTATGTTAACTTATTTACATACTTGTCTTATCGATTTTGATTTATTGAATTAATCATGTCAATTTTATAATTAAATTAGAAACGCAATATGTAGATAGCACGCATGGAAATAGGCGTTTATTAAGCCCCCTATGGAAAGTAAACCTGCCGGTCCTTTTTAGGGTTCCGTACCCAAAGAATGAAAACGGGACCCTATTACTAAGCCTCCACTGTCCGTCCGTCTATCACGGGGCTGTATTTCATGAACGGTAATAGGTAGGCAGCTGAAATTTTCACAGAGTGTGTATTTATTTTGTAGCTATAAACAAATAGGTAACATAAAAAAAATATAAAAAATAAAGGTGGGTCCCATACAAAAAACATGTTTTTTTTGTGTTAAATATTGTACGATGGAACGGAACCGTTCGTGTGCGAGTCCGACTCGCACTTGGCCGGTTTTTATTTCTTAGATATGCATTTAAAACATGCGTTGGTTTTTAGGGTTCCGTACCCAAAGGGTGAAAACAGAACCCTATTACTAAGCCTCCGCTGTCCGTCCGTCCGTCCGTCTGTCACAGGGCTGTATCTCATGAACCGTAACAGGTAGGAAACTTAAATTTTCACAGATTATGTATTTATTTTGTCGCTATAACAACAAATAGGTAAAATTATGAAATAATAAAAATTAAAGGGAGGCCCCATACAAATAACGTGTTAAATCTTGTAAGATGGTACGGAACCCTTCGTATGCGAGTCCGACTCGCACTTGGCCGGTTTTTTTGTGTTAATCTTGTACGATTATATGGAACCCTTCGTGTGCGAGTCCGACTCGTACTGGACTGGTTTTAAGCTAATGGAGTTATCGACGTGGTAGCTTGAGTAGTAAAAACCTTATTAAAATCTGACCAGTAATTTACGAGATATTCGCGTGGTGGAGCGAGCGGCTCTAGGATACGAGGTAGCGCGCGGACTTGCCTAGCATCCCAGAGGTCTGAGTTCAAATCCTCACCAGTTCGTGCACCACTTTCTTTCTCTTTCTGAGTTGGAAATGTGCATTTCGTCACCAATGCGAGCTGCTTCATGGTTCGGAATCCATGTAAAACTGTAGGTCTCCTTCCCACTAGTAAGTAGGGTGTAAGCCGGCCCGGGCTGGTACCATCGCATTGGATGAAAAGATGGCCTAAGCGGCAATGAAAAATCGTCCGTGTTTATTCTTAATGCTCTTTCCAATTCAATACCATTGCAACAATAATAATTTCCGATGTCATCAAATGGTTCTATTTTTTAGTTCGGGGTTATTTTAGTTAGAGCATTTAAATAAAGCCTTGTTTTGTATTTGCAACTATAGAGTGGTAAGTCACAGGAAATCTAAGATTTGGAATGTTTAAGAAATGCATTCTTTGTCCATTGCCCAAGGCACAATGTTGCACGGCGACTGCCATTAAAATAGCGAAATAGTCATCCAGGCTCTAACGTTTCCCTACCCCTAATCTATGTCAGAATTAAATTAAATTTTTGATCACTTGAAAAAGCTTCATTTTATGTCCGTATGTTTTGATTATTATGTAAATATCTTTATTTTCCAGTAAAAAAAATGAAAATGAACGTAAAAAATGACAACTTTTTTCTAATCTTTATTAGCCAATATTTTCTAAACTAATAGTTTAGAAAATGAAAACTTACAGACTTAGATTTTTTAATTTTAGGATCTAAAATTTAAAAAACCTATTAAAACATTAAGAGCATGGAAACAATTATCGCCCGTAGTATGGAGAATTGATAGGGTAACGACTCTGTTAATAATCATCACAGGATATTGTATTTTTTGCTAGGTAATCTAAAGGTGTAATCATTCATTTTTTTCTTTTTTTTTGAGATGATATATATGTTGATCAGAATCCACTTTTTATTTCCAACTAGAGAGTGGTGTGTACTAGTCACCACAATGCAACTGGGGCAATTGCGCAATAATCATCGCTGCGCTTTGTATTTTTTTTCTAGCTTATCTAAAGGTGTAATACATAATTTTTTGCTGTACTTTTGAGATGATATATATGGTGATCAGAAACCATTTTTTATTTCCAACTAGAGAGTGGTGTGTACTAGTCACCACAAGGAAATTTGGGCTAGTGCTGTATTATCATCGCTGGGCTTTGTATTTTTTTCTAGCTTATCTAAAGGTGTAATAAAATTTTTTTTTGCTGTACTTTTGAGATGATATATATTGTGATCAGAATCCATTTTTTATTTCCAACTAGAGAGTAATGTGTACTAGACACCACACGGCAATTGGGGCGAGTGCTTCATAATCATCGCTGGGCTTTGTAATTTTTTTCTAGCTTATCTAAAGGTGTAATAAATCAGTTTTTTGCTGTACTTTTGAAAATATATATATGGTAGTCATAATACATTTTTGTATTTTAAGTAGAGCTAGGTATGTACTAGACACCCCCAATTTACCTTAGCAAACTGATCTATCGGTTGGCAATATTCAACGTCCTGTAGTTATGGATACGAATGCGTACTAAACGTACTTTTTGGTGTACTAAACGTTTCAAAGCATGGCCTTTTAGAATATCATTTTCAAATGTTATAAATGTTAAAATGGAAAAACGTCAAGTTAGAAACCCCCATTCATTTGTCTATTATTTTGAAGTCAAAGCCGTACTAAATAATTCATTCGGTGTACTAATCAGTACAAAATGAGTACAAAACGATTGGATATTAAAAGTAGGTAAAATGAAATGTTGGCGGTCTGAGCGTCAAGTTAGAAACCCCCGTTGCTTGGCCTGTATTTACTCAATCTTAACCGTACAAAATAAACAATGAGGTGTACAAATCTGTACAAAATAAGTACTAAACGACTGCATTATAAAAATACGATTTTTCGTTAGGGGGTTTCTAACTTGACGGAGCCTAAAATAATGGGGAAACATTTATGCCAAAACCCCTATGTAAAATATATAGGTACAATAATGTATCAAGAGTGGTGGTCACAACTGAATATGTATAGTGTGCAGACTACTAACATTGTGTTGATGCATCATCTTACCTTATTGAAAAATGGGTCATAGTCATAATTGAAGCTTTTTGTCAAACGGGTTATAGAAAAACGTGGCCGAAAAAGCACTTGTTTTGGGACCATAGACTGAGGTGTGATCTGAAAAGCGAAAGTTGATTAGTTGTTTTTACTCTCTTTTCCAATTGAATACGATACCCAATTTTAAATTTAGACATTGGAATCTTGACCTTGGAACCTTGAATGGAAATTCAGACCAGTCCAAAATTAAATGCACAAAATTAACAATAATTTTATAATTCTGAAAGAAAACTTCATGTTTGAAATAGTATAATAGATAATATTTATTTATTTAATTTTATAGGTTTTATAGAAGCAATGTAAATAAATACCTGTTTCAGATTTGTAGAAACATCTAAATTCACTACAGGTGCATTAGGACTGGATTCGGTAACCGAGCTTGTGTCTGAAAATAGAAATCCATTTTAATATTAATACAACAGGAAGGCAATTTAAGGAGGAAAACGCAAACAGCCATTTTGAAATCCTAGACGATGTGCAGTAGCATTATTTTGATCTATGGCAGTAGTGAGTGCGACCACTCGTGATGGGCGTCCGTACTCGCGCAAGTAGGGTTGGAGAATTAACGGGGGTGGGGCGACGAAGGGATACTGTGGGCACGCGAGGTCTCGCCCCTCTCGGGCTATCAAGGGTACAACCAAGAACTTTTGCTTTAACTGAGCAAACAGCGTTCACTTGATCCTGAGTCTCTAAAACTGCTTTTATAGGCCTGGTGTGCCTTTGCCACTTCAGTAAGTAAGTAGGAACGCTGAATACGACTGTTATTGTCATGACAACTGTTTTACAAATTTCATATCACCGGACTAACCATACAACGATTTAGTACAGATTTAATCCGCGTATTAAAGTTGGCCCGCCCACTCTAAATATGTACTACTGTTAAAATTCTCTGAAAGCAAAAATCTAAAAAAAGCCTTGCTATTCCCACAATTCTGATATTCTACTAAAGTACGATTAAATTACTTACTTTCCGTTGGCGTCTCTGACGAAGTAGTCATCAAAGAGACTAGAGTGTATATGCAGAAAATAAAGCTCTTCATTATTCCTTGCCAGTTGCTAGACTGTTTCGTTGTCCGCTGGCATGTGTTAATATTACAATGGAGAAATGATTCCTGTTTCCCCATTGTCTATCACTTCGGCGTAAAAAGTGTTGTTGATTGATATTCTAAGAAGTAATCAATGCAGGTTAAATCTTACATTGCTTTCGTAATAACATTGATTGCTTTGTTAGGTAGTAGACATCGACGTATTGATGGTAGTAGATCAGTTCATGTAACCTCTTCCGTTTAACGTTTAATGAAGAGCCATAAACCTTCATAATATTATTATTTATTTATTTACATTCGACCGTTGTCAAAATGGTATTGTAAAAAACACTATATAATTTACACAGTAATTACTTAAATGTAGCTACTACTTAGGGCCGAGTGCACGAAAGGCCAAAAAATCAAAATCAAATCAAGGACAGTATGGAAGGAACCACAGAACAAAGAAGTTCTTTTTGTTCTGTGGAAGGAACTCCATGCATTTCACTCAAAGTGACGTGTTTGAACATTGTTTAACTCGGCCGTCCCTTTGGGCAATCGGGGCTTTATTATCATTATTTTCAGTTGGGCTGCGGGCTTTTTAGCCCGCTGTCACTGCGACCTTTACAGATCTATTGTGACTTTTCCCTTCTTACAGTTCACCCTCAATTACAGCCTCCTTCAGGAAGTGCAGGATTTTACGAGGTGTGATGACTTTGATATCATCTGGGTCTAGTAAGTATCCCCCAAGGATGGCATTTCTTTTATGAATTAGTGGTCCACAGTCGCACAGAAGGTGGATCGGTGTCTCCTCTTGTTTAAGACAGAACCTGCATAAATCTGTATCTGTCAACCTCATCCTGTACAGGTGTTTGTTAAGGTTACAGCGACCTGTTAGAGCTCTGGTAATTACTCTGAGCTGATTTCGGCTTAGGTTGATTAGCTCGAATGCTCTTTTCTGGGAAAATTCCATTATAAGGGCCTTGGCGTGCTTTAGTCCTGGCTTGCTTTTCCACTGGCACAGGCTTTGGTTTTGACTTGGGGCTTAATCTTACCCTGAAAAATCTGATAAGTGCGTGTTGAAATATCTGTGCCTCGTTAGTCAGCGGCTCAGCGACTCGCCTACCATGCCGATGTCATGGGTTCAAATCCTGGAGGGGAACTGTCGTAAGATTTGAGAAAATATGCAAAGGAATTCGATCAATTCTGCACCAATCAGAAGTGGATGCCAAATATTATACCCCCTAAGAGAGCTGAAGGTATGACATAAACCCTTCTGATTGGTTCAGAATTGCTCGAATTCCCTTTCTTTCTCTATCTCAGTTGGATAAGTGCTTACAAAAGCGAGCCAATCAAAGGTTATCATATTATTCATAGAATCCATCTAAAACTGTAGGTCCCTCTACTGGTGGTAGGGTTGAAACCTGCACTAGTTAGAACATTGTTTGCTTTGAACTTAAATTTATTTATTGACCGTCATACAAAATGTGCACGTCCCGCAAGGATTATTTATGATAAAAAAAATATTCCGACGAATTGAGAACCTCCTCCTTTTTTGAAGTCGGTTTAAAATACAAATAAGGGATACATTTTAACTTGTATTTATGAATTTATGGTCTATTTCTAACCACCCGGTTAGGTTAGCCTTCAATAACTATGGCGTATGCTCTGATGTGCACGGGTTTAAGAATGTTGGCATATATTGGATGGTAAATATGTCCCAGATTTTAAACTTTATCTGTTGGAAGCAAATAATAAGGTTGCAAGTGAAAAACTGTCAGAGAATATAGAAATATATTGGTAAATCGGTAGAGAACGTTTTTCAAATAAGCATTACATTATAATTATTCATGACACCATATTTTTTAAAATTAATATTTCTGACCTTCACTATGAGAAGTAAATGTACATAAAAATGCTTATTATTGTAAAATTTTGATTGTATTTAAATATAAGAATGCAAGAGCAACAATAAATTAACACAACCAACTGGGTAAAAAAATCACATATTGCAAAATAAATTGCATAAACCCAATTACATTAATTTCTTAATTAATTTAATTATTTGATAAAGTGTAATCAAATATGGATATTGTTCTTAGATCTCTATTCCATTAAAACTAATATAACTTACAACTTTTTGAACCCTAATGGTATTTTCATATCAAATATAATAGGTGGATTATTCGGAAGATAGCTTATGTCACAGGTGGACGCATTAATAAAGATGATCTTCCCGTCTGAAGTTATGCCATAGCCTGAAACAGACACAAAATAAATAATGTGACAATCTATTTTTTTCCAAATTGACAACATGTCATTAACATAAAAAATACATAAAGTCGAAAAAAGAACCTCCTCCTTTTGTGATGTCGGTTAAAAATTTATGGAGTCCGCAAAAAAATAATCAGAATTTCCATTTGTGTGATAAGGACTTTTTTTGTAATAATGAGCAACCTATCCCAAAACACCATGTACTTGTATAAAATAAGCTGAATTTTGGTTGTTTTATTTGCAGAGGCCTACAGTAGATAAACATACTGGATTTTTTTTTTTGAAGAACATTGCAGCAATCAATCCGAATCCTGCTTCCAACAAACGATGACACCAAACATTTTTTCTGATAAGGTTTAAAATCTGATTACAATGCTTCAAAATAGATGTCGCGTATAGCTGCAAATTATAGCATAAAGTAGCGATGGGTCATTTGCAAACGAACAGGTCAGAAGACTCAAGTCGCTTGTACTGAACGGTCGAACAGGTCTTTCGTTCGCAGAGTATTTGCGACCCGTACTTGATAACGACCCAGCTCGCACCTCGGTTCATGAACATACGAATCTAAAGAAACAGGTTACAAACCACAGATTACAAAATGAAATAAAATCTGTGACTACAGATTTAAAATATTATTAGTAATCTGTGACTACAGATTTAATATATTATTAGTTATTTGTGACTACAGATTAAAATATTATTAGTAATCTGTGTTCTTTGCTGATTTTCTGTCCATTATTTTCTTTCTGAATGAACGGGTCAAAAACAATTTGTTGAATTTCCGGGTCGTTTGGTCAGACCCACGCCATTAAAAACCTATCGAAATCTCGTAAACTGCCCATCGCTAGTATAAACCAACTGGTGACGCCAGCAATAAGGTTGATTTCGCAATCATTGCAGTCAAAATGCCTTAGCGTAGGGTTATTAGAAAGCAAAAATAGTAGTAGACTGAGGAAACATTAGAAAATAATCAAGGAATTAGCTGACGTATTTGCCTGCATAGTTTAGCGGTCAGAGCAGTGGACATGTAATCCACAGGTTCGAATCCTGCGTCAGACGAATGTCAAGACCAAAAATGTTTCTGCAAAATCAGATTACAATGCTTCAATGTAGATGTTGTTGCATGACCTCAAATAAATGTCCACATACCTTCATGGACATGCCCGAAGACGTGGTACTTGGGATTTACTCTCTTCTGTACGGTGGAGAGGAGCTCGACGCAGCCCGCACGCACGCCGCTGCAGCACAGGTCCCCGTGGCCCACGGGCGGAGTGTGCGTGACCAGCACGTCCGTTTCCTCCGGGATCATGTTCCACTTGTCGAGACAGGCCGCACCCCTTGGGAGATTGAAGGCCCACTTGCAAAACTCCGGTTGCCTGCGACACATCATGCATCAACAGTAATTTGAAAAAATATTATTACAAATAATACTGGCTCAATTTTCGCTCTCAGTGTTTCCAATGGACATGCATTTGGTATAAAACGACCAAAAAGAAAATATCAACATTCAATGGAAAAAGCCAAAAAACCTATTCAACCAGAAGCCCGATTCTGCTATTTGTCCAATTTCAAAACATTCCGTATGAGTTATGTTTCGGTCAAACATAACATGCGAAGTTTTGAGTGCGGTTTCCAAAAATCGGTATTCAGCTAATTCACGCCGGCGTTTTGTTATTGTCTATGGCGTGGTTTGTCTTGCGCGCCGCCTAAAGGGTAAAATAACCTGACATGATTTTGACAGTTAATTTCTCTCTTGAATATCTCATACGAAAAGAAAGAGACAGTGATATACCAACGTAATGTAGGAAAGTGATATTCGCAGTTCGGCGACGCGATGCTTCGAAACAAGTATAAACCTGCGAGAGAGGCGCTCGACTCCTTTCATTTGCCTATACGTGCATGCATACATATGTAGTACAAAATATATCGATGTGATTTATTTACCTGTAGGGTTTTAGATAATGCCAATATTGTGATTAAAATAGTGACAAAATTGTTTTCCTTGGTATAGATTTACATAGTATATGCTTAATTTGCATTAAGAGTCAGAAAACTAATTACCTACCTACTTTGTTAAAACATGTACGTAAAAATATTATTCTAATCTAATAACACAAATTCATAAAATTTTTGAAGGAAACATTGATTTATAGGTACTAATACCATTTAATTTGACTAATACAATTCTGAAAACCGCAAGTTTTCGGCGAAACACACGGCCCACGAGAACACGGAGCGCGCGTTACGAGTTTGGGAACAAAACCCAAACACAACGCATGCGTTTTGCAAACTGCGCTAGTAGAACACCGTTTCGCCGAAACATGCGGTTTTGAGAAAACACAAACATAACGCGCGCAGTTATCAATTAGCAGAATAAGGCTTCAGTGTGAATATTACAGTTTAAAAACAGCTGAAATGATCTAAATCCAAGCCGATGTCACTTTTTTTTATGAATGTTTCTTACCATGGAGTTCCATAAATATTTATTCCACATATTTTGATTGAAGAATCTTCTAAGTAGGTGCAGTTCGAAAGGTACTCTTTAACATTCAATGTACTGATCGCATCTGTTAATTTCTCACGTGACATGCCAAGTGTCGGTATTTCATCCCATAACAAATCTGATTTCTTTTTGTTGCAACCGTCTGATGATGCAAACGGATGGGTGAAATTTGGATCAAAGCTGAGTTCATGGTTTCCTGCAATTACTATCTTATGTTTATGAGGCAAACTTCCTGAAACAAAAAAAATACATATTTGCTTGCCCATTGCTGTGTGTAGAGCCTAACGCAACCGAAGAAGTAGTTTCCTCAAGGTGCTTTCCTTCATTAGTGTTACAGGACATCTAACACTAATGGTTTTGTTGATATACATTGCATAAACTTACTAATCAAACTCCAAGACAAAGAAAGAGTGCATAGCAAGGTATGTTTATGTTACATGACATCTAACACTAATCATTTTGGTGATATAGGAGTACATTGTATACACTTACTATCCAGTTTTCCATCCAGTTCAGTGCACCGGTGCTCATTAAGGTAAGGTCCTGGCATGGCACCAACTTCCTTAGTGAATATGGTGTATTGGGCAAATATCATAACGGTATTTTTATGGTATTAGCACTCTATGTCGGGTTACATAAAAAAAAACTACAAGAGAAAGGAGTGCACAGCAATGTGTGTTCAAATGTGTGTTCAACCAACGCTTCCCAAGTCGATAAGCTCAGCCAAAACCATTAGACCACAAATTGCTCAATGCACATAGTTCCGCAATTCCAAAGGGGAAGAAAAATCAAAGCTTATTTAAGATGGCTTGTGAACGACCGTACGTTATAATTGAAAACTATGTGAATGTGTCCTTCCTGTCAAGTTTTATTTACGTGTTTATACATAAAAGATGTACTCAATGATTAAGTTAAACTAAGGTTTGGAAAATAAAAGTGTTTCTTTGTCTTCAAACAAGGTAATTTGAATGTCTTTGAACAAAGTTTTTAAAAGGTACATATGTTACAGTCCTGTAATCTGTCCCACTCCTTTATTTCATTAGCATCATTTGGGAAAAAAAATATTCATTTCAATTACACCAAACATGCAAACCTATTTTTAAATGTATTTTATTTTAATAAATTTTCCAGTATGATCTAAAAGATAAAGTTTTTTCATTTAACTTATTTTTATTATTTGTACAGTTTTAGAACAAATGCTATAAGCATGTAGTGGTGTACGCAATGCATTAATTCAGGGCAATAATGAAATAGAAAAAAAGCAAAACATAGACTGGCAACTAGGGAATGCAATCCCGACTCGAGATTGCAAATTCGAGATCCCGCGGGATTAGAAATATCAATCCCGTCTAGTTTTAAAAAAGTGTTAAATTCGGATGACTGAAAAAGCTAATAACTGCTTGTTTGTGACAGTGAGGTTAACTAAAATAACATTTTACTCGAAAGAAAATAAAAACCTTTATTCTTTGATCTTACCAACTAAATAATTATCAGGTTTTAAGGAAATTAATATAGGTAGAATTGGTAATCAAAATAATAAGCATATTTCAAGGGAATTAGGAAGTTGTTACCTACGAGTGATTTTGAAAATGAAAAATAATCACTACAACTGCACAACTAAAACAATGACGAACGTAAACAAACAAATGACTGCCTCTCCGCGCGCATATACTTCTTTCTCACTTACTCGACACAGTTCTATATTATCTGTCCCACTCGTCACCTGTCGCTAATATTCGGAAATAGTCTGAATTTTTTTCAAACGCCTGTTTGGTTGGCGTTCCTGCCGCTCGCGGCCGTCAGTCTGCGCCAGCGCCGCCGCTTGCGCCCCGAGTGGACGTGTGTAGCGTCGCTGACCACTGCCGCCCAATCCCGTCAATCTCGAACGGGATCTCGTCATATGATGCGTCGGGATTGATCCCGAAAAATAACACGAGATCTCGCGAGATCGGGATCCCGCGGGATCGGGATTGCATTCCCTACTGGCAACACTATACCTGTACGAAGATACAAAACTAATTCGATTGTGCAAGTACCAGCATTGGACTTACCAACAGGCAGACGTATCTGTCTTTTGGTTAAGTCCTAGGGTGGCAGATTTTCACTTTGCTGTCACAAAGTGAAGTGGCCTCACTTTGCAAAATTACAATTCCGGCACTGGCAAGTACCTGAACTAGGCAATGTGGCATCTGATGTGAGATACAGAAGCCTACGTCCGCTAATAGTTAACTCGTTATGAGATATCCCCGAAATCGCATAACGCTAACACTCGAAAGTGGAGTTATCTATTAGTGCACTTGGGCTTATGTATTGCAAGAGACGAAGACCGTCGGATTAACTGTGTCCTACACTGGCGGCCATGGTGGGACGATGACATTAAGTGCGTCGGCGGAAAGCAGTGGTTTTGTACTTCTGAGCGCCGGGAGGACTGGAGAAAATTGGAGAGGCGTATGTCCAGCAGTGGACGCAAACACGCTGACCCACTGACTGACTGACTCACGTTGGAAAACAATGACTTGGAGATGCAATATTCAATTTAAAAAACAACCTACATATTAGGTTGGGGAAAAAGTTTCTTCGCATTTTTTAAGAAAATTCAAAACATTTTTTAATATGGTTTATTTACATTTAACTAAAGTATGTAGGTACCATTTTGTTCGATAACTTTTTGCCATCTTGTAGGTAGGGACATGATCCCATTGCTATAGAAATATTGGGACTTCTGATCAATATACCGCGACAAGTAGTTTTGGCAGTCCTCTCGTGATGTTAACCTGACACTGCCTAAAGAATTCTGAAGAGACCTAAACAGGTGGAAATCTGAAGGTGCAAGGTCAGGACTATACGGCGGATGCATTAACACCTCCCAGCCAAACTCTCTTAGTTTTTGCTAAGTAGCTAAAGATGTGTGAGGTCTAGCGTTATCATGATGAAAAACCACACCCCTTCTGTTGATTAATTCCGGCCGCTTTCTCTCAACTTCTTGCTTTAATCTCATCAGTTGTTCGCAGTTGAGTTCAGAATCGATGGTCCTGCCTGGTGGTAACAGCTCATAATGAATAATGCCCTTCCAATCCCACCACACACACAGCATCACCTTGTTGCGAGTTAACCCGGGTTTCGCCACAGTCTGTGAAGCTTGACCGGCCTTTGACCACGACCTTTTTCGCACGTTCTTGTCGTACGTGATCCACTTTTCATCACCAGTTATCAGCTTCTTCAAAAATGGTTCGGTTTCATTACGTCGTAATAAAGAATCACAAATGAGTACACGGTTCATTAGGTTTCTTTCAGTGAGCTCGTGAGGTACCCAAATATCGAGCTTTTTTGTGTACCCAGTTTTTTTCAAATGCGCCAAAACTGTTTTGTGGTCAATTCCTAGTTCTTCAGCTACGTCGTAACTACTGATATGCCGATCTTGCTCCACTTTTTCAAAAATGGCATCCATTTTATCCGTAATAGGGCGACGTGCATCTTTGACATCAAAATTTCCGGATTGAAAACGCTTAAACCAAATTTGTGCTACTCTCACAGACACTGCACTAGGTCCATAAACATCGCAAATTTTTTTCGTAGCTTGCGTTGCATTTTTACCTTTTTTGTAGTAAAATTTTTAAATGTATCGAATTTCTTCATTAGATTCACTCATTTTGACAGTACGAAAAACAAATGAGAATCACACATTTTCCTAATTTGAATATGGAATTATGTTCTTTAAAATTTAAACTTTCAATGATACCAAAACCAGCCAGATACAAATAGTATAGCCAAAGAGATTTTATTACACGTTCATACATACTATAATGCGAAAAGACTTTTTCCCCGACCTATTATGTAACATAGTAGTAATTATTTATATATAATTAATTGAATACTTATTATATTATGGACTTCTATCCCCGTAAATAACCACCAAAGCTATAGCTCGCTCGTGAGGGGAGCGTTAATTTGTCCCTCGAGACCGAAACAGAACGCAGCAATACTGATTTGGTTAGTAGCTCTTTGTATAAATAAGCTCTTGTCATTCATCCTCCTGTGTAGGAGTTATATGAAACATACAAGATTCCCCTGGGCTCTCCCGTTCACCAGCCAACAACTTACATCGAGCACCTAGGAGATCCTATATGATTTTGTGCTAAGCTTATAAAATACAGCGAGCATGAAAAGACGGGAGTAGCAATAGAAACTCATTTGTATTGGGGTGGCGTAGACACATTTACATACAATAACGGGAGCACCGGCAAGTGAGTTGGCTTATGAATTGGCTTACTACTAACTTTTTCGAGCTCCCACAATACGTAAGAACACTCATAAGAACTTCACAGGACGCTATAGTATAGTGCAACAAACATTTGATGTTGCGCATCCCGAATTTGTAAGAGAACTAACTATAGTTAGACGTTTTCCACTGACTCGTGGCTACGCCGCCGCCATATGAAAGAGTTTAGATTTCTGCTCCTGTCCTTCCATGTTCGCTGATAACACTATTCACCCAGATAGCTGGTGAATAACATGTGCCAATAGAAATCACCAGTGAAATACGTGTATTGAACTTACCCAGCCAATTGTTAAATTCGATGACTTCCTCCATCTGGCCGCACTTGGTGAAGTCCCCCGCGTGAATAAAGACATCGCCATCGGGTATGTCGAACTTGATGTGGGAGACAAGAGAGTGTGTGTCGCTCATGCACACGAACCGTAGGTTATCCGCGGTTGCGGGCTGACTCGGGGGCTTCGCCAGTACTTTTATCAGTTTTTGGCTCAAAGACAAGTTCTTCCAAGCCTGTGTTGGATTGTTTGTTAACGGATGTACCCTTACTGAATCCATTTGGCTGCTTTGTGTCAAGATTTAAATATAATGTTGACGACCACTAACTAAATATATGGTTCAGCTCAGAGCTCAGCACCAACCCGCGGTCCCAACCCAAAGAAGAATACACCAAACAAAGGGAACATAATCGAATACACCATCCACGATCCACGGTTTAGACTCTTCGACACCAACTCAGAGGACTACTGAATTCTATGTTCTGTGACTGCTGAACACCACAGAAGATGTTTGAACAGTCAGTTGGTCCGAATCGTGCTGACAGTGCTCAGAGCTTCTTTTACGAATTACAAATCACTGCGGCGGCATCGAAGACCTCAGCGAAATTTCGATTAGTGATTTGTAACTCGTAATGGAGGCTTACTTATCGTGTTCACTTCCCAAGTAGAAACAAACATTGCAGCGTGCTTCTGCGATTGCTATCGCGATATGATCCGTCAGTTTAATACATTCTGACATGTCAAAACGCAGTTTGAGTGAGATACTTCAATCAAAATCGTTTCGACTTTTCCAGTGGTCGCACGGTGGCTCCTTAAGGTGTCCCTCCCCGGCGGGACTAACTCCATCGCGGGCACGCTACAAAACCGTGCTATTGCGCTCTAGGACCTTCTCTGCATTATAAGAAATAGACAGGCTCCGTGATGAAAAGGATGCAACATGTCTACAAATCAGACAATGCGCATACTGTCTGATTTGGTAAGATTTACGAAAATTTTAATTACAAAACGACATATGGTAAACCACGACCGATGTAGTAAAAAAGCTAACAAAAACTAAATTGATTATAAATGTTCATGAACGAAGACTCTGATTACTAATATTTTCAAGATGTATACATTTAATCGTTGAGTAATCCACCTCCAAAGTTATTGTATAAAACGCGAGAAAAATTCGAACTTTCGGACCTTATAACTTAGAAACCAAACATAATTGAACAATACCAACGGTCATCAAACATCTAGTTCGACCAAATAAAGCCATTTTGAGCAAAATTTTGGATCTCTGACTAGAAATATGGGCGTGATCTTCTTTCCTCGTTTGTATGAGTAGTTGAGCGTGAAGACCCACCTTAAAACACAAGCGCCGACCGAATCTCTGAATTTCGACTCTTGCTCCGACATGATATAAAAATGGCCCAAAAGTCAATGTCATAGCTTGGAGGGATAATGATTTAGGAGACTACTCATGAGATTCTCACTTGTGAGTCACCCGACAAAACGACCCTAGTGTTGTCCCTTTATAATTATTCTAATTAGAGTGCAATAACACAACAAAACATTTGATGTTTGATGACGTCAGGTGAAAGTTCTCTTTCCCGAGTAGATATGCAGGGGGTTCTACTCATGAGATTTTCACACAGCCACAAGACTTTCGTACTCATGAAATGACTGCCACGTGTTGCCCCTTTCTAATTATTCTAATAAGAGTGCAATGACACAAAATACCATTTGAGGTTTGATAACGTCAGGCGAAAGCTCATGCGACCGCTTAGTTCCGATTTTGGCCTCGCGCATAAGCTATGTGGCACTATACTCGATTCGCATTATTAATCTTACGGTATTCACGTTGGAATGCACGACTGTTTATAATAATAATATTCTATGGACAGATCGTGGTCTAGGGTCTCATCCGAGAGGTCTGGGTTCAATTCCTCGCCCGGCATGCACCCTTTATTTCTCTTTCCGAGTTGGATAACTGCATTTCCTTACGAATGCGAGCTATTCCATGGTTCAGAACCCATGCAAAACTGTAGGCCCCCTTCCCCTACTAGGTGGTACGGATAAGCCTGCCCTGGTTGGTACCACCGCATTGGATGAAACTATGGTTGAGGCGGCAATTAATAATTGTAGGTGTTTTCCATCCAGTTCAATGTAGCCTTGCTCATAAAGGGTAGGTCCTGGCATGCACTCATCGAACTCAATAAAAGCAAGTTGTGCATGAACGGGGCGAGGATTTGAACTCAGACTTCTTGTATGTAATGCAAGTCCCCGGGCCACTAGGCTACGAGCCCCTCGTGCATGCTCATGCATGACGTGTTCATGTGCCGAGGGTCCCGTCACTGCTGGAAGTGGACATGGATCATGTTGGAAATATCATTAAGAAACAGAGTACAAAACGAAGAAATTCACCCTCGCCTGATGATTATTTTGCGATTAAAAAGTATGACGTTTTTCGCACAACTAAATAAGTGTACCTACTACCTACATATTTGTTATAGAACTGTTCAGGCCTTAGCGCCTTACTTTGTAGCATTAGCTCTGTATGGCAGGACCCGTGTGCCATGGCAATACGTATATCATGCCACAAGCTGTCACAAGATTTTCAACCTCAGGGATCCGTTTAACGTGTTGCATGCGACATGAAGTTTATTAATCAGAAATGAATGGAGTTAATCGAAGAATATATATTAGGCGTTGTGGGACGTGCGAATCCCCAACTGTAAAAATAAACACGTGAAACAAGAAATAAAGCAGAAATCAGCTAGCCAATACGAGCTTTGTAGAATTTGCCTTTTCCACCATCTTTTTCTTTTCCTGTTTCATTCAGAGGCCATACCAGATAAACTGGCTGAAATTACTTTTTGAGTATTTTCTTCTCTTGCATCTCAAATGATTGGTTGCTCTGGCGGAATGCAAACTGTGGCATGCTACAAAAGTCGCAAGGTGCGAATTTTTGTGGCATGCCACAACTGTAGCAGGTGACAAAATGTAGCGATGTTGCTCTGGCATAGTACTAGCTTCATGCTAATATCATGGACGTACCAGAATTACATAAAAAAAGAGATTCTAGATTCAAGTGTGTGTTCGTCAATGTCAGTAAATATGAACACAGATAAATCCCTACGTAACGCTGGAATTGGCAGAGCTATTCTGACAGTAGAGCAAAAGATCGCGCGCATAGTGATACTGCACTTGTACTTGCAGCACGTTATTTTCTTATTAATATTCTGGACCAGGCAGAGATCTGCGATCTAAATTGCACTTAATTTCATCGTTACATCTCTAAAATTCTGCACTGAGCTAAATTGCACTTTTTTTCCTCTCATTGATTTTTTGGGACTTTAGCCACATTGTGACTATGTCAGCCCCATTAAATTGCACTTGATTGCATTGCTACATCTTTAAAAGTCTGCACCGAGTGTGCCATCTGTCATTGCACTGTTAATTCATCTATGCTGGCTGCAAAGAGCACAGAAATAAGGCTTGTTTTAGGTGACTGATATTACATAATAGGAAAAGTTGCCGTTGCACCAACCACTGATACCGCTAGCAGACCTCAGGATTATTTTGTTCAGATATCATCACATTAACATGAAAACAATATAGAATAAGCATGCATTAAAATAAACATCAGCATACATTTTTCAAATTACTTTTATTAGGTACACATTAATTAGAAATAAAACTTCTGACCAAATTCGTTTACTATGTCTTCATATAGTTTTCTTACTGTACAATGAAAATTGTATGGTTTCTGTATCGGTATGTCTCAAAAAGATGCAAAAAGATAATTATTTATTTCATTTAGAGATATTGAGGTAGTTTAATACAGTTCTGACAGTTATAACGGATCTAAAAATTATGAACTCTGTATAAGGTTTCAATAACATTCAGTATGGACCTGTAAATAAGCTGAAAATTGTCAGAGCACAAAACCAATAGTCCATCCATGGCTAAAAACATGTATTTTGCCTGCACAAGCATTTACACAAATCGGACTGAAAACTAGTTTAAAATGTTGGCAAAACGTAAATGAAAACAGTATCCAGGATAGCAACATAATTTACTCCTACCTAGGATATCTCAGCAGAGACAAATATTAAACTATTATCACACAGAAGACTCTGCATTAATACCAGGGCAGGAGTAATTAATTAACCATGATCTTAAATTACTTGAAATCAATGAAGAGGACATGACACACCGGACTGTTCTAAGCAAATCATAACTTACAAGCAAACATTTTTAAACCTAATGAAATTATTTGAAACAAAATACAATCAACACATTTCAGCGACCACACGTTGAATACGAATAGCATTAAAAGTGACACACAATGAGACATAAAAGTAAAGTAAGCTACGTAATATAGTAGCAGGTAGGTAATAATAAAATAACAGCAGAAAGATGCGAGGCGTGGGGCGGGTGCGGTGGGTTGCGTTGTGCCGCATCGGGACCCGCGGCGGGCCGGCCTCGCGTGTAGTTCAGTCTCCTGGCCGGCGGCGCCCGGCGTCGCGCGCCGCCCTCCTCCCCCCGCCCCGCGGTACTTACACACTACTACATGCTTCACAACGATACAATTACAACTAAACACTATTTTCTGCAAACTCTTACAACTTATAAACATTTTAAAATAATCATAATGAACCCAAGTGGGCAGGAATAAGTATGTGCTTATCTATACATATCTTTGGAGGGCATCGCTCCTCGAGGACCCTTTCTCTGTGACCCACACTCACATTATAATACCTTACCACTTATTAACTGGCACATGCATAGTCCTAAGTGCCTATGCCGTGTAAAATATTAATCTGCCACCCAAATCAACATGTGTATAACCATTTCTCTTGCTATTTTCAGTTACTAGTTTTAATATAGCAAATATAAAAATGTAGTAAGGTGGTTAGTATAAAAGTTCACAAACGTTAGAGCAAATGCGGAACCACCTTTTTTTTACTTCGCTAAAGCTATCATCTGTTTACATCTAATATAAAAATGGGGTGCCTTGTAAATAGATGTTGTTCTTATACAGACTATATTGTAGTTACATGAATGTCGTGTGGTTGATTTCCCACCTGAGAAGTGGTGACGACAACCGTATTAACAGAAATTTACATTTCTAAATCTTTCAATGTAAAACGATACTTTGAAATTAGAGGCTGCCAGAACAGCATGTAAGCTACATAATGGTGGATAAATGATGTTATTTAAGTTTAACATCCCACTAAAAATTCATCACTAATCTGTTACCATAATGACATGTAATTGTATTTTAGTTCGATAGGACAGGTTGTCGTGCAAAACCTAGCTTTTTTTATGAAGAAAGTGTCCCATATATTTAGTGTTTTTTAATGCTTTGCCACTTAAATGTCACTTTCTTCGCATAAAGAACGTAATTAAAATTACACAAAAAAATGTGTCGATTTTGTTGTTGCAACATTTTGGTAAACAACCAGTCTGCGATGCATGACCACAAATTTGATAGTTCATAAGAATCACATTTCGTTAAGACAACAGATAGGTGCAGTACTCGACAGCAGGATTTTATGTTGTCGCTCCTCAAATCTGAACTTACTCACGAATTTGTGACAATGGACATTGATTTACATGCCATTAGACATGCAAGTTTTTTTTACAGTGAAAATGTATATAGAAGACCATTTGTAATAAGTATAGTTTATTTTTCTTACGAAAAAATTAACCCGCTGTCAATATGAAATTCTATCAGTATATTAATTATATTTAACACATCTTTAAATAATATCCATTTAACATCAATACTTATACGTCCCTCATCTGGGATAAAATCTAACTATTTAAAGCACAATATCTATATAAAGACAATAACGAGTGACACTAAATCACTCTTATTCCCAATTTTAAACATGCTCTACCCCAATGGGAGCAGGTATTGTGGGTGTTGACATTTACATGAACTTATGGACATGGTGGCTGTCTGGCTGCCGTGGTGTGGGAACGAAGGCCAAGATATGTACAGTGCCGTAGCACCACATACGCCTAGGCTCCACATTTTGCAGTAGGCAATTTATGGTTTTATGTACAGTAATACTCCCAAAAGAAGCGTAATTACTCTATACTGTATTTTACATATAGATAGCTAATCTATATAGTGGTGGATAGTATTACAATTGCAAACTCCTCAAAAAAGTATATTAAATTGCTGCATCTTTATGCTGAAGATCGAATTTGCAAACAAAATATTATAAGTGGAAAAGACAGTTTGTAATTTACTGCACTTTTCCAGTCACAATATTGAACAGCGACTGCAGTCAAGTTTGTTCAAGCCCAGGCAGGCATGAACAGTCGTTTTTTACATTCCTTGCGTGTGAGCATTCGCCTGCAATCCGTCTAGTTACGCATTCCTCATTTATTTGGTGAACCTTGTAAGGTATTTTCTTTCTGTTCGTCAAGTTGAATAATGTTTAGACTCTTTCGACATTGTGGAACATGTTTATCATTTCGATTGGAATGTAATTGAACAAGTAATTGCCAACATTCAACATTTTAGATAAATCTTCCATTCCTCCTAGCATAAATCAATCGGAAAACTTGTGACAAATTAAATTTGAAGGAGAGTAGAGTGTAGTGAGTAAAAGTGAACTGCAATAGGTGATGCCAAGTCGAGACTTGACACTGCACTCGCATAAGTTGTATCGAGTTGTTGAGCCAGTGACTGAGTAGTATTGCTCTCGGTTGGCGCGGAATGCAGGGGTCACATTCCGTAGCGTGATGGCTGATAAGCTAATGCAATGGATTCATTCTCTTTTTTTTGTTTGTTTAATGGCCTGTGAGATTTTAAGTTATTGTGCAAAATAAAATGAAGAAACTGAAGACTTCATATATAAATACATAAACGTTTGTTAGTTTAAACAGTGCTTCAAAAATATGATTTCCTTATGGGCATTTTCGTATTAGTTCTTCCACATTCATTTTGAATATTAAAAAAATCATTGCTCACTTGATTTTTATTTTTCAAGTAAAGCACAGAATCCCTGCGATTTATACGAGAAACACCTACTTCCAGTCATTACTATTTTTTTCAACACTGTACAATATTAGAATGTGTAAGAGCAAGAATTATGGCACTCTTGTTCGTAATTACATACTAATATTGTATTGGTAAGTGATCCTGATATGGGCAAATAATAAATGGATAAATAAGTACCTGAAATATAATTTGGTTGGCAGATAGTATGAAATCAGAAATAGTCATTGGGCATGTTCTGAAACCTAATATTGAGACAATCTAAACTAATGCTGAGGACCCCTACATTATGGTAAAAACTTTAAAAGGCTGTTGCTAATAACTCCTTTTACGATTAAGTTACTTTTATTTTATTTGACTTTTTTTTAACAACTCCACTCTTTTGCTGTATTTCATTATTTAATATGAATATTAATTATTTTAAAATAAGAATAATGGTAATTGTTATAATTTGTACTAATTAAGGTTTCAAAATATGCCCAAAACAAGAAGCACAAATATACAAAATTTAATAATAAATTAAATGTTGCCAAAAGTTCTATAAATTATCTCAAGAGAATAAATACATAAATATCTAATATATATATTTATATTTTTCCCCTTAATATTATCGAATTTTAAATATCTCACTTGGCACAAATGCAACTGCAGCGTTGCATATTAAAACATATGAAAGAACAAAACAAATGATGCTATGTTTCGCACCATTTACGCTACGGTACCTCTTACAATTCTTTAAAATTACATTTATAAGTAAACATTCTAACAAATTGAAAATTATAAAGAAAACAATCAACAAATCTCACTTACAAATAAAAAGTTATCCTTTCTCCTTACAATCCAACAATTACTATCATATCAAAAATATTGAAACTATCCACGCTTCCAAACATTCTTTTCATTTTCAACTTATTCATTTAGTCGTGTTGGGTTATTAAAGGTGGTACAGATGGTAGATTTCAAATATCACTAATTTAGATTTATTTGCACTATGTGAAGATTGACTAAAAATATTGGTAACTAAACACAAGCTTATTTGTTTGAAGGTAATGAAAAAATTAAAAAATATTTTGAAATTTCTACATCTATCTCTTCGACTAATAACAAAATAACTGCTTGAAATTACAACGTAATTTGCATGTTTGAAGTTTAGAGGAAACAACTGCAGTTTTGTAAAAATGTATTTATAAAATTGTGTTTATTCTCTTTTCATGAACTTAAAATAGATAAGTTAATTCGGTTCGCAAAACAAAGTCCTAAATGAAGCAAAATTACATGATACATAAAATCTACCAATTGTTACACCTTCGACGAGTAGGTGAGACGATATAGAGCCTCCCCCAGCCCCTCCCCTACTCGCAGTTCCGCGATGAGAGATCAATGCTTGATCTCTCTCTTGTTCCATGCCTTTAGGTACTGAATTTCAGCAGAGCTTTTTTTTGGGTAAGTCATAAAAGACACTCGTATTCGATTATTGGTGCAAAATTTTCAGCAAGGTCCAACATTTATATTTCAGTTCAAAATGCCCATATATTCTATGTTATTGAGCCTCCAGAATACACTTCGTAACAAAATCTTAATAATAAGAGTAGCCTTGAAGACGCAGTTTGTCAAAATGTGTGTTAAAAAGAATTAACGCACATTGAGTTTACTTCAATGGCATTTAGTGAGAGGACCACTTTTAAGAAGATACAATTATGTTAATAGTATTCAATAAAGTAAACTAAGACCACACCGTTATTAACAAATAAAGGGACCACTAATTATATTTAAGATAGTATGGTTGGCTATCCTCCCGTCATCAGCTGAAAGGCTAATTGGGTACGCTTCCCTGCAATCCTCACTTTCATGGACTCGTAACTCAAAGCAAATAAAACTTCATGTTGTTGGTAAAGGAACACTGAAAGTGATCACACACCAAAATATAATATGAGGTATTATTTTCCTTCCGCAACCATGTTGTGCAAGTAAGTGTAGGGAAAAACGCACCCTTTGTGAAGGTATACAACTCAGTATGCTGGTAAGTGTAAACATATAGTTAAGTGCAATATTAACCATTAAGACATAAAAAAATGTTGTAACCTTCATTTAGCCTAATACTTTTACTTGTAAATGAAAGAAGACAGGAACAGTTAAGATAATGCTATCGTACAAAATTGAGAAATATTGTATTAACAGGAATATGAAAACTCGTGAATAATATTGTAACATAAAATAACGATAACTTCTTGAGGTGTATATATAATTGGTATTCTACATAACTTCGTAGTGACATGGTAAAATGTAAATAATATTAACCAGTAGTAAGCTAATGCATACAGGGTAGAACATGAAAGCATGGAGTTTCGGTCTCGCTTATAAATAATTCCATTTACTTTTATTTGTAAAATTAATTTGTAAGCCCACTCTCACATGTTTTACCATGTTCATTACGAAAGGAAAACTATTTGTAATGAATTTGGCAGTAACACCTAACAAATTTGTTGTCTGGTCGTAAATATTTTCTTCATTAACATACTGTTTAACAAATATTAATATGATAAAGTTGTACAACAGTGAGGTAGTAACTAACTGCGTGGTCCACAAGTGGGAGGTGGCGGCGGTGGCGGTGATGGCGGGGCGGGGAGGGGGGGGCGTCGGCTGGCGGCTTACTGCGGAGCGGGCGGCGCGGCGGGCGCGGCGGTGGCGCCGGCGGCGGCTGGACCCGAGCTGGACACGCCGCGGCGGTGGCGGCTGGGCGCGGTGGCCTGCGCGACCATGGCGCGGATACGCCTCTGCGCCGACTGCAACAACACAACCAACCACTATAGCACACACAATTTATTACCGTTTAGCCCTTTTCAGAACTTCTTTTCATGTTTCGAAGTCCTGCAGGCTTTGATCTTACTGTTCGGGACAACGTATATACGTACATTATTTAGTAACGGGATTGAGTGTTACTACCCCCATGGTTAAGTTGTGTGCATGTCTCGATGAACTACATACTAGAATGGTGTGCACTAATGCGAAAAATTAAATCAAGTCAGCAGTTCAACGATAGGCGCTGCCAGCAGGGAGGTGTAAGAAAAATCCCTTTCGCTGTTGTAATATTAAGATCAATAATGTGGTACAATTATTAAATTTCGCGAATTTCCACATGCACGCAACCTTAAAATTTTTTACATTTGTTCCAACACATCCCACTGTTTGCCACCATCACTACAACAAGAGTAGCTTGCGAGATTCGATAAAATGGAAGAGTTTCAAATGATTTTGATTGTGCCAAGTTGTAATCGCAAATAGTGCTAAAACACAAAGTTTTTGAATGACAATTACTCTCGCTTTGCGATAGCTCACATTGCTGACGACTCGCGAAAGACACTGAAAATCCGGATAGCCAGCAACAGTATATTTCTTGGCCAAAGCCTCTCGCGTAGTGGTAGTCAGCGATTGAATGGTAAGATTAGAGGCAGGCATCAGTTAAGAAAGGTCGGTAAACTACCGATAACTTCAGATAAAAAAAAAAACGGAACATTGATTTCAAACTCAATTTATATTAGGTACACAGCTTAGGGCCTTTGAATTGTTATAATAACAACTCTCCAGCCGACAATGACAATAGCAAAATAGATCCAGCATAATTTAGAATCCACAATCCAAGAATCAAGTTTATGTTTATCATATTTGAATGAAACATAGGTAATTTTTGTAAAATTTTATTAACATTGCTAGCGGTTAAAAATTACAGACAGCTCTTGAAGATGTGTCTTCCTACGAAATGTACAGAGCATCTGTAAATTTTAGATGGCAATATGAACATTAAAAACTCGTTTTGAGTTTGTTTAAGGAAATTAAACACAAATAGTTAAAATAAAATGCTTAGCTAATTAAATACATTTCTAGAAGTCTGTTCGGGCAAACAAGAAAATTAGGTTTACTTATTAAAAGTATAATTATTAACATTCTAAATAAATTCAAATTGGAGTGAGCTGTTGGAAAGAAAAAACGCAACAGCATAATCTAATCTCATAACAAACTTTTAACTGATCTATTTCAATCCAAGTCTTTTTTCGGACAAACAGGAACTTCTCTTTTCCTTCAAACGTTTTAACAGCATCAAGAACATACATTTTCTTGAATTTAATCTGAAATAAAAATCTGGCCTCGGTCACATGCCATCTAAGGTTAGCTTTGCGTTTTGTTCCCCATTTAATAATGAAATGTCTTTAAGAAGTCAATTTCAAGTAAATATACTGCAGCAAATCCGCAAATTTTATAATGCACAGCTAAAACAAGCACCAATTAATGGAATTTATAGAAAAGTTCAACCGGCCTATACGATTACATGGTGGAAAGTATTTTAGTTCTCTTGTCCACTTGGCGAAACAGCTCACTATGTAAATTAGAAAAAGATCGAATTTGTTAATCTTGCACGGGTTATTAATAAATGTACAGGATCAAAATGTAATGCTCCTGGATAGATCACTATGAGCACCTATTCAGTTGTGATGAGCACAATGCTCTCCAAGTGCATACGGCAACTGCATGTACAAGGGATAGAGAGTATTTACGCTTACGGCCAAGCTGCCTACAAGTTACTGCAGGTCACCGGTCATAAAAATGCCACGGATCAACAAAATGCAGCCTAGCATAAGTAAAACTATTTTTAAGCAATAAGTTTTATCAAAGTAAGCCCAATTTTGTAGAACTCACAAAGCTTAAATTAAGTGTGCCTAATGTGTGCATGTAATGATCTTTGCAGTACATTCATATCTCAATTCATATTAATCTTCAGTGTACGAAATTAACAATTAAGAAAAGATAAAAATATGTTAACAAGTTAGAAACTTATTGTTAATACAGAATAGAATATTGTTTAGGTGAACATTTTAAAACGTTTTTGGGGAAATTGATATATTTATAAATGAGATTAAATTATGGCATCACATTTCGAAAGAGTGTATATGCAATTTATCACTAGTATGAAGTTAGTAAGGACATTTATATTAAGATTTAGAAGACAATTACACTGTTTTAAACTTATGAGTGCACTGATCAACTTACCGATAGTCAAAACCTTTTCAATTGGTTGAGTATATTTTTCATTCTTCCTTCGGTTATTCTTTTTCTCTAAGATTTGTTTCTTCAGTTTCGTCGAAAAACTTCACCCAGCTTCGGGACACAGCTACAAAAAAGCCACCAGTAAGACAAAAACGGAATCATTTTTATAGTTAGAGCTAAACATCGCATAGCATATTATAACAGATTACTTATCTTCGCTTCCAATCTTCTCATTCGCCTTGTCATTGTCTTCGATTGTCAACAATAAGCCGAGTTATGCACGCTAGCAGTATATTAAACAGTAGGTCGATAACATTCAAAGGAAACGCCGACCACGTCAACACGATATTTGCGCAAGCAAAAGTATATATCATAGACTTAAAATTTATGGACATACAGAGTCAACTGACGGATGAGACCAAAACCATTTCATACAAAATGTCCAGGTTTTTAACTCCCATTCACTTAACAATTCATAAATTCACTAGTCACTAAGATTAATTTAAGGAAAACTAGACAAAACAAAGATTTCAACAAAAAAAACATCTCTAATTCAACTAAAATGTACTAATAACGATTTGAGAATTTGTCTCATCGGTCAGATGTCTTCCATCTTCCTCGCGGTCGCATCAATTCGGGGTAGTGGTACTCAAGTTGATGTCTCACTCCCACACTTTGTTCGTCATGTAAGCACAGCGCGCTATGCTAGGTCTATGGTATATATACAATAGTATAGTACAGTACAAACCTGGACGCTGTAGAAAGGTCCAACGATGTGCACAGTCGTGTCGGCGTCCGTGGCCACGGAGGTGGCCGGCGAGCCCGGCGCGGCCGCCGGCTGCTCGGGCAGCTTGATCAGCGAGCCGGTCACGCGCTGCAGCTCGCGAACGTTCTGACCGCCCTTGCCGATGATGCGGCCAACCTGCGACGACGCCACCGCGATCTCCACGGTCAGGCGCACGTCCTCCGAGCCGGACACGAATCCCTCCTCGCGCATCTTCTCGAAGATTAAGTACTGCGCCTGCAACGAGCGGGGCGCACGGTCACACCTTGCTCATGTAGTCTCGGCATGATATTGTTCCAACAATTCAGTGGCCATCATGGGCGGTTTCGAAAAGAAAAGTTAAACTGTAGGAAAATTCAAATCTACTAAAGCAACCTGATTCTATTTTAACCCCTTATAAAGAGATTCTTATTAGCCCACTATTCAAAGTCTGTAATTCCATGTAATTGATATTAAAATTATGTTTTCCGTCCCGCAACAGTGAATAGAACACATTGTATATTTCATATAAAAAATCAAATTAATTGTTTAGTACAAACATGAAAAAATAAAATTTGAGAGTAAATTGTGATTTTGGTGATTAAAAGTAGTAACATTAATATCCAGATGAATATTGTAAATAAAAATATCTAAATAAACATTAACAAAGTGCAATGTGACCTTCCATTGCGCCTCAGGGCTGCCCACGACGGTGACCTTGCGCTCGAGGTGAGCACTGGCCTGCGGGTCCGCCGGCTGCTTCTCAAGTTCGAGAGGCGCAATCTTCACCGAGGCTCCGCTGAATCTAATGATGTTGCGGATGTGAGATCCCTGCCCAAACAGAATACATTGATTAGTTGTCACCCTCAGTCTAGCCTAGAGGTTCTCAAACTAATTTTGTTTAGTGCCCACTTTGAGAATCCATTAATTTCCAAAGCTCCCCCAAAATGTTTACCCTTACCACATCTTATAAATCACAATCGCAACCAGTACTTTAATAAATTGAAT
Source organism: Incurvaria masculella (assembly GCA_946894095.1). Classification (NCBI taxonomy): domain Eukaryota; kingdom Metazoa; phylum Arthropoda; class Insecta; order Lepidoptera; family Incurvariidae; genus Incurvaria; species Incurvaria masculella. Next base: position 16,255,182 of record OX335666.2, on the reverse strand, counting down.
TAGAGTGCCACATTAGTTTACTATTAAGTATATTTTGTTTCTGAGTTCTCATGTGGGAAATTAAACAAAACTATATAAATAATATTTAACAAAACGGTCGATTAGAATAACCAAAATTAAGCCATCGCCCCCCTAAACAACTTCAACGCCGCCTAAATTTCTCTGAGTCCTTTACCAGTAGGCCTCTAGCGCCCACAAGGGGGCGTTATCGCCCACTTTGAGAAAGACTGGTCAAGTTGTACACAATCACAATCAAACAGGTTTGAGAGCCAATCATGCATTTATTACATTCTTATCGAAGGTTGGAACGTGCATATTTGGTAACTTCCAAACCCCTGTGTTGTACCCAACTTACTAGAAGGTAGCCATTACATATTCACAAAAATTGATCAGTTGTTCATATTGATTGACCCTTTCTTCAATGATATGAAAGGATGCAATGGGACTAATGCGTTTCTGTAGGTCACTGGTTGATGCCACTGTGTAGGGAGGTTCAGGCAACTGTCCATATTGAATAATTGTCAGGCAAAACCTTTTACGTTTTTTTACTTATTAATTGTCTAGTTTCCCCTACTAATCACCTTAATTCAGAACTTTCTATTATCTTTGCTTGTGGATATATGACCGATCCTGACAGGAGTAACCTATGGGGGAAATTAACAAATAGATTGTGCCCGTCGCCCAAAAAAGGGCCAAACAAGTAGTGGCTTTTAGAAGGTAAACTTTGTTAGACCTTGTAGTCACTAAACTGCAAAATATAGGACCAAACCTTTCTCAATGCTAGGGGAAGCTAAGGATTGGCAAATGTTGATAGATACACATATATAAGAAACCTTCATAAATCTGTACCAAAGCACACAAACCGGACATACTTGGATACTCGACAGTGACAACACTTGTAGTACTTGTCAAACTTACAGTTCTACGTGATTAACATACCTAAGGATCACAAATATAAAGTAAACACATACTGCAATTTAGTAGACCGGATAGGAAAAAATGGGTTCAAGACGGAACTGTTTGCTATTCAAGTCTGGGAAGAGAGGATTGCTAGCAAATTCTCAGTTTCGAGGCCTGTCAAAATCATAGCTAATCTCATATATAGAGAGCTGCGAAGACGTCATTGGAGGCATCCTACAGAATATGGATAGTTTGATAGCGGGACTGGGTATTATCCGCGTTGGATGTTTATCTCTTAAGTAGAGACAAATAGTCGTAACAGAAACTAAGCCTAACAAAAGGTAGTACTTTGTGACATCACACTTTGACAAATTTTGTATGGGCGAAATCTCATAGAAATGCAAAATGACGTCACAAAGTACTTCTTTTCCTTAGTGTTAGTTTCTGTTTTGACTATTTATCTCAGCCCTAGCGTCTTAGGCTAGCTGATCAGGCTTGATGCGCGGCGAAACGACTCGACCCACCCTTAGTATCGATATCCAAAGAAATCCTGATCTACTAGCAATGGGGCCGGATATGTTTAGGAAAGCCATTGAATGCTGAGTTCACCAGTGTTCCAGTGAACACCTCAGTGTTCCACACTCAGGTGAGTATGGAACACTGAGGTGGTTTCATGTCCTGTAAAGATATACTAAAACATAGATAAAGGTAGTGCCATGTTTCAAATGAATGCCTTTGTATCTAAAATTTAGCCCATCTTTTCAGGGTGTAGGACTATGAAAGAAATAAAACTTTTCAGACCCCTGACATTATCATACCGGATGAAATACAGTTATTGGTCAGAGAAACAATACATATGCCTTAATCAAGGCATTTCATAATTAAGAGTGGAATATTTAGATGGCTGAAATGTATCCCACCTTGAGTCATGTATGCATGACTTTGTTATCATGAAACTGTGCCCACTCCTTTTTTCTCTGAATTGGAGATTGTGTTTCAAAGACAATCTCCTTTCTAGCAACTAGCTGGGTGAATACGGAGAAAGATTGAATCCAAAGGAACTCGCCAAAGACGCAGATTATTGCTTAAAACAACAACAAAAAAATCTAAGTTTGTTTTTAATTAAAACTAACACAGCAGGACTAGACTTGGACCAGATAGGTTAAGGTTAACGGATTCTTTAATTGAATTAGTTTAATTTAATAACATTCAAGTTAACCAATAGTCAGATGTTTTACTTTAAGACTAGTTTCAAGTATTCAATTGACTTTTGTATTTTACACAAGTTTCAGGTTTGTAGAGAACCAATGTCCAATTTTGGTTAGACATTAAGTTAAGTTTCAAGTGGAAAAAGGAGAAACGGGCAATATAAAAAAAAAAATCAAATGATAAATTGATGCTACACTTGAATCCACGAGCACCAGTAATTGTTTTGATACGTAGGGGTTCACATTTCACTTTTACTTCTTGATTCAGTATGCTAAAACTTGAAAGAAAACAGAGAAACGATCACTATTTTCAACTCTTCTGCAAATTTAATAAAGATGAGATACGCCTGTATGTCCCAGGTACGACGAAATCTAGGCCTGAAATAAGCACTCTCGAGACTTACAAGGCATTTTCGAGTTAGTTAGGTTAGGCTCTGACACATATGTCTGCTCAAATTCATTCCGATTTGATATGGTACGATTGTGGCTGTAAGCAGTGATATTCCGGGAGGTGACGACATTTTTTGGATGAGGTAAATGGCTGAATCGGGGTTCACAGGTTAGAGACCAACCCTCTGATGCTAAATACGTCGGTCTGCCTGCGCTAAGTGGTTGCGTTATCTAGATTGGCTTGAATATACTGATTGTCTAGAAACATTGATACCTATTAATTATAAAACAATAACGAGTCGGTTTTTGAAGTTAATACTTACATATAACTAAAGTTATATCTGTTAAACTAAATCGCTTATAACTACAAAACGCAAACAAAGATTTGTTCAGTTTTGGTATTGCTTTGTTATTTAAATATATTTAAATAACGACATAACGATATATAACGTTTATATATATTTTTAGCACCATACCCAATTTTTCAGGCGCCTTATCTACGTAACGCAACCACTTGGCACAGGCAGACTGACACATATAGCTTGAGAGGGTTGGTCTTTATCCTGTACCCAGTTTCAGCTTTTTACGTTATTGTTACCATTTTTGTCGCGACCTCCTAGTCTATGATATCAATTCGGAACACACTTATTCAATGTATCTGCTTTCTCTGCAATCTCTGCAATATATGCATTTCGGAACGTACAGTATGTAAGTCAAGTCACACAGTAATACCGACCTTTGTGCCAATGATGGCGCCGACGGCGTTGTTGGGTATGTAGAGGTAGGTCGTCTCCTGCGAGTCGCCGGCGCCCTGCTGCGCGCCGCCCTGGCCCGCGATGGGCGCGTAGATGGGCGGCGGGAATGGCGGCGGCGCGCCGCAGTAGCCGCCGCGCCCGGTCGACATCATCGCCATCGGGTGCAGCCCCGGGAACATTATGCTCTGCGGCGCCAGCACCTGCAATTGCACGTGCGATCACGTCGGCGCGAGCGCATTTCTAACAACGCTTTCAATATTATACTCCCTACAAACCAAACGTGCAGTCGGGGCCATAAAAGTTTATGAGCTAGTGAAGCCCAGTTGTGGATCCGCGATTATCGATAGCGTCGATAGATATCTCATGATTTCATGAACAAGATACATTGTCAAATATTCGTCTTATCCCTGATGGATGGTGAGTATATTTACTAGGGAAGTATATTTAACATTTTTTATGTTTGCGCAATTTTCAAATCAAAATAAAAATTAAATCGTCTGTCATCTAACAGGTTTTTTATTTATGCAAAGGTTAATATTAAAAAAAACTTATGAAAGCAGTACAAAAATCATATGTATGTACAGATGGCTCTTCTAAAATGTGTAGCAAGTCTAAGAACCACTTCGTGTATCGTTCGGAATCCATCTCTGTGTGGTAATCCGCATTGTTGGACTTAACTGCCTTAAAAACCAATTCAGCATCAGGTATGAAACCAGTTTTTGCTGAGCCAGCGTAGCACACTAAAATTAAAATTGATAAATATAATTAAATTTCATAAATACAATTACATAAACAACGTCCCAATTCTCAAAAAATCTCCCAATGAATCTATACTGAGTTCGATCTAGGAAATCCCCTGTGCTATTCTCTTTCCCCCATGGGTTACACTCTTCATTTCACAGAACGTAAGCTGTGTTTGTAATTATAAAGAAGTGTTGGTAAATAGTACAATAGTCTAGCTAATTCGCGTAATAATAATTTCGTACATACTTAACAAGTCAGTAGTACGTACAAAAACTGTTAGATGACAGACGACTTAATTTTAATTTTAATTTGAAACTTGCGCAGATATAAAAACATTTAATATACTTCCCTAGTTAATATACTCACCATTATCGATACCGCTATCGATAATCGCGCATCCACAACTGGGCTTCACTAGCTCATAAACTTTTATGGCCCCGACTGCACGTTTGGTTTGTAGGGAGTATAGGATCCCAAACTTGCTCGTTGATTTTTCGAGGTGTAATATGGAGAGTAGCGTATGGCCACGTACACAATGATCAATAAGTTCCGGGAATTTGTAGTTTGAATTTAAAACGCTTTATCGATTCGAATATATTTTTTTTCTCAGGTTGGTACACCTTTCCCTGACACTCTTGCCAAATGTCAAATATTAAATGTCATTAGTAATTGTTTGTCGTCTGTTTATATCAATCAAGTTTTTGTAGTTCGTCGCATTTCAAAATGGAAAAAAATATTGAACAAAGAATTTGTTTGAAGTATGAAACACATTCCAACGAAATCTCTTGTGCTGATGCATTCAAAATGCTACAAAAAGCCTACAGGGACTCTGCTCTCTCAAAAACAAGAGTATACGAGTGGTTTTCGTCGTTCAAAAATGGTCTCAAAGAAGTTGACGATGCACCTCGTCGTGGACGCCCTTCAACATCAACTACCGATGATAACGTCGAAAAAGTTCAAGAAATCGTACTCGAAAATCGTCAAACAGTCAATAAGGATTACTACCTGGCCGTAATTAAGCGTTTGAGAGATGATGTGCGTAGAAAACGACCGGAATTGTGGCAAAAGAACTCATGGATCTTGCACAGACCCTACACAGGGAAAAGAAGCGTCGGAAACCACCAGCACATTGTTCAGACGAAAAAACGCCAGACAGCAGGTGATAACTTGCGAAGAAAGGAGACCGCACAACTTGGCAAAGTCAGATGGAGGCCTACGTCCAGCAGTGGATAGCAAGGGGGTGAAGAAGAATCGAAAGCAAATTCTAAAACTGGTAACGATGACTTGCCGGGCGATGCCCATTTTTTTTACATCCACTGGCTTGTCTTTTTTACACTCACCTTTTTTATGGAATTGGACATAGATGGCTAATACAGTAACTATTGTCAAAATATTAGTCCGACTCACTGCAATGGTTTCCATCTTCACAATTACAGAAAGTCTGCACTAATGGTATCTTAAAATAGGAACAATTTTCAGATATAGTACACAACAAAACAAGTTGACGATATACGATTACTACATGAAATTTTCCTTTCGCAAACGTGGCTTCCTTAAAATATCTATAAATTTTTAAATGTCACTCTACCGACCTAATCGTATTCCTCAGTTAAGGCGAAAGTTGACTAGGGTCACAGATGTCTTTTGCTGTTTTAGTGATCAATTAACGGTGTTTTACGTACATTTAGCCATTCTAAAATGTATGAAGTAATTCATACATTTTATTCAAATTCATTCTGGATTCAAATCTCCGCCCCGTTCATGCGCCAATCTTCTCTTTTTGAGTTGGATAAGTGCATTTCGTCACGAATGCGAGCTGTTCCATGGCTCGGAAAACATGAAAATTTAGGTCCCCTTGCAGGGGGGGCATTGTTCAGTGCACGAAAGGAAAGAAAATCAAAATCAACGTCAACATATGATTAAACACGTCACTTTGTATGGACAGTATGGAAGTAACTCCATGCGGTTCACTAAAAGTGACGTGTTTGAACATTGATTAACTCGGCCGTCTCTTCGTGCAATCGGTGCTAAGTCTTTGCTGCAGTCTTACCTGGAGATCATTCTCGTAACTCTGACGCAGCTTGGCGGAGATCTGCGACTCGGCGCGAGCCATGTTCTCGATGCCACCCTTCACAGTGATGATGCGCTCCAGGTTGAAGCTGTTGATGTCGTTGATGGAAGAGACGGTGATCTTGGTCTCTGTCTCTTGCATGATGCGCTTTATTGTGTTCCCACCCTTCCCAATGATGCGCCCGATGAGGTTATTGTGCGCCAGGATCTTCAGGCAAATTTCACTGAAAACACAATGGCGCTTCCATTCGTTACCTGTCTTTTACTTTATTATACTGTGGGAAAAGGACAGCACAATATTTATAGATCAGTTCAGACGCTAGAGATGCCGTATGTAAAATTTAATTACCGATTGTTAGAGGGACTAACAGTCATCTGATGCCAGCAATCAAGTTTGACGAAAATGTGTTTTGTGTAAGTCGATTTTAGGAAACGATCATCATTACATGTAATCATAACTAATAAATCGTGATCAACACCGTAGTTTTGATATCAGAAACTAGAAATAAGGGGATAAGGGATTGTAGACTGACGTCGATGATGTAGCTAATATTGGTGATGAAAATGGGCAGAAACCTCATTTTGCTCACTGCAGCTAGCAGTGTCGTTTCACATTGACGAGTAATCAGCTACTCTTTGCAATCATAATCTAAATTCGTTTCTACAAATGGACATCAATTGGAGTATAGAGAAAATCAAAAGACAGGACGTAAGGTCAACACGCAGGACCTTAATGAGAGTCAGATCTGTAAAAGCAATGGATTGTCGTAAGGTAAGAGAAATTAACTCACCCTTTGTTGGTATTGTTAGCCTCCTGTTGCATCACCTCCAAAATCTTTTTGCATGCGCCGGTACAGTTGTCCGGATTGCCGTATATGGTGATCGCTTTCTCGAGGGAGCCAACATTATCTGCATTTGTAAAAACTATATTAAACTATATTTCTGTGACAGGCCTCGTTTCCAGTGCTTTAAGATACACATATAATTTTCAAAAATCTTAAATAGAGATCCTTGGTGCCAATTCTGTGCGTATTATGTTAGCAAGCTTGTAAAGTGCGTTTTGTTCTCAAAGACATCGTCTTTAGGATAACACTGGCAGTTTAAAGATTTTCATCGAATTATTAACCTTTATTAAACAGAAGTATAGTGCTAGCTGAAATTTACCTTTTGACTTTGAATATTTGACGTAATTGAATATTTTTGTAGGTGATGTTTTCCTTTGTCGATGGAAACAAAAAGTTTTAATATGAGCCTACCGTGTTACGATAGTTTTTTTTTATGCAAACGCATAGTATTCAAGTGTTTAAGCAACTAGATAAAATGGACAAAATTGATTAGAACTGGCAAATCAAGGTGGTTTTGAAAAAACTTGTACTGGGAATATAATTTTTCAGCAATGTTTGCTGGATATGTCGATTGCTTTAAGTATAAGTGCGCAAGTTTAAAGTATAAGTGCTCCTAAAAAACTGCCTGCAGTCCACACGAGATGAAATTTGGAAGGAAAGTGTTTTCTATTAACACCTATGGTATTGTGAATAACATAAATTTATTACTGATGGCATACAAGTTACTGAGGGGAAAAAAAATGCAGTACACACAAGCGTGTGGGTATCGTTTATAAGTCTGGTGTTATATAGAATATTCAAAGTGACTTTTTAAATTAAGTAAATAATTTAAATGGTAAAATATGCACTTATGAAGTCGTAAACAGGTGGGCACTGTTTACGACTTCATAAGCGCTTTCCCACTTTTAAACCATGGCTAATTCTGAAAAAAATATTAAGGTAGAACTTAAAACACGTTTTTTGTCCACAGCCCAGTGAGCGTCTCGGCACGCCTACTACGAGACCCGCTGTCTCCAATTTTTTAAAACTACCAACCCGACTTGGAGGGTTTGTGCGGGTGGGGCATGACGAACGCGTTTCGGGAGCACATTCGTGCGCGGTGACAATGTTTGAACTATGAGGCAGACGACACGCGGCCACCTTCTCATACGATTATATGCACACTGTGTCCATACGGCGGAGCCGCGAAACTTCTTCCTTTTCTCGTCAGAAGAGTCATAGACAAAGGATACTAGGGATAGATTGCTAACGTCATACAACGTAAAAGACTCGCTGAAAACTGCTTATTTTCGCTGTTACTAATCATTGCCATCCCCGTCACTGCTAGGACTAGTTACACCGTCATTAAACTAATCGTGATGAAAACGTTACATTTTAACTACAAATTAAGTATTAGTATTGTAATTAATATTATCATTGATATTCATTTGTTTGTATTCAATGTATTCTCAAATGTGAATTGCATCGCCATCTGTTGACTTTAATTATCCCTATTCACCACTTGTCCGACGTAAGCAATCTTTCCCTGCTATCATGTATACATGGCGGTGTTAACTCACCCTTTCGGTGCACGTCAACGCGGGCGCGGCTCTGCTGCGTGATGAGCCGTATGGTGGAGCCCTGGCGGCCGATAATGGCGCCGACCATGTCGCTCTGGACGAGCAGCCGGAGCGGGAAGTCGGTGGGGCGCGCGGGCCCGCCGGGCGCGCCGCCTCCGCCGCCGCGGCCGCCGCCCGGCCGCCCGCGGCGCCCGCGCGCGCCCTGCCCGTTCGCCAACTCCACCCGCAGCCTGTTGCCTTCCATTTCGTAGCCGTTCAACCCGTTCACGGCCCTGCACGCGACACGCACGCATTCATTCACATGAACGCCGGGGGGTCACCTTCGTAAAGTCCAAGAAGTATAAGGTCCAAAACCCAGAACATCCGTAAGTATGTATTTTTCGTGTGAATTATAAAATGCATATAATTTAACATAACTTAATTTAAAATATCCGTATCCATAATTGTTTTGGACGGTTTGGGATTTGGACTTTATGCTTTTTGGACTTTATGAAGCATCCCCAACGCCGCCGGCAGCTACCAATAAGAAACCCATAAAAAAACAAAACAAAGCCTTCGGCTACTTCTGCCCAACAATATTTTTCATGGGCTGTTATTTTAAAATAGTTGAATGTATTACATAGAACAAAGGCTTGATTTTGTTGGAGTGAATTAGGTGTGGTGTCGCCCCACCACTTATTGCACCGTACTATAATTTAGCGTTCTTTCGAGTGAAAAAAAGCTCTCGTCAAAGCAGGAATGGGATTTGTTGCCGAAGCAGGATGGAATTGCCGAAACCTAAATGGGTACCATCGCCATGGTTTCAAATATTTACGGGGCCAAATGTTAGGGGGCGTCCATTAATTACGTGGGGCGTTTATGGGAGATATGGGTCTCGTTAAATATCACGTAATTATTTTTTTCCGCAAGAAAAAAGTGTAAAATTGCATGTTGCTCACAAAATATAAAAGTGTCCCTCGTAAATTCTTATGCGATGAATGACCTGTTTGAATAAATCCAACGCGATCTTTGGGGATTTTTGGGGTATAAGGGGTGGGTAGGCTCGGTACACCGGGTGTGATGGTGTACCGCAAGCATACTTGGCCAAGTCCTATTTGCGAACGTCCACGCCGTGGCAGGTCCGCGTCACGGATCCAAAACGGGCTCACACAAAGAGTGTGAGTCGTGTACCCTGGGCAATGTTGCGCTACGAACAAGCATCACACAAGCCATCTCCCTTGGTAGCGCAATAGCAAATCGTAAAGGGCGGAACGGTCTGCGTGCAATCCCACACGCAGCTCGTAACCCTCCCCCCCTCACTTCCCCCTTCCTTCCAAAAACCCTGTCCGCCCGCAGATTGGTATGTACGCAGCGATCTGTGGGAACCAACACCCGAGCTGCTTCGCTTAGCCTCGGGGCTGGGCGAGGCAGCTGGGGTGTACTGCAAACACCCCCCCCCCCCCCCAAAATGAACGCAGCTAATATAAAAACAATGCCGCAGGGCGGTACCGGTCCGACCGGGGAATCCGCCGCAGTCATCACATCAAAGGACGAGTCCTCTGATGTGATGACTGGACAACCACCCATCGTATCTGCGGCGGGTGGAATTTATCTGCCTCTAAGCCCTTCAGGCCTACCCATTGTGCCTGTGCTGCCAACCAGCACAGGCCCCCTCACTCGCGATATTCACCCCTCTTTTGGGGGCGCCGCGAGGAGGAATATTGAGAAAGACGACAGAAAGACAGGCCGAGCCCCACCGATGCTTACGGAGGGTAAGGCTGACACGGACAGAGGTAAGGCCCCGCCGAATACGGAGGGCCTAACTAGCCGACAGAAATATAGGCGTAACAGAGTTAAATGGCGCCAAGCCGGACTGACGAACGGAGGGCGATCACAGAGGTGAAGGCTACTGCGGAGAGTTGCCCAGTCGCGGATGTGGGTTTCGAGGAAGCGACAACCTCAACCCTCACACCGACACGACTGAGCAATGAACCCAGCCCCGGAACCAGCGGTCTCCAAGGAAACAGAGGCGGCAAACGCGGGCGGGGTGCCAAGCGCGGGGGTGCAGCCGGGGGACGTAATCTAATTACTCCCTCAGCCCCCTCTGTGGGCGCCCAGCCTGCGGGAGCTCGCATCTGTCTCGTTGGAGAGCACGCGGTGAACTCCCCACCGACAGGCGACAGACTGAAAAGGACGAGGTCGGACGAGTCGAACTCTCCCCGAGGCGACTCAAAGAGAGCGAGGGAAGATCCCATCCTTCGATCTTATGCCGGCATTGTAAGACGAAATCCTCCATTCACTGAGCTGATGGTGGTCTCGGAGAGTTTGGCTCTAACCTCGGAACAGGCATCCCAGGTTATTGACGCCATATCCGAGAGACACATCGACTGGGCAGTGGAGGCAAATGAACCGGTTGCGGTGCAGTTTACCAGCAGACCGATCTTCTCGGAGCCTGAAAGCGCTATTAGCTTCCGCTGCAGGAATGAGAAGACCGTGGACTGGCTGAGAGCGACCACGGCCGCACTTGAGCCTCTTTGGGAGGGTTGTCGCCTTGCGGCGAAGAGTCGCAGCGAACTCACAAAGAGGGTCAGGTGCGCGCTGTTTGCACCGGTTGACAAGACGAGCGTCAAAAGTAACTTTGGCGGTGACATACGAAGACTTATGTGCGCGCTCAGGGGGTGGAATCCTGACTACGAAGTCACCAACTGGGTGTGCTACAACTTCAGACTGACTGACGGGGGCTTCCTTCTTCTACTGGGGATACCGGAGAAGGAGCTGATAGAAAAGATTATTCCCGACGACAGGATTATCTACTACAAGGCAGGTAACATTCGCCTGAAAATCTACCACCCCGACGGTGGATACACGACTACGTGGCCACCGCCGGTGAGGGTGAGCCAGGAGGATGCTACCACACCACAGACAGACAGACAAATACAGGAGCCGACTGTACAGACCGACTCACGGGATGACGTTGACGCACCAACCGGGAACGACGGGGCGCCTGGGCCTTCAGGCGAGACCGATTTCGGCCTGAGCGTACTATTCCGTGAAGACAACGCGTCGCAGTCGGAACTGGGAGATGACAGCGACCTGGATGAGGAGACCGTGAAGGAACTTGAGGACATGGAGGTGGACACGGCGCTTGAGTGCACACTCGCGCCGTCGCAAAGCAACCGGTCCGATGGCTCCAAGTAACGACGACACCGCAAATAAGGTAATTACCTTCCTTCAGGCCAACATCATGCACAGCAAGGTGGCTACGGCCACTTTGCGGCGCAGGTTGGAGGCCAGTAAGTTGACGGTCGCCCTGGTCCAGGAACCCTACCACTACCATGGTAAGGTCTGCGGATTACGGAACCTTGGCGGAAATTTGTTCACAGATATCAATACTGACACACACCCCCGGACATGCATATATGTCTCCGGGGACATGAAAGCTAACATCGAAAGACGTTTCTGTTCCAGGGACCTGACCACAGTCAGGCTTCTCGGGGACCCTAAACGAAATGCCCCAGACATTTTAATTTCATCAGTGTACATGCCGGAAGGGGAGCAAGCTCCGCCAGCACTGCTGGAACAACTAATAAGACACTGTGAAGACCGCGAACAGCATCTCCTGATCGCTGCAGACGCCAACGCCCATCACACCTTGTGGGGGTCAAAGAAGAATAACGTGCGAGGTGAGAATTTGGTGGAATTTCTATGCTCAACAGTCATGTGTGTGATTAACAGGGGAGCAGAACCCACCTTTGTCACCAAGCGCTTTCAGACAATCCCAGATATCACTCTTGCTACTGGAAACCTGACCCATCACATTACGGGCTGGCAGGTATCAAATGAGCCATCCTGTTCTGACCATAGAAGGATAGAGTTTAGATATGAATGGGCCCCACTCAGACCCGAGTTGAGAAGAAACCCTAGAATGACCAACAGACGACAATACTACGACAATATAAAAAATAGGTTGGAGGTGCTGAGAGCGCCGGGACGCATCACCACCACTGAGCAGGTGGAGGTGTGGAACGGTACTATCAGCACCAGTATAATTGACAGCTATCATGAATCATGTCCACTGCGGGATCCTCATAGGTTCAACCCGAAACACTCTTGGTGGACAAGAAAGTTGGAAAAAATGAGGAGGACAGTTAGGAGAGTTTTTAACAAAGCTAAGAACACTAGACTAGACACGGACTGGGAAGCGTACAGGGCAGCCCTAATGAACTACAAGAATAAGATCAGGGACCGAGAGAGGAAAGCTTGGAGGAATTTTTGTAGCAGCATTGAGTCTACAGCAGAGGCCGCAAGGCTAAAGAAAATTCTATCCGCCGACAAAAACAAAGAGTTGGGTTTGGTTAGAAGGAGTGACAACACTCTCACTGAATCAGTAGAAGAGACATATAGAGTACTTTTAGAAACACACTTCCCGGGCTCTGATGTTGTCTCAGAAGTAAGGTGGGACAATATCGGACATCATGAGCCGACCATACAGGATTGGGGAGTGGCCGACGATGTAATTTCTGACAAAAAGGTACAATGGGCCATAAGCAGCTTTCAGCCCTACAAATCGGCGGGGTGCGATGGAATACTCCCGGGCCTACTACAATGGTGTAGTAACCTTATCACGCCTTTTCTCGTGGACATACTGAGAGCATGTCTAGCACACAGATATGTCCCGAAAGCGTGGAGGGAGGTAAGAGTGGTTTTCATCCCCAAGCCAGGTAGGGAGGACTACTCTGCAGCAAAAGCTTACAGACCCATAAGCCTAACTTCTTTCTTACTAAAGACTCTTGAAAGGTTAATAGACAGGGAGATTAGGGATAAAATCCTGCCCCGACATCCCATTCATAAACACCAGCATGCATATACGTCAGGGAAATCCATTGAAACTGCCCTACACGCAGTAATAAGTAAAATAGAGGCAGGCATGGAAACGAAATGCATGACTATGGGTGCTTTTCTTGACATAGAGGGGGCATTTGACAAAACGACGTTTCATAGCATAAGTCAAGCCCTGTGCAAACACGGCGTCAACAACACTCTCAGTGGGTGGATTGACAATATGCTTAGGAACAGAGCACTTATCTTTGATAGTCAGAGTCCAATCAAGGGGATAGTAGCCAAAGGATGTCCACAGGGAGGCGTACTGTCGCCCCTACTGTGGAACCTAGTGGCAGATGACCTAATTACAAAACTCAATGCAGCAGGATACCTCACGATAGGGTATGCAGATGACATTGTCATAATAGTGGCAGGAAAATTTGCAAATGTAATGCGCAATATAATGCAAGGTGCGCTCAAAATTGTAGAAGCATGGTGCAAAGACTACGCTCTGAGTGTCAATCCAACTAAAACGGAGCTTGTAGTTTTCACCAGGAAGAGAGACATAGGACAAATGCAGCCACTAAGGCTCTTTGGGGTAGAAGTAACACTATCAACCGAGGTGAAATACCTGGGGGTCATACTTGACAACAAGTTGAACTGGAGTCGTCACCTAGAACATAGACTAAATAAAGCACGCATATCTTTCTGGCAGTGTCGAAGGCTAATGGGAAAAACTTGGGGGTTAAGACCAGGACTCACGCTCTGGCTTTATACCACTGTCATCAGACCTATGATTACATATGGGGCGGTGGTATGGTGGACCATAACCAAACTTAAGACTGCTGCAAACAAGCTGCTAAGCTTTCAGCGTATAGCTAGCACAGCCATCACTGGTTGCATGCGGACCACCCCATCAGCAGCACTAGAAGTTTTGCTGGGACTGCCGCCTCTTGATTTAATAATACAACGAGAGGCGGCAGCCGCAGCCTTCAGGCTCAGAACGACAGGTTCCTGGACAGGAGAGACTAGGGCACAGCACACAACAATTCTCAGTATAGCGATGGAGGAGAACCCTTTGCTAGGAGTAAGATGCGATAGGATACCCAAGACATATAACTTTGACAGACTGTACACTATTGAACTCTCCGAGGGTCCGAAGGACTACTCGGGATTAAGAGAAGTTAGGGTATACACGGATGGCTCTAAAACCGAGTATGGTACGGGTGCTGGCTGTTTCTCAGCAGACCTGAATATCAAAAGAACAGTTATGCTGGGCTCTGGCAACTCCATCTTTCAGGCGGAGTGTGTAGGTCTGATCGAGGCAGCCGCGGCAATAAAACAGCGTGAAATGGTAGACTATACAATCAGAATACTAACCGACAGTGCTTCTGTTTTGAAGGCTCTTGCCAATCAAACATTCACTTCTGGACTAATTAAACAATGTCATGAGGCTTTACAGGACATCTCAATCGGCAACAGGATCACACTCCAGTGGATAAAGGGACATAGCGGGAGCCATGGTAACGATGCGGCCGACGATCTCGCCAAGGCGGGTTCGAGTTCCAAGCCCGTCGGACCGGAGCCACTCTTGCCAACCCCCTTCAGTGAAGTCAAGACCTGGCTGAGGAAACGAATGACACGGGCTCACACTGCAAGGTGGTCATCTACAGCGGACTGTAGACAATCAAGGGAAGCAGTGCCAGCACCGGATCCACACCTAACTAGGAAACTTCTACAGCTGCATAGACCACAGTTGAGAACGGTGGTAAGCCTACTCACGGGCCACTGCCAGCTCAACAAACACCTGCACACCATCGGAGTCACGGACAGTCCCCTCTGCAGGGCCTGCTTGGAGGCGGAGGAGACACCGGCACATATAGTCATGGAATGTAGACAACTGCAGACATTTTGTACGGGGGTCTTTAGCACCGAAAGGAGCGACCCGCAAGTGTGGAAAGACCCTAAAGGGCTGCTACGCTTTGTGGAAGAGCTCGGCTGGCTGGAATGAGCCAAAAGTCGGGTTACTGAGCACAACGGCCTCGTGTCAAGTGCGTTCAAGCGTCGGCAGCTACTCGCCGACAACAACAACAACATCCAACGCGATCAAGTTCAGATTAACTTATTTACACTGAAAGATCATATTCTCAAAAAACTCACGTGAGATTAGATGGGGTGGAGAGGGGTCCAGCTAAATCTCATGACACCTCACCAAGAGAGAGGGATCGAAAAATTGCTAACGCTTCACGTAATGGCCGCCCCCTTATGAGTTGTATAAAAAAGACCTATAGTCTGTTTCCTGAAACGACAATGAAGACAAATTTGTGGGTGGAGCACAGACACATCAGCACACTATTAGGTAAGAAGATAAGCCACACCATAAAGATGTATTCATATCGTTCATATTATTAGCACAGGCATTGTTGCTCGAATGATATCTTTGAATGAATAGAACTGATTAGCTGCATAATATATGTTACCAATTAAAGTAGGCCAGATATACATAATATTGAGTATTTTCTTACGACTCCAAATCATGAATCATCAAATTGAAAAATGAATGTTTATATGAAATATATTTTTTAAGTTTATTACAATATTATGAAAAATAATGATTAGATATACATGGGTTAAAAAATCGGCCAAGTGCGAGTTGGACTCGCACACGGAGGGTACTATCGAACAAAGATATACCACAAACAATTCACGTTCATGGGACCCCTTTAATTTTTATTATTTTTATTTTCCACCTATTTGTTGTTATAGCAGCAAAATATGTACACACTCAGTGAAAAATTCAGCTGCCTACCTATTACGGTTCATAAGATATAGCCATGTGACAGACAGACAGACGGACCGGACGGTCGGACGGACAGCGGAGGCTTAGTAATAGGGTTCCGTTGGCACAGAACCCTAATAATAAATGTTTAGCCAAGTAGCGCATCTCTTGTTTTTTTTTTCGGAAAACGGAAGACTATAGCATTAATTGTCATAGGAATGAAATTTGGATAAAAGGGTATGTAAATAAATATGAAATAAAATAAACCTAATCAAAATAACAAGTTATAGAATTTAAAAGAAGCACATGATCCAGAATGCATCTCTCCCCAACGTGTAAACACTGACATAAGCCTTGGATGTTTTTAATTAGAAGGACATTACAGTAACAGTACAGTGCATTATTAAATGAATACCAAAACCAATAAAATAAAGGTAAAAGCAAGCCGGACTCGTGCACCTAGCGTTTCATTCCATGCGTAAAGGTCAGGATATGGACCTGCTATATCAGAGATTTTGTATGTTTTGGTTGCCACATTACTTTTTTCCCCTTAATTCGATGTTACACAGCGATATCACTTTAAAATCAGTAGATTTAAAATTGAGCAGAAAACAGTTATCAGATGCAGGCGCTGTGTAACCTAAAATTGTATATATTTTGACACCATAATGTTTTTATAAATTAAAATATTCCTTTTAATACAAGGAGACGTAAGAAATATTTTTTTATCAAATTCGAATTTAAAAAAATCCAGGCACCAGATTTATCTTTACTTTCATCCCGAATTTTTTTTTATTATCTAAATTCGTTGTAGTAATTTTGAAATATAATGTTTTTATAAATGTTATTTCAATGACGCCTTATCAAACTCAATACAATTTTATGGGCATATTTCTCGAATGGACACGGGGAATAGAACCTTAGACATGCACAGCCCCAAGGTCGCAAGACTCTGGTTGAAAAGATACATTTTAAAAAAAAGGTCCTCATATCACATTCTTTGCAGAAGTAGTTAACATGAAAGTTCGACATTAAATATTTAATCATACTAAAAGATTACTTCTGTATTATAATTTCGGAATACAAAGGGTTGTCTGGACCTTTTTTTTTTTCAAAATATGCATAACTTTAACAGAACAAAATAACTAACGCCAGACTTGACGCCATTTTTTTTCTCTTTCAAAACAGAACATATTATGGAAAACGTAAATGTTGTAGAAATCAATCTTGTGTAAATATGCATGTTTTTAGACATATGTTAAAATTTTCATCAAAAAACAACCAAGATAAATAACATTATATTTTTTGCATGATGGACACATATCAGTAGCACATACAGTAGAACGCCGATCATCCGAACGTCGATTATACGGATTGACCAGTTATCCGGATCGCCTCAAATATCCGTGAGCACAAACAATTTTTCTATGAATTACGAAGAAACTGTTTGAAACAAAGATTTAGATTAATGAACAAGCCTTTCAAAACCGGACCACGTCAAAAGTCTTCACACACCAGTCTTATACGAAAGCACAACCAGCTCGGCAGTCACAGTGTGACGTTGGCATGCCACGAAAATGTTAGTGCACTCCGATATATGTTGACTGCAATGAAATTAATCATTTATTCATTATTTCATTTATCAATGAGTTTGGCGGCAGCACCAAATAGATTTAACCCATCTACATTACTAAAAAAATACTACTACCCAAATGTTGACTACTAGTACCAAAACCTAATTTCGCTCAATGTTCTAGGCACACGATGAGGGGCGAGTCCATTGCTGTCATCTAGCCTAGCACTACCAAAGTAGCGGTTTCCTCACAATATTTTCCTTCACCGTAAAGCGTCATATGTACAATTTTATTAATGCAATACAACTTATTAATGTAACTTAACACAATTAGGTATTAATAGTAGTAATGTTTATTTTGACAAATTATGTTTACATAATATTAAAGTTCGGGCGAAAAATAATCACATGCATCAGCACACGTTACATTTGTGAAATTTGCTGTTAACATTTTATATCAAATTATAATTTGTTAACTCCACAAATCTAATCCTCCTCCCTTCTAAAATCGCTGGACGGTGTCCATTATACAGGGTAGGAAACAATAAAAAAAACCTCAAATAGTAATGTGGCATATATCAGTGAAACTTTTGGTAATCGTGCATGTATTAAAAAAAAAAGTATAATTCTATAAATATTGAATTATTGCAGTTACTTTATAATTTCAAACATAAGTTAAGGCTGTTCCGACCCATATAAAGTTGTTTGCACACATAACGCAAAAAGTATTGCACTTTAAGCCACGAATTAATAATTAAACTTTAATATAGTCATATTACTTGCAGCGAAAACAATTTCAGAATTTCAGGATTATTGGTTTTGTTACAATTTATTTAAATACGATGTATTTAACAGCGCCATCTAAACGGTGTAAAACTTCTAATCGGCAATTACAACGAAACCATTAAACCTGAAATTGTGAATATGTTTTCGCTGCAACTACTATTGCTATATTTAAGATTTTTGACGAATTCGTGCCTTAAAGTGCAATACTTTTTGCGTTCTGTGTAAAAAAAACATTGTATGGTTCGGAACATCCTTAAGAGGAAATGGTATTTTAATAGATGTTGCATGGGAAAAAACCAAGCGTGTACAGACAATGCGGTGCACACTCATATCACTATTTAGCCTGTAGGAGTTAACATCAGACCTGGCTCGGAACTCGATCCTCCTCCCACTGCCCAACGCGGAACCCTGCTTGTCGTCAGCTAGTTAAAGACTGTTACCACTCGACGTGTTTTTGCGTTATAGAGTTTCAGAGTTGTTTGCTTCCGAGCTATCCGAGATGTAGATTCGTTTAAGTCACCTGAGCCAGGTGTCATGTTAATTCGCCCGCGTAGTACCATTAAACCTTCCATACACAATGGGCATGCGGAGACATTGCTGAGATAACAAAAATTATACATAACTTTGAGGATGATAAGCGGAGTTGGACAGGAATTGATTAATATATTATATGTATATTTCCGGTTTGAATATCATATCAAGCGACAATAAACACCGGTGATTTGAGGTTTCGAAGTCAACTGGAGCTGGATAGAGCTTGGCAGAGATTTTCGGAGTTGATTGGAATAGTAGTGATGGTCGGAGTTGATCGGAGGGGTCGGCGCAAGCCGGAGCAGGTCGGAGCTTTTCGAAGCGGATCGAGACTGGTCGGATCGGATCGGAGCTGGTCGGAGTGGGCATCGTGGCGGTGTACTCACTGCTGAGCTTGATCCGGCGTCTCGTAGGTGATGTGCACGGACTGGCTATTGGCGTCGCGACTGTTCACCTTGTCGCAATGTTGAACGTTGCCGTACTGCAACAGCAGCGGCTCGATGTTGTCGAAGCGGACATGGAGCGGGAGGCCGCTGATCACGATCTTAGAAGAGCTTCTGTGAGGAGCCACAATAGAAACTATACAGTCTGCACTCTTTCCCTACTCGCAAGGACCTTTTCGTCAAATAAGAATTGGTTGGACTAGCTCTGCCCTAGTCAGATTGGTGTCTTCGAACATGTGTTACAGCTTCATAGCTTGATAGATCTTTATCTATTTGTGAGAACTTCTGAAGTTGACTTTATATTGGAAAATACCATGTAAAAACTAGTAGGTTTGATGTAGTATGTAATGTCAGACGAAATATCTTTAAGTTAAGGCAAAACTGTGGATTTATTTACATTGGGGCCTGGGGCGCGGAAGTCGAGTTATTTTTTTGCTGAGCACAGGCACGATGTTAGAAGTGAAAAAATATTCGAAGGACATGGCGGACATGTCTATATGATTACTTTTATTATTGCAAAAAGCCTAAGTATTATAAAACATCTCTTGAACTGCAGATACGATTGGATGCCGTTTCAAATAAAAACAATCAGAGATATTATAAGTGATAAGTCACTTCATGAACTTACGCACTTCAGTTAATTGACTATGGCTCCTTGGACGTCCGTGGGTTCGAATATTTAAAAAAATGATTTTAGCAAGCTCGGTACATGCATGCATGTTTCAATTTGTTGAGTGAAAAAACATTGTTAGTAACGGAAGCTTTAGAAGCGAAGAAGATACAGTTAAGAGATCAGCAATTTTGTACCCAGGTTAATTTATGTTCACTTGTTAGGGTTCCGTACCCAAAGGGTGCCCCACGGGAACCTGATACTAAGCCTCCGCTGACCGTCCGCCTGTCAGCGGACTGTATCTCATGAACCGTAATAGGTAGACAGCCGAAATGATTACAGAGCGTGTATTTCTTTCATAGTAAGCATTCAAATTAGATATTACGATTTCGCTGGGCAAAAATGAAAATGTATTCGATCTTATTACTAAAGGTGGGCCCGTAAGCATCAGAGAATAACGCTCCCCATACAAACGTAGTTTAATAATCATTTGAAAACTACTTTTACAATTCGGTATATTTTGTATCTAATATCAGGCAACTAATACTGCCCTCCTTATTAAAAATGCGGTCACTTTATATGAGGCCCATATAGACTAGGAGGTCGCGACAAAAATGGTAACGATAACGTAAATGGCTGAAACTGGGTTCACAGGATAAAGTCCAACCCTCTGAAGCTAAATGTGTCAGTCTGCCTATTCCAAGTGGTTGCGTTAAGTAGATAACGCGCCTGAAAAAGTAGATATGGTGACAAAAAATATCTATTATAAGGTAAATGTATGCAAATGACGAAGCATGAAAGTATCAGTACATACTTTGCTAGCAATAGAAAAACTGAACAAATATTTGATTGCATATCAAAATTATAGGCGATTTAGGTCACAGATATAAATTTAGGTATATTTAAGTATTTAATAAAAAAATCGATTGGTTATTGTTGCAAAATGAATAGGTATCAATGTTTCTAGAAAATCAATACGTTCATCAGCAGGTACATTCCAACATCTATTTTATATAGCCAATCTAGATAACGCAACCACTTGGAACAGGCAGACCGACATATTTAGCATCAGAGGGTTGGTCTCTAAC
The DNA here is from genome assembly GCA_946894095.1 of Incurvaria masculella. Lineage (NCBI taxonomy): Eukaryota > Metazoa > Arthropoda > Insecta > Lepidoptera > Incurvariidae > Incurvaria > Incurvaria masculella. Next base: position 16,234,101 of record OX335666.2, on the reverse strand, counting down.
CTGTGAACCCAAATTATCAATGTTTCTAGAAAATCAATACGTTCATCAGCAGGTACATTCCAACATCTATTTTATATAGCCAATCTAGATAACGCAACCACTTGGAACAGGCAGACCGACATATTTAGCATCAGAGGGTTGGTCTCTAACCTGTGAACCCAAATTCAGCCATTTACCTTATCGTGACCAAAAATGTCGTGACCGAATAATATGTAGTTACCGCCTTTTTAATAAGGAGGGCAGAATATCTGTGTCTGCATGCTTTTGTTTTTAGGGTTCCGTACCCGAAGGGTGAAAACGGAACCCTTTTACTAAGCCTCCGTTGTCCGTCCGTCCGTCCGTCCGTCTGTCACAGGGCTGTATCTCATGAACCGTAATAGGTAGGCAGCTGAAATTTTTACAGAGTGTGTATTTATTTTGCCGCTATAACAACAAACAAACAAATAGGTAAAATAAAAAAATAATAAAAAATATAGGGGGGTCCCATATAAAAAACCTGATTTTTTTGTGTTAAATCTTGTACGATGGTATTATACGGAACCCTTCGTATGCGAGTCTGACTCGCACTTGGCCGGTTTTTTTTCGTTAAATGTGCCTTGGGTCAAAAAACAGAGAAAAAAAAAATTTGTATGAACATTTACTTTTTGCTATTATTTGATTCAGTTGACATTTTTCAAAAAAATAAAAACGTGCAGAAACAGATATTTGTTGCCTGATATTAGATATTAAATATCAATTAAATTAGAACAGTGGAGGGGAGGATAGCTTACGGGCCTTCTTAAGAACTTAATACATGCTTAAATCGATAATCTAGATAGGGTTAGATATCATTATAAACATAATATTCTCGGAATTGTGATGGAATCGAACGAAATGCATGTGCACATGGGGCAATTCATACAATACGACATATGTACGCATGTATGTCCCGGCGCACGGCATACAAATGCACTGACTGCATTGCCCTCTATAGGCATATGCAGAGTGCAATGCAACTATAGTGCATCGGTGCATCGCAGAAGCACTAAAGGGGTGGGATATATAAGGGGAGAGCTGAATGTAGAGGCAAACTCCGCCTATTCTAGGGTGGACAGGTGCTCACTATATACACACAGCATAAAGTACCTAAAAAGCCTTACATACTCCGCAATAACGTATGGCCGTAATTTTTATTCCCTAATTTCAGGTTTTTTTTTATTTCCCAATAATTAATATCTTCTTGATCCGCTTTGGCTCCAATTTCTTTACAAAAATCAATATCACTGCCAGACCCAGACCTCGTATCTAGAATTTAGTGATGAATACATTATTCAATACATATTACATTATGCATGTGCACATAGATATGAAAATCGGTCAAATGTGAGTCGGACTCGAACACGATGGGTACCGTTCGAGGGTCCCTAAATATATTTTTATGAAATTATGCTACAGCCGTAATAGAAATAATACACAGTGAAAATTTTGACCTGTCTACCTATTATGGTTAATTAGTAATAGGGTTCCATTGGTATCATTTGGGTACGGAACTCTAAAAATAAATAATCAGTAAGTAAACCGCATCACCATAGCCGCCACACATTGGACTTTGACCCAAATCAGTTACAATAAAATTTAAAGGAAAATAGCTTTTGTTAGACTTCAAATAAAATTTAAATGTCATTGACCAGCACAAAGTATGAAACGATATAATTATAGGTTATGTTTTTGTGATATTTTCTTTCCCACTACTTCTATCGATCAGCATAATTAAGAATAATTTATTTTCGGAATAATATGGAACATTTAGTCATTTCAATTACGTAGATTGAGTAAATACAATTTTCAAATAGATATTTTTATTTTGTATGACCGCTTTGACATATATTTCAGGTGAGCTCGCTTAGACGCCACCTGTCGTGACAAATAAGCCGCAAACGTCACAAGCTGTGCGAAACTACGCTTACTACAATCGGATGAAGTAAACGAATTGGATATGCATACATATTTTGAGTATAATTACGTCCCCACTATCGGGATTGTAGGCATCACGGCACTGATATGCAAAAGCGTGTTATCAGAAGAATCAAACGTTTTAGTATCGAGTATAGAATAGTCGTCGGCGCCATTTACGTCACAACAACACGGATAGCAGCGGCGCAATTATGATTCCACGAAGCAGAGGCCGGAGAAGCCGCCACGTAGTTGTCGCCGGCGTCTGGAGACGCGGATAGCAACAACGTCTAGCCGTCTACTGGAGCAGCGCTAGGTGCACGCTTGGATAGCAACAGAGCCACGCTCGCGCCGCTACCGACGCACGTCCTCGCGTCACAACGAGTAGGACGAGCGCGCGCAGTGAGCGTACAGCGCACTAACAATTTGCGAGACTCATGCTGAGATAAATAGTCGTAACCATCGATATAGAAAAAAACATTTAGATACGTTCTGAGCTTTCCCCAGCGTGTCAAGTCAGGTACTCTAATTCGAACAATTTAGAGTACCTGAGCTATCAGTTTCGATACACTCGTCACGGCGTTCGCGCGTGTTTGCCGAATGTATAGGTGCTAGTAATAGGTGCTGCTCTATGGTAAGAAGGAAAGAATCCGCCGTCGTGTGTGGTGAAAAAATGTAAAAACTATTACGGGAAATCCAAGAAGGAAAATGGAATCACATATATTCTATCAAACTTCTAATAATCTATCAATGTTTTATCAAATGGCGTAATTTTATGGTGATATGTGTAGTGGTGAGTATAGCGTACGGCACGGTGTCGTGATATCCAGCATTCAATGACACAACTATCGGAAAAACCGGTATCTCTTTCTAGCATACGTATATCCTATGAAGTACTTCACTATAGGTCTCTGTCAGTCATGCATTTGTGGTGTGAGTGTGTGTGTTCGTGTTCACCGGAGGATGGTGTTTTCTCAGACAAGTGCGCGCCCTTTCTAGCACACATGATTTTCATATTTAGGTCACTCTCGCTCTCGTACAACAGAACGGGACGGAAACCTAAGTGATACCAGTTTAAAAAAATACCTCTGAGATGAGGATATATACGAAAGTTGCAATTTTAAAATACATGATTTTCGTAATGTTTTGTGAGTTTATTTAAAATTCAAAATTTTAATTTGGTTATAAATAGTAATCTGAGTATGTAATGAATAATTTAGATGGCAAAACGTTTGATGATTAAAAATTGTAACAGAGAGCGGGAAAATAAAAATTTAATGAAGGCAACCTCATATACTAGGGGGTGAAAGGAGTTGAAACGATTGCTTGTATGAAGTTTGACTCTGATGGCACTTCTTGTAGTTTTTTTAGTTCAATGGTCGTAACAGAAACTAAGGCTGATATAAATAGTCGTAACAAAAACTAAGGATGAGATAAATCGTCGTGACAGAAAGTAAGGGTCGAGTGCCCGAAAGAACAAAAAACAAAATCAACGTCAAAGTATTACCAAACACGTCACTTTGTGTGGACTGTATGGAATCAACTCTGTGCGGTTCACCAAAAGTGACGTGTTTGAACATTGATTAACTCAGCCGTTTCTTCGTGCAACCGGGGCTTAGGCTAACGAAAAGTTGTACTTTGTGACGTCACTTTGATAGATTTTGTATGGACGAAATCTCAAAGTAATGCAAAGTAGGCTGAGATAAATAGTCGTAACGGAAACTAACTAACGAAAAGTAGTACTTTGTGTCGTCATTTCGGCACATTTTGTCTGGACGAAATGTCAAAGTATTGCAAAATGACTAAACATAAGTAAACTGAGACTAACGAAAACTTTGTGACTATGAACGTTGACGTTTTTACGTAATTTCGAAGGTCCGTAAACGCCAATTTAGGTGACAAGTGGGACTAGGTTCTCGAGTTGTAAAGACACGACATGCAAGATTGAACTGCACAGGACGCTTTCTTGCTCGATGTTTCAGACGATTTGATGTTTTTATTTTTTGTACTAGCCTGGTACCTGTGGTACCTGGCCTGGCGCCTTGTCGGGCAAATTATTTTCGAGATGCAAAGAAGTCCACGTGCTCATCGAGGCCATATTTATACAACAAGGTTCTTCGAAATCTGTTCAGCCGTTATTGAAGAACAAAATTTATTGTGTAGCCAGCTCCTTGATAAAGATGAATATGAACAGCTTTTTGAAGTCATATTTTTATAGGTGATAAATTGTTTAAATCCTGTTTATTTGGTAAAATTAACTTATAATCCTTTACCCCCTTTAATTTTTATTTAATATTTTATTTGTTGTAATAGCGGCAAAATAAATACAAACTCTGACAATAGCGGCAAAATAAATACAAACTCTGACACTCAGTGAAAATTTCAGCTGCGTACCTATTATGGTTCATGAGATACAGCCCTGTGACAGAGAGACGGGCAGCGGAAGTTTGGTAATAGGGTTCCGTTGGCACCATTTGGGTAACCGTATTACTAAGCCTCCGCTGTCCGTCCGTCCGTCACAAGGCTTTATCTCATGAACCGTAATAGATAAGCAGCTGAGTGTGTATTTATTTTGCTCTATAATAGGTAAAATATAAAAACCGGCCAATTGCGAGTCGGACTCGCACACGAAGGGTTCCGTACCATCGTAAAAAAAAACGAAAAAAAAACACGTTTTTTGTATGGGGCTCCCCTTTAATTTCAATTATTTTTTAATCTTACCTATTATATATGTTATAGCGGCAAAATAAATACACACTGTGAAAATTTCAGCTGTCTACCTGTTACGGTTACTGAGATACAGCCCTGTGACAGACGGACAGACAGACGGACGGACGGACGGACGGACGGACGGACGGACGGACGGACAGCGGAGGCTTAGTAATAGGGTTCCGTTTTCACCCTTTGGGTACGGAACCCTAAAAATTAAAGGGGGTGACCATACAAAAAACGTGTTTTTTTGTTTTCATCTTTTACGATGGTACGGAACCCCTTGTGTGCGAGTTCGACTCGAAGTTGGCCGGTTATTAACGTTCTTGTATGATTTTATTGGGCGGTAGCGACTGCGAAGCAATCAAGCCGATACTAACGTATTGAGGCAATCAACCACCACTTAGGCTGGAGTGCACTATCTCTGGTTATGGTTAATGTTAATGTAATTGTTAAATATTGTCTGTACAAAACGCATCACTGTAAACGCCACAGTAGGCATTGGCATTTGCAAGAAAAAGGTATGAGGGTCAAAGCCCAATGGCGGTTAAGGGGATGCCGTGTGTACGTCAAGGTCTGTTCCACCAAGTACTGATTAGCTTAATCCTCACATTAAAGGGCCTTCCTTATCGTCTCGCAATCGATTCTTAATCAGTACTTTAGTAATAAAGGCCCTTTGAGTATCAATTAAAATAAATCAGCACTTGGTGAAAACCAGGCTTGGACGCAAGAAGAAAGAAGACAGATAATATTACACTCCAGCCTCAGTACCTGCACGTTTTGTTTAAAAGATTTGGACCGATGTTTTTTTTAATAAACAAAAACTTGCAGACACATATTGATTGAATAATGTTAGATACGATAAAAATTTAGTTTAAGGTGGCCCAACCCGGCGGGCCTAACTCATTCGCGGGCACGGTACAAACCCGTGCTGTTGCGCTCTGGGACCTTCTCTGTTTCAAAGAATAAGACAGGTTCCGTGATGAGGAAGATGCAACATGTCCACAAAAAAGACAATGTGCATAGTGTATGATTTGGTAAGATTTACGAAAATTTTAATTTCAAAACGACTTATAGCTAAAAGTAAACCACGACCGCTGTAGTAAAAAATCTAACAAAAACCAAATAGATTATAAATCTTGATTAAATAAGCCATGTCTGATGACTAATCTTTTTAAGATGTTCTTACTTTATCATTGCGTAATCCACCTCCAAAGTTATTGTATAAAACGCGCAAAAAATTCAAACTTTCGGACCTTATAATTTAGAAACCCAACACAATTCTACAATGCCAATGGTCATCAGACATCTAGTTCGATCAAATAAAACTATTTTGAGCAAAATTTTGGATCTCTGACAAGAAATATGGGCGTGATCTTCTTTCCCCTTTTGTATGGGGAGATGAGCGGGATGGGCCACCTTAATAACAATGTCCAAGCCCTGGTTGCATGAAGAAACGGCTGAGTTAATCAATGTTCCAACACGTCACTTTTAGTGAACCTTATAGAGTTCCTTCCATACTGTCCACACAAAGTGAAGTGTTTGATCATACTTTGAAATTGATTTTGATGTTTTGTCCTTGCGTGCACTCGGCCCTAAGTACGTTTGTCTGGAGAGGTCAATTTTCTGATGCTTACGGGCACTTAGGGAAATAACTGTGGAACAACGTTCGTATAGAGAGCCCAATTATGTGATGCTTACGGGCACTAAAGTCATCTGATACCGATCGGTGTTTTGATTTCCATCCAATCGTTATATTGCGAAACAGCAATATAGCGGGTGGGTGACGGGTAGTGAAGGGGGTAGGCGAAGGGGAGTGAGGGAGAGACGAGCACGCCCCCATCGGACAGGTGGAGAAGCACGCGCGAGCGGCGGCGCGGGGCGATTGCGGCAGGTGCTCGGCGGGCCAGTCAGCGCAGCGCGCCGGCCGCGGGCAGGGTTGCCAGAAGGCACAACTTGTAATAACAGGATTTCAGGATACAAATATTTCTTTAACCAGTTTGTTCAATGCCTCAATACAATACAGAACCACGTGATGTTTTAAACAAAAAAATCCTCTGTCGACTCGGCTTGTAGATGCGTCATGTGCATCAGGGCACGTTTTTAGGACTTTCCGATTTCACTTCTGACACCCTAGCTGCAGGCGGCTACAAAACTCCGCATCTTTATTTAGGGGGGAGGGGGCAGTTACATGCGAATTTACTCCGAGTAGCCTAATCAGATTTACCAAATAAGGTATTGTTTTAGTGGCCTACTTTCCACCAGGTGCTTCGAATAGAACCAGACAACTCGCCTCCAGAGGGTCTAACTAAGTCAATGTTAGTTCCCAAAACAAACTACATACATCGATACTTGCAATACGTTAATCGAAAACTACGTAATTATCATCACAGAGATCACCGAAAATAGAAAAAATATTCTTCTGAAAATAGAACTTTAAATTTTTCAAACAAAAGTTTTATCCCCCGACTGAACGTTTAACATAACGCATAACGGGTTGCGGAGAAATCAAGTTATACGTTGGTAGATAGGTAAGTAGGTAGGTAGAAACCGCATCGAAATAGGACGGGTGGTTCTCTAGTTATCAGCAAACACAGACGGCAGACGTTTGATATTAAAAATATTAATTTAAAATATTTATGATATACGTCCTTAAAAATGTTCATGCAAATATTTAGAGGATATGAGATGAGTTAAAAAAAATCAAAAACGTACGGACGTACCTCTCGGTTGATTTATTTAATGTGCAAAATATCAGAACATTTTAGTGAGGAATCAGGCACGAGCCATTGTACACAATTCGATCACATCATTATCCTCTAAAGATGGGCCTTCCCGCTCAACTCCCCATACAAACGTGGAAAAAAGATCATTCAAATATTTCTTGTCAGACATCCAAAATTGTAATCAAAACAGCTTTATTTGATCGAACTAAAACCATTGGCCTTGAAACATAGTGTTTCCGAAAGTCCCAGGTCCGAAAGTTCGATTTTTTCGCGCATTTTATACAAAATCTTTGGACGTGATCTTAAAAAGGTTAGTCATCAGACCTAGCATGTTTCATGAAGATTTATAATCAAGGTGGTTTTTAGGTTTCAGTACCCAAATGGTGCCAACGGAACCCTATTAATAAGACTCCGCTGTCCGTCCGTCCGTCCATCCGTCTGTCATAGGGCTGCATCTCATGAACCGTAATAGGTAGGCAGCTGAAATTTTCTCAGAGCATGTATTTATTAGGTGAATTTGAATTTTCACTTGTGTTGACATACTGAAGTCATTCATTGCAACAAAAAAACTATTTGCATAGGAATTGGTGTTGTGTCACTCACTGTTATACTTATTCGAAAATGTATCTTACAATTAGATGGATGAATAAATAATGGTTTGTAATCAGAAAAAATATCTCCTCGTTCCTGAATAAATAATGCTTAAAAACTTTTCTTAAATCTAAAAGTAGTCAACAAAGTTAATTAACCTAAAAGCTTTTATTTATTGATTTCCACTTCACACAACATACTGATAGCAAAGTCGCACGCTTGAGTTCAGCCAAACAGCCCGGCCGGGCCGGGAATCAGGCGGTATTCTGTGTGACATCCCCCGGTTCACTTTCGCCTAGCTACCGCCCCGGTACTGGCCCGGCCCGCACCCGTCCCGGCCCTTGTTTGACCGGCGCTTAAATGTGCGCATGATCTTCATCAACGTTTGTATGGGAAGACGAGCGGGAAGCCTCATAGCCATAAAGCAACGTTCTAGCAGGGCGATGACGTTAACCCAACTCTTGCGGAGCGTGGGTATACGAGTACGTTGAGCGATAGCAAGCTGAGCAGTAGGTATCTATTCGAATTGCAAATATCGTACATGAGCGAAAACGCACAAGACGCATTCCTAATGGTGCATAAACAAGTGATTTAGCTAGTATTCGCAACTCCACCCAGCCGAGGATCAGCTCAAGATTAATCAGGCAATAAAACATATTATTCAAAGGTATATCCTCAGATCCGATAAGGAAGGAGATGTGCCACCTAGCGCGCTGCATTCTGTACACTCAACGATACGGAGCCATCCATTAATTACGTGATGCGTTTAGGAGGGTGGGGGTCGAGCTGATTCTCACCCAATCTCACGTAATATACTTTTCCGCAAGAAACAGTGTAAAATTGTCTAGCAAGAAGTAAAACTGGGTTTAATGAAAACATGTTTCTCACAAAATAGAAGCTTCCCTCGTAAATCCTTACATGTGATAATAAATCCAACGAAATCAAGCACAAATTAACATATTTACACTAAAAATACGCATTTTGAACCCATTGCGATTAGGAAGGGAGGGAGGGAGTGACGCCAAATCTGACGACATCTCACAAAGAGGGAGGGAGTCGACAAACTGCCAAAAAAGCCTCACGTAATTAATGGACGCCTACTACGATAGCGTGCACGCTATCCACGACGACGATATCATACAAAACAGATGACTTTGAAAACAGACTTTTGAATGCGACCGTACATGCAGCACGGAAACAGAGTAAAGTTGTCTAGCAAGTAGTAAAACTGGGTTAAAGTAAAACACGTTTGTCACAAAACAGAAGCTTCCCTTGGGTTGCAACGAGTGGTTGCAACTGACTTGGCGAATTTCTTAAAGTCACTATGGGGCTGGCATAGTCGGTGACGGCTTAAGCCCCAAATAAACATCGAGACAAAAAAAAAAAACTGACTTGGCGAACACAATTAGAGAGCACATTTGCGCGGATGTGCTGTTTGGACTGTGTGGCACACGACGCGCGGCCGGTTCGCATACGATAGTAGGTACGCACAATTTGTCCATACGGCGGCGGGCGGCGCAATTAACGACCACATGACACTTCTCCTCCCTTTAGTCTTCTGTGGTTATTACGTATTATAAATCTAAGTGAAGCATATAACTATGAGCATTTGCATCGCGAATTATGTACAAACGGCATCACCCTAAACGCATACTTTGACCCACATACGTTTTCCTTGCAAATGATGCCTACTGTGGCGTTGAGGGTGGTGCGCTCCGTACAAGCTAAGCGAGTAAGCTGTCGTGCGCTAGCTAAATGGTCTGACTGGCGATATTTTTTCGCGTGAACAATTTCGTTTCATTGGCCACTTCCCAGACTGTCACGATAAGAATTAATGACGTCATAAATGGCATAATAAAACGTTCTCAATAGACTAATCGATCTAATAATAAATAAACTATAGTAATAATAAATAAACTAATCGATCGATCAATCTCAATGAATGAAAAAAAAAGAAAAACATGAAACAGAAACAATATAACATAGCAAAAATCAACTAAACTGTCACGATGGTCTTAGTTTTTATTTTATTTTCAAAATTAATATTTTCTCTAATTAATTTTGTTTTACATTTATTTTTTAACCGTCTCATGCACCTTCGCTACATCTGTAAGGTTGAATTTTACAAAATGGCTGAAGGCATTAATTTCCGCCTTTTTAGGGTTTCGTGCCCAAAGGGTACCAAACTGAACCCTATTACTAAGCCTCCGCTGTCTGTCTGTCCGTCCGTCCGGACGGTTTGGTTTATTTATACCCCCTTTCATTTACATATAATTTTATTAATACGTTATTGTTTTGTGTTTAATGTTGTACGCTGGTACGGAACCCTTCGTGTGCGAGTCCGATTCGCACTTGACCAGCTTTTTGTAACCGCATGGCTGCAAAGTATTTTTATTTTTCTTTCCAAACTACGTTTTTAGGGTTCCGTAACCAAAGGTTTCCAACGGAACACTATTATGTCCGTCCGTCTGTCCGTCCGTCCGCCCGTCCGTCCGTCACAGGGCTGTATCTCATGAACCGTAATAGGTAGGCAGCTGAAATTATCAGTGTGTATTTTTTGCCGCTCTAGCAATAGGTAAAATTAAATAATAAAAAAATATCTACAATTTTTTTTTGTTTTCAATCTTGTACGGCAGTACGGAACCCTTCGTGTGAGAGTTGTGGAAGACTGGAACAAACTGCCGGAAGAAGTAGGTAATGGTGCCATTCGGTTAACTTTGTAAAAAAAACTAAATTAAAACCTATTAAACAAATAAAATGTGCACTCAACCAGTGGAATACACGCATCCGCTTATAGCTGCTAGTGTATACAATGTAAATAAATGATATTAAATAAAACGGTTTTAAAAGATGTTGAGCAGGAATTAGTGATAATTGATGCTGCTATGTATCACAAACGTTAAGGTTATTATGTAAGGACGACTTATATTATACATAATATTATAAATGACACAACTGTGAACATGCACATGTGCAAGCGAGAGCGCGGTGCGGAGATGAGCGGGCGTGACCCACAGCGCGACCGTATCCCACCAGACTCGTTTGGCGCTTAGGAAAGGAATCCGGTTTTGGAAAGGGCCTATTATATGCCCTTTATGGGGGATAGAGGACATAACAAAAAGGGAGCAGCCAGGAGAACCACTAATATGGTTAACCGTAGGTTCATAGATGTAAATCAAACTAATTGTGATGTGTAGCTAACTCTAAATGAACTATGAACTATGTATTCCAGATGTTTGCATTATTTGCCACCAGGCAATATAATGCAACCTAAAAGGTTTTGATTGCACATCAGACTCATGTAACGTCGGGGCAAGTTCCTTCGCATTGTATATGAAACTAAATACAACCTTTTTTTTAAAGTTTAATTACTTTTAACTAAGTTGATTATTGTTATATGTGCCATTTTGTTCGTTAACTTCCATCTTGTAGGCAGTGACATGATCCCGTTGCAGTAGAAATTTTGGGGCTTCTGATCAATAAAACGCGACAAATATTTTTGGCAGGCCTCTCTTGATATCTGGTACTTTATAAAGAATTCTGAAGAGACCGAAACAGCGAAAAAAAAACAATAAGACGGATGCATCAACAACTCCCAGCCAAACTGTCTTAATTTTTGCTGAGTGGCTAAAGATGTGCGTGCGTGTGTTATCCTGATGAAAAACCACAACCTTTCTATTGATAAATTCCTGCCGCTTTTTCTCAACTTCTTGCTTTAATTTCATTAGTTGCGCAGTAGAGAATAGAATCGATGGTTCTGCCATGGTTGGTGATGGTTCTGGCGGTAAAAGCTGCCATCCATGCTTTTTCATTATGATCCATTTTATCCATTATGATTCCATCATATTATCCCGCCATACATACAGCATCACCTTATTGCGAGTTAACCCGGGTTTTGCCACTTTTCATCACCAGTTATCAATCTCTTCAAAAACGAATCGGTTTCATTACGTCTCAATAAAAAATCGCAAATGAGTACACGGTTAATTCGGTTTCTTTCAGTGAACTCCTGTGGCGCTCAAATATCGAGATTTTTGTACACCCAGCTTTTTTCAAATGGGCAAAAACGTTTTTGTGGTCAATTTCCAGTTCTTCAGCTCACTGATTTGCCGCTCTCTCTCCACTTTTTAAAAAATGGCGCCCATTTTACAGGGCGACCAGAGCAAGATGCATCATTGACATCAAAATTTCCGGATTGATAACGCCTAAATCAACTTTGTGCTACTCTTATTGCATTAGGCCCATAAACGTCACTTTTTTTTACATTTTTCTCCTTTTTTGTAATAAAATTTAAAAATGTATCGAATTTCTTCATTAGATTTTTGGTAAAGAATAAATATACATATTTTGATTTAGATTTTTGAGATTAACACATTTTAACAGAAATAAAAACAAATGAAAAATAGCGGGAAAAAACATTTTACTAAATGTCATCAAAAGGACAGATACATGTAGTAAGACAGAAATGTTATTACAAGTTTCAATCAAATCAAAGTGTATTTAAGAACAACAGATTAGCTTAAAAACATTTTATTTTTAATTCCTTATTACTACAATCAAAGGCGTCTGGAGTACAGGAGTAGCATACTATATGCGAAAAGACTTTTTCCCCGACCTATTAGGTAAAATCGATTGCAATCATCTGTATGGTTTCAACTTAGAGCAACGCGGCCCGGCTCGACCCGGGTCGAGCCGGGCCGCGTTGCTCTAAGGGTTTCAATGACTAGTAGAAGGATAAAATAGGATTATGCGCCTGAGAATGCCCATCCGGGACTAACTCATTCACAGGCTCGGTACGTGAATTGTGCTATTGCGCTGTGGGACCTTCTCCGTTTCAAAGAAAAAAAGACAGGCTCCATTATGAGAAGGATGCAACATGTCCACAAAGCAGACATGCGCATAGTGTTTGAATTATTAATGATTTACGAAAATTTTAATTACAAAACGACTTATAGCTAAAAGTAAATCACATGTAGTCAAAAGTGAAACAAAAACCAATAATTATAAATCTTCATGAAACAAGCTAGGTATCAAACCTAAAGTTTTTTAGATATTTTTGTTTTATGGTTGAGTAATCGAGGTCCAAATTTATTGAATAAAGTGCGCGAAAATTTCGAACTTTAGGACCTTGTAAATTCGAAACCAAACATAATTTTACAATACCAATGGTCATGAAACATCCGGTTTGGTTAAATAAAGTTGTTTTGAGTATAAATTTGGATCTCCGAGAAGAAACCTGCGCGTCGTTTTCATTCCACGTTTGCATTGGGAGTTGAGCGGGTAGGCCACCTAAGGACATGAATGCCTCGGCCGCCAACTATTCAAGAGCAGAACTTTAGGTTTGATGTGTTTACCTACTAACTAGTTGCAAAGAGTATCGAATTTGTTATTTATATTTGTTTAGGTGCAAAGGCGATTACCTTGATTGACCTGCTCAAAGTTTGTGCGTAATGAAAGCCCTCTAAGTACTCCAAAAAAGCTAAGCCTTAACCCCGATTGCACGAAGAGACAGCTGAGTTAATCAGTGTTCAAATACGTCACTTTTAGTGAACCGCATGGAGTTCCTTCCATACTGTCCATTAAAAGTGACCTGTTTAATCGTACGTTGACGTTGATTTTGATTTTTTGTTCTTTCGTGCACTCGGCCCTTAGTAACACGTTTGCCTAAACAAGAAAAAGAAATTTTGAAAAAAGTTAACAGTGCCGAAAAGTTTTCAAAACATTGTGTGTTTGTAAAAACTTTTCGGCACTGTTTATTTTTAATATTTTACAAGTAAACAGTGAAGTTTAAGGTGACAAGTGGATGAATGCAAACCGAATAATAGAATCCCATTCGACATTTTTGTCTAGACGCAGCAGTCAATCAACTCACTAGGCCCAGAATCGATTAGATAGATATACAAGTTCCTTGGGGCTCGAAGAGATAGAAGCTTGAAGCTAGGTATTGTTTTTATTTTACAAATACATTAAAAATGTAATGTGAAATTGTAATATCAGGTTTACATAATTTATTCTTGTTTTCCGATTAATACGAATCAATAATAATGTTAAAATTAAGGTAGACGCAGCAACAATCAAATTACTTGGCGCAATCGATTTATAGCCCTGAGGCAAGACAAATACCTACTCGTGTGATGTTTTTACTGTTATGAATGCACTTTCCCTAAAACATGTAATGTAATGTGAAATAGAAATATCAGGTATATTTTAGGGCACTTCAAACCTGTTGAATTTGTAAATTAGATTCGTGGGTGTATCTATGTTGATGAGACTTTATTTTATACCTATTTTTTTAATATTTACGAATACTAGTTACTGCGATTTGTAAACGAATAATTTCAGTCCTCTATATATAAACATTGGTAAATGAATTCTCGTAATTTTAAATGTTATTTTATTTAAGTAGGCTTTAAAAGTAATAGCTTGACTCATTTAACACGTTGTTAGAAACCACTTTATTTACTTGAATACCTACCGTTGGTACTAAAAGTAATGATCTATTCGAAAAATTGTCATTTGCCATGCAACCGCAAGTTAGGTAGGTACCTACATCGGATTTTAGGTAGCTGGAGGTGGTGAAAACAGGGGTTATTCTAGCAACTACCTACCTATTTTTTTTTCACCGGTACATTATTTTTAATTTACCTACTACCTACTCTCCTCTTTTTAATTTCTTGTCCTTAAAAATTATTGCGCGTAAGTAGGTACCTTTCTAGTGAGTGTTTTATGAATTTTCCGTTCATATGTACCTATGTATTAGAATAGTTTTTGGTAATTAGTTAATTTTATTGATTTATAAAGATTACATAGTAATTATTACCTGCTACAGAAAGCTATTCTGGCTGCATTGGTTCTAGCGCCTAAATAATACAAGTGGTCCCACTGCATTTCTTCCCTTCAATGTAATAAGCAACGTACTACATTCACGGTACCTACGACGTAGGTAGGTATCTACTACCTATGAGCTATCAAGTTCCAGTTACATGGAATGTTTTTCTTGTTCTTAAAATTATTTCATCGACAAAGCTAAAGTAGGCACCTGCTTGTTAGGTATTTGTGCCAAACGCGTTCCCTTTTGCAAAATGGTTAAATCTTTATGGCACTTACCTAGCTATGTAGGTAGGCCAAGAGGAATCCGAACGGGTTGTAGACTTTACGTTTTATCCTACAACAAATACCTAGTTATTATGTACCTACTTTAGAAATATTTTTCTATCACAGTGTATTAACTCGAATTTCCATAATGGATTGTGTCACATTCATAGAAATCTAGATAATAATTCATAAACAAAAAAAAATATATCTTATCTTATGAAACATTAAAATTTTAAAACCTGAAATATGGGTACGCACGGGGTCGCCTACATTCTGGAAAATGTGCCTATCTCATCAGTAACTACCTACCCACCGATTATAGTTTCTTACCTGCAATGTGTCTGTGCTCAAACAAAAAATTAACTGCCATTATCTAAACCCTGGTAAGAAAGAAAAAAATACATTGTATGGTTAAGCGCGTCTAAAAGGATGGATGGAACTAAAATGTTATAAACAACACAAATTTAAAATAACTGAGAAACAAATAAGGTGAAAAATAATGGAATTAGGAATTCATTAATGTAATATGGAATGGGACAAAAATATTTCCTATAAAATAATTGAGTCATGCTGATGCATAAGCGCCGCCGCCGACGAGCGGCGGAGATGGCGATGGCGGCGCGGCGCGGAGGCGTCAGCGACAAAGCAGCGTTGCTATATATTTTGTACGATTCAATACTTTTTTATAACGATACATGTGCTCCCTGTACGGTGAAGTATCAACGCAGGTACTTATCACGAATTCCGCTTTAAAATTGGTACATTATTAAATTCACTACACATTTTCATATGGCAACGCTGCGGCGCGAGCCGAGCCGAGCGTAGCAGGGCAACGGAGCCGACATCTTCACTGACCTTGGCTGCTCTGGATTGTCTTCTGGTTCAAAGATCTGATCGTGATCTTCCTGGGACAGGCCCAACTCGGCGAACTGCTGATCCACAGAGGTGGACATTTTTCACTGTTTGTTTCAAAAGCAGGTGGGAAACGCGGATCGCGCGTGGCGGCGTACAATCTGGAAATAGCGGCAGGAAGGACGTGACGTGCTATCGGCACCGGTGGAGGCGAGGGAAGACACCAGAGGTTGCCGGATTGTTTGGGTTGGGTGTGCGCGCGACGCGGCCGGAGCGGGCGGTGGGTGACGCGTCGGTGTTGGGCAAAGGGCGCGGCGCGCGATCGCCGATCACGGCTCTGCGTCGCGTCAGGCAGCGTGAGCTCGACTCGGTAGACTGGCTGGTGTGGCGCGCGCTGCCGCCGTTGCCGTGCCGAGTGATTGTCCGCCCCTCTTGTTGCCAACGTCGGAATCTCTACATTCCCGCGAATACCAATTTGTATTAATATTTAGTTTAGACCTATATTATATGTCATCGTTTAAAAAAATAATCATTTTTGAAAATCGAACTTTCAAACAATATTCGTGCTCCATATCATCACATATACATATCTATATGTAATCATATCAGCGAATAAAACGTTATATAAAACGTAATAGTTTTTAATAGAACTGAAAATGGATGGTTAAAACCGCACAACCTACCGTCAGGATATTAGCTAGACTCCAGTTCCGAAGAAATTAGGTGCCATGCTAGGACATGTGTGCTTTGCATTAGATGGAAAACACTTACAATTTTCATTGCCGCTTAAACTATCTTGCGATGGTAATAACCGGGCAAGGGGGGACCTACAGCTTTTATGGATTCCGAACTATAGCAGAACTCAAATTCGTGACAAAATGCTCTTAACCAATTCAGAAATAAGTGGTGCATGAACGCGGCGGGGATCAAACCCATGACCTCTGGCATGTAATGCGAGTTACCGCGCACGGGCGCATCCACGAACCGCTGCGTTAACTCCACTAATATAAGTTAAGTTAGCGGTAAAGTTCTCGAGGAGTATTCTAAAAGAAATTGTTGGCATGGTAGATACAGATACAGAAGGAGATATTGCATCGATCGCGTCTACTATGGGACCCACTGACTACAATTTTCAAAAACTACCAATCCAACTTTAACGTCCATGCCACATGCAAACATAGTTGCAAACGTATTGGAGAGTTTGTGTGGGTGGAAACTGACTTGACGAACGCTATTTTAGAGCACATTCGCGCGCGTTGGCGATGCTTCAACTGTGTGGCATATGACTCGCCGCCGGATTCCCATACAATTGTATGGTAATTTAGACCATATAGCGGAGACGCGACATCGACTGCATGCTTCTTCTCCATCCTTTCTCTTGGTAGATATCATATCATATCATAGCACGGTGGTATAATATAGGGTACGGCAGGCTCACACCTAAAAGGTCCTAAACATGCCGGCCGCGCCGGCCAGGTGTTTTTTCACACCATGTATGGAACCATAATTCGGCAGGAAGTGCATTCAAGAGTTCACCGATAAAGGATCTAGAGGATCGGTTGATTCTTATTTCGACTAGTGTTTCCACCTTAAGAAAGTAACTATGAAGTTGCAGTAAAGAAATCAGGAGTAAGTTTAAAGAATAATGAAGTTTTTGACACATTTGTAAACAACCAATCCTAAGAAAGGGAAAAACGGACGTTAATGTCCCATTTAATTAAGTCAATAAGATTATACATGCATTGAATTAATCTTTTTAGATTTATTTTACTTCTAGAAAGTGAAGTAATGCAGTAATGTATTCCCACATCTACAAATATTTTTAAGTACAAAAAATACAAAACAGTTAAATTAAAATAGTAAATTTAAATTCCAAGAATTATGTGGGACAAACGACTGCATAATGTATTATAACATAATGAGCTACATAGCTATGAAATAATTTTCAAACTACTCAACATTACAATTAGGAACTCCGATAAAAAATAACCTTAATATGAATGGGCGTGTCCATTAATCACGTAATCGAATAAGGTAAAGACCACAGAATAGATAATTAAGGGAGAAGCGTTATGTGGGCGTCTTATCCGGGTCGCCTGATATGTGGACAAATTCTCCATTCTCCTGGAAAGCCGTCCGCGCCTAGTCCGCGCGTCGTGTGCCAGTCCACCCATCGCCGCGGCGCCGCGCTCGAATGTGCTCTCGAAATGCGTTCGCCGAGTCAAACAATCCAAAATGTCTGCGAATATGTTTGCGTGTGGCATGTACCATCGACGACATCATTCCAGTAGCACCCTACGGTCGGATTTGTTCTGCGACCGTACGTTAATGTTGGGTTAGTAGTAAACGGTTTCATTTGACAGCTTACTCGTCGTCGCCATAAATACGTTGACGTTGCCGTTTACGCCGACTCCGCGTTTCTATAAAAATCGGAAGTCCGAGTTTGATTTTACAGCTTGAAGAAATAAAACCACAGAATAAGTAGTTTTTTAATGTTAAGCGCGCCAGGACCTTTTAAGGGGGCTGCGAAAACCATGCCGGCCAGCCAGGTGATTCTTCACACCATGTTTGAAAGACCCCAGGTTTTACTTTGGGGGAAATACCTCGGCAGGGAGTTCATTCTATAGTTTACCGACCCTATAGATAAAAGACCTAGAGAATCGGTGGGTTTTGATTTTTATAATGTAGACAGTGAACGGGTGCATTTCCTGCCCGTTCCGCGTTGTGCGATGGTAGAAAGGGGACGGACAGCGTTATGCAGCTCCGACGAGCATTCTCCATGGTAAAGACGGAGAGACCCTACATCCCTTCGGAGTTGGAGGGTCTCAAAATTCAAGAAATTGGGGTCGTCGACGAGATGCACGACCCGACGCTGTCGCCAGTCCAGGGAGCCAAGCAGGTGCTTAGCAGAGCCGTCCCACAAATGTAAGCAATACTCCACGCAAGAACTTATCTGCGCCTCGTAAATGAGCATTTTTTGGTCTGGCGTGAAATACTGACGCACCCTGTTGAGAAACTTTTTCGAGGCGAGCTTAGTTCGTAGCCTAGTGGCGCAGGGACTTGCCTAGCATACGAGAGGCCTGGATTCAAATCCTAGCACCGTTCGTGCACCACTTTCTTTCTCATTCTATAAGTGCATTTCGTCACGATTCGAGCTGCTCCATGGTTCGGAATCCATGTAAAACTGTCCTAGGGAATTCATCATCACTACCGCCAGTTAGAGAGAGATGGAACATACCTATAATATGTGATGAATCGCTAGAGGTACTCAGTGCGCTAGAGGTACAGTCGTTTCCTATCAAATATATACACTGGAAAGAGAAGGATTTCCTAAGTCCCTTTTACTCTATGGTTGACGTGAGTATGAAAGAACGAGATCTCAAATTTGTCTCTATTTCCGGTGTATAGATTTCAGAGAGTGGCACGGCTATGAGAAATTCGATTTAGCATTTTTTCTGCTGTGTATTGCTCGAATTATCCTTAAGTTGAACATGTATTGAAGCGTAAGTGCCAGCGTATTTGTGACTGATTCTTTGTCGACCATATTTATTAGATATCTTTTCCTCACTATTTCCAACTCAAATTTGACACATAACCTCATATAATTATTTTTCAGCTACATGCTGATTAAGAGATTTTTTTATATTGAGTAAATAAGAAATGTTCGTACATTTTGTATAAACAATTTTTGGTCTCATACGTCAATTAACATTGTGTGTATGTTCGTACATTTGGTATGACATTTTTTTGGTCTCATACGTCAATTAACTCTGTGTGTCTACATTCGAAGTATATAGTGTAGACAGCGGATCTAAAAAGCATTACATGATGAATGGACAATCCTAATCTATTCGACTGCGGACTGAAGCCGGGGTGGTGGGTCGGCAGATCTGATTGCAAGTTAGTTTTCCAGAATGCCCGCAGTGCGGGGAATTTACTGCCGATTGGCATCACTGGTATGACTGAACTCTACGCGAGCAAACGTGCGAACGTGCGTGCGTGTAAGCGAGTGAGCTGGTCGGTCGACGGGTGCCGGGTGGCGGGCGCGAGCGAGAGGGTCTGCCGGCCGGGCGCACGGCGGCGGGGGGCGGAGCCATCACGGGGGCCCGCGCGGCGAGCACCGCACCGACACCACTGAAGGTACAGTCGTCGCAAAGCGCGCGCTACGAGTCCCTACTAGTGTCCCTACGACCCACCCGCGCCCACCAACCTCGACCTTGCTATACCTTTCGAGGGCTTCGCCCAATCGTCGGGGCGAATGTCTCGAACTACGAATACGAAGCAACATTCCGATGTAGTTGTGTTTGCTATCATTTCAATGTTTTATTTACAACTGTTCTGAACGTTGGCTGGTATGGATGTATGCTCAGTGCAGCTGGAGCGCGCCGTGTTGTCCGGGCGTCCGCCGGCCTCCGTATGAGTGGCTGGGCCATTTGAATGAGTGACGTCAGCTGCGCCGGCTGCTTGGCTGCCTGCCTACGCGTGCGACGCGGACAACGCCGTGGAAGAGAATCGGTCGGCGGCGGCGGCGGCGGGCGGAGCGGCGGGACGGGGCGCGGGGGAGAGGCGGCGCGGGGCATGGAAACGCTATATTTTAGGTTTGCAACTAGGTAAATCTTTTAAACTGTTAGTTAAAAATATACAGGGTGTTTGGCAGACGATTAAATATACGTTTGTAAATTGTAAATTTGACCCAGGCCCCACCTGAATAATTTATTTAAAAATGATAAAACTAGCAACTTTTTTTATTTTAACCTAGACTCATATTAGAATCTTATTATTTTGATATTTAGGGCATATGGTAACAAAAAAAAAAAAGAGCCCTTAAATTACAAAAAGAGGTAATAAAAATAAAAAATGCAAATTTTTAATTACATTTAAAAAAAGTAAGAGTGAATGAGTGGTTCTAATTCTATGAAAACATCTGCAGTTTATAGCGTTTCTAACGGTTCTAACGGTACTAGAGTTATTCGTCAATTTTAAGAGAGCCGTTACCCAATCAATTCCCTATACGTGATAACCGTTTACATCCTCTAACTTTCGTATTCAGAACAGCACCTGTCAAAACTTAGATTAGCGCCGGACTAACCTTACAAAAAACGGTTTAGTCCAGAGCACCTGTCAAAATTTAGGACGAGATTAGCACCGGACTAACCATACAAAATCCGGTTTAGTCCAGCGGATTATAGTTATTCCGCCCACTCTGAATACAATTGTTAATGTTTTACCAAGTTTTTGAAATTTTGAATTCTAACATATATTGTCCAAGTTTTCGACTGTACGTTTTAATTCTTTTAATATACGCTATAGATTGAAAAAATATTGGGTAAATGAAGTCGTTTAAAAATATTGGAAAATAGTTGTCTTTTAGATTTATTTACTAAATTAGCTGCGGTACCCGGCTCCGCTCCGGTCCATGTCGTTTTATACTGATGTCGAGCAAAAAGTAGCCCAAATGGCTAGTCGAAAAGGCTGGTCAATAACGATGTAATTTATCTGCTACCTTTTTAATCTTAACGGATGGAGCCGATATAGCTTAATTAAATAAGAAATATTCTAACATTTCCTTTTATAATGCATAGGGCGCACTACTAGTTTTCGGAACTGCCCACTTAGCTAAACAATATCGAAAAAGTAATTAAATAATTTGGTATTATAAAGCATAGGGCCGAGTGCACGAAAGGGCAAAATATTTAAATCATCGTCAACTTAAACACGTCACTTTGCATGGACAGTATGGAAGAAACTCTATGCCGTTCACTAAAAGTGACGTGTTTGAACATTGATTAAATCATCCCTCTTGTAGCGACCTAGCGCCCTCTACTGAGAGCTGCTAGTTTCGCATGCCACAAATGCGACCAACAGATGCAATAGAAGCTAGTTAACATGGCGGGCGCTAGATGGCGCTACCAGCCTGAAGTCTATATCGCACTAACGAAGTTTCCCAGCGAGATAACACATATACAACATTCAAATCACGACTAGAGGAGAGCAGCTGCGCAGCCGTGGGTCTCAAGACCTGACCCACCTTTTCATCTCTCCACAGTGGTGACCCCGACGTGATCCAGCATCCCGACGTGATTCAACATCAACAACCACGCCTCCTCTAGTCACAACAAGGAACACTTCAGCCGCCAAGACAGTTGCTACCGGCCTTCCACCAGCGGGTCTCACCGGTAGTAACTCAAGCATGTCGTCATCCAGCATCACTCCAACCCAGCAGAAGAAAATCAGCACCATCGTCCTAAGTATGTGTATCGATACGCCAACTAGGACGCCGGTAACATCATCACCTCCGGCAGCCGTCACCCAGCATCACGACCGACTCACCGCGTCACACTGGGCACCTCCGGCAGCCGTCACCCAGCATCACGACCGACTCACCGCGTCGCACTGGGCACCTCCGGCGCTCCGTCATCCAGCACCACGACCGACTCACCGCGTCACACTGGACACTGACGATCAGCACCGACACCAGCAGCAATATCGTCTTCATGGCAACTTGCCATTCGACTGGGGGAAAGTGATGTAGCGACCTAGCGCCCTCTACTGAGAGCTGCTAGTTTCGCATGCCACAAATGCGACCAACAGATGCAATAGAAGCTAGTTAACATGGCGGGCGCTAGATGGCGCTACCAGCCTGAAGTCTATATCGCACTAACGAAGTTTCCCAGCGAGATAACACATATACAACATTCAAATCACGACTAGAGGAGAGCAGCTGCGCAGCCGTGGGTCTCAAGACCTGACCCACCTTTTCATCTCTCCACAGTGGTGGTGACCACTGAACTGAGAAGAGAACTTTGAACATAGAATGAAGCATTCTCAAGTGATTAAAAATGATGTGCCTTGGCTAAGCTTTCTCAAGCGATTAAAAATTATGTGCCTTGGCGCAATGCACAGTGTTTGATTTGGATAGATTTACAAAAAATATTTACTACAAAACGACCTATAGCTTAAAGTCAATCACAGGCGCTGTAGGAAAAAATCAAACAAAAACTAAATCGATTTTGAATCTTCATAGGACAAGCTATGTTTTATAGTATATCTAATGAGGTTGATGGCTAAGATTGTTTAGTTTTTTTAATTATTTATCGTTGAGAAATCCATACATAAATCCAACATACTGTATAAAACGCGCGAAAATCTCGAAACCATAATACAACTTTGCAATGCCAATGGTCATCAAACATCTAGTTTGATCAAATAAAGCTATTTTGAATATAAATTTGGATCTCCGACAAGAAATGTGCGCATGATCTTCTTTCCACACTTCTTCCACCTAGTAGGGGAAGGGAGACCTAAAGTTTTACATGGGTTCCGAACCATAGAGCAGCCCGCATTCGTAACGAAATGCACTAATCCAACTCGGACAGAGAAATAAAGTGGTGCATGAACGGGCCGGAGATTTGTAACCAGACCTCTGGAATGGAATGGAAGGAAAGTCTTGAAAGACCCTAACGAAGAGCGGCTCACGCGAAGGTTCACGCGGTAGATGGCGCTGTTTTCGAGATACAAATTCTCATTTTGAAACTGACCGTTAGAATAAGATCGCGTAGATTTATTTATTTGTTTTACTAATTAATTTATTTATTTATTTATTTATTCATCAAACAAACAGACATTTACATGATATACAAATTATTATTATCTTTAGATGAGACATTTAACAATAACAAGTATTGGATGTGATGGGTGAACAAGTTAATAAAATAACTGCAGCCTACAAAAGAACAGAATTCCGTAGGCGGCATTCGACATATAATTGATAAGAAAGGTCACATTTCATCGGAATCGGTATTCATCCAAAACAAAATTGAACCGAGCGGAGCCCGGAACCTCAGCTAAAAGTAAAATAAAATTCGTTCGCTCACTTAAGGTGGCCCATCCCGCTCATCTACCCATACAAAAGGGTAAAGAAGATCACGCCCATATTTCTTGTCAGAGATCAAAAATGTTACTCAAAATAGCTTTATTTGATCGAACTAGATGTCTGATGACCGTTGGCATTGTAAAATTGTGTTTGGTTTCTAAATTATAAGGTCCGAAAGTTTGATTTTTTTGCGCGTTTTATACAATAACTTTGGAGGTGGATTACGCAATGATAAAGTAAGAACATCTTAAAAAAATTAGTCATGAGACATAGCTTATTTAATCAAGATTTATAATCTATTTGGTTTTTGTTACATTTTTTACTACAGCGGTCGTGGTTTACTTTTAGCTATAAGTCGTTTTGAAATTAAAATTTTCGTAAATCTTACCAAATCATACACTATGCACATTGTCTTTTTTGTGGACATGTTGCATCTTCATCACGGAGCCTGTCTTTTTCTTTGAAACAGAGAAGGTCCCAGAGCGCAACAGCACGGTTTTGTACCGTGCCCGCGAATGAGTTAGGCCCGCGCGGGTTGGGCCACCTTAAATAGAAAAACCGGTCAAGTGCGAGTCGGACTCGCACATGAAGGATTCCGTACTATCAACAGCAAACAAAATTTGTATGGGGGCCCCCCATAAATTTTTCTATTTTTTTTTCTATTTACCTAATTGCTGTTATAGCGGCAAAATAAATACACATTCTGTGAAAATTTCAGCTGCCTAACTATTTCGGTTCATGAGATACAGCCCTGTTTCAGACGGACGGACGGACGGAAGGACGGACAGCAGAGGGTTAGTAATAGGGTTCCGTTTTCACCCTTTGGGTACGGAACCCTAAAAATAGATGCGTAGAACAAGGCACATCATGATGAGACACTGAAGCCCATTAAGTTTTCCAACGGCTATTTCCACCACCTCCAGCTACAAAAAACCCATGGTTACCTTTCGGTTACACCATATAAATAAGCCATGTGACCGAAAGTTACTATCAGATTTCAGGTAACTGGAGGTGGTGAAAACAGGGGTAAGACTGGTCTCCAACCCCTTTTATCGAGCCTTACCCTCTTTAACGTTTGGTATTATGGCTTAAGCCAGCTATTGAACAGGGAGATTAAACATTCAGTCATTCTAACCGTTCGGAATTATTTTGAAATATAATAGAATGTTTAGCAGTTGAATGCAAAGTAAAAAATAAATGTTTTAACGGGAATGCAAATAAAATAAACACTAGTTTGGTCAAACAAAATCCGCTATAAACAAGTGCATTACTAGGCAGATACGTTTAACTATCTGTTTGTATTTTGTTAACTATCAAAATTTAATAATTTCCTTCTTCGGACGATTTTCTCTCGTCCAATTTTATAAATACACATTCAGCTAGTGGTCTAGGGGATAGACGACTTGCCTTTCATGCGAGAGGTCTGGGTTCAAAACGTCAACCGATCAGGCACCACTTGCTTTCTCTAACTGTGTTGGATATGTGCATTTCGTTACGAATGCGAGCCATGTTCCATGGTTCGGAACCCATGTAAAACTGTAGGTAGGGGACCTAGATGGTAGGGTCGAGCCCGCCTGGGTTGACACCACCACATTGGATGAAGAAATGGTCGATGGCATGGTACCTAATTTCTTCGGGCATGTGGTGTATTGAGCTAACAGCATAACGGTAGTTGTGGTGTTGGCCATCCATGTCAGGTTGCATAAAAAAATATTAACCAACTTTCTTGTCGGTTCGGTACAAATCAACACAGATCAGGACTGGATGACAATGCAATAACTAAAACTTTTTTCAATGTATATACCACGTTTATGTAACGGGGAAAACAATATTACCAGTATCTACAATCGAGAATTATTTTTCCTTTTCAATCGTCATATAAACGTTAGATTTTGAACGTTACGAAGGTTTTTTTATATTCACGATTCAAGCAATGTGTTATGTACTAACTAAACTAACCAAAAATCAGGCGAGACATTTCTGTACACATTCGGCTATTTCACAGTTTCGTGCACTTTTATCACATGCAAAATTGCGGACGAGGAGGGTTACTGCAATTTTAATGACGTTCAGGGGGCATCGCTTTATGCCCCAGAATCTAGATCTACTAAAATGTTTCAAAGCACTAATCCATACTAATATTTTAAATGCGAAAGTAACTGTCTGTCTGTTACGTTTTCATGTCTAAACCGCTGATGCAATTTTGATGAAGTTCGGTATAGAGATAGCCTGGACCTTGGTCATGAACATAGACTACCTTTTGTAGTGAAAATTAAACTCGAAAGGGTTGGAATAGGGGAAGAAAGTTTATATTGGGAACTCATACAATTCAGCCCGACCATAAGCCCCCGCCGCTTCCATTTTTGTATGTAACATTGGCTTCGCCGCTCCCACACAAACGAATTTCAGTTACAACTCCTGTCCGTCCATACTCGCTGTAGGCTGCACAGTCCAACTTTCAGACAGTCGCCAAATCGGCACATCTCCTTCTTTTTTAAGGCTTCTGTACCCAAAGGGTGAAAACGGAACCCTATTTCTAAGCCTCCACTGTCTGTTAGTCCGTCCGTCCGTCCGTCAGTCCGTCCGTCTATCATAGGGCTGTATCTCATGAACTATAATAGGTAGGCAAGTGAAATGTTCACAGAGTGTGTATTTATTTTGCCGTTATAACAAATAAGTAAAATAATAAAATATAAAAAAACAGGGGGGTCCCATACAAAAACCTGATTTTTTTGTGTTAAATCTTGTACCATGGCACGGAACCCTTCGTGTGCGAGTCCGAATCGCACTTGGCCGGTTTTTTTGATCTGAGCTACCATATTAATAAAAATGATCGCGCCTACCTAATGAGTACACGGCAATACACTGCTATGGTAGCTGTAGGTTCAGCAGTTGCAGGAAATAATTATAATACTCAGTTAAGGCTAAGTTTTTTTTTATTTTCTAAACGGACATCGATCCTCTGAGCCGTCGCGGATGGCTTATAAAAACGACATGAAAAGGGACCCCATGCAAAGTTTTCAAAGCCACCAAAAACATTAGGGGAATGCTCAGACGCACATTCAAATGGGTCTGTCTACTCGCATACGCACACTTTTTATAGGTAAACCCATCGGTAGGGGAGACCGGAGATTGAATCATGCGATTATCGAGGCGAGCCAGACCGTTAGTACCTATTTTTATTTATTGCGGTGGCTGTTTGATGTGAAAACAACAATGAAATATCTGTCAAGTTGCTAGCGCTGTGCACGGGAAAGTTTCCAAAAACCGGCCAAGTGCGAGTTGGACTCGCACACAAAGGGTTCCGTACCATCGTAAAAAAAAAACAAAAAAAACACGTTTTTTGTATGGGAGCCCCCTTTAATTTTAATTATTTTTTAATCTTACCTATTTGTTGTTGTAGCGGCAAAATAAATACACACCCTGTGAAAATTTCAGCTGTCTACCTGTTACGGTTACTGAGATACAGCCCTGTCACGGACGGACGGACGGACGGACGGACGGACGGACGGACGGACGGACGGACTATTTTAGGATTATTTAAGTATTTAATTAAGTGACCGTCTGGTTATTGTTGTATAATTAATAGGTATCAATGTTTCCAGATAATCAGTATATTCATCAGCAGGTACATACCAGCATCTATTTTATATAGCCAATCTAGAAAACGCAACCACTTGGGACGGGCAGACCGACATATTTAGCATCAGAGGGTTGGTCTCTAACATGTAAACCCAGATTCAGCCATTTACCTTATCGTGACCAAAAATGTAGTGACCTCCCGGAATATTAGTTTGTCGTATAACAGTACTTCACATTATTTGTTCTTTATAAGCGACACTATTGACGGGTGCCATAATACAGGCGGCGCTATTATTTTCAAAATCAACGAGTTCGATACCCGGCTAGGAAAACCATAAAAAAAAATCTAATAAGGCAGTTTTCGTTTTTATCACAACCGGCCTCATGACTTCTTTGAGTGTACTTAGCTATTCCTTATAATTTCGGAATTGGCCCTGAAGGCCCATTTGAAAAAATCATGTGTATATGTACATATGTATATTTTGAACTAATTATTGATGGCTAATTCCACATCCGTCATGATAAACCCCAACACACCGCATTCCCGAAATAATTAGGTGTCACGCTAAAACCTTTCCTTTATAAGCACGGCTAAACGGGATGGAAAACACATTTTTTGCCGTTTCGACAATATTTTTATTAGACTTTAAATACCAACCCAGGCGGGCAACCCTACCAACCGTATAGGAGAGAACCTTTGAACAGCTCGAATTCGTGACGAAATCACAGAATAACTAATAGTGCTACGCACAGAAGTTGCACTCCCCGACAGTAATTTTTCAATTTTGATCCTAATTCTCGTTATGCTAAAGTATTTATTACGTCGCTCATTGCCGGCGCGGCGGCGAGATGAAACGCGTCGTCGCTCACCCGCCCCACTACACGATATTGTCGCTGGAATGCGGTTTGCGCTAGGGTTATTACGCACGGCCGCCGCCTATCGTTTTAAAGTCGAATAAAATATAAACAAAACTTTCAAAATTAATATTTTTTATAATGTGTCTACAATTAGTATTATTTTAAGATTTTGCGTCACAAATATGCCCGGTGATGTTACGAGTTGTTTATTGTTTTTCGGTGGTGTTTGATATTATTTAGTGTTGATTGGCTGTAATGGTGTAGTTTGATGTTTTCTGTGTATTTCGGTGTTTTCGATGTCTAAGGTCTAGTATTGTTTGGCATTGTTGATGAAGGCCGGATTGATAGTGTTACGAGCGCGCCCCGCTGCGAAGACATAGCGCTGATACACTACCAAAGTGCGCCAAATGGTTCCTTCGAATTTCAGTAGATGGCGCTACTTGTCTTATTGCATTGCGCAGGCTATCGCATCACTGTCGTCCCATATAAAGTGACGCCTCGTCCAGCTGACTTCAGAAACAAATCTCGGACATTCTAGTAATGTCTCGAGGGAGATTTTTCTCGACTGCTGCCCTACATGGGCGCCTAGAAATCGGTGGAGTGTTCTGGAAAGAAGCTCCACCGATATAAAAGGCGCCCAAGGCGCTGAGGGCGGCAGTCTATTTTTGGAAGCGAAGTGAGCGACAACAAGCGATATAGAAGTGCAGTGAACTAGCTCTGAAGTGAATCAGTGAAGTGAGTGATATAGTTTGTAAATTAGGTTTGAATAACCCAGTGTGAAATTGTATTTGTGAGTTTGCTTGTGAATTATTTGAAATAAAGGAAGAGTGTTGATAATTGGTGTTTTCTTCTCTAATCTGCACCCTACCCGCGTAACAATTGGTGTCAGAAGCGGGGATTAGAGATGCCGATCACACCGAGAGAAGACCAGGAAGGCGTGAGGACCAGGAGCCAGACGGCAGCCGACACAACACCGGCCGAGGATGCAGCTGCCTCAGGAACTCAAGAATTCGAGAGCCATCAATTAATGACGCAAACTCCTGCCTTGGACTTGAACGCATTGATGACCTTCATGCAAGAACAGGCCCGCCGTCAAGAAGAACAGGCCCGCCGTCAAGAAGAGCAGTTGCAAGAACAGACCCGCCGTCAGGAAGAACAGGCCCGCCGTCAAGAAGAACAGGCCCGCCGTCAAGAGGAGCAAGCCCGTCGGCAAGAGGAGCAGGCCCGCCGTCAAGAGGAGCAGGCGCAGGAACAAGCTCGCCGTCAGGAGGAGCAGCAGCAAGAACTGATGTGGGCCGTTAGGGAATCCAATGCCAAAATAAAGGAGAAGCTTGATGAGGTCAACTCTAAGATCGAAGAGCAAGACCAAACTCTCGGGCGCCATGAAGAGCGACTGAACGGGCTTGAGTCAAAGATATCCGAAGAAATGGAGAAAATCAAGACCTGTGGAGTAACTGTATCTTCATCTGCAACAGCAGGAGCAAGATTTAAGGTTCCTCCTTTCGATGGTTTGACATCCTGGGCCGCTTACAAACTTCAGTTTGAATCAGTGGTTATTGCAAATGGATGGAATGAGAACCAAGCACGAACTGCTTTGACTTTAGGACTTCGGGACAAGGCACTCCATGTTCTCGAGGCTTTAGGTCCCCAAATCACCTATGACGGACTTTTAGAAGCACTGGAGTCAAGGTTTGGCGACAAGCATTTGGAACACGTCTACCGAGCTCAACTTCGTGATCGAGTACAACGAGCAAGTGAAGGACTTCAACAGTGGGCACTGGAAATCGAAAAACTTGTCCGAAAGGCCCATCAATCATCATCGAATTCTTCGTTGGAAGATTACTTGGTGCAGGCTTTCGTGGATGGCATCAGGGACATCGAAGTACGAGCTGCTGTACGATTAAGTCACCACGCAACGTTGAAGGACGCTCTTGCCCACGCGTTGGAGGTCGAAGCGGTTCGATCAGATCCCCGAGCGCATCGAATAAGAGAAGTGGTGACGTCGGAAACCAGATCACCTGCAAGACGTAAATTTACTCCCCGGTGCTACAAGTGCAATGAACTGGGGCACCTTCGAACCAACTGCCCCAAAAACCAAACCGAAAGGCCTGATGCTGCAAATGAAGATGCACAGCAGGGAAACGAGTAAAGGCCAGAACCGGGGGGCGGGTGCTGGCTGGTAGAATAGAAGCCCCGAAAGTCACAATTTCGCAGGCATGTACTGGAAACAGCCTGCTCGTTGAAGGGCAAGTGAACGGGATACAATGCAACTTGACCTTGGATACCGGAGCATCCCGTACAATCGTTAAGTCAAAAACCTTCGGCCGCGTAATATGGAATCGTCGCCAGTATTTCAATGGTTGCAGGCTTCAGACAGCTACCGGCCAGCACATACCCGTTTATGGAGAGATAGAAGTAACAATTAAAATTGGATGTAAGACTTATCGTCATACCGCCGTTTTAGCAGATATAATCGATGATTGCATTCTAGGTATAGACTTTATGAGAACTAACAACTGTAAAGTAGATGTGGCAAATGGCGTGCTCATATGTGGCAAAGAAGAAGTTTCCTGGCTACGCAAATGTGATGAAATTTCCTCAGATAAATTGGACATAGGGAGATCTAAAGTGTCCACTCTTTTGGAAGAAAGCAGACGGGACCTGACTGTTGATGATTTCAAGAAAGCAACAAATCTACTTATGCGATATTCAGACATCTTCTCTTCGCACGACGGAGACATTGGGAGAACAAGCATGGTTAAGCACCGCATCGACACAGGATATGCTCTTCCAATACGTCAGAGGCCACGCCGCGTTCCCGTAGCTAAAGAAGAAGAAGTTCAGAGTATGATAGCGGACATGCAGAAAAATAATGTTATAGAGACTTCATCAAGTCCATGGTGTTCACCCGTAGTTCTGGTAAAGAAGAAAGATGGCAGCAACAGATTTTGTGTGGACTATCGACGTTTAAATGATGTAACGAAAAAGGACAGCTATCCAATTCCTAGAATTGATGACACGCTGGATACATTGAGTGGCATGAAGTGGTTCACAACCCTGGACCTGAAGAGCGGCTACTGGCAGGTGGAAATCGACAACAAAGACAAAGAGAAGACAGCGTTTACGACAGGGCATGGGCTGTGGCAATTCAAAGTGATGCCGTTTGGACTTTGTAATGCTCCCGCAACCTTCGAGAGGCTTATGGAACGAGTACTTTTTGGGCTGATCGGGGAAGCTTGTCTGGTGTACTTGGACGATATAATCATATTAGGGCGGACATTTGACGAGCACATCAAGAATTTGGAGAATGTTTTGAGCAAGATTCGCCAAGCTAACCTTAAACTAAGTGGCAAGAAGTGTTCTTTCTTCAAGCGTCAGGTTAGCTATTTGGGTCACGTTATCTCCGGAAATGGCATCCAAACTGACCCAAAGAAGATCGAAGCCGTACAGGAGTGGCCAATTCCAAAGGATAAGACTGAAGTTCGTGCCTTTTTAGGACTGTGCTCATATTACCGCCGTTTCGTCCGAAACTTCTCCGAGATTGCTAAGCCTCTGCATCGACTTACAGAAGATAGGCGTCAATTCAATTGGGACGAGGACTGCGCAAATTCGTTTCAAGAACTTAAGAAACATCTCTGTAACACTCCAATCTTGGGCTACCCCGAAGCCGATAAAGAGTTCATAGTCGACACAGACGCAAGTAATACCGGAATCGGCGGTGTACTCTCACAACGTCATGGGGACAAGGAGATCGTTATTGGTTATTTCAGCAAATCCCTTTCAAAACCAGAACGGAACTATTGTGTGACAAGACGAGAGCTTCTAGCAGTAGTGAAGACTTTGCAGCATTTCAACAAGTATCTTCTCGGCCGAAGATTCTGCTTGAGGACTGACCACGCTGCTTTGAAATGGCTGCTTCAGTTTAAGAATCCAGAAGGGCAGGTTGCACGTTGGCTGGAACAGCTCCAAGAGTATCAGTTTGATACAGAGCATCGGAGTGGTAAAACCCATGGAAATGCTGACGCTTTGTCTCGTCGACCCTGCCCAGAAGAGTGTAAGCACTGCATCAGGGAGGAGATAAAGGAGACCGTTCATTTAAAGGCCATCCAAACGGATAACATCAGCGAAGAATGGAGCAATGAAAACATGAAGCTAGCCCAGGAGGGGGACGATGATCTGATGCCCATTATTCACTGGAAGAGAGCAGGAGAGACAAAGCCAGAATGGAGAGATATTTCTGCAATGAGCACAGCGACTAAAAGTTACTGGGCGCAGTGGTCGAGCCTGGTACTTCATGACGGAATATTGTACAGAAAATGGGAAACACCTAACGGAAAGGATACTTCTCTGCAATTAGTCATCCCCAGATCTAAGATTAAAGAAATTCTTCAATGCCTGCACGATGGAACTTCAGGTGGACATTTGGGAATAAAGAGAACTCTCCTGAAGATACGACAACGGTTCTACTGGATAAATTGTCGCGATGATGTAGAAGATTGGTGCCGTAAATGCACGATCTGTAGCGCTGTTAAAGGGCCTCATACACGGAGCAAGGGAACTTTAAAATTGTACAATGTTGGAGCTCCGTGGGAGAGAATTGCTCTTGATGTGGCTGGCCCTTTTCCTCCGACAAATGACGGCAACCGTTACTTTATGGTTGTAATGGATTATTTCACTAAGTGGCCTGAGGTATTTGCCATACCAAACCAAGAGGCGATCACGGTTGCACAGAAATTGGTCCACGAAGTTTTCTGTCGCTATGGAGTACCTCTCGAGATACACACTGATCAAGGCAGAAACTTCGAATCCCGAGTGTTTCAGGAGACATGTCGAATAATGGGAATCCATAAGACCAGGACAACCCCATACCACCCACAGTCAGATGGCATGGTGGAACGATTTAATCAGACATCGGAAAGACACTTGGCCAAATTGGTAGAAGACCATCAAAAGGATTGGGACCAGTATATTCCGCTGTTTCTGCTGTCATACCGAACCGCTGTGCATGAAAGCGTAGATGAAACTCCAGCCTACATAAATTTTGGACACGAACTCAGACTACCAGCTGACCTTCTGACAGGAATTCCACCAGAGGCATCCCATTGTGTAACAGAGTATGTGTCAGATCTGCGAGGAAAAATGGACACTGTTTATAAACGTGTCAGAGAGGCTGGTCTACGAGCAAGCGAGAGGATGAAAACACGTTACGACCGCAAAGCTAATGGAAATGTATTTGAAGAAGGATCTTTAGTTTGGCTACATAATCCATTACGAAAAAAAGGAAAAAGTCCCAAACTGCAACCAAAATGGGAAGGCCCATATAGAGTGGTGACTAAAATCAATGACGTGACATATCGTATCCGCCGGAATGATAGATGTCGGGAAAAGATTGTGCACGTAGATCGTCTGGCCCGATACCACGGAGACAATTATGCTCGAGACGAGCATAACTAAGGAGGAGGCAGTGTTACGAGCGCGCCCCGCTGCGAAGACATAGCGCTGATACACTACCAAAGTGCGCCAAATGGTTCCTTCGAATTTCAGTAGATGGCGCTACTTGTCTTATTGCATTGCGCAGGCTATCGCATCACTGTCGTCCCATATAAAGTGACGCCTCGTCCAGCTGACTTCAGAAACAAATCTCGGACATTCTAGTAATGTCTCGAGGGAGATTGTTCTCGACTGCTGCCCTACATGGGCGCCTAGAAATCGGTGGAGTGTTCTGGAAAGAAGCTCCACCGATATAAAAGGCGCTGAGGGCGGCAGTCTATTTTTGGAAGCGAAGTGAGCGACAACAAGCGATATAGAAGTGCAGTGAACTAGCTCTGAAGTGAATCAGTGAAGTGAGTGATATAGTTTGTAAATTAGTGTTTGAATAACCCAGTGTGAAATTGTATTTGTGAGTTTGCTTGTGAATTATTTGAAATAAAGGAAGAGTGTTGATAATTGGTGTTTTCTTCTCTAATCTGCACCCTACCCGCGTAACAATAATATCACATTTGATAAAAATATGGTCGAAACGGTAATGAAACATTGTCCGTGTTTTCCATTCAGTTCAATATCGCCGTGCTCATGAAAGGAAGGTCCTGGTATGGCAAAAAACAAACTACACGCAGCAAAGGAAAATAGGCAATAAGTACCTGGAGCTGCCACGAATGATTGCCCATTATTCTTTCACTAGACGAAACCAATTTATGTTGATTTTCCTTGTAATACATGGATAAATACTACCTAATGTATAAAAAAAGTGCTATGCTGATACCAGTTAAATATATGTCAATTCAATAGGCCCCTCATAACACTATACCACATACCTACCTACATAAAGGCAAAACGTCAATGAACCTAAACTAAAAAAACAAACATACCTTTCAGAATATTTCGGTAGCGTAAAGAAAGGTGACTCCAAATTCTTCTGTGTACTATGACATCCGTTCACGAACCAGTTATCATATTTAATTCTATGATAATTAGACATTATTACGAAAAAAACAGCGAAAGTGCGCTTTCCGAAGCGACTGATCGACTGGACGTAGTGGACGTGCGAGCGTGTGCGCGCGGCGGCCCTGACTGAATTTGGAACCTCGGGTTCCCAAGCGCCGTAGGTGAAGATCTCAGTAGGTATTTAGGAGTGACGGATGCCTGACGAAATGCACTTATCCAATTTAGAAAGAGAAATAAAGTGGTGCATGAACGGGGCAAGGATGAAACCCATGACCTCTTGCATGGAAAAAAGTCCACGGCCCCCGGAGCTACGAGCCGCTCATTCTAAACTCGTATTAAAAAGTTTTAATCAAATCTAATCAAAATTTAACCACCGACTAGGTGTCTCGACGCACGTTCCAACCGAAATGCTAATTGGTCGTTTAGCCGCGCTAGCCGCCCGTCCAAGCGGTTAAAATTTTACCACGTTTTCGTCTCGCCTGCCAAGCCCTTCCCGTAACTCCAGGCAAAATCTGAGCGTCCGTCCGTCGGTCTGTCTGTATGCCACAGCGCCATAACTTCTAAGCTGTTCAAATTCAGAGAATTCTAGACTAGAAGTTTTTTCCTTGTTTATTAGAATTTACGGATTGTAATGACTATTTTTTTTTATTTCCGTTCATGTTTCATTATCATAACATGACAGGGTGTTAACGAAGGCATGGTCCAAACTTAACCATGTATTCCTTGACATAATTTGAGCGGAAAAAGTAGATAACACTTTGTTGTAGGACTAAAAAATAGGTCCTTCCTATGCTAATGTATCGGGAGGACGAATTTCAAACCCGGTATAAAAATAGGACAAATTAATTAAAACAATTCAGTAGGACGTGCGAAAGCTGTCAATAATATTGATGCAGTAATAATGATTTTGCGCGGCGGTGTTTATCACTCGGAGTGCCCTTAAATCAAGTATGCAGAGTCGAAGCAGATACGTGGCCCCACCTGCCTCAGGACGTCTGCCCAGACAAATCGCGTAGCCGGCTTTGTGAATCAGAGCCCTGGCGTGCGTGCAGCTGCGGCGCGAGAACGACCGGCGAGGGGGGTGGCGGGTGCCCCCTCTGCCCTCCCCGCGCTCCGGTCACCGCCCCCGCGCCGAACGACCTAAATACACCGCGGCAGCGGCGCCACAGAATAATATAAGTAATGCGGCGCGCCGAACCGAGCACCCGGCACTGTATTTCCAGCCAGCACGCCCCGCGATCGCAGTAGTGCACGGACGCACGCCGGGAATATGCAACGCACTTCCGACACAGAACACCGGAGCGTTGTGAACAGGTAGACAATTTAAGTGGTGGAATGTACACATTCGTTCTCTTATTAGAAATGGGGACGAATTCGAACCCCTTTCTGTTTTCGACGTTTCGCCCTTGCAGTGAAAGGGCAAATTTTGAATTGTTGTGAAATAAAAAAATATTTTTACCAAAATATATAATTCATAATATGCTACACGATATTTATTTTATCTTTCGATTTATCAATTAGTTTTATTTTATAAATGCAAGGAACTAGATAACCATAGAAAAAGGTTTTGAGTTTTCATGTGTCACGCGGCGGGCACAAGTTTTCGAAGGCTGCTTGGAATTATATAGGTAACCCTAATTGGTCCTGACAACTTGTCAAAATTCAGAAATACATAACGCTATCCGATTTTAACCTCTTTACTCAAATGCGCGAACGACCTAAAGAGAGGGAAGTTTGACTGGCCTGCTGCTAGTTTTTTTTCTGGCGACAGAAATTCCACGCCAGTGTTTTGACGGCATCGCTTCGCCTGAAAGCACCTGCAGAATATGTGTTTTCGAGGGAAGCGTAGTGAAGGCAGGCGTAGCTTAATTTTTAATTATAATATTTTATTAATGTGTCATTGTAACCCGTTCTCTGTTCTTCTCCAAATAAATAAATAAATAAGAAAAGAAGTGGAAATGCAGCAACAGAAGTTCAGTTTCCCGGAAACGGGCGAAATTTAGTCTACGTGTCGGCGGCAGCGCTGCAGCGGACCGTCGCCTCGCTGCCGTGCTGCCGCGATGCCGTGTCGCCGGCGACCCGGCGCGACGCATGAGGTCTTCGCTTCTCTCATTACCTAATGGCGGCTGCGCGATATCGCTTCGAATGACGGCGATACGCACGCCTGCACCTCGGCGATGCTTCAGCGTGCACTAGTATGTGTTCTATAGTGGTCGAGTGCGCCCCAACAATATTTTGAAGGCTTTGGGAAAGAGTGACAACTGCGACGACGACGTCGCAGAACTCCCAAAACAAAACGTCAGCATTGAGAAAAACCGGCCAAGTGCGAGTCGGACTCGGAAACGAAGGGTTCCGTACCATCGTAGAAAAAAAAACAAAAAAATCACGTTTTTTGTATGGGAGCCCCCTTTAATTTTAATTATTTTTTAATCTTACCTATTTGCTGTTATAGCGGCAAACTAAATACACACTCTGTGAAAAATTCAGCTGACTACCCGTTACGGTTACTTAGATACAGCCCTGTGACAGACGGACAGACGGACGGACGGACGGACGGACGGACCGACGGACGGCGGAGGCTTAGTAATAGGGTTCCGTTTTCACCCTTTGGGTACGGAACCCTAAAAAGTAGGAATGCCAGAAAACAGGACATGACAGGAAAATCCAGACGGATGGTAACCCTAGTGTCTGTGTTTCTTCTTATGTTTAAGACGGTCAGAAATTACATGAGATGGTGCACTGCAGCCAAAGTAATCGCACGCGCTCAAAGTAAGTTGACCTGAAGCCTAAAACCGCTAATAGATAACTCCACTTTCGAGCGTTAGCGTTAGGAAAGCGTGATGAGGTTGTACAAAACCACTTCAAGGTTTTGTACAATTTTGTGATTCCGGGGTTATCTCACAACGCTAACGCTTGAAAATGGAGTTATCTATTATTGGACTTAGGCTTCATAACAAAAGTACTATAACAACTCATAATGTAACAATAACAAACTGTAGTTATGTTTTGCAATCGTTTCTCCGTGGCGCTAATCGTTCTTGATTGCCCAGACTATCGAGATTGCATGGTTTCATGCAACTCTATGTAAATAACAAAGTGTAGATTGGTGAAATATGCACTTAGGCTTACTAAACATCGGCCAGTATAGAACAGATTTTTGAAAATCACTGTCAAAGGTCTTTGACCACACATATGTTGAAAAGATAAATATAAAAAGATACAGCGTCTCAATGAATGAATGGACCAACATCACATTGTCAAAGCTTGCATTATGAATTACCTGTGATAGCGACAGGTCATACTGATAAAATTGGCACCATTAGATGGGTAAAAACCTGTTTGATTAATGGTGTAGTTATGTTAAGAAAAAGTAGCATCGTGGGCCACCCGACCGAAACAAAACTATGCATTTATCAGTAAAAATATTATTTTAATTTAAAACGATTCTGTCCAGTAACTTCATTTCAAAATGGCGGACTTTTCCAAATTTGAAACCAGATTCGTAATCTCTGACCGCATGCAACTTCGTGCATCGATTTGAAAAAGGAATCGGGCATTTTTTTCAAATGCAAATGCAATTGGAGCGTTGCAACTTCCGATAAAGATTATGATGGCGGCCATTTTTTTTAATTTGCAATGTGCATCTTCCGCCCATGAAGTACGAGTCAGGTCTCCATCAAAAGCATCCGTAAATAAACTTCGCTTAAAAATTGGGTTATAATCACAAATACCATCATGTCATTACACTTTTGATGAGGGCAGGCAAGACATTCAGTGTTGTGCCAAAAATGACAATACCATACAGAATACACAGGAATATAGTCCCGTTTTGTTTTCGTATTGTTCTCTAAGGCTGAGATAAATAGTCGTAACCGAAACGAATGCTAACGCAAAGTAGTACTTTGTGACGTCAGTTTGACACATTTTGTATGGACGAAATCTCAAAGTAATTAAAATTGACGTCACAAAGTACTACTTTGCGTTAGTCTTAGTTTTTGTTACGACTATTTATCTCAGCCTAAGAAAACTCAGGACACTGTATGATTTAAGAAACTGTTTGTAGTGATTTCGTATATCCGAAACTGTTGCTAATATCAGATGGCATATTACACCAGCAATCATCCATCTTAAATCACCAATCTCTTGCAAGAAAATAAATCTAAATCTAAGGAAAATATCTTTGTATCCTGGAAACCTTAATAAAAAAATCATAGTTACTATTATGAAACTCGACATGTACAGTTGTTTCCTCTGAGATCTATTCACCACTAACATAGATAATTTTGAGATCTTTTTCTGTCATGCTGACGTCGACCATGGAGTAAAAGGGACTTAGAAATTCCCTCTCCTCCCAGTGTATACAGGATGTTTGGTAATTCGATACATTGCTTCTAAGGGGTCATTCTAGAGCTAATTTGCAACAAATTTGGCCCAGTGAAATGGGGGGTCTAAAATCAATAGTTTTTGAGATATTTAAGTTTTAAGTTGTTTTTAAAAATGTTTTGTGTTATTATGAAACAGTGATGATTGTAAAAAAACTACTACACTCTGGGCATTTTGTCAGCCGTTATATACAAATTATGGAAATAACTTTATTATTTCATAAGCTTCCAGAAAAGGTATACATTCGGTCCACTTTCACAAAAGTTCCATATTTTTTTATTTATTTGGGTTTGCGCTGTCTATTTTACTTTAAGAAAAAGGTGTAAAAACTCAGTCGACTATGAAATAACGTGTATTAATATGTAAAATTATAAATTTAATAACCTTTTACCGCTAAAATTGTAGATTTGCACATAAGCAAATGATATTATATTTTTGACTGATTTTTTACACCTTGATGAGAACCTTTTTCTTAAATAAAAATCGTGAAATATGAATAAATGAAAAATGAAAATATGAAAAAATATGAATATTGTGTGAAAGTGAACAAAATTTGTACTTTTTCTGGAAGCTTATGAAATAATTAAGTTATTTCCATGATTTGTATGCCACGTGTCATAAATATTTAATGATCCTCTTTGATTTCAATAAATGTTGTATTTTTTTTACATAAACTATCATTTATGAGCCTTTATATATATGACATTATGGATATTTTGAGAAGTAGTCTCTCAATCGTCACTTATTGAAAAAAAAATGATTAAGTACCCAGAGCTGAGTATTATTTTATAATTATAATTGTTTGGTAAGACAGCAAATAAAAAAAAACCTAAATAACGCCAAAAACTATTGATTTTCGACCCCTAGTTTATTGGGACAAAGTTGTTGCAAATTAGCTCTAGAATGACCCCTTCGAAAGAATGTATTGAATTACCAAACATCCTGTATATTACGGTTAAAGCCCGATGTTGGTTGAAGTCCGACATTATTTTTTCC
Organism: Incurvaria masculella; assembly: GCA_946894095.1. NCBI lineage: Eukaryota > Metazoa > Arthropoda > Insecta > Lepidoptera > Incurvariidae > Incurvaria > Incurvaria masculella. Next base: position 16,194,060 of record OX335666.2, on the reverse strand, counting down.
TTGAAGTTTATTGGATTTCTTTCATGGTTACAAATGTTAAGAGTTGATGTCAAGAAAAAAATATTAACTTTGAAATGTTGTTTTTTATTTTTTGTATGAAAAACAAATGGGTTAAGGTTATTTTTTTTCTTACCATAAACTCGAAATTAGCGAACTCTACACGGGTATAACGTGAAAATCTTAGTTACCTTCAAGGAAAATTTTCGGACTTTAACCAACATCGGACCTTAAGGTGGCCCATCCCGCTCATCTCCCCATACAAAAGGGGAAAGAAGATCACGCCCATATTTCTTGTCAGAGATCCAAAATTTTGCTTAAAATAGCTTTATTTGATCGAACTAGATGTCTGATGATCATTGGCATTGTAAAATTGTGTTTGGTTTCTAAGTTATAAGGTCCGAAAGTTCGCTTTTTTCGCGCGTTTTATACAATAACTTTGGAGGTGGATTACGCAATTATAAAGTAAGAACATCTTAAAAAGATTAGTCATCAGACATATCCTATTTAATCAAGATTTATAATCTATTTGGTTTTTGTTCGTTTTTTTACTGCAGCGGTCGTGGTTTACTTTTAGCTATAAGTCGTTTTGAAATTAAAATTTTCGTAAATCTTACCAAATCATACACTATGCACATTGTCTTTTTTGTGGACATGTTGCATCTTCCTCATCACGGAGCCTGTCTTTTTCTTTGAAACCGAGAAGGTCCCAGAGCGCAACAGCACGGTTTTGTACCGTGCCCGCGAATGAGTTAGGGCCGCCGGGTTGGGCCACCTTAACCGTAATATTTACATTTGATAGGTAACGACTGCACATATCTTGTGCCAAATTAAATTCACTGTGTGAAGTACTTGGCTATAAAAGACAAGAAAAACAATTCTTCAAGATCGCCTCAAAGCAAAGCTCTGTCGCCATCTCGTCGGCGCGACGGGTGCAAAATATTTTACTTTTTTAATGCACATTTCTCGAACTCGAGATCATCTTCAACCAAAACGACCCATTAGAATCCAATTGGAGCAGAAGGATAAATCTGAATGAGGTAAAAACCTGTTGGAGCAAAAGCACCTTCGTGTTACTGTCACCCCTTACTAGAACACGAAAGAAAACTAAATACAAGCTCATTCCATTCTATTCATACACGTAAAACATTGTCGCACATGCTCGCCTAAGTAGATTATTTGCGTGGAAGAGAATAAAATCAAGGGTTTGAAGATTACCATCCCCTTAGAATTTATGCAAAGCCCGAACAGACATTCCGAGGTTGCTGTTTCTCATGTTCAAACATCGACTGGTGTTTTGACAACTGGACAGATATTCGCTAAGGAATTGCATATAAATAATAAATATAATAATATAGAACACAGAATGAATAACAATGGTAGCAGTACGGAGATCGTGGCCCGGATGTTTTTATCTCAGGCGCGGTACGTACATATGTTCAGCTGGGTAATATTTTTAAGATAAAATAATTAAAGGGAACAATTTGCTATAGAGATATTATGTTTTTCAACTAATGAATGAATCAATTCTTTATTGTGAAAATTATGAACATTAAACAGAACGAAGAAATTAACGACAAAACCGCACATCGTCACACTTATCACAAAGAGTGAAATTTTCAAAATAGTTCAATGCGCAGAGTTACTCTGCAAAAAAGATTTCGTAACTTCGGAATTTTGCTATGTAATTTTTTTGTTTGCAAAAAAAGACTACCTATATTCTGATGATAGGAATTTGTAAGGCAGTATGGATATGCATGTTTACTGATTTTTTTGTAAAAGTCGCAGAACCGCATTTTTCATTTAGAAATCTAGACTAATTCCTTAATATCTATTTCATAAAGATAATAAGTGATCATTGCAAGAATATACGCGAACGATACCATTAACTAATGTAACGTTTAATTTACGCTACAGTTACCTGATATAAAATTTATAAATAACGTACAATGTAGACTAAGCTGATACGTTAATCGCATCTACTGAACTATGACGGCATGCAAAGCGCCACCAATACCAATCGACATTGCTGCTTTTGCGACGCCAAGGCGCGAGGGGTGAAGCAGTCCCTACCTACACATCTCGTATGCAAGCCGCTCGCTAGGGCTTACGTCATAGAGCTTATAATTAAATAGAGCCCCGCCAAGGAAACAATACGGCTTTATTTATCACGACAGGTGGTAAACAAAATGCGTTCTCTGCCACACCGCCATGATATGGAACTGTCTGCCAGCGGGTGCTTTTCCTGAAACCTGTAACCTGGGAGTCTTCAAGCGTAATTTGAAAAACCGGCCAAGTGCGAGTCAGACTCGCAGACGAAGGGTTCCGTACCATCGTATAAGATTTAACATAAAAAAATCACGTTTTTTGTATGTTTAATGTTTGTTATTTTATAATTTTACCTATTTGTTGTTATAGCGGCAAAATAAATACACACTCAGTGGAAATTTCAGCTGCCTACCTATTACGGTTCATGAGATACAGCCCTGTGACAGACGGACGGACGGACGAACGAACGGACAGCGGAGGCTTAGTAATAGGGTTCCGTTTTCACCCTTTGGGTACGGAACCCTAAAAAGCCCAAAAAGTTATGGTGCCTTGCTGAGTGAGTTTGGCGCGGTGAGGTGGATTTGACTTTTGTGAGCATCTTTGGTCCCTCAGCACAGCCACCCAACCGGTTTATCACATAAAAAAATATCTGGAGCGAATTAGTGACGAAGGGAATTTACCGAATAGAAATTAGTGGAAGCATCGTGGCCGGGCGGAACGTACGTACCACGATCAGATTGATGCAACTTCGTAAAGGCCAGGTACGTCGCATCCTAAATCATGCAATTTTCTGATCGTACCGTGTGACGCTCTACCATATCCGCCTACTCCTTCGAGGAACCGGGGTGAAGGTATGTAAATAAACATTTTATGACATCACTACACATTTTGTCGATTATAAGCTATTTCTAAGATGGAAACTTTTTATTTGTTTTTTAGCGTGGAATGCACAATCTCTGGCTAGTAATAATTTTAAAATTAAAATATATCCGTCCTTATTTTTCGCCTGAAGAATAAAGAAGAGCTATCTATAATAACTATATAATAACCAGAGATTGTGCACTCCACCCTTATATTGTGTTTGTTAACTATTTAGTTTATTTTAGTAAGACTTTTTGTGTCTCTAATGAAAAAAAAAGTATGGTCGTTGAGACGCCATCTACAATGGGCTTTGAATTTTCTTTGGACGCGTGTACCACAAATGTGCACCACCCCCTCCGGCGCGGCCAAATGATACATTAACCTCCCGCTCAACTCATACAAACGTGGAAAGAAGATCAAGCCCATATTTATTGTCAGAGATCCAAAATTTTGCTCAAAACAGCATTGTTTGATCAAACTAGATGTCTGATGACTATTAGCATTGTAAAATTGTGTTTGGTTTCTAAGTTATAAGGTCCGAAAGTTCGAATTTTTCGCGCGATTTATACAATAACTTTGAAGGTGGATTACACAACGATGACAAAAACATCTTAAAAAGATTAGTGATCAGACATAGCTTGTTTCATGAATATTTATAATCAATTTGGTTTTTTTTAGATTTTTGACTGCTACGGTCTAGGTTTACTTTTAGCTATAAGTCGTTTTGTAATTAAAAATTTTGTACTTAACAAATAAAACACTATGCGCATTGTCTGCTTTGTGGACATATTTCATGCTCCTCACCACGAAGCCTGTCTTTTTCTTTGAAACAGAGAAGGTACCAGATCCCAACAGCACGGTTTTGTACCATGCCCGCGAGTGAGTTGGTCCCGCCGGGAAGGGCCACCTTTAGTCGCCGGGTGCGCAAGTTATAAGTTGCATTTCGTACGATCTCCCACTCACTAATTCTAAAAATATTTAATTTATTTCATATTAACAATCCAATACATTATAATGTATTTTTTATACTAAACCAGGCTTGTCTTTTAAGAATTACTGTTAAAAATGGTTTTAAATGGATATTATTCGATTAATTATAACTTTTATTAAGTGGTACCGTTCAAATAAAACAATAATAATGATACATAACATATAAGCAAGAGTGTGATATAAACTCTTGGCTGTGCACTCAATTCACTGATACATCCCCCAGCCAATACAATGGGTATATGCGTATTGGCACAGAATAACTAATAGTGGTATTGGTTGACAGCGCCGCGTCTCAAATCTCGATAGCTCTTTGACCAAAATAGAAATTTAATTTCGCGAGCGGCGATCGTTAAAAAGTACGCTCCTCGGGAACCGGATAAAATGGCTATTGTCGCCAAGGAACGCTGAGTGCGACCGGTTCGAGGCCCGCCTGCAAACGCGCCCGTAGGTTGAGTCCGTCACTCACAGGCAGCGCGGACCCTTCAATCAAACTTATCATTTGTATGCGTTCGAGATCGCCAATGAACTTCGGAAGGGGTTGAATCCGTGTGCACTGAATGCGAATAGTGAAGGGCACCCGACTTGCATGAGAAAGTAAACACAAGGGTGCTCCAGTTAACATAAAGTGCGACACGAGTGCAACATTTAGGAATCGTCACGTAAGTTTGTAGATCAACGATGGGTCATTATGAGTCCACCTCATTCCGAGAACCCAACTCCTTACCAAGTTTAAGTACTCCCCAATTATTCCGAAGGGGCTTGGAAATCCGACGGGAGTCATTATTAGACTGGAGACGCGAACCCATTCCAGGGAATAAAAAATTATAACCATTCAGGATTTTTGCAGGCTCTCGGAGTTCTAGAGTGCCGTTAAACCCTTAATTAGTTTCCATCCTTTTGATATATTGCTCTCACTTACTTAAACTACGTCGAATACAAACCTCATAATATGAAATCGGTTAAAAACATTATAATCAGCATTAAACACATCCAAAACAAAAAATAATAGTTAAAAAAAACAATAATAAGGATGCAATATTTTAAGAGATTGTGCTTTTATGAAAGAAGATGAATGAGGGTTCTGTAATTTTGCGAACATAATCTGGCAATTTATTATACAATTTAAGAATGTCACAAACAAAACACCTTCGTTTTTTTCCAACCTTTTTTTACCTATTTGAATGTTTCATTGATTTATGGTGATTTATCCGTGTTCTTCAAAGTTCAAAGACGTGTTAGTAAATGTTTACAGACATACAATATGTTCCGGAATATCGGAGTTCATTCCGAACTAGTGGAGTAGGAATGGCTCCGTATGACATCTCTAGTGTAGATGCAATGTAAATATCAATTTCTAGATACATAACATTCAATGCCTAGCGTCCATCTTTCTGTATATCTTTCCGCTTATAACTTGAGAATCGTTTGCCCGATATTGAGGCGATTAGTATCTGGATTTGATATTAAAATCGAGGGAAAAAAATCACTTTACCGCAGGCTTCTAAAAACTAGAGGTAGAAAAAATATAACTATAACTAAACATCGTATCCCCTTCTGTCATAACTTTATTTTTTTTAGTTTTGGTCTTAAAATCGTACACTGCATCCAACTATAGGGCTTAAAATATGCAATTCCGAACACGAAACCACTTTAGTTAAATGACTATTTAAATCTTATCAAATTTTGTAAATTTCCAAACGACATTCTCATGACTTTTTAGTCTTATAACTTTTGTATAGAATTAGACAAAAAAAAACCGTACACGACTAATAACGTTTTCGGCTATTTTTATTTACTTGTGCTGTGAGACCATGCTTCTTGCCAAATTTCGTGATTTAAAGTCAACGGGAAGTATCCTATAGGTTTGATATAATTATGTGTCAAAATATGCGTTCGTTTCGTTAACTTGTAAGATTGATTTTTAATATCTGCAAGGGATCATAGCCCTCATTTACTAAATACATCCACGCGTCCCTGGAAAGAGTCTTGTCTTGAAAGACGGACAGACTTACGGACAACGAAGTTTTCTATTCGTGGAACGGAACCCACAAAAAATTGTGTGTGCATATATTTTGAACAAAACAGCCGAGAAGTTAATTTTGCGATTGCTTCCACTGTATAGGTCCACTTCGTGCTGTGTGGGTGTACGTAAAATAAATACAATTGGGCCCACTGAATTTCGTCCCGTGCATGTCGTAAGAACCGACTAAGGAATTCTCCGTTCGTGGTTCGGATTCCACGTTAAACTATAGGTTCCCCTTTCATACGTACTAGGCATACTTATTAATCCCGCCCAGGTTGGTACCATCGCATTGGTCGAAGCGGCAATTCGAAAGAAACGTCCAGCTCGCATTCGTGGCGAAATACAGTTATCCAACTAAAAAAGAGTAATAAAGCGGTGCATGAACGGGGCGGAGATTTGACAAGGCAAGTCGCCGAACCCCTGAGTTAGGAGCCGCTCACTGCTAATATGATGAAAGTACGACACTAAAAACCGGCCAAGTGCTAGTCGGACTCGCACACGAAGGGTTCCGTACCATCTTACAAGTCTTAACACAAAAAAATCTCGTTTTTATTTTTTATATTTTCCCCCTTTCATTTTTGTTATATTTTCAATCTTACCTATTTGTTGTTCTAACGGCAAAATAAATACACACTCTGTGAAAATTTCAGCTGCCCAACTATTACGGTTCATGAGATACAGCCCTGGGACAGACGGATGGACGGACGGACGGACGGACGGACGGACAGCGGAGGCTTAGTAATAGGGTTCCGTTGGCACCCTTTGTGTACGGAACGGAAGGGGCGGCTCAAAGGTGCGCCAAGTTCCAAGAAAGAAGTCCGGCGCGCCCTTTCGGATGTAGGTAAAGTTTCATACTGTGCGACCAGCTAGATTAGGAAACCTTAATGTTTTACTATGTTTTTGAAATGTTGGATTCTCAAATATATAGTCGAAAATCACCGTCTGTATTTTTTTATATATACCTTTTAGATTGGAAAATATTGGCCAATAAACGTTGGAAAAAAGTTGTCGCGGTCGTGTCATGATAGCCCTAATTTTTTTGCTACGCGTTACTACACGATCATGATTTTTATTTTTTAGTTGAAATATTATTATCATTAGTAATATGGTATCAATCTAATATGATATATAAAAATATTAATAAAAAGTAGCATGTTCACCAGATTGAACGATTTTTTATATATTTAATATATAACCGTGGTTTTGTATGCACAAATAACCTTTTAAGAATGCTGCCTGATTGCTGAATCTGAAATCGCTGAACCTGAATCGCTTGGAGAATATACCGAATCAGGTATACCTATATGTACCTTATTAACAGAGTGATAAAACATTAAGATTCTTTGTAACGAGAGTTACTTCTAAATAAAAGGACCGCAAGCGGCCATTTTGTTGGTACTTATTGTCAAGTTTTTACACATTGTGTGCCATTTTGTCCGAACGAGTCCTGTCCACGCTGAGTTTCTTTGATACACACGAATTACAACGAAACCAACGAACCTGCCATTCTGAAAATAATTTGGCGACATTCATGGCTATAATTAATTTTTTAAAATTAATGAGTGCCTCAAAGTTCATTTATTTTTGTGTGGTGCATACAAGAAACTCCCGGACGCCTTTTGGATCTCAATCAGGGGGTTTAAATATTAGGTTTTATCAGAGAGGGTCTACGACGATCGTCAGGGGTGAAAAGAACGAATACCACTTCTGCCTACTCTCCCCGTTATTTTATTGCACCAATAATTTTAATTAGACCATGATCCAACTAGAACATGGGGACTAGAATGAAATCTAAGTAGAATGTTAAACAAAATCTAACGTAAATAACTAAACATTGATTCACTTTACAAAACTTTCCATTATGCTATTACAATATTTCACTTTATAACAATATTTCTATTTTTTACGGTTCCGTACCCAAAGGGTGCCAACTGAACCCTATTACTAAGCCTCCGCTGTCTGTCTGTCTGTCCGTCCGGCCATCCGTCCGTCACAGGGCTGCATCTCATGAACCGTAATAGGTAAGCAGCTGAAATTTCCACAGAGGCTGAGATAAATAGTCGTAACCGAAACTAAGACTACTACTTTGTGACGTCACTTTGACACATTTTGTATGGAGGAAATCTCGAAGTTATGCAAAGTGACGTCACAAAGTACTACTATTCGTTAGTCTTAGTTGTTGTTACGACTATTTATCTCTGCCAGAGCGTGTATTTATTTTGCCGCTATAACAACAAATAGGTAAAAATTTAAAAATAATAATAAATAAAGGGTTAAATAAATGATGTTTGTGTAAAATCTTTTACGATGGTATGGAACCCTTTGTGTGCAAGTCCGACTCGCACTTGGCCGGTTTTTTATTACCTACTCACACCCCATGGATGGTTCCCCATCTAACGAATCGGTATGACGGACGCGATAATGCAATTTTCTCATCCAGTACTGTAATAATTAGTCTAATCGATTCTCGTCTGAGGACCGCAAATTCTAAAAATGTATGCATTATACATACTAGTTTTGTAGAATATTTCTTTTTTCTCTGCCAAAAAAATACAATTTTTAATATTAAAGACACACTTGATCTAGAGGTTTTTTAATGTAACCTGGACATGGATGGGATACCAACCATCATGATATTACCCCAAAATACAGCATTACTGAAGGCACTAGGTGCCATGCCAGGACCTTCACTTTATGTGCACAGACAGATACATTGAACTGGATGGAAAGAAGGACAATTTTTCGTACAATCTTTCGATGGTACAAACTTGTGCGGGGAAACCCTTCCCCGCACGAGTTTATACCTACAATTTTACATGGATTCCGAACCCTGGAGCAGCTCGCAATGGGATTCACTTATCAAACTTAAAAAGAAAAATAAAGTGGTCAAATAAACGCGGCAGGGATTTGAACCCATGACATCAGCAGCGGGAGCACAAATAAAAGTGGATACGATAGCAGAAATGGAAATTTATCGAGGTAGAGGGTTATGCTTGATATAAAGTGACAACACGCACCGTTATGTCCACAAGAACTGTCACTGTGAAACCTCCCTAACCCTAGCTGTGCTCGCGCACACTGCTCCGTGCCATTCGGTGCAAGGAGCAAGAAATAGCGCTTTGCAGAATAGCGGCGAACAAAATGCCACTTCCTACAAAACGCCTATATTTCGAATTTCATTTCTTATCGATCGAAAATTAAGTACGTTTTTAATGAATTTAGATAAAAAAATGCTTGGTTTAGCCCATTTGCTTTGCCACATTAGAAGGATTGTAATTTGTCTAATTTCAATGTGACGTTAATTTCTGCCGTTCGGGCTAGAGCGTTGCTCTAAAGTCTAAGCCGTTCCGCCTGATTCCTTCCTGTAACGGAAAGTAAAGGACGGAATGGAACCATCTTTGCCCGAACAAACACATTCTGCCCAAAACCTTCATTTAAAATTTTCGAGGCGCGAGGTCATAATTGAGCTCCACGAAAATATATTTTGCCATTTCCCGTGAGATCCGTAACAGGTCATAGTCGCTTAGTATCCTGCGCTCTCATTGCCGCTTGTCCCTGTGTTTGAACCATAACGTTAATAAATGCCTGTGTCAACGCCACTACATACGCATATATTCGTAACACGGACAAATACCTCCTTCTAGAATTAAAACAACCTCCCGGTGGTGGTGACAAAATTATCTTCAACAAACGTCAAATTAGTACTATTCAATTTGTTTGTGTTTCCAAAAATGGACAAAATTTATTCTATGTCGAGATGTGTCTATGGTGTGGGTTTATTTTGACAATCTCTCTCGACATAACCTCGATTACGCTACCGGTTGATATAAAGCCTAAGTACGTAAGTTTGTCGGCTGAATATAATAAAATAAAAAGCTCCGTCCCCGGACTAACCGGCGGCTCATTATTACGAGGTGGCGTTCGTTCTTTCAGCTCTGGGGAAATAGGGAAATGCATTTAGGGGTTCCACGTCGGTGGAATTGGGAAATGCATTTAGGGATTCCACTCCGGTGGAATCGGGAAATGCATTTAGGAATACGAAATTGTCACTTACGGGTGTGACAGCAATCAATTCGTGATGGAGCGACAGACACCAATTTTCACTCGATGCTGTGTGCCTTTTATAGATGCAACAATCCTACACATTAGACGAGTTGTAGTTAAATATGGAATATGAGCATCTTTTAGGTGGCAGGATTGGAACCTATGGATCTTCTTGCCCTTTGATCTACCATAGTGCCCTCGTTAATGGTCAAGTTGACTTTAGAAAAGCAAAAAAACGGAGATGACCTCGGGCCGACTGCTTCAAATAAAAGTTGGGCCAATCTAAGCTTGTATAAACACTGTTTTTAAAAGCGAAGACTCAGACGAAGTTTAAGAAATATGTATACCCCTGTCAAACGTTGTAAAAACGACCTTAAAATAATGTTTGGTTCAATATGATTGCATATACAGATAGATTAATATTTCTTTCTCTAATGTTTACAGAACGAATTTGTGCTTTACTTCAAAGTGCCTAGGGTAGACTTTAGAACGCTTATAAAACAGAAAACCGACTAAGTGCGAGTCGGACTCGCACACGAAGGGTTCCGTACCATCGTACAATATATTTAATCTTTAATCTTATATTTTTTAGTTTTACCTATTTGTTGTTATAGCGGCAAAATAAATACACACTCTGTGAAAATTTCAGCTTTCTACCTATTACGGTTCATGAGATACAGCCCTGTGACGGACGGACGGACGGACAGCGGAGGCTTAGTAATAGGGTTCCGTTTTCACCCTTTGGGTACGGAACCCTAAACAAATATTATTTAAAAACTTGTTACTGCTCGTCTTTACGATTCTGACACAGTGTAGGCATAAAACAGTAACACAACTTAATGTGTGGATAGACCGCGCAGAAAATTTATTTTTTATCACTGTGGCTTAGTGCTGCATACCTTGAATTCCGACTGGGTCTTCACTCTTAATAAAAAAAAAAATTAACAAAAAAAATAACCGACTTCAAAGAAAAAGCACTAAAAAGTAAAAAATAATTGCCATTTTTGTAGTTACGATTTTTGTTATTTTTTGAGTCGGCGTCAGCCGGGCACGCGCTGCGCCAATCAAGAGAACCTTGGGTACCTTGGCTGATACCGACTCAAAAAATAAAAAAAATAGTAACTACAAAAATGGCAATTATTTTTTACTTTTTAGTGCTTTTTCTTTGAAGTCGGTTATTTTTTTTGTTATTTTTTTTATTTGTTTATTTTTAGTGAATCTGAAGTACACTTACTAATTTGTACACGTCCTTTCTAATAAAAAAAGAATCACCGAAATCGGTGATTCTTCGGTGAATCGCGCAATCTTAATACAAATTTAAGACTTATATGATTTTCTCATGGATATCATTGTCAGAACTTAACCAAATTAAAATGGGACCACTTGGGAAGCACTAGCTTTCATTTAAAAAAATAATCATCAAAATCGGTTCACCCAGGCAAAAGTTAGGAGGTAACAAACATAAAAATAAAACATACAGACGAATTGATAACCTCCTCCTTTTTTGAAGTCTGTATGTTTTTTTATGTTTGTTACCTCATAACTTTCGCCTGGGTGAACCGATTTTGATGATATTTTTTTTTATATGAAAGGTGTTGCTTTCCGTGTGGTCGCATTTTAATTTGGTTTATTCCTGACATTGATATCCATGAGAAAATCCTATAAGAAAGGACGTGTACAGATTAGTTAGTGTACTTCAGATTCGCTAAAAATAAACAAATAAAAAAAATAAAAATAACCGACTTCAAGAAAAAGCACTAAGAAGTAAAAACATTATTGCCCTTTTTGTAGTTACGATTATTGTTATTTTTTGAGTCGGCGCCAGCCGGGCCCGCGCTGCGCCAGTCAAGAGAACCTTGGCTACCTTGGCTGACACCGACTCAAAAATAATCGTGAAGTCGGTAATTTTTTTTTGTTAATTTTTTTTTATTTACGTTAATTAAAAAAAATAAACTGAGAAATACAGATATTTACAAAAAAAATAAAGACACAGACATGGATGAAAATTTTTAGTGCGATTGGAACATTTTTTTTTTATTTTTGACGATTATAGGAAGTAAAAAAATAGACCTTAACCTTAACAATCATCAAATAATGATTGGAATCTGTTACAAATCAGTAATCACTTTATTATTGGCGAAAATCAGCATGACCATTGAATGGTTGCTACATATATTCATTACCATTACTATTTTCATTTCTATTCATAAATAAACATTTAATATTTTATATCTTCAAATAGTATTAAATTAGTGAAAACATTGTGAAAAAATGACTGAACACGAGGTGGAAAAGTTCTCGTTTACATACAGTCAAAGTTGTTTGCTAGTTGAAAATAGCACTTCTCAATTGACGTGAGCGTGTCTGATGTTCAAGGGAAACCATAGTTTTTAACCAATGTTTTTAATCTATGTATACATTGGTTTGCTAACGTTTGCCGTACTGAGATGACAACCATAAAAATAACAGTGATTACATGCATAAGAATACTTCAACAGTATCAAGTATAGTCTCGCAGTTTGTAAGGCTTGAAAAGGTATGACAAATTATTTACCAATTTAAAACAGTACATTGTTTTATGCAACCTGACGTAGATAGCTAATACCACCCAACTACCGTTATGATATTAGCCCAATACACCACATTCCCGAAGGAATTAGGTGCCATGCCAGGACCTTCCCTTTATGAGCACGGCTACATTGCACTGGGTGGAAAAAACGGACAATTTTGGCGCTTCGATCATCTTTTCATCCCATGCGATGGTACCAACCCGGGTGGGCTTAAACCCTACCACCTAGTAGGGGAATGGGACCTACAGTTTTACATGGATTCCGAACCATTGAGCAGCTCGCATTCGTGACGAAATGCATAACTTGTTAAAACCGCAATCTTATAGGATTATTATGACTGACCATTTATCAATAAATTAAACTAATGAGATCCAACTACGCAATAAACGATGTGATGCATGGTGTAACGACTAATCCTCTTTACGATAACAGATTAGAATTCCAGGAATTCTAAAGGTTTTTGTTTGTCGCTTTTGATCACACATTCAATCATTCTCCCGCGTGTTCACCGGGAGAGTTAAATTACCATGGTAACACCCCTGTTTTCGCCTTAAGAGTGCGCTTCCCGAGGGGACTAAGTTATTGGCAGGTGCGGCACAAAATCGTGCCATTGCGCTCTGGCATCTTATCTAGTTCAAATAAAAAGACAGTCTATGTGATGATAAGGATGCACCATGTCTACGCAAACTAGTTTGATCTATGCGATGATTTGGACAGACGGAAAACAGTTTCGTCGAAATAACATAACGACTTATAGCTAAAAGTAAAGCACGAAAGCTGTTGTAAATAATCAAACAAAAACGGAAAGGATTTTGAAGGATATGGAACAACCTAGGCTTGATGACTAACATTGTTTAGATTGTTTTTTTAACGTTAGTAAACCACATCCAAAGTTATTGCGTAAAGCACTCAGAACATCGTACTTTCATACCTTATTACCTAGACACCAAACATTTTCACAATGCGAATGGTCTTAGCATCTAGTTCAATTAAGTGTTTTTACTATAATTTTGGATCTCCGACAAGAAATGTGTGAATGATCTTCTTTCCACGTTTGTATGGGGGTGAGTGGGAAGCGCCTTAAGGCGGAAACAGGACTCAAATCGTGGCAAACCGACGATGTGAAGATATTTTGTTCAGTTATTCATAAAGTCTAAAAATCCGTGTCATACTCTGATATTGAAACCACGAAGGCTATATATTTTTTGTAACTACTTTAAAACAGTACAAAAAAATCCAAACATCATTTTTGTACACTTACCAAAAAATGTTGTTTTTTTTTTTAAATTAATGTTCCCACAGCGCGGAAAGTACATTAAAACCGGTATCTTCCATGCATAAAACTGCGTTGGCCATGCGACTCTGGCCCTTACTTACCATGGAGCGGTCCCCGCATTCGCGGACGCAATATCGCACCGTCTCGGAAGGGCGCGTCGCATCGGCCGCGCGCACAATGCATCTAGCTGCATGCGCTCGCTTTGTCCGCCGTCCATTGAGCCGAGCCGCTCGCGGGCTCGTGCCGCCGAGTGCATCCGAGCGCTCGTGCCATGAAAATGGAGTGCACCTGCCGAGCGCCGCCGCCGCCGACATGCTTTTGATTGAAGGCAATTACTTTCTTTTTCAATGCAGGCACAATGGCTGTGCGTCGGAATCGCGCGCGAATGTATGCAACGTTCACGTAGGCGCGTTTTCAATGTAGCATTAGGTAGATGAACACATTCATCAATTTCTAGATGTTTTTAAGGGCGTGATAACACCTGATTGCTTTCAGTTCCACAGACTTCAGAAGTGAAACAATATTTTACATTTTATAAAAATAACTACTACTTATTTTGAAATATGAAAAATTGGAAAGATGCGAATATTTGTATAGTTTGCTATCACAAAGTACCAAATAGAATTTGTGATTTTTACATTACATTTACATTTTAACCATGAATTAAGTAATTGTAATTATAAAATATTATTGATAAACATTGCTTTGCATGCAAGGGAGTGATAACACCTAATGGCATCGCGTTTAAGAATATTTATGAATATTTGTCTAATGTGAGAACACAAAGAACTCCCTGGTAGTTTAAACTAGCTGATGTATCCGGCTCTGCTCGGGTCAATGTCGTTTTGGACTGACGTCGGGCTAAATCATTTCCTGAATAAAATTCTACCAAAATAAGAATTATAAATTAATAAATAAAGACGCCATACCGCGATTAAGGCGGTACAATTCCGCATACTCCCTTCCACCAAATGGGATTTTTTGCGAGTTTCTTTTCAATGAGCCCATACCGCGGTGTCATTAAATAAACACCATGCAAACATTCCCGTTTGGTGGAAGGAAGTATGCTGAATTATACGTCGATTTTCTTACAATAATTTTATAAGCATGTGCCGCCAGAACCTTTCTGCAGCGACACTGCTACATTGAAATGCATAGATAACACGGACAATTTTCATTGCAGCTTCGGCCATCTTTCCTTCCATGCGATGGTATATACCTACCTAGGCGGAATAAACCCTACCACCCAGTAAGTATGTAAGAGGACTTAAAGTTGTACGTGGAGGCCGAACCAAATCCAGCCTCTGTCTAGTCGTATTCAAAGTTAACTTGTCAGAACATAGCACCGGGCTGGACATACAAAAACCGGTTTAGTCCGGCAATAATCCGCGCACTAAAGCTAGTCCGCCCACGCTGAATACGAAAGTTTAAAGATAGCTAGACCATCAATCTATATTTTTGGATTATAGGCTTGCGTAGAGTATTGTTCGCATCTGTGGGACGGCTTAGCTAACTTTACTTTACACTTGACTTGACTTGTTGGGCCGTGCCGTGCGTCTCCATAACGCGATCCCTCCGCTCCTACCATCGCTCCTATTGATACTACAGGAGACGTGGAATGGCCCTCCCGGCCGAGCCATTCCCCCACAAATTACAAGTTGGGGACCTTCAAATATGATGTGAAGAAGCACCGTTCGAAGCCACCGTAAACGTTCTAAAGACCATGGAAGTCGTCTGGCACATCTGATGTGAGGGCGTGGCGTACGCCATATGCCACGTTTCTCAACACGAATGTTAAATGAGTTTACTGATTTTTTTTCTTGGGCCATATTTGTGCCTGCCACAACAGCCGGGTCACAACGATTTACATTACAATGAAACTCAACATTTAGACTATTATTACAGTATTATGATAATGTATTATAAAACGGCCAAGTGCGAGTCGGATTCGCACACGTAGGGTTCCGTACCAGCGTACAAGATTTAATACAATTTTTTTTTGCATGGGCCCCTTTAATTTTTTATATTTTTAAATTTTACCTATTTGTTGTTATAGCGGCAAAATAAATACACACTTTGTAAAAATTTTAGCTGGCTACCTATTTTGGTTCATGAGATACAGCTCTGTGACAGGCGGATGGGTGGACGGATAGGTGGACGGACGAACGGGCGAACAGCGTAGGCTTAGTAATAGGTATTAGTAAATAATAATTGCTACAATGCGGCATGTTCAGATGCTAACCTTAACATGCCGTCAAGTTGCGAATCTGTTAGACGACATCTGCACGAATTATTCGCATATTTCATTTAAGAGTACGAGGTTTCAGGAATACAATCAATGAAGCCGCGCAATATAAGGAAGTTACTTCCGCTCAGAGCTGGAAATCGTGAAAGAATACTCGTACGACAGTGAGTCCTTATTAAGTAGGAAAATATATGGAGAATAATTCATACGTTATCACATTTCCATCGATTTTTGAGTGCAAATGCAAAGAAACGAAAAAAATATTAAATGTATGCAGGTTTGGACATACATATCTCACAACTTATTAATGCTATCACAACAGTTTATAAGCACATATTGTAGAGAATTTAACATTTTTTACTGACAGTTTTCTTTTAGCTATTATAGTTTTTTAATAATTAAAAAAAACGTCACGTTTTTGGGGGAAGCGGGAAAGGGAGGGGGAAAGAAGGGGAAGGGGTTGACACCGGGCAGAATCGTGTTCAGCGGGGTCGAATAAAAAACCCGGTGACAAAAAGTTTCACTTAATGCCGCTCGAAGTTGAAAGCAATTTCAGATGTTTCCGCTAGTCTAATTGACTTTTATCAAGTTATTCTGTGGCATCGCAAAGAAAAGCAAATAAAATAATTTAATTTCGTTAGGAGCAAAATCGTTCGAGGACTTTTCCTCTACTGAACCGTCGCCTTGTGGTATTTTATTACATAGACCACAAGACCAAAGCTACTTTTCATTCCTTCCGAAAGGCCGTTCAATTTCCTGACGTTCTATTTTCGTGTTTCAATTCACAATTTTCCATTCCAGCGAGGTCTGCCTCAGGCACGGAGATATGGAATGCAAGGCTTCCCTGATGAATGATAACATAATATTTTTTTCATAAGTGAAAATATACCTGTAGTTCGCCCCAAACTGTGAATTCACGCCTATATTAAAAGGATCCTAATGAAAAGGTATGTTTGGTATGTAAATTATGGAATATTATGGTCCGGGATAGTAGTTTTAACTTTTTAACGACACGTACAGTCAACCAAAGGTAGGATACACTTCCGGTTAAACGTAAAAATGAATGGTGTTTAAATACAACCTCCGATTCAATTTTGTTAGGGTTTCGTTTATTCAGTAGCTAGTAGACATCCTCAACTATGTTCGAATCTATACTCAACACTATAATTGTTTCCAAAAGTCAAAGTATTTCGACTGTTCATCTTTTCATTCAACCGGATGTGTATCCTAAACTCTTTGTTCGACTGTACCTGTTAGTTTGAAATTATAACTTTATTGTTACCCTTATGGGAATTATACCTCAAAATAAAGATTTTGATCTGATGAATGAACGCAGCGCCATCTAGGTTTTTAAGAAACTTGACATGGATCTCTAATGCTACACAACTACACTCATAATATAAGCCCAATACACACAATGAGACGGAGGAATGACGTTATGCCCCCAGTTTTACGTTGAATCCAGAATACGATCGCAGCCAGAGTTGCTTCAACTCTATTATCGAAAGCGTCGCGCCACCGCCCAGCCGAGGCTGTCGCACGAAGCTGCAACTCTTACTTTTCCAACGAATCGAGCGTCCGTTGAAGAACTACAGCGAACGTTTCGAAAAACCTCAATAGGTACAAAGCCAACAGCGCATAAATAAACAACTGCACGCGTCGAAGCGAAATTCATCTCCGCTCTGGAAAATGGTGTCAAATTAAATTGCAATTATCGGTAGCTGTACCCCCTGTTTTTCCATCAGCAGAACCCCTGGCGGCGTGAGTGCTACTCCCCCCTCCCCCCACACCGCAATTTCCAAGAGGTCGGATGCACTTCCGTGTCGGTCCTAATGAGTAATATATAAGCAGTGGCACGAGTAATGTATAAGCAGACATCTCGCCCGCAACACAACCAGACCAAAGCTTGGCACAGACAGTCTTTCCCCAGATTCTATTTCCGATTACGGTTTTCGAATCTGGACCCTTCTAACACACCGCCTCAATACCACATCTATGATCCTTCATACACATTGGGTAGGGATTTTATCCGCCCATTATTTGTGTTACCCGAACATGCGCTACCGTTCGGACACCGTCTTTAAGGTGGCCCAACCCGGCGTTAACTATAATTTTCACTAACGTTATTTTCACAGAGTGTGTATTTATTTTGCCGCTATAGCAACAAATAGGTAAAATTGAAAAATAAATAAAATTAAAGAGGGCCCCCATACAAAAAACGTGATTTTTTTTGTGTTCAATCTTTTACGATAGTACGGAACCTTTCGTGTGCGAGTCCGACTCGCACTTGGCCGGTTTTTTTGTGGACATGTTGCATCTTCCTCATCACGGAGCCTATCTTATTCTTTGAAACGGAGAAGGTCCCAGAGCGCAACAGCACGGTTTTGTACCGTGCCCGCAAATGAGTTAGGCCCGCCGGGTTGGGCCACCTTAAGGAAAAGTTTCCTTCAGTGCAACTTTGACGTACCTGTGATCGTATTATATTCGTCGCAAGTAGCAACTAGCGATGGGTCGTCCGCGAACGACCGGGTCAGAAGACACGGGTCGTCTGTCTTTACTAATACAGCTCTCTCGTTCGCCAAAGATTCGTGTCTCTGCGACCCCTACTTTCTACCGACCCGGCCGACTGAATGAGATGACTGGACCGACCGACCGACAGACCGACCGGTGAGCTCTGTTCGCGAACGAACGGGTCAAAAGAAACGGGTCGTACAATTTCTTTGGTCCTACAACAAAGTACATTTATTCTGGTCTTACTGCGCAGTTCGCGTACACGAGAAAGTTTTGTGACTCACCAGTCAGGTGAGTCACAGGTAACTCACCAGTGATTCACCTGTGACTCATCGTTGAATGTGATTTTTTAAGGTTTTTTTGTTTTATCGTTGAGTAATCCACGACCAAACGTATTACATAAAACGCGCGAAAATTTCGAACTTTCGGATCTTATAACTACGAAACCAAATACAATGTTTAAATGCCAATGGTCATAAAACATCTAGTTTGATCAAATAAAGCTGTTTTGAGTATAATTTTGGATCTCCGACAAGAAATGTGCGCATGATCCACGTTTCTACGGGGAGTTGAGCGGGAAGGCCAACCTTAAAAGTGCTTTCTGCATAGTCCTAAACTCTACTGCCAAAGTTGGCGGAGGGTTGATTCCATCACCCAGCGACTCACTGCGTCCAACTAGGCAGTTGGACCCACCCGCCGACGTGTCGTCGGTGAAAACGAACCTGCACCAAGAAGCAAGCCAATACCGATCACTCAAGTGCCAACTGTGGGTGGACTATGCCCTCCACGGGCTTGTACCTATGTGGTATCGCAACAACAGGACGCAACGCGTAAAATTACAGAATCAAATGACACAATTTCGCCACTGAGCCATTTTTGTCATTCAGCGAAATTCTAATGGTCGCACATCGCGGTCGGGACGTGCTCCACGTTCATCGCACACAACTACAAAACGTACAAACAAATCTGGTGATAGCATTTTCTAGGAATTACTAAGCTGGGAAAAAACAGATTCGGTAGGTATAACACTTGTTATGTGTTGACAGGTTACGTTTCTGTCAGCTACTATTAGATCATGTCATACAGCTCCGTGGTCTAGCGGCTAGAGGACTTGGCTTTCATGCGAGAGATCTGCATTCAAATCCTCGCCCCGGTCATGGACCACTTTCTTTCTCTTTCGGGGTTGGATAAGTGCATTTCGTTTCGAATGCACGCTGTTCCATGGTTCGGCAGGGTTACGCCGGCCCGGACCACCAGTACCACCGCATTGGATGAAATTATGGTTGAAGCGGCAATGAAAATCTGTCCGCGTTTTCCATCCAGTTAAATGAAGCCGTGCTCATAAAGGAAAGGTCCTGGCATGGCACCGAATTCCTTCGGGAATGTGGTGTATTGGGTTAATATCATAACGTTAGTCGTGTGGTACGTTAGTAATCCATGTCGGGTATAAAAAAAAGCTGCTCATAAGTTCCCAATGCTCATTAATTTTACTTCCGTCATGTGTGTGGATGGAGGTGTTCGAATTGCTTAAACGGCACGTTAACTTAGTTTGCTACGGCCAAACTATATAATATGCTGCCAAACCGGAGATCTATAATACTAGGAGCTTTTTAGGGTCCGTACCCAAAGGGTGCCAACGGAACCTTATGACTAATCCCCTGCTGTCCGTCCGTCCGTTCGTCACAGGGCAAAAGAATATCTTTTCAGTTCAGTTCATTGCCACAAAATGGCGTTTATTTTCATATTTTAGAAACATACATGATTACATTATGCTGTACACGCGAAACCTTTCGGTTTGTCTGCGTGTGACTATACGTGGGCTATTTAATGTTTACATTCCAAGCAATTTTTGTTCTTTTACATTGCACATTTATATTGCATAACATGAGAAGAAAAAAAATAAACCAAAAGAGATAAATATATTAAAGTAGGAATGATAAGGTTTACATAATTTAACACATATTTAGATGGGTATATAGAGGTAACATACAAAACAAATAAAAAAATTAAACTTAACTTAAATTATCCAAAAGATAATCTTTGATACATTTTTTAAATTTAGATTCGGGAAGGTCTTTCCGTACACGCAGTGGAATAGAGTTAAGTAATTTAGGTACAGTATATTCGAGCGTTCTTCTTCCATAGTAATTTGTGGTTTTGGGTATTACATATTGTTCCTCCTGCATCAATCTGGTGCAATGTGAGTGTTGAACCTGTATCTTGTGAGTTCTATCGTAATATTGTCTGGTGAAAATTTTATGCTGACACATGGCCTTAACCGGCAACACTTTGAAATAATGAAATAAGTGATTGTGGTTTCCGCTAGCTTTTCCTCTTTCTGCCGGAGGTGCGATTGCCTTGAGCAATCTATACTGTAAATTATATACTTTTTCAAGGTGTGTGTCAAAAGTCAACCCCCACACCTCGACCCCATACATGATTATCGGTTCGACAAGACATCTATACACCATCAACAGAACTTCCACCGAAAGTTTACTTTTAAGGAAAAACATGTTTTTGAGGCACAACCTCAGCCTCGCGCAAACGCTGTCCACCTGCGGCTGCCACGAGAAGCTACTGTCGACAATGAGCCCTACGTACTTATGGTTGTCAACTTGCTCGAGTAGGACACACTCAGTGCTACCTGAGCACGGCTGCGAAACGTGTATACAGCTATGTGAGTGGGCCACCATCTAATTACTACTGACAGGGCTTTATCTCATGAACCGTAATAGGTAGGCGAAACTTTCACAAATAGGTAAAATTAAAGGAAATAAAAAAAAATACAAAATTCGTGATTTTTTGGGTTAAATATTGTACGATGGTACGCCGGTTTTTTTTGTTACAAACAAATATACTTTAGAGGTGAGCGAGAGTTTCGCATCAAGACCCACGTGTGCGGACGAGAGCAGCCTCGCCTCGGTGCACGACGAGCGACCTAGATAAGGGGGGGGGGGGGGTTAATTAAGGGTATGTAGTGGGGGCGGCAGTGGCGGCGGGCCCGATTTGCTGGCGCCAAGCAATTACGGAGCGAAGATGCAAAAGGTGCAGGGCGGGAGAGGGGCGAGTGCACGGGCTGCGTGCCCCCCCCCTTGCCCCGCGCTGACCCGCCCATCCCCACCGCGGCCATTGCATATTGCACCCGCTCAGTTAAGGGTGGCCGAGGCGTGGTCTAGGGGCCCACCCCCCGTCCCTATGTGCACGTCATGCACGGGGTATATACGCACATAGACAGGCCCCAGGTAATGTATTATTTTCAGCGAGATATTTACTAGACGTATGATCGGGGTGAACACGTTAGTCGTGTGATAAATATCTTGTGTCATGACGTGGCACCTGGATATTGATATAAATAGTCGTAACAGAACCTAAGACTAACGAGAACTCGTGCTTTGTGACATCAATTTGACTCATTTTGTATGGACGAAATCTCATAGTAATTCAAAGTGACGTCACAAAGCCTTACTTTCTGGTACGACTCATTCATTCATGTGTTGAGTCAAATTTATTACATGAGGTATAAGCACTGAAAAGAAAGGAAGAAGTGTCATGCGGTCGATATCGCGTCCAAGCTGTATGGTCAAAATGACCACATAATTGTATGGGGATCGCTACCGCGCGCGAATGTGGACAAAAATACCGTTCGTCAAGTTAGTTCCCACCCACACAAACGTTCCAATACTGTGCGACTATGTTTGCATGTGGCATGTACGTTTAAGAACGGCCCGTAAGCTATGCTCCCCATACAAACGTAGTTTACTAATAATTTGGAAACCGCTATTCCAATTAAATTGATATTTAATATCTAATATCAGGTAACAAATATCTGTGTCTGCATGCTTTTGTTTTTTTGAAAAATCCAAACCGAATGAAATGAAAGCAAAAAGAAAATCTTCATACGAATTTTGTTTTCTCTATGGTTTGACCCAGAATACATTAACCGAAAAAACAAAGGCATGCAGACACAGATATTTGTAGCCTAATGTTAGATACCAAATATCAAGTAAGTTGGAACATTGGTTTTCAAATGATTAGTAAACTACGTTTGTATGGGAGGCGAAATTTTCAGGTGCTTACGGGCCGACCTTAAGTTGGTTTGGTAGTTTTTAAAAAAATTGCGACAGTCGGTCCCTTAGTAGGCGCGCTCGATGCAATATCCTCCCTTTTTTAACCGACTTCAAAAAAAACGAGGAGGTTCTCAATTCGTCGGAATCTTTTTTTTTATGTATATTCACCGATTGCTCGAAGACCCCTGAACCGATTTGAATTTTTTTTTTAAATCTATGGGTAATTGACTTCCATGTCCCGTTACATGAAAAAATATTACATTGACTGAAATTAAAACTTTATTACAATGCACGGCACAGAACGGCTTCGATATATACATGAAATGGCATTTTGTAGGTTATAGCAGAGTTGTATTAAAGGTCGAGTGCGTAATGGAAAACCTATGAGAAGAAAACAGATTTAAATTACAGACCAACATGACGGAAACTGAACTCAAAACGTGAAAAACCAACGATTTAAAGACATTTTGTGAGACAAAAATCTAGCTTCATAAAATGCTCGTAATTACTTCAAAACAGCGTAAAAAATCCAAACATCAAGCGTAATTTATTTTAAAATGAAAATGTCTAGAGAACCGCTCATCGTTTCACTTTAAGGTGGCCCAGCCCGCTCATCTCCCCATACAAAAGGGGAAAGAAGATCACGCCCATATTTCTTGTCAGAGATCCAAAATTTTGCTCAAAATAGCTTTATTTGATCGAACTAGATGTCTGATGACCATTGGCATTGTAAAATTGTGTTTGGTTTCTAAATTATAAGGTCCGAAAGTTTGAATTTTTTGCGCGTTTTATACAATAACTTTGGAGGTCGATTACGCAATGATAAAGTAAGAGCATCTTAAAAAGATTAGTCATCAGACATAGCTTATTTAATCAAGATTTATAATCTATTTGGTTTTTGTTAGATTTTTGACTACAGCGGTCGTGGTTTACTTTTAGCTATAAGTCGTTTTGAAATTAAAATTTTCGTAAATCTTACCAAATCATACACTATGCACATTGTCTTTTTTGTGGACATGTTCCATCTTCCTCATCACGGAGCCAGTCTTATTCTTTGAAACAGAGAAGGTCCCAGAGCGCAACTGCACGGTTTTGTACCGTGCCCGCGAATGAGTAAGGCCCGCCGGGTTGGGCCACCTTAATATTCGTTTCAATCGCAGATTTTTTCTTTTTTTTTTATTCATGTTTCTACAGCGCGGAAAGAAATCATAAGCTATTTTCCATGCGTGAAAAGGCGTTTGCCACGCGACTCTGGCTCTTACTTATTAAGGTGGCCCAACCCGGCGGGCCTAACTCATTCGCGGGCACGGTACAAAACCGTGCAGTTGCGCTCTGGGACCTTCTCTGTTTCAAAGAATAAGACAGGCTCCGTGATGAAGAAGATGCAACATGTCCACAAAAAAGACAATGTGCATGGTGTATGATTTGGTAAGATTTACGAATTTTTTTATTTCAAAACGAGTTATAGCTAAAAGTAAACCACGACCGCTGTAGTAAAAAATCTAACAAAAACCAAATAGATTATAAATCTTGATTAAATAAGCTATGTCTGATGACTAATCTTTTTACGATGTTCTTACTTTATCATTGCGTAATCCACCTCCAAAGTTATTGTGTAAAACGCGCGAAAAATTCGAACTTTCGGACCTTATAACTTAGAAACCAAACACAATTTTACAATGCCAATGGTCATCAGACATCTAGTTCGATCAAATAAAGCTATTTTGAGCAAAATTTTGGATCTCTAACAAGAAATATGGGTGTGATCTTCTTTCCCCATTTGTATGGGGAGATGAGCGGGATGGGCCACCTTAAAGAGACCTCCTGAGGGTTGTTTCCGCCATACGTTAGGGTTCTGAGAAAACGACGACCGTTCATATTATGTGTGTATATTTAATACGTTAATTGTATGCCGTTGGTTATCAAAGAATAGGGGCCGAGTGCACGAAAGGACAAAAAATCATAATGATTTAGTGTATGATTAAACATGTCACTTTGTATGGACAGTATGGAAGGAACTCCGTGCGGTTCACTAAAAGTGACGTTTTTGAACATTGATTAACTCAGCCGTCTCTTCGTGCAATCGGGGCTAAGAGTTGGCTACAAAGAATAAGTAAATTAAACGTTACCTAGTCGCGGACTTTTCTGGACTTTGATATTTCCGGATATATTCGACTTATAATCTAAATGTTGACTCCGATCATGTATTTTCGGACAGCTGGTCATTTGTTATAACCCTTTTTAGAGACCTGTCGCAAAAAGCGATAACAAGGGACCCTTATGGTCTGGCTCTGGTGTCTGTCAGTCGGTCACACGCATTTTTTCCAAAACTGTTCTCCTATTAAGGGTTGTTTGAAAATTCTCAAAAAAAAATACCAATATAGATACACTTATGTAGTGGTGTACCAACTAATTGCTTTTGCTCGAAACATCATACCCTTTGACAAAAAGCTAGATTTTTGAAGCGTTAATTTTACATGAAATGGCAAAACAATCATCATGCGAGGGCAAATTTATTCCATGGCCAGCACTAAAGGGACCCTCGACCCGTGCCTGTTCACGCTTGGCCGGTTTTTTGGTTCACATTTATTTAACTAGCTGAGGTACCCGGTTCCGTTCGGGTCAATGTCGTTTTGGACTGATGTCGGGATGAATTATTTCCTGGATAAAAAGTAGCCCAAATGGCTAGTCTACAAGGTTGGTCTAGGACGACGTATCCATCAAACAAATTTAATCTACATAGTTCGAGCTTACGTGGCACGATTTAATGGGAAAAATCCAAACAATCCCATTTAGAGCTTCGGAAATAGTTAGTCGGCGGCTATTTTCCAAATAAATTAAAAGCATGACTGCAATAGCACTGCTACATTGAAATGGATATGAAACCAACTCAGGCGAGATTAACCCTACCACCTAGTGTAACGAAGGTAACCCAAAATTTTAGTTGGAATCCAAACCACAGCCAGCCTCAACATCCAAAATGGTAACCCATCCCGAACCTAACTGCGCCCAGAGAATAAGGATTAAATAATAGGTAAAAAAAAGATTGTCAAATTACCTTTTTAGGGTTCCGTACCCAAACGGTGCCAACGGAACCCTATTACTAAGTCTCTGCTGTCGGTCCGTCCGTCCGTCCGTCCGTCTGTCACAGGGCTGTATCTCAGTAACCGTAAAAGATAGACAGCTGAAATGTTCACAGAGTGTGTATTTATTTTGCCGCTTTAACAACAAATAGATAAGATTAAAAAATAATTAAAATAAAAGGGGGCTCCCATACAAAAAACGTGATTTTTTTGTATTACATCTTTTATGATCGTACGGAACCCTTTGTGTGCTAGTCCGACTCGCACTTGGCCGGTTTTTTAATAATCTAAAAATAAGTGTAAACGTTGTAAATGTTTTGACCTAACCCCAATTTTCGATTACTTAGTTTTTATTTTTCTCTTAAGAACGGCCCGTAAGCTATGCTCCCCATACAAACGTAGTTTACTAATCATTTGGAAACCGCTATTCCAATTAAATTGATATTTAATATCTAATATCAGGTAACAACTACCTACGAATATATACCTATTAAACTTCTCAAACACCCAGAGGTCGGCTGGAAGAAATCTCTTCGAGGGATAAGCCCGCCTTTGCACTATACTTTCTTTTGTAAATTGTTTTTTTTTTGTGGCGTAATAAAGAAATTTCAATCAACAAATATCTGTGTCTGCATGCTTTTGTTTTTTTGAAAAATCCAAACTGAATGAAATGAATGCAAAAAGAAAATCTTCATATGAATTTTGTTTTCTCTGTGGTTTGACCCAGAATACATTTACCGAAAAAACAAAGGCATGCAGACACAGATATTTGTAGCCTAATATTAGATACCAAATATCAAGTAAGTTGGAACAGTGGTTTTCAAATTATTAGTAAACTACGTTTGTATGGGAGGCGAAATTTTTAGGTGCTTACGGGCCGAACTTAAGGCGCTAGGACTAGCCAACTACTCGCGCCATACAAATGCACTATTTAACAAATGTAATAATATGTAGTGAAACGCTTCAGCAAATCCAAATAGAACTCCAGACTGATAATGGATTGTTAATATTTTTCGATTCCATCATTTATTTAAATAATAATAAAAATAAAAAAGTTGATTTTTCTCATTAGAAATCTGAAAGTAATTCGATTTCTAGATATAAGCAAAAACAGCATATATGCATAAACAAAAAAATCCATTTGCTTTTAGATTTCTACATTTAGTCAAAAAAGTTCGGAAATGGACAACGTTTCCGCAATGTATTTTATATAGAAAAAGGAAACATACATTAACGAAAATAGGTTGATTCCTTGACAAGGAATCATATATTGTAAGAATGACACTTATAATCGTCAGACTTAGTTAGTTAACTTGGGGTGCCTCGTCTAACTTTGCGATTTGGCTAGTACCAGGGCCTTAAGGTGGCCCTTCCCGGCGGCGGGACTAACTCATTCGCGGGCACGATGCAAAACCGTTGTATTGCGCTTCCTTGTCTTTTTCAAAGAATAAGACAGGCTCCGTGATGAGTAAGATGCAACATGTCCACAAAGCAGACAATGCGCGTAGTGTTTGATTTGGTAAGATTTACGAAAATTTTAATTAAAACACGACTTATAGCTAAAACTAAACCACGACTGCTGTAGTCAAAAATATAACAAAAACCAAATTGATTATAAATGTTCATGAAACAAGCGATGTGTGATGACTAATCTTTTTAAGATGTTTTTATTTTATCGTTGAGTAATCTACCTCCAAAGAGATGGTATAAAACGCGCGAAAAATACGAACTTTCGGACCTTATAACTTAGAAACCAAACAAAATTTCAAAATGCCAACAGTCATCAGACATCTAGTTCGATCAAATAAAGCTATTTCGAACAAAATTTTGGATCTCGGACAAGAAATATGGGCATGATCTTCTTTCCACGTTTGTATGGGGAGTTGAGCGGGAGGGCCCACCTTAAGTTGTGTTTGAAATATTTACAAATTACATAACTACAGCCAACTTCGTCGTGGATCGCTCTTTCTATTAGCGAAACCGTATCAAAAAAAAACGTTGCGTAGCTTAGAAGAAGTAAGCGTAGAAACAAAGTCAGAAATGCTCATCCTTCCGGAGCCCATGCGCCACGTGCTCGTACCGTAACTACTCCAGTGCGCGGATAACTTGTATGAGAAAGATATTGTAACCGGAACTGCATTCTAATTAGCCTATCCTGTGTCCCATATAGCTTAATATACGTGTACTAAGTTTCATCGAATTCGGATGAATTCAGTATCTTATAAAACAAAGTGACTTACTCTATTTTTTTTTATTTTTTTTTATGCGACCTGACATGGATGGCTAATACCACACAGCTACCGTTATGATATTAGCCCAATACACCACATTCCCGAAGGAATTAGGTGCCATGCCAGGACCTTCCCTTTATGAGGCACGGCTACATTGAACTGGATGGAAAACACGGACAATTTTTCATTGCCGCTTCGACCATCTTTTCATCCAATGCGATGGTACCAACCCGGGCGGGCTTAAACCCTACCACCTAGTAGGGGAAGGGGACCTACAGTTTTACATGGATTCCGAACCATGGAGCAGCTCGCATTCGTGACGAAATGCACTTATCGAACTCTGAAAGAGAAAGACAGTGGTGCAAGTTGGTATCGAACCCGGGCCTCTGGTACGCTAGGCCAGTCCCCGCGCCACTAGGCTACGAGCCGCTCTATGAACATTCCTTACAGATTTATTATTAAGAATAGTATAGATTAAATAACACCTATTTACAAAAAACAATTTTAAAATAATGATCTGCCAGAAGACATCAGAAAACAAAAATGCGAGCTTAAACTTTAAAGTGATTCACTGCGTGAAACTAAACCAACGCATTTCATAAAAAAATTAACAAAAAAATAACTGACTACAAAGAAAAAGCACTAAAAAGTAAAAAAATAATTGGCATCTTTGTAGTTACGATTATTTTAATTTTTTGAGTCGGCGTCATCCAGGCACGCGCAGCGCCAGTCAAGAGAACCTTGGCTACCTTTGTGCGGCGGGGCAGGGAAGGTTGCATCACTCGTGTCGCGTCGTCGAGGTGGGACAGCTGGATTTCATTTTGTCGCGCGGTAATTTTAATATTGCCATAACTCCTAAGGTATTCATTTAAAAGGAATGGTTCCAAGGGAAACTATATTGTATATGAAATTCTGAAGGTAACTAAAGTATTTAATTTGATAAGGATTTAAATTGTATCCGTTTAAATTGCCACATTGCATGTGAACATTATTTTGAACATTGAAATGGGTATAGTAAGCTATTCTTAAAAGATAGACATTTGTCACTTTTTTGTAGAACCATATAAGAAGAACAATTCTACCATACATGGTTTTGTAATTTCTCCAAGGGAATTAGGCAGCGTTTTCGATGATAGTTCCCGGTCGGACTGATTTTTTCCGACATGTTCAAAAACTATCGCTAATATACACAAAAGATTAATGAATTATACATGTGAACATTCCTCTTGATCTATTTCTGAAAACTGCATTAAAATCCGTTGAGGAGTTTAAAAGATCTAAGCGAACAGACAGCGGAAGCGACTTAATTTTATACTATGTATATATTATGTAATATAATATTTAAAGAAGACAACCAAAATTTAACAGACAAAAAAGAAAGTTAAAAGCGAAAAACTAAATTATTATTTTTACTGTAATAACTAAGATCCAAAACTAATGAACATTTTTGTAAAATTACGTGAGGTGTTTTTTTAAAATGTTCTGTCCCTCCCTCCCCCCTTGGTGAGATGTCGTGAGATTTTATTCAACCCCCTCCCCCATCCCCCAATCTCAAGTGAGATTTTTCAGAATCTGGCTTTCTTACGTTAACGTGTTGGATTGTTGTGTTGTATTGGGAAAAGAAAAAAAAAAACAATTTGCTTCGTGCTTTTATTTACGACTAGTTAAATGTAAAAATGGACCAAAATAGTATTTTTTTTTGTTTCAATCAGAGAAAAATTTGTGTGATATTTGTCGAGACCCCCCCTCTCCCCAACGTGAGATTAGATGAGATTTGACTCGACCCCCTCCCCCCCCCTCTTAATCATCTCACGTAATTTATGGATGCCCCCTAAACAATCAACAAAGTTTTTTTTTTAAATTTTCATTATTTATTTGATGTAATTTATTTTTTTTAGATTATCGGGCCTGACTACTGTTACATAAAATAGTTAATCGGAAATACTTAAAAACATATATTTTTAAAAGTAAGAAGGGTTCTAAAAAACCGTCCAAGTGAGAGTCAACAATCGACAGGGATTATTATTTTGTTTTAATTATATCTTTGAAGTAATTTAATGATCTTATTGATGGTTGGTTGGTAAGTAAGATTTTTTTTTCTGCTTTGAAAGCAAATAAATCGAGAATAATGAGAGCAATAAAAATATGTTATATGCAAAAACAATATGAATCCAGCCTTATCGAGTAAAAACAGCACATATGTACCACGACAGAATAATTGTTTTGCTATTTGTTTACAACTGATGGAAAATATTGTGTTTAACTTAGCTTTTAATGGCTTCACCAACACATCAGGGCCAGCTGGAAGAAGAGCAGGGTTTCAATCAAGGGAGGTAGTGGGGACAAGGGGGGCGCCCCCCCCCCCTCAGCGCTCGCTTCAAGCCTCTTCAGCGAGCTTCATTAGACTCATTAGCCTCAGGAAACAAGGACGCGCAGAAAACACAGTCCCGTTTTTCCCTACCTACATTCTCTCCGGATTTTTTTTTAAACTGACTATGGATTGTTTATACCGCACATACTGTCATGGAACCAGGCGCCAAGCCAGGATCTCTACATTGAATTTATAGAAAACAGACAATTTTAATGCAGCTTCAATCATCATTCAGTCGTTGCGATTAATTTGATAATATTTTTTTTGTTGTATCTTAACAGAATAAAAAGCTTTTTTAAATTTAGAATAAACTTTTAGGAAACAGTATTCAATTTTCTGCCTACCCCAGTTATCGGGATTCATTCAGATACTTTTGAAATGTCAACAAAAAACTGTTGAAATTAGGTACAAGGCTGTTGACGGACGGACAAATACTTATAAACTTTCTTTCTCACTTTTGTAAGAAAACTTGACAATATCAGCCACCGCTTTTTAAAGTTATACAAAACTATTTTGAAGTGAACTACTTTTTCAGCAACTATAAATTATAAGGTTTTTTAAAATGTAAAATTCTCTTTTCAATTGAAATAAATTTAACCACTTTTAAAACAAAGTAAGAGATTTTGCTTGCAACATTTCCAGGCCCCTTAAAAATCATTCGTGACTTTTATTGACACATATGCGATCATTTATATTTATTATTTAAACATAATTTAAACTATCTGAATCAGAATTTTTCACGACCGGTTACTCGTTAAATAATTAAAAATAATCATTCACAATTACTTCTGTTCCTACTAACAATATGAATAAGACAAGGACAGAACACCGCATAGTACTTCCGTTGTCACAGTACGTGTTCGGGTAGCCTGCTCCATGCCATTCCGTCCGGTAAGGGAGAAAAAAAATGCGTAAATTCGTTGGTAAAATTATCCCTAGGACCAATGTAAAGGATTGTTGTCTGTCCATTTGGTCTACCTGCGCTGACAGCTCTCTGGTGTCTCTAAAACATTCATAATCTCAAAACAGCACTTTTGTCAATAACTTTACAATGGCAATGAATGTAGTCTTCCAAATTCATAACACAAAAAGTTATATTATTTTCTAAATTATGACTGGTTTGGAAGACACAAACATTTTGCGGGGCCCAAAATGAATGGGGCAATGGGCATTCTCCTTTAAACCTATTTTCATAACCAAATATCACCGACTGTTAAAAAACGAATGCCTGTTATGAATACATATCTTACAAATAAAAAACACTTAGCTCGATTTTTATGCTTGCTGCCCTTTCTCCTTTTCCTTTCAGACTCCTGCAGGAAGGTTTTTGGTGACGACGTTGCAATCTTGACTTTACCAAGTGCTTATGTTTTCCACAATTTATGTTATGCGAGGAAACATTTACATGAATCCACCCTTAATTGTAATGTACAATGTCAGTCATAAATTAGCTAAAACATCTAAGAGTTTTGTATGTAACAATGTAAGATTTTATAACAAATTGCCTAACTATTACGAATCATGACAGCCGTGTGACAGACAGAGGAAGGAGTCACAGCGAAGGCTTAATAATAGGGTTTCGTTGGCACGAAACACACACGATTGGGTACAGAACCCTAAAAAAAATGAAAGATATGGGAGATGATGCTCTACTGAACTCCTTTTTTGGTAAATTTTCGTCAGAACTATAGTGAAAGACCGTATTAGGAATTTTAAATCTCAGAAGTTTCCTTTTTTGTAAAAAAAAACGAGTTGTTGCCCTCTAGAACCCAGGTATCGATATTATGTATTTTAATATATTTATAAAATTAGCTAGTTAATAAAATTAATTATTAGATATGGGTCAACTAAGCCTGGTTTTCACCAAGTGCTGATTTATTTTAATCGACACTTAAAGGACCTTTATTACTAAAGTGCTGATTATCTTGCATTGGTATGAATTGCAAGCTGCATCATATATTGTAAGAATGACACTTCTAATCGTCAGACTTAGTTAGTTAACTTGGGGTGCCTCGTCTAAATTTGCGATTTGGCTAGTACCAGGGCCTTGAGGTAGCCCAACCCGGCGGGACAAACTCATTCGCGGGCACGGTACAAAATCGTGCTGTTGCGCTCTGGGACCTTCTCTGTTTCAAAGAAAAAGACAGGCTCCGTGATGAGGAAGATGCAACATGTCCACAAAAAAGACAATGTGCATTGTCTTTTTGTGGATGATTTGGTAAGATTTACGAAAAATTTAGTTAAAAAACGACTTAAAGCTAAAAGTAAACTACGACCGCTGTAGTCAAAAATCTAACAAAAACCAAATAGATTATAAATCTTGATTAAATAAGCTATGTCTGATGACTAATCTTTTTAAGATGTTCTTACTTTATCATTGCGTAATCCACCTCCAAAGTTATTGTATAAAACGCGCGAAAAAATCGAACTTTCAGACCTTATAACTTAGAAACCAAACACAATTTTACATTGTTAACGGTCATCAGACATCTAGTTCGATCAAAGAAAGCTATTTTGAGCAAAATTCGGGATCTCTGGCAAGAAATATGGGCGTGATCTTCTTTCCCTGTTTGTATGGGGAGTTGAGCGGGATGGTCCACCTTAAGGTGGCCCTTCCCGGCGGGACTAACTCATTCGCGGGCACTGTACAAAACCGTGCTGTAGCGCTCTGGGACCTTCTCTGTTTCAAAGAAAAGACAGGCTCCGTGATGAGGAAGATGCAACATGTCCACAAAAAAGACAATGAACATAGTGTATGATTTGGTAAGATTTACGAAGATTTTGATTTCAAAACGACTTATAGCTAAAAGTAAACCACGACCGCTGTAGTAAAAAATCTAACAAAAACCAAATAGATTATAAATCTTGATTAAATAAGCTATGTCTGATGACTAATTTTTTTTTTCAGATGTTCTTACTTTATCATTGCGTAATCCACCTCCAAAGTTATTGTATAAAACGCGCGAAAAATTCGAACTTTCGGACCTTATAACTTAGAAACCAAACACAATTTTACAATGCCAACGGTCATCAGACATCTAGTTCGATTAAATAAAGCTCTTTTGAGCAAAATTTGGGATCTCTGATAAGAAATATGGGCGTGATCTTATTTCCCCGTTTGTATGGAGAGATGAGCGGGTCGGGCCACCCTAATACGTGGCGATTAAGCTAATCAGCAATAGGTGAAAAAGGCCCTAAGACGGAAAAAGTCGTGCCTCTTGAGAGGTTCCACGGCGAGCGCTGCATCAATAGTTAAAGTTGCACGTAAAAAATAATGTATGGCTGACATGTTCCTCTTAAAAAGTGAGACAGCTTACCTGTATATTTATCGCCTATGGATAACTCACATTAACCATTTATTTCTTTAAAATGTTGATAAAAATAAGTTATTATTTGTAAAGCCGTTTTAACAGATATGGTGTTCATTTTATCTAAACAAATATATTATATTGTAAAGTAATTTTTTTTTCAATATTTTATTTTATATTTATATCCCAGGAGTTAAGGTAAAATAAAAAGGGTGGACCATGGTCTAACCCGGACGAAGTCGGGGCGGGCCATATATTATTGGCCATTAATTGTACAGAGTGAACTTTTGAAGACTCTTTTTTTTCAGAAGAACTTTTATGACACAAATGCCACCTCCAACTCCCAAGCCACAGCAACATGTGTTTCCAAAGAAGCCTTGTTAGTATACCTTTGTACACTTAAAGTTCCAAGCAGCTAATATTTATAATAAGTTACCCGGTCACCGAGTTACAAAGAGAAGAAAGTGACAAACAATTCAAACAAAACAAAAACTTTTTATGACCTAGCTACTTTTTGCAAGAAAAAATTAAGTAATATTTTAATTATGTGCCGTGTATATTTAGTATGGTTAATTTTATAATGTGCCTGACTTTAATATTATACTTTCTAATGTTTTTAATTTTAATGGCGATTTATTAATTTATGATTGAATGATATTTATTTCAATGTCTTATCCATAATGTAATTTTTTTTATTGAATTTCTTAATTTGCCTCAAGGAAATTTTATTTTTAAATTTGAATGCTAATAATTTGTAGAATTATATACTTACCTGTGTATAAACTTTGACGATGTGATAGAAGTGTACAAAAGTAAAAACAAAAATAAACTTTTTGAATCTTTTAAATGTTCCTTCAGGGTCAAATCCGAAACTATAAGAAATAGTGAACAACACTCAAAAGAGCCTTGAGGCCGCTTTTGATTAAAACTAAAACTGCAAGATTCAATTTTTTTTAAATACTTTCCTAGCCGGGAATCAAACTCATTGATTTTGAGAAAAATAAAGCATCTTGTGTTATTTATTGCACCAGGAAATAGTGTCGCGAAGGAAAAAACCCTGTGAAGTAATGTTACCTACACGGCAAAATGAAGTAAATAAACTTGATTGTATTGTATATTTTGTATTCGTGAAATTGGTAGACAAGCTAGATTCAGACAGGTCAATTTTCTTATTTTAAGGCATATATATAATTAGCATGTTTTCAGGTATTCATACATTACACGTACTTTAACTAATCAAATTGTCTAAAATATCTTTTTCATTCTTTTATTATGGCCTTTAACTGCGAAAAAATAATACAATTTTGAAATTAGAACATGATGTTGTGATGCCGAATCTCGGTGTGTTTGAAGGTATGGGGTAACGCTTGAATACTTAAAGATTTTAATCAGTTTTCCTCTATGTAGTTAGACGTATAACATTACTTCACAGAAAGTGCACAGAATAGGCGACAATACAATGTCTGGTGCAATAATACAGGATGCCTCATTTTTCTCGAAATTAACGAGTTCGATTCCCGCCTAGAAAAAACGGAATAATGCAGTTTTAGTTGTAATGAAAATCGGCCTTATGCCTCCTTGGAGTGTTTTTCGCTATTACTTATAGTTTCGGATTTGGCCCTGAAGGCACCCTTGAAAAATTCACTCTTTATAATAATCAAGATACATTACTATTTGGGTGGCGTACGAATGCATGAAGTTTGGACCATTGAAAGAGTTAACTCTATACTTCCAACAGACAAAATGTAAACAAGGAGAGAAATTCTTGCGAATATTGTGTTATTCAGTTATTAATCACACCCTCGCACTAAACTCACACTTCAAGTAATTTATTAATTTATCGTGATGAGGAGAAGCCTATAATTTAGGGAAAGAATCAAGCGTGCGTAAATACAAAGAGCATTCAAATCGGTTAATTAATTCTCAGACAGACAACAGATATTTTATTTTATTTACAACTTTTCTAGAATCATTTTTGACATAATTCCGAATATAAAAGACAACAAAGTAAAACTCGTGTATTCTATGGCGAAGGCAGTGAGGTGGCGGCATCTTGCGGACAAACTACTAAAAACTAATTAAATAAGACCTTGCTAATAATGCCTTATTTGACCGCGTGAAGACGCTTTTCTAAATTGTTATCTTAACTATATTCAAAGTAATATCTTAAATGTGTTTTATTAAAGAAAAATTATATCGGCCATGTTTCCTCAAAGTCGTGCGGCAATTGGCGCCATCTATTGGAGCGCGCCATAAACTCGTTTTCCAGTTTCGCTCTGACGAATAGATGGCGCCAAGATGCAGATGTGGATTTTCGCGCCAAAATATCGGCCCAAATAAACCGAACTAAAGCATATCAATAAATAAATATGTTATGGCAACCAAAAATCACGTTTCGCTAGCAGAAGATCACTTTGCGGTAGGATATAAGAAAGTTGGTAAAATTCCAAAATGGCTAATTTTCCTACCTACCTCCTGCCGCGATTTGAAAAGGGGACACAATTCCAAGCAAGAACGCCTTTTGTCATGTTTGTACCTACATGTCATATATTTCATTGCATTATGTCATTGCAAACATGTCATTTACCTGCATCGATATTATAATGGAACCTTGCATGGTATTGCATGGAATGTGCATCGTAGATGTATACTATGACCGCTAGGTAGTTGGAGTACCTATGTAAACATAAAGCCGGCAAATATAGAACCCTTCATTGTAGATCCCGGCAGGTAGGTACCCACTTGTAGGTATCTGCCTACACATTCGCGGCCAACACATTTAGCATATAATAAATTGGTCTAGAAAGCTGAGCAACAAAAAGTTTTAATTTCATCTAGATATTACCACAGTGACGGGTGGGTGGACATGGTACAGGTTAGGAAGGAGAGACTTTCTTGGTGTACAATCTTCATCGTAAAACAACATGGGTAGGGGTACATATAGGTAGGTATTATTGCAACAAAACTCTTTCCGGTTACACCTACGCTCGGACCATCTTCCTGCTGCGCTGCCGTTGTTAAACAATCTTGGATCTTTTTGCGGAATCAATAAAGCACGGGGAAGTTACGTTATCCTCTTTGAAACTGACCCACCCCTACAGGTCGAAGGTGGTTCCTTTCGGGCGGTTCTCAGCAACCCCTACATTCCAAGCAGTCCAGTATTCCACACATGCCGTGTTCATTTGTGCAAACCTTCAACAACAATTTACCTATTTCCAGTAACGCTGCCTATCGCAAACGATGCGGTTGACTACACCTCCGCGGCATTTACGGAGGCGCACGGGGTTGTAGTGCATGGCCTTATCAAAACTGTTGCCAAACTCACCCGAGGATGCTGGTGAGGAAGTCCAGCCTTGAAGGCATCGCCGGATTCGAGGGTTCGGGCGGCGCCATTTCTTCAGCGTTGTCTATCTACTAAGATGCAGAACACGGATTTAATTCGGGTACGCGCAACGAGCCAACCAGCGGCGAACCGGTGCCGAAAGAGCTGATAGGCGACTTGCAGCGAAGAACGATACGTCCGACACTCAGCGCGGCGTGATTCCGAAAGAGCGATGATCAAGCTAGCCGTGCAGTGCTTTTGCTTGGGCGCGGGAGGTGGGGGGTGGGTGGTCGTCTTGTTCTTGGTATTGGTATAGTGCGCACTGCCAAAATAGTCCGAGAGCGGGCTGTAGTAAACCTATGTCATCGAGTAACATCATGAGAACCTTTTTGGTGGAGATATGAAACGGTTTGTGCAGTAGGTAAGTAATATTAAATCGTATTTTTGAGACATTTACGTCGTCTAATAACAACTTCACACCACGAAAAGCAAAGATACATCGTTGAGTTCAAAACAGTGGTACCTATGTTTATCTATAAAATAGAGTTAAGTATAAACCGATTTATTAATCTGTGCTCCACAAGTCCGAACTTGAATGAGTGGAAATGGAGGATCAACTCGAATGTAATTTTTTCAATGATTTTTAATGACTTTAGGTGGTGTAACACTATTAAGACATTATCATACCGATATTAATACAATATATCTATTATTATACATTTACGTTGCTATAGTATTACATTCTGAGATGCAAAACTCCGTGACGGCATTGGGCAGAACTAGTTCCAAGTGCATTCGGAGGAGTGCGCATGTCGTAACCGCATGGTCAATAGGGTATGCCACTGGTAATTAAAACACTGATAACTGCGGCAGAATAAAGTACAATATTCTGACAATATATTTCAGCGCTGTAGAATCACAACCGCGCGTGGCTCAGGGGAGGGTCGACCACAGGTCTGAGTTCAATTCCCCGCCCGTTCATACACCATTTGGTAGCCACATGTCATCGTCCAGCATGTAAGCACTGAGTAGGAATAGCCCATTCCACATCCTTCAGTAATATTTCGTACGAGCGGCTCGTAGCCTAGTGGCGCGGGGACTGGCCTAGCGTACCAGAGGCCCGGGTTCAATACCAACTTGCACCACTGTCTTTCTCTTTCAGAGTTCGACAAGTGCATTTCGTCACGAATGCGAGCTGCTCCATGGTTCGGAATCCATGTAAAACTGTAGGTCCCCTTCCCCTACTAGGTGGTAGGGTTTAAGCCCGCCCGGGTTGGTACCATCGCATTGGATGAAAAGATGGTCGAAACGGCACTGAAAAATTGTCCGTGTTTTCCATCCAGTTCAATGTAGCCGTGCTCATAAAGGGAAGGTCCTGGCATGGCACCTAATTCCTTCGGGAATGTGGTGTATTGGGCTAATATCATAACGGTAGTTGTGTGGTATTAGCCATCCATGTCAGGTCGCATAAAAAAAAAAACCTAATTGTAACCTGTATCTTATTATTAATATTTTTTTTGCAAAAACCACTTTTTATTGAATATTTATAATACTACGGCCGACTAGCTATGGACGATGGGGTTGCCACATTGTATCTCGTCTCGTCTCACCGTGGTGTTTTATGGATTAGCATGATGCCGTATGGAGTTGCATGATTTTGAATAGTAGCGTGTGATGTCAAATGGGTTTGTATGTACATACCTACCGCAAAAATGATTAACACGATATTACATCTTGGGTCACTCGATTCACCGATTGTATATATATATATATAAATCAAAGATGTAACGTATTTCAATGAATTCATTAATTTGGTCAACATTAATTTGCGAATGTTAGTTTCATATCACTACTGCCAAGTTATCCTACAATCGCGTATTCGTCGTGAGTCTCCGCTCCCGGTCTAACGGAGGAGTGTCGTCGCTCGCCGTCGTTCGTCGGGACGAGTCGCCTGCGCCGAACGCCGCGCCTCCCGCCCCGCGTCCTCAGGCGTCCTCCCTCACCCCGCCCGCCGAGTTCCCCAGCCCTGCATGCCGCTCCGCGCCCGCCAGTCCGGCGCCATCAACATGCGATACCTCCCCCCCCCTCCCCGGCCGCTGCCGCACACGTGCGCACTGCTACAATTCTCTGTTGCTAGGTATCTCAGGTTGCTATGTGGTCGAAAACACCCCATTTACAATCCAATTAAATTGGTTTGTGATTTTATTGTCTCATATTTCAATAATTTATATGTATCACACATCGACATACCAATCACATAATCGGTTCTGACTTTTTGGCGCGAATATCCAAAAGAAGGTCGATATTGACTGCAAATTTGGCGCCAAATAGCCTGCCGCCTCGCCACCGCCCGCACCGCGCCGCCAGTCCGACGCCATCTCACCCTCTCCCCGCGGGCGCTACAAACGCGTCTCTCTCGTTGTTTTTTCCGCCCGAGTGAGCGGGAGGGGGAAACGGCTATTGGCGGTTTGCCTCTTGGTCGTGGTGTCATACGCTGCCTGCTACTGCAGGCAGGTCTCTGGGGAGCCTTCTTCAGGCCACTTTGCTGGTCTTCCTTATTGCTGCTGGTCTTCCTCACTGCAGGTCTATTCCGATAGTTCGGCTTCCACGAGGAGGTCGCGCGGATACTTCTTTCTGCCGTCTGGCGGTCGGGCGTGGAGCTGTGTCAGTTCCCGTATGTGCAGGAACTGTGACGCGTCGACACGCTTGAACATCGACGTCGCCAGACGGCCGATGAAGTCGTCCAGTGGCTCTATCTTCGCCTTGAGGTCCCTCGCGATCGCTGGGTTCCTCACGTAGCGGGAAGCGCCCGTGATGGTACGGAGCGCTAGGTTCTGTTGGGCGCGGACGTTCTTGCGTCGCATCTCCGGAACCAGCGCGTACGTCTTGAGCGTGAGGCCGCGGTCGAATGTGACGCCCAGGTATTTCACCGACCAATACAATAGATCGCTTCCCCTTTCAGCTTCAGCTGTGGTGGGTTCACGCCGCAGCCGGTCACCATGACCTGCGTCTTCCCGACGTTTTCCGTCAAGCGCCAGCATGCCAGTCATTCGGGCAGCTGGTCCAAGGAGCGTTGGATCTTCTTGGCTGCGTGGCGCTTGTTTTTGGACGTCGCGAAGTAGTCGGCATCGTCGGCAAATAAGCCGAGCATAGCGCCTTACTCCACGGGGATGTCGTCGGTGTACAGGGAATAGCAGGCCGGTGACAGGCAGCTTCGTTGCGAGTCGCAGGCCGCGACGAGCGCATCATAGCGGGCACGGTACAGAACCGTGCTAATGCGCTCTGGGACCTTCTCTGTTTCAAAGAAAAAGATGGGCACCGTGATGAGGAGGACGCAACATGTCAACAAAGCAGACAATGCGCATAGTTTATGTTTTGGTAAGATTTACGAAAATTTTAATTACAAAACGACTTTTAGCTAAAAGTAAACCACGACCGCTGTGGTCAAAAATCTAACAAAAACCAAATTGATTATAAATCTTGATGAAACAAGCTATGTCTGATGACTAATATTTTTAAGATGTTTTTACCAAATCGTTCAGTCATCCACCTCCAAAGTTTTGTATAAAACGCGCGAATAATTCGAACTTTTTGACCTTATAACTTACAATGCCAACGGTCATCAGACATATACTACAACAGTTCGATCAAATAAAGCATGATCTTCTTTCCACGTTTGTACGGGGAGTCGAGCGGGAAGACCCACCTTAACCATCCATGTCCAGTTACATAAAAAAACCCAAGACGGAATGGATATAACTTAATGAGGAGTCGGAATATAGGAGTCAGTAATGCTACTAAGGAGTGTCAACAGGGGGTCCATTCAGAGTAAGAGTGAGTTCGAATTCGCCACTAAATATCAACTCACTTTTTTAAATAGTTAATGTTTCCACACTTCT
Source organism: Incurvaria masculella (assembly GCA_946894095.1). Taxonomy (NCBI): domain Eukaryota; kingdom Metazoa; phylum Arthropoda; class Insecta; order Lepidoptera; family Incurvariidae; genus Incurvaria; species Incurvaria masculella. The sequence goes on along the minus strand of OX335666.2, from coordinate 16,153,213 downwards.
AGAACATCATTACAGTTAGGTAAAAATCTGGTTTGTCCCGTAAATACGTTGGTAGTATAAATAACGGTTCCGTTATTTAAATAATAATATATTTCCCAGCTATTTTTAGGTTAACTCACTCCCGAACTCGAACTCACTCTTGCTCTGAATGGACCCCCAGGAGTGACTAAAGCAGAGGAAGCGGGTTCTCGGAATGGGGAGTAACCGGAATGACCCATTGCTAGCGGAGAGAGCAACTTTGCTGATGCCTACCCGCCCCGCCCGCCTTTCCCCGCTACCTGTGCCACTACCCCCGGAAGCGGGCGTCAACAGTTCTGTCCGCTTGCACCCTTACGCCCCCGCTATACTTACCTGCTATTCAATCTCTATTGGTCCCGCCCACATATTTTTTAAATCACATTTCAGCGGTCCCGCCCGCCCCCATTTAGGTATGGCAGCGCCAAACCAAGAGCTATGTAGTTTGTTTGAAGTATTTGGCGCAAAATGGGCCCTTCATTGGAATAGTAACTTTAGAAAATCAAAATAGTTAGGTATCGAGAAAAGTAACTACATAAATTGAAATTATTAAAACTCTTATGCAACTGCTTTCATGTTATTCTATCAGTTCCCGTACCTATTTAATCATTTGTCGCTAACATATTGCTGTATATGGCTATAGGGAGGTAGGTGTATGTTACAACGGGCAAGGAACGAGAAATGGAAGATTGATCGTTATTGTTTCAATGCATAATTTAGAAACCAACATTTACCAAATAATTGTAGAACTCGTTCCTAGATACAAATTAGATGCTTGCTATGTTTTTATTGAGAATTAGCCTGGTTATGACCAAGTACTGATTTATTTTAATCGACACTTAAAGGGCCTTTATTCCTAAAGTGCTGAATATCTTGTAATGGTATAGAGTAATGCTAAGAGAGGCCCTTAATGTGTGGCGATTAAGCTAATCAGCAGTAGGTAAAAAAGGCCCTTAATCAAGTAATATTTGTATCAATAGAAGCGTACTTGTTGATAAATACCGCAGTTTCCTTCCGAGCTATTTGCTGCAAGTACCTTCGAATTGCGAATTCCGTATTTCCGAAATTTAATTTGTTAAATTTTTACCTGAGTCCATTACAGACATTGTATAAAAAGGGTTCCTGGGGTTACTAATCCTATAGTCTGCATTCGCATCACAACGGCCATTCAAAGTCGAATAAGTTCAAGAATCCTATAGTAGACAGTTTAGTACCTACGCTGACTAGCACCGGACTAACGATACTAAAGTGATATTTAGTCCGGCGATAATCCCGTATTAAAGTTAGTCCGCCCGCTCTGAATACTACTGTACAATGCGATTCAAATAATAATAGGATAAGATCACCGCCATTTTGAATGTCAAACTGTTGAAACCTTCACTTCACTTTATAAACTTCAGGACGAAGTACAAAAAAGTTTCTACAAAAAATATAAAATAAACATTTTGACCAAATAATTTGTTTTAACTAAATATTTATTTGGAAGAACAGATGTTAAAAGAACACTCAACAACACGATAAAAAACAAAATTAACTAATAAAAAAATGCAACTGTGGCACTTTCGAGGACACCCGACACAAACTAACACCATAATAACGAATACACAGAAAACAGATAAACACAGATAGCAAATAACAGCTCCCCGACTCGTTTAACTGTATATTCTGTGACAGGCACTTAATATAGTCTTACTAGTTTATACACTCTTTGCTACTAAGTAGTGTGTAGATTCGTGTATTTTTGTCTAGTGTCGCTGCCACGGCTAGGCAGAGCCGCTACAAAACAAAGAAACGCAAAAGCATGTAGACGCACATACTCGGATCGAACCTCGATTCTGATGGATGGAAAAAAGCGTTAGGCTTTCTTTAACATTGAAGCAAATCTTTCCCGTGTAAACCCGTGCGGTCGTGCCGACTGTACATTCCCGCGAAAATTCGAGTGAAGTTAGTCACGAGCCCCGTCCTATTCTTATTTGAATCGCATTGTACGTAGTTACAAAAAATGGAAATTTGGTTTGTCCCAAAATGAATTACATTTAGGGCCTTTTTCACCTAATGTTGAATAGCTTAATTTAATCGCCACATAATGAGGGCCTTTCTTAGCATCTTGCAATAGCATGGATTACTGTAAGTCCTGATTTATTTTAATCGACTCTTTAAGGGCCTTTATTACTACCGTCCTGATTATGTTTTATTGGTATTGAACTAAGAAAGGCTTAAAATGTGGCGATTAAGCTAATCAGCAGTAGGGGAAAAAGGCCCCTTAGGGTCTCTTCCACCAAGTACTGATTAGCTTAATTCATGTGTGCTTAATCCTCACATTATAGGGCGTCCTCGCAATAGTTGCCAGTACAAGGTAATCATCGCTTTAAAGACCCTTTAATTGTCGATAAAAATGAATCAGCGCGTGGGGAAAATCAGGCTTAGTGCGTTTATCCAAATTTTTTACTATCGGGATAATTTAGCACATTTGTTCATATTCAGGCGGGACACAACTTATGAAAAAGCGGGACCAATCCCACTCTTCCGGTACGTATGGCGACGGTATGATGAACCACCGCTGCTGGTCGCCCGAATTATCTTCGTGCGCTCGCAAACTGTCGATCATTCGGCATAATTCCGTAGCATAGTCCGTCCGGCTGGATGCAAGCGAGCCGATGCATGGGCAATGAGTATCGCGAACCGACACAGGATGCACATCTCATGCCAATGAACTCCCGATAGTTATGTACTTATCCGCTATTCACACAGCTTGCCTGTTACACACGGCAGTGAGGCAGCAAATCATTGGAAGCAGTGCAGTAAACGGTACTGTTACAATTTGACAGCCCGTTTCGAGACAATAGTAGAAGTAGGGTAAATATGAATGCCAAATATCAGCCTCGCTAAAGGTAATTTTAACTTTGAATGTCTGTTTCTGCTACAATTAAGGTACAAAAATATCCTGGATGCTGGAAACTTTTTTTTTTCAAAAATACTAATAATGTTTAAGTAGTTTTGTAGAAAAAAGGGTACCGTTTAAATGCACTAAGGGCGGAAACCCGGATATTTCCCTAAACTCAGCAGGGTACAGGAGGTTACCATTTTTTATATAATTAAAAACAGTGTGAACGAGTTCGTATCCGTTATCTACCTATACATAGAATACTGCAAATTTAAATTTAAACTCCAAGCTTGCATGAACTTTTAAAAACAAGTATTCCTAGCGGGCACAGATTTCTCTTATTTGATCGAAAATAAAATATTAAATTTTTCTGAAAGCACTTTTTTCAATATTATCGTTTCGTGCAAGGCAGTGACGCGGAAATATTTTACAAGCCGCTTTTCAGTGCTTAGTCAGTGCTTATGCTTTTAAATATATATGTCATTCCCATATCCATTAATTAATTTACAATATTTAGTAGTAATAGTAGTAGTGACCTAGTTTGTAAGAATCATTGACAAAAAAATGACCAACCTGGCGAAGTTTATTGTCGGCTCTTCTTCGCCAGAAGTTATCGAACCGACAGGAAAGAAATATGACGAATCCGTGTGTGTAATATACATCTAATGGAGGAAATAAAGAAAGTGGAACTCAAACTGAATGCACGCCACTGAATAATACACATTTATAGGGAAATCGGTAGATTATCGATTATTCAAAACTACATGATTGTAGGTTAGAGTTGCCATCCGTCCGGGTTTCCCCGGATTTGTCCTAGTTTAGAGGGTATCCGGGGAGCGCCCGGGCGGGGTTTTTATTTTTATTTGTAGTCCGGGTTTACAAATTTAAAGTCTTGGGCCGCCCGCGACACACGCACTTTATTACACTGACTGTTTAAAAAAACCTGTTGACATGTCCGGGTGCTAGGCTCTAGAATCCGGGGTTTTCACGCGTATTTTCACGTCTTGTCCTGGTTGCTAAATTTTAGAGATGGCAACCCTATTGTAGGTTCGAGTCGCTTCTATCCTTCGCTCTTGCCCACTGCTCTGCCTCGCTGCCTCGCTGCCCTGCCCCCGTGTGACAAAGTTGGCCAACGCACCACAACGGCGACGCCGACCTATTCCGGTGTATTTACGGATCGCTTATGGAATGAGTAATTTTTCATTAGCTACATATAGCCGTTTTCATCCGATACACAATCAGAGCCCTTAGTTCGATTTGTTCGTCTAGCATTTTCAAATGTATGGCGAATTGAAGAACGCGAGCAGAGCCTTTATTACGAGTTATATTCTATAGAAATTTCGTTTACTTATCGATGCTCTTCGATTCCGCAGGTTTACACCATTGAATAGAGCAATAATTTTAGGGATACACGAAATCGCCCGTCCATGGATTTTCAAAATATTGTAGAAATATGAAATAATGTAAAAAAATATGTATCTACACAGATATAAAACATCCATGGACGGGCGATGTAGGGTATCCCTCAAACGCCTGCGTTATTCAATGGTGTAATGCAGCGGAATCGAAGAGCACAGCGAAATTTCGATAAGGGATTTGTAACTCGTAATGGAGGCTCAGTGGGCGTTACGCTGTATCACGGATGGAAAGGCGAACATCTTCACCTCGTATAACAATTACCGAATCGAATGTGTTACCGAGGCGCTAAGGTAGTTGACCTGGACCCATTAAGGTGCCCGACGACGCCCATGGGCTTTAGAACTTTCAGGAGGCAGCCAAAACCATGCCGGCCGACCCCACGTTTAAAGGATCCCAGCAAAGTAATTTGGGGGAAATACCTAGGAAGGGAGCTCATTCTATTGTTTACCGACCCTATAGATAAAGGATCTAGAGGATTGGTGGGTTCTTATTTTTGGAATGTCGACTATGAATTTGTGCATTCTCTCCCTGTTCCGCGTTGAGCGAAGGTAGAAAGGGGACGGCGGCGGGCATTCGCGGCAGGGTCGGTTCGGTGGCTGCCGTTGGCATTGGAAGTGAAAATAGTGACTAGTCGAGTTACTCACCCGCGTCCGACGCCGCCGGCGCCGACGCCGTCGCCCGCCGGCAGCTCGCAGCCGGCGTCCTCGTCGCGCAGCTGCGTCTCGCTAGCGCCGTCGTGCGCGCCCACCGCGCCTGACCTGCGCGCGCTCTCACGTCACAACTGTCTGGCTGGCCTGTGCGTGGTTCGCAGCCGCAAGACCGCGGGTTCGATCCCAGGGTATGCACACTTTGTGATCCGAGACCACAGTCCGAGACGCAGGTGATTTTGTGCGGATACTACTCTCGGTATCTGTCTATTACTCTGTGCGCTATTTTTATCTAGCGCTCTCATGTCCAACCGTGAGATTATACGTCCGAAAACGTCCTGTAGACCTATTCTTGTAATTCCACGCTCAGGAATCAGGAATCTTTCAGTCGATAAGACCGCTTTTATAGCAATCGACGGAAATATTGCAGAGCACGGCATTCGAATTGTTCAAGGTTTTTCGTGGCGTTGATCGCTCTGACAATCATTACAGAAGCCGGTTTTCTTGACTGAAAAAGTCCTGATTCTCGAGCACGGGATTCCAAGAATAAGCGGCCAGATGGGGACAATAACCCCCTAGTACTTGACGCCTCGGCATTTTGCTTTGGTGGGTAGTGCCTATGCGGACGATGTCTACTCTCTATTTTCCAGATAGATACCGGAGCTGTGATGCACCCTCACTGACCCCAATCGAAGCTAACTTCAATCCACGCTCGGGACGACAGAAACGTTGAGTCCTATATCACCTGTGTGGTGCCGGAATTGTTCAGCTTGGTATCCACACTTCCCGATGCACAGATTTATCCGAGATCATATTGGACGCAGATTGTCCAAGCCGCAATGATAAATTTCCATTATTTACTATCGACATAAATCAATGTAGCCGTCCAGAGAATGGTTATGGCATGGTACCTAATGGGAAATGCGATGTGTTGGGCTGATCTCATGACAGTGCGTGAGTTAGCTGATTTGGTAGCAGTATCACTGAAATATGCGGTATCTTCTGACAATTTCTTTGGCTATTAACACAAACACGGAGAAAAAGATTTGAAGAGAGAGAAAGAGAGAAATAAAGAGAGAGAGAACTAGAAGGCAACTAGTACACATGCAAGGGGTCAGTGCCCTTGTAATTAAAACTTGTGTGAACATGGGTTCCGTTCCATATCGAGCGTGTGTACTTTCTACTCTATTCATCTGCGTTTGAATGAAACATATACTTACATCTTTTTATTAGCAACCGAAGGCTCCACAACGAGAGGCAAACCACAATATGTGTATCCTGAAACAAGCAAAAGATTATATTTAATCAATTTCACTGGGGATTAAGTGGGTCGTAGAGCCAACTGAAAGAAGACATGTAACGAAGATTGACAAGGGTGTGTTGGGACATGCAGAGCGAATGAGTGATGGAAGAAAGACGAAACAGATTTACAGAGCGGAACTGGGCGGACGTGTCGTCCGTGCCCGGGCGGCAAAAGTCTTGTGAGTAATCGGAAGAGCATGTACCTATGCTGGCTAACAATTAATTACGTGTGTCATGTTAGGTACATGAGTTTTTCCATTTTGACACAATGTTTCATTCAAAACAAAAAAAACCTGAGTGCCACAATACGTTGAATATCTTAGGTATCCATCACATATTGTCTGGTCCGCGTGCCTTACTGCTAGTCCTGAGAAGTTAAAAAAACATTTTTAATATTAAATATTTAAATATTATAATAATATACTGTGATTTGAGTGTTACCACTGCCCACCAATGGGTCAAAATCCTCAGATCAGGAAGGACATGTGCTATCTGCTCAGTGATTTTTTTTTAACTATTAACCTACTTAAATGTAATGAAATGAAATGAAATGAAATTAAATGAAATGAAATGAATGAAATGAAATGAAAAAATACTTTTTTTGCAGCCATACGGTACAAAAAGGCGGAAATTAATGCCATAAGGCATTCTCTATCATTCAACCTTAGAGATGTAGGAGAGGTGCAGTGAGGCGGACAAAAAAAAATAAACGTAAAACAATTTATTGCCCTATTTTTGAAACGATCGCTAACAAATTGCTGCAGCAATTTGCGATTCTGATCGCTAAAAACGCAGTTTCGTATTTTTGAATGACGTTTGGATAGCAGCGCCCGGCGGCCATTGGCTGTTGTCGAGCGTTTACGATTGCATTGCTAATCGCTGGCTGCAAGCGATTGCAAATAATTTCAAAAACCGGCCAAGTGCGAGCCGGACTCGCACACATCGTAAAAAAATAATACAAAAAAATCACGTGTTTTGTATGGGGACCCCCTTAAATTTTAATTATTTATTAATCTTACCTATTTGTTGTTATAGCGGCAAAAGAAATACACACTCTGTGAAAATTTCAGCTGTCTATCTTTTACGGTTACTGAGATACAGCCCTGTGACAGACGGACAGACGGACGGACGGACGGACGGACGGACGGACGGACGGACGGACGGACGGACGGACGGACGGACAGCGGAGGCTTAGCAATAGGGTTCCGTTTTCACCCTTTGGGTACGGAACCCTAAAAATAGCACGGCCGGGCGCTTGCGGTAGGACGCCCCGCCTGAAGAGCGGTCGGCGGGGAAGGGGCACGCTACATGTGCAAAACAAACCCGCCCGTAGGGTGCTACTGGACTTATGTCGTTGATGGTACATGTCACACACAAACATAGTCGCAGACGTATTGGATTGGGGTCGAATTGACTTGGCTAACGCATTTCGGCAATTGCGGTGGCAATGTTTGGACTGTGTGTAGTAGTCAATCCAGAATACACGCGCGGCTACCCAAACTATTATATGCACAACTTGTCCAAACGAGGCGGCGGGAGCCGGCTAGTAGCGACCGCATGACTTCTTCCTTTTCTCTTCTGCGGGTTCAACTAACCGTGAAGTTTGTCGATGGCCCTGTCAGCGGCCGACTGGTCCATAAAGTCCACGAAGGCGTAGCCCCCGCGCTTCACGGAGATGTCGGCAACGCAGAGGCTGTGCTCCGAGAACAGCTGACGGACCGACGCCTCGTCCACCTCCATGGGCAGGTTCCCGATGTAAAGCTTGTTCATCGCCGATATAGACTTCAGCTGCGTGTTACTCATCCTATAATTGCTCTCTTCACGGAATTATTTTAGCAGAGCCGACCGATATATATAAATGTATGGAGATGACTGACAACACGAAAACTGACAGGTGGATGACAGAACGAGATGCTCCTTTGTTTTGTTTAGTTCTGCAACCTGCTGGATTTGGAATTTAGAACACAATTAAGTATTAAAGTTATTTTTTATTTTGAAGAAATTGGCCTCATTCAGTCGAAAAAACTTTCCGAATTGATGATTTGAATTTATTTTATTAATTCAGATTTAACATTCTCCACACACCTGTTTTTTCTCAGATTGTTAATATTTCAGATCGATCTGTCAGATTGATATCATATGATGATACTCACGATATAAATTCAGGCCGGAAAATTTAGAATTATGAATTCTTTCAGGCCCAACGGTTCATACTAGTTTGATTTGGTTAAATTTACGAACATTTTAATTACAAAACGAGTTAAAGCTAAAAGTAAATCACGACTGCTGTAGTGAAAAAGCGGCCAAGTGCGAAGTGAACACGAAGGGTTCCGTAACATCGTACAAGATTGAATACAAAAAAAATACGTTTAATGTATATTATGTGGACCATACAATAAACTTGATTTTTTCTTGACGCGCTTTTATTTTTATTATTTCTTAATTTAACCTATTTGTTGTTATAGCGGCAAAATAAATACACAATCTGTGAAAAATTCAGCTGCTTACCTATTACGGCCCTGCCTGACGTGTGACAGACGGACGGACGGACGGATGGGCAGCGGAGGCTTAGTAATAAGGTTCCGTTTTCACCCCTTGGGTACGGAGCCCTAAAATTCAAACAAATTTATTATACATTTTCATGAAACAAGGTCCGATGACTAATATTCATCCACCTCCAAAGTTATTGTATAAAACGCGCGAAAAATTCGAAATTTCGGACCTTATAACTTAGAAACCAAACACTATTTTGCAATGCCAATGGTCATCAGACATCTAGTTCGATCAAATAAAGAAGTTTTGAGTATAATTTTGGATCTCTAACAAAAAATATGCGCATGATCTTTCCACGTTTGTATAGGGATTTGAGCGGAAAGGCTCACCTTAAAATTATAACGGATGTCTTAGCGAGAATTTGAATTTTGAATCCCGCGCTGTTTCGATCGTCAATTCTTGGGTCAGTGTGTTTGTTTAATTAAAACTCAGACAATTTGCGAAAATTGTGCGTTACACCTTCACTGAGAAAACGCAAATGTCAAATGCAACCGTTTAATTGCTATTTACAACCAAATAAATTGGTTACGATACAGCTTACAGTATAATCTGCTAATAGCAACCGCGACTCGGTTAATAATAGCAGAGATTTTGTGTTAATTTTAAACGAGTATTCGGTATGATATAACCGTTTTTCCATTAGCAGTGTTGGAAGAACTATTTTTAGTAGTGAAAACTCGATACAAAAATGGGAAAAAAAATGCTGTGGCGAATCGGCCGTTGCGGCCTGCAATTGAAAATTTGATCATAAAAATTTCGTTCCTACAATGCGATGGTAAGGACCTAAAGTCGTATTCAGAGTGAACTGTCAATATTTAGTACGCGGACTGACACCGGACTAACCATAAAACATGCTATTTCAACATCATCAACATCCGGCAATAATCCTTAACATATATTTGATTTGATATTACCTTGTATTAAAAATGACGATATTGTCTAGATGAAATTTTTCATTATCTTGTCTATACTCAAATTCAGTTAACCGCGATGCATAAGCCCCTCTCACTCTATGTACTGCGTATAACTGAAAAGGAGAGAACACAATTCGGCGGCAACACTTACAGCAAATCACGTTCAAATATTCGAAATTTGCGGGTGGCTCGTTTTACACGCACGCATTTTAGCGACTTGCCTCCCTCCTCTCGTTTACAGAATTTCAAAGCGCGTTTTCGGAATTTATTTATTTATTTGAATAATTTGAAGATAGTGCAGAATTTACTCTTTTAAACTGTGCACGCTATCCAATCAAATATTTATTTTATTTACATTAGTTTTTATTTACAACAGTTCTTGCTTTCAAAGGGGATCCTGACAGCATGCCATTTGTATTAGACATACCACAAACTTCTCAGACATAAAGAGTATTCATGAACACTTATCAGTATGCGGAAGGCGCATCGCTAGTTATCGCAACACTTGGTTGAGAATGTTTTTATTTGGTTATCAGCTTCTGTTATGCTCATAATACCTAAATATAGACTAGGAGGTCGCGACAAAAATGGTAACGATAACATATGACTGAAATTGGGTTCACAGAATAAAAACGAACTCTCTGAAGCTTAATGTGTCAAGTCTGCCTGCGCCAAGTGGTTGCGTTACCAAGATAAGGCGCCTGAAACAGTAATTATCGTTGCAAGAAAAATATATGATAAGGCAAATGGCTGCAAATAGCGCAGCATGAAAGTATTAGTACATACTTACTTAGTAATACCAAAATTGAACAAATCTTTGATTGGTTTTCGTAGTTATAGACGATTTAGGTTACAGATATAACTTAAGGTATATTTAAGTATTAAATTATAAAACTGACTGGTTATTGTTGCATAATGAATAGGTACCATTATGTCCAGAAAATCAGTATATTAATTAGCAGGTACATAACAACATCTATTTTGTATTGGCAATCTAGCTAACGCAACCACTTGGCGCAGGCAGACCGACCTCAGAGGGTTGGTCTCTAACCTGTGAAACCAGATTCAGCCATTTACATTCGTGACCAAAAATGTTGTGCCCTCCCGGAATGATATATCTTAACTCTGTAATAAACCTTTACACATTTAAGTTTTTTGGAATTTTTTTTAGTGTAACGTCGATGAATTGTGTGATGTTTAATTAACTTTGAAGTTAAGGATTAGATACTTATGAGTAATTTTTTGAAGTTGACCCTGTATTAGAGCACTATTACTTATCCTTTGGTAAGAGCAAAATACATAGGTTTTATTTTTTATTTAACCTGACATGGATGGCTAATACCACACAACTACCGTTATGATATTAGGCCAATACACCACATTCCCGAAGGAATTAGGTGTCATGCCAGGACCTTCCCTTTATGAGCACGGCTACATTAAACTGAATGGAAAACACGGACAATTTTTCATTACCGCTTCGACCATCTTTTGGCTGCTCACTAAATTTGGTAGTTTGCGGGTGGAGGGCATTGCATATTCGCGTCGGAACACAGAACTGTTTTCAGGTACCTACCGATTGAGTACAAATAAAAAAAAACTGCCTCCAAATTATACGAAATGTACCCATCTAAGAATTCCTGCACTATTAATTTCATTTAAATTAATTTCGAACATGTTTGCACGGCAAGTTGTTTGGTGTTGTTTAGCGCACTTCACAATGGCGGTAGGTCTATTCTTAGAATTGGGCATCTTTCAGTCGAGAAAACTGGTATAGCGGTTATCAAGGAAAGATTGCGGAGCATAGTATTTCAATGATTCAAGGTTTTCAAGCTATACCTACAAGCTATTTTCTCGACTTAGGGTGGAGTGAACAATCTCTGGTGGTTAGTATTTAGACCTCTCTTTTTTCTTCTTCAGTCGAAATATTAGGACGGATAATTTTTAAATTATCACTAACCAGAGATTGTCCACAAAGATTCCTGGGGGCGGAATTCCGCCGCGCCTTGAAGTTACAGCCGTCGGGCTAGTTCGGAGAAAGAGCAGGCGCGGCGAGTCGCGTCGACGAGGTGCGAACCAGGCTCGCTGGGCGGCCGCGGGGCTGCGACACCGAGTGAATAAAAACTGTAAGGTAGCGGTAATTAAGTTTAAAATTGCGTACTTCAGCTCTTGAGACACTTGATACTAGACATTCGTTTATCTACCAGGCTGCTATGGATCCCTTTTTTGATAACGCTACTGAATTCATGGAACCCCGATTAGCATATTTCCTTCACGCCGGCGTCCAATTCAATGAAGACGGCCGTTTCAGTGGGAGAGAATGCAAAATAGAACACCGTTCTATTGTCAGCGAAAACAAGACGGGGATATTTGCAGACAAATGCGAAATCACAGACATTTCGTAATGAATCGTTAAACAAAATCAAAGAATCGAAAAGTCACTGTGTTTGTATGGGAACCATGTCAAAACCGACAGTCGGAAGGCATACTTTGGCTTAAACAAGTTCAAGTATTTTTTATGAATCTCAGCGTATGTGTTAACCGTTCCTTATTAATTTTGAAAATTATACTTGTGTTTAGATTCGACTCGATTCGGACACGTTAGTTAACAGCACGAGAACTATGTATTTACCGGTATCTAAGGCGTTTCAATAAAAGACTGATTGGTAATGCAATCATTATATTAAACGATTCAAAATACATCTAGGCATGGTTTTAAAATTACTGTTATTAATTTAAAGAATTCATAAAGGTATGTGATAATAATATTATTAAGGCCATAAACATATACATATTATTGTATCGGATTCAAATGACTATAGGAAACTTACACAGTAATTGATAAAATGTTGGTAATCAAGTTCATTAGCCAGTGGCCGATTATTTCAAAACCTCAACAAAATAATGCTGATTCACAGGCAAACATTTTGCACCCCATTTGTTCTGGGTTCCTAGGTTCACTGAAATAATAGGCCCATGGCTTGAAGACTAGTAACATCTATTCTATTTCATCAACAATATCCTACACCCTCCGACGCTAGCCCTAATATTCTTCATTTATCTAACTGTGACTATCATTTCAATGACTAGAATGATTTATCCGACAGGAAACTGTTGATTTGACATCTGGTTAGATACATAGAAGTCTAATCATTTGGGGCTCGAAATAATTGCAGAATTGTCTGTTATTACCGCATTTGGGTCAAGAACATATCTCTGGTTACATCATCCAAATACACAATCATGGATCTCAATTATTTTTAGTAACAGCCTCATTGATATCGACTACATTAGGTACATTAAGTTAGGTTAGACTCAAAACTATGCCCTGAATATAAAATCAAGCCTTTTATGCAAAAGTTAGGCGACAAAGTCAGGTTAGGAATTAAATATTAAATTGAAAGTTCATTGTCCCTTCTTGTAGCCTAAATTTTATATGAATATTGTTCAAAATACAAGCAACCGGTGACATAAAAACATGCTAGTCAAAGAGTAAACTGAGAAAGAAACAAAAACAAAATCACTTGCAAACCAAGATGTCAAACATGATAATTTCATTGGGATTTTTTCACCCCTTGAAAATTCACGAAACAAAAATAAAAGGGGAAAGTAACGCAGGAAAACGATAAAGAAAAAATTAATTCATCAAGATTTGTTGGTCAGTTTCTCTTGTCAGAGTTTTATTATGACCTATATTGTTACGTGGGAAATAACTTTCCAAAATTAGAGCATTAAACCCGTGTGATACTTAGCCAAATGGAGTGATTTTATTTACGAATTTTAACAATTTATATTGAATTTTTCTATTATTTCTAAGCTTTACATCGCTCACTGATTACCTTTACAATAGGTTGTTAAAATGGGAATATTCATTGGATAGTTTAAAATTTCACAATCAATACTTATAGTCCATTAGCACTTTAAAATTAGGTACCTACATAACGTATTCATACATATCACGCAGGATAACAAGAGTATTTCTCATGAATTGGGTATGCAAGAATTATGAGTATATAAAGCTGATAATAAAATGTTTTATCGATTTATCCATTAAAACTCAATCAGTGAACTACAATAAGGCAAATAATGAGATTCATATAAGAATATTTCCTACATCAATGCATACTTTCTACTTACATACATACGAGTGCTTTATGCTTTATAAAAGCAATGGCAGTGCAGAGGTTTATTTGAACTCGTCCTCCGGTAACTAGAAATAGTTAAACAATATTTACTACTATCCGCATCGATTACAAGCGGAAATATCCTATATCTATTAAAAAATGTGAGAAATAATTCAATACTAACTGTACTTATTGAATTCTTCGTAATTAATAGAATGGTAATAAATATTGAAAAATTAAACATAACAATAATATTCCTAGTCATTTTTCTAAACCAAACGAAATATTTTGCTGCTTCACCGTTTACTTAGAATTCTCTAAAGAACCATGGCCAGCCAATGTACATATAAAAACCAAACCTATGCAGTTAAAATGTTTTTTCTCAATCTTAGTCCTTTACTATGATGATATGCTTCTAAGCTCCCGAAGAAATGAGTTATTTGTATTTTTACATATTAGATTGTTTTACTTGGAATCATTATAATTAGTGGAAATCATCATTTAAATAATTGTATTAATATTATTATTTAATATTACGAAATAAAAAATATATATAAGTGAGATACCATGACTCAACACACACAAACAAATATATATCCACACCTCAACGTATGTATGGTATCAATGTATGGTAAATGCTGTAAATTAATTCATATTTTTAGGTACCTACAATGCAGAAACTCCCTTCTCTGGCATCTTAAGAACTACGGACGATAATCTAGAAAAATCCATGGTTGGTGGCCAACAGTAGAATACTTATGAATTCATTGAATCACTTTGATGTACAAGAACTTTACATTACCATTACATTTGGTAAGCAGCCTGTTACATATTTTGCAATGTTTTTAAACATTAAGATAACTTTACAGATGTTTTAAATCATGCTTAATTGACAGCTAAACTAAAACACTGAAGACGAATTTTTGTCTCGAATTACATATTTTCTGCTTAAGGTGGCCCAACCCGGCGGCCTCAACTCATTTGCGGGCACGGTACAAAACCGTGCTGTTGCGCTCTGGGACCTTCTCTGTTTCTAAGAATAAGACAGGCTCCGTTATGAGGAAGATGCAACCTGTCCACAAAAAAGACAATGTGCTTAGTGTATTATTTGGTAAGATTTACGAAATTTTTTATTTCAAAACGACTTATAGCTAAAAGTAAACCACGACCGCTGTAGTCAAAAATCTAACAAAAACCAAATCGATTATAAATCTTGATTAAATAAGCTATGTCTGATGACTAATCTTTTTAAGATGTTCTTACTTTATCATTGCGTAATCCAACTCCAAAGTTATTGTATAAAACGCGCGAAAAATCCGAACTTTCGGACGTTATAACTTGGAAACCAAACACAATTTTACAATGCCAATGGTCATCAGACATCTAGTTCAATCAAATAAAGCTATATTGAGCAAAATTTTGAATCTCTGACAAGAAATATAGGCGTGATCTCCCCTTTCGTATGGGGAAATGAGCGGGTTGGGCCACCTTAAAGACCATATTCACTAAGTACATAGTAACTACATACAACCTCAATTACAACTAACCATTTTTCTTCATTTTGCCTAAAACCGCACAAGCGTGTGCGGTACCTGTGTTGCTTACCGTCATAGATTAAACAAGACCCATTACTTAACCTATGGTTCCGACCAAGATAATTGAAATAATTTTCAAGCCATTTGTACTGACAATTACAGCCATTGTGTTCGATAACACATCTTTTCGTATAATGCACTCTTGTATAATGTGCTCTGCCAAAACATTTTAAGGGTTACATATGTTTGTAAATATCTTAAGCAATAATTTTCAACAAGCACTTAAGCACAGTTCAACAATTCATGTAAATTCAAAATTTTCACCATCAATATAACGCATTTTTTAAATTCTCAATTTTGGCAGTAAAGTAAAAGCTAACAAACGAATGTCTATAAGATAGTACAGGTAACAGCTGCACTCCAAACACTCACGTGACACCTGGCGCATAAGTATATTTTTGGACTGCAGAAGGTCGCCACCTGGGTTCCGGTTATCTGCCTTTACCTGTACCTGAGTACCTCAACGTCGCGTGTGGCAGTTAGACCCCCAACGGCACATGATGAAACACCACGAGCAAACCCGGTCGAGCACCGTGTATGACTAGGTGTCAGGAAGACATTGCGCAACAGCAAAAAGTAATGGCACTTGTCCATCATGTCGCAGGGAGTGCGGTCATTGATGCCACCAAACATTTATTTTAAGATAAAAAGTTACCTATACATTTTGCCAGAACACAATCCACTAGGTAATATAAATTATTGTCACAAAACTTAAACATAACGTGCCATGGAATCACCGAACTATGCGAGATTTTAGTCGGCATTAAAATTTAACCCCCAATACATATTATATCTTAAATCGAAGTACGCTAATTTTTCTATACATTTCCTAAAGAACAACATATTTAATATTATGCATTTTTGGGCTACTGGAAGCAATAAATAGGCTCCGGCAGCTTCACGTGCTCAGTCCACTGTCTCGGTAGCTACTTACTGCAGAGCCTGCGTAGAAATGTCATCTAAGGCTTTTACATTAATTGCGGTAAAAGCAACATTTGGTATTCTGATAATTTATTACATAAACATGAAGACGTGAGTAATATTTGCATTTACTTACTAAGGCCCGTACATAATATATACCCCAAAATAAAATATCTGTAGCGGTTGCAGATAGACATATCAGTGTTTATTACATTTACTTATGATTAAACACATGGCTTTTTAGTAAACGTTATCAAAGCTTCCTTCTATAAAAAGTGACTGGTTTGGTCATGCTCAAAAACTCAAGTCTTTTTCTGCAACCGGGCCTCATATATTATTTGGTAACAAATATATGTATGTTGAATCGACCATAATGCAAGGACACATTAATTAAAGGAAGAAAGCTGCTTACTCGCTTCACAGTAGATTCGACTATAATTTAACAACATACCCAAGTTCTGATACATTCTAAGCCTCTCGATAAATTGTACGCCTGAATAATGCAGCACTAAGAAATTAAAAGTAAATTAGTTAATTAGTAGAACCAAGTCCAAGCTAATTTAAATAATGCACAGAATGTTACCTCTATGAAAACAGTTATCTACTCGTATACTAGTTACTGAGGATAAAGGATTTCAGGTTTATTCTGGCTTTGTATTTCTGTCAGATTTATATTGTCAATTACATTTTAAAAGATTATATCATTGTGTTAGCTTCTATATGATAAGTATTGCTTTGTAAGTAATTGAAGATATTAAGGCAACTAGCCAAGGACTTTGAAAATGTACTTATTTGTGAGCGTAATAAATTAACGCGAGTAAGTAGTAGTAACATATGCATTGCATTGTGACAGCATATAAAGTGTAAAAATGTCACTTCCTTCTGTAAAATCGACTGCATTCCAAAGGTGTTAGATGTATCGCAAAACAGCTCTGTAATTAGTGCCCTTCTGAACTCTAGTTGGTAAGAAAAACGAATCACATTCCACAATATGGCCAGCGAAATGACATCAGACACCTCGTAATTAGACGATAGCTCAGCCGCTTCGTTGCTACCTTCAGTTTTGCTTGCCTCGCTGGTGCATTTGTATATTTTATAAGGGTAACCGCCACGCGATGCGGCTGACTTTGCAAAAAAGGCTGAAGATATAAGTGTTTATGTATGTATTAGAACGGTTAACTAGTGTCACGAGCCCTGTGTTACATCTAGAGGCATCGTTTCGTCGCTCCAGGTCTAAACCGGCACTATGGTAGTCGATGCGAGTGTATTAAAGCCAAAATTTACACAGAAGAAAACATCACCGAAACTTAACTCGGCACACTGGTCAAGCGGTATACCATTGAATTAAGAATTAGCGAGAAGTGTCTTATGTATCTCTCGCACAACTACTGCACGCTTGTCATCATATTATATGAATAGTCCTTTATAAGGTACTCCATTTGTATTGAAGTTTTAAACGGTCTCTTCTATTTTTGCTACTTTCAGCTAAACAATTTTGTTCATACGCAGTAAGAAAGAACGTCAACCCCTTCCCAATTCAGTGGTTTCTACCGTTATGTGCAGCAACGGTGCAAACTTAAATGCCTACATTAGAACTATTAATATTCATAGAATCTTTGCTTATCTAGTGATTTGTACTTTCTGGAAACAAAAATGTCTACTATGAAGTACAATATAATTAAACTGAGTATGCTATCTACGCAGTGCTTGAAAAGGCTTACATTGCTTAGGAGCTTTGATGATTACATGAATGAATCAATGTTTATGCAAGAATAGGTACATTCAAGTCGGCGTTGATGGGTTCTGCCACATTTAAAGTTCAAAAGAGGCCTCAAAGTTTAAGTTTCAACAAACATTCAAGTTCTCGTCCTTATTTTAGCAAACTCAAACTAGAAATTGTCCCTAAATATTTTTGACCCTTTTATTCTTGGTCGCTTTTCATGCATACATCCAGTGGAATAAAGGCGAATTAGTACAGGAGCTATTTCATGGAAAACAAATCTCCAACACCAGCACATCGACATCCATCAGGGTCACTAGCCTTCCTGGAATCTAGGGCGAAGACTTCACGGCGCACAGCTCCCTGGCAGAATAGTATGTTTGGCATAGAGAATTGTCACCCAGGAATGGATGGCGGAATGGAGCCGCCATCATCCAGACTTGAGTTAGGCCTGGATGAAAGTAGGCCTTCTCTTTGGCAGAAAAAGCTACTGATCCGTCAGGCTCCTGTAATCGTGGAATTGTGGAACTGGGTTTAACCTCTCTCGAATTAACTTTTCGCCAGTGGCATGGTTGACCTCACGAGGCAGGAGTCCACTTTGTACCCAGATTTCAGGCCACTAAAAGATCCAGCAAGGAAGACGCGTCACCGGCTCGATCTGGGATACCCGTATGTTGCATCAAAAGAGAGACCAACTCCGCAGAGGGGAACTTTGTCTGAGCATTGTTGGCGCCTTTACTGAGATACTCCAGAAGTCGAGTAGTCTCCCTGTCCCCATTATGCGGCCTATACAGGCACGCATACAACTGCGTGTCCGTCCCCATGTCTACATGAACCCATAGCTCGGGGTGTTCCAGACAGTGGACATGGCCACAACAAACGTCCGACCTGACCAAGAGAGAATCTCTCTTCGAGAGTGATGCCGAGGTTGTGCAGGTGGTGTCGGCTAGTATTGAAATTTGTGTCTCCGTGAGGATAAGCTTGGCTGGCTTGCTCTGCTCCAGGCGCAGGTGCACGACATCCAGGTAAGTGTGCAGGCCCCGCATGTTCGCAAGGACTGGTGCGAAAGGGTTGTGCACCACTGAATAATTTTATTTATTTCAGTGTGATTTAGTTTAAGGTGTGAGAGGTTGCACGGGGAGTTCCAGTAGTTTGAGTTGATAAAAGTAGACCAGATCTTGAAATCACAGTGTGAAGTGCATGGAATCTAATACAAAGTGACAGCTGATGTAAATATGTATATGATGAAAGTAGCTGTCTATAGAGGCATGGATCAGCTCATACAAATTATTCAATAATTTATAATAAAGCACTGACCATAACGTAACTGCCATTACGTATAATATCAATATCTACAGCGGTTCTTTGTACATACTCATGTATTAATAGTACTCAGAAGCTTTAAACATACTAATCAACATTTAATATTTGTAAATTGTAATTTCTACAATTCCTTGTTTCCATATAAAGGACAATGCCCATTTCAATATGGGCTTACAAAAGCACTTGCAACTTACATTTATGCCAAATTAATCTAAATCGATGGGATCGCTTATATAATTTAAGTATAAATAAATTCATTTTGCTTTTTTTTCAGAGTTCATCTTTACTTAATAAGTGCATTTTTTTTATAACTAGTGCCCTCTGTTTCATTATTCAGACTGAGATAAGTGAAAGGACTCTGAGTCGAG
This sequence comes from Incurvaria masculella, assembly GCA_946894095.1. Lineage (NCBI taxonomy): Eukaryota > Metazoa > Arthropoda > Insecta > Lepidoptera > Incurvariidae > Incurvaria > Incurvaria masculella. Next base: position 16,133,431 of record OX335666.2, on the reverse strand, counting down.
CCATACTAAATGTGCGTACATTGCAGAGACAGCAGCAATATACGCTTTCACGACTGTCCCAAATTGCTCATATTTATTTACTCCTGATTTCTCACAGATCGTACAAAGCGCACACAGTTGATATCATGTGCGCCCTGTACGGCTTTAATATAAATGTCTTGAAGCATGTTCATCTGTAGATTTCTAATCATATGCACTTGAATTCAAAAATAATGATGGCGTTTATTAGTCTAGTGACAATTCCAGGGCAGGAATACCCACTGTCGAGACTTACAAGGCATTTTCGAGGTGCTTAGGTTAGGCTCTGACACATATGTCCAATTTGGATATCGTAACGGTAGTGACGTTTTGGCTGTGAGCAGCGATATCAATTCGGGACACACCTATTCACTGCATCCGCTGTGTAGACTGTGTATGCGTTTCGGAAAATAGGGTAAGAGTTACTTTGAATACTGAATATTTTGTCAGAGGTAAAGGTTTAGAAAAAAAAAAATATTGACCACTTTAAATAGCCTAGACATATGTCGAAACTTTTTGAATTTCCACTTGGCAATTGATGAACGGAAGCATCGACAAAAGAGTTTTGTTATGCTTCCGATATATCTCATCAACTCACAGTCTCATAAAATTATTATTATTATTAAATTCTTAATATTACTTATCGTGCATTTTTTTTTTATTATAACGATTCACTGAACAGTTCGCTTGGTTCGGGGTCACCTCTTTCCCTACAATATGGTTGAGAGGCGATGGCTTGACCTGGCGTGATGGTCATGAAGGTTAGACAACGTGTTAGGCAACATGTTAGATGGCGGGCATAGTCTTTGCAAATAAACTGATATTTGGCATGCAGCATAAATTAATGATGTTCGTAGACTTTAATTCCAAAAAAAATCCAGTGAAATTTCTGGCCATTGCTTTGCTGTGTTTTGTTGAACTGACAAATGCTAAATATGAAAAATCATAGTGAAGTGTACTGCCTATGGATGATAAATAAAGTGATACATTATTATTAAGTCTGTACATACATAGAGCGAAGCGCTTTTGAAATGGGCACTATCCTTTGGAAACTTAAAACTCCGTATTACCACTGCAGATATTTACATACCTCGGATGCTTGACTCAGTTTTATATAGGCATATATTGAGTGAGTTTGTACTGGGACCCGCGCGGGCCGAGGGTGCGGTGGCGCGGGGGCCGGGCGGCGGGGGCTCACTGCACCCAGGAGGAGGGCACCCACAGCGGCTCCGACTGCAGCCGCCAGGAGCTCTTGAGCAGCTGCGCGAGCGCCGCGCCGAGGTCCTCGTTCACGATCTCCTCGTCGAACAGGTGCCCGTAGAGGAAGCTTATGCGGTTCGTCGAGCGGATTATGTCCTCCAACTCCTCCTCCTGAAATCGATGGCATTTGTTTGCTATTACCGTTTGTCTCTCGCTCATGAAAATCGCGTTTCTTGACTGTGAATAGTTTTGTGTTGGTACATAGAGTGATAGAAATTGTTGGTGTAACGCAGGCTTTATATTCCTTCACTATTCTGGGTTTTTAGTAATAAATCACTTTTTGGCTCATACAATTGCAAAGCCTGGCGTAACTATTCCGAGATAAAGCGGTGGAATTAGATTTGTTTACAAAGTTTGTATAAACTGGTTTGATACAAATAAGAGTTACTAGCTAAGGTTCCCGGATCGGCTCGGGACGATTTGTTTTGGACCATCACCCAAGCGGAATCGGACTAGTACAAAGATCATAGAAACACAACAAACAACCTCATGAATAACGAAAAAATAAACGTTAATCAACAATAAAAGGTTAAGATAAAAATATTTCTACAGGATTATCTAAATATTACAATACTTAGCCAAGATATAGCCACAGACTGTTATTGCTGATTTAACTAGCTGTTATCCTGCGGGGATAAGCATTCCGTCACATATCTAAATCTCAGATCACTTCAAAGTCGTGCTAAATCGTTTAAATTTATTTTGAGTGAGCATTCCAATAAATAGTAGATCAATACATTATTATTATATATTAATTAAAGATTATATTATTTTGTTGTAATGTGCTCTAAAATGCGTTAGTCAACCCAGTTTGCAGCTACACGTCCAATACATCTGCGGCTATGTTTCATGTGGCATCTATATTACAGTTGGGTTAGTAGTTTTTGAAAATTGGAGACAGCGAGTCTTATAGTAGGCCTGCTGTATGGCATATCTCCCTCCTTTTTATCTATGGTCAGTGCCAATTCACTAATGGGTAAGAAAACTGCTTATTTATCACGACAGGTGGCGTCTAAGCGAGCTCACCTAAAATATATGTCAAAGCTGTCAGATACCATGCAAAATAAAACAGAATAGATTTGAATTTTTATTTACTCAATCTAAGTTATTGAAACGACTCAATTTTATCCATGTTATTTCGGAAATAAATTGCTCCTTATTATGGTAATCAAAAGAAGTCGCAGGATAAATATCACAATAACATAACCTATAATATTTCGTTTCATAATTAGTGCTGGTCAGAGACATTTAAAATTGTTTGCAGACAAACAAAAGCCATAGATTAATCAAAAGCTCTTCTTTTCCGCTAAACCTAATACTAACTGCGTCATGGAGTACATCTTTCACCTAAAACTCGTAAATAAAACTTGACAGGAATGAAAGTTTTAACACTTTTAAGGTGAAGTCGCTCATGCGACATCTACAATAAGCTTTGAGTATTTTTCCCCATTCGTGACTACGTAGCCGCCACACGAATTAGTTTATATAGCCACCCTCGCCCTTCCTTGCTCGCTGGTTCTGAGATAACTATGCAGAGTTTATAGAGTACAGGTGGTGCACTGACCGTGAACGCGCGCGAGTTGTCCCGGTCGAAGGTAGAGCGCGCGTGCGCGGCGGCGCGCGTCGCCGCCAGCCGCTCCAGCGGTGGGGGCCGCACGAATATCACGTACGGACGCAGCCGCGGCGTCCGCAGCATCTTGAGCGCCTGCCAGTGCGGGCTCAGCACGCACACGCAGCCTGCAAGCAAACAAAACGATGTTGCAACAGCCAGTACATTATATTTGGGACATTCATATTGGGATAGAAATCAACAAACAAATTCAATAATTAAGGAATGTGACATGTATGTATGTATAATCGACCATGACGCAAGGACACATGAATTGAAGAAAGAGCCCAGTAAAAAGAAGTACTTTACGAATATACTGCAAGGCTGGACCCAGGCCAGCAAATCCTTGACGGTCTTGCTTCGAGGTTGATTATACATACATAGTTAGATAGTTAGTTGGGCAAAATGTTTTCCACGCTAAGCCTATTTCACAGAGAGGCCATTGTGCGTAACAAAGGTGACTATGTAAGCCATCCCAGCTCGTCCCAGAAGTCCAGCATACCCTTTACATTCCCACAGGCCTCTGCAAGGGATCCCGGTGCTCCCAGGGTCTGCGCCCGATGGTCGGCCACACTCTTGCACTCCAACAGTACATGGGCGGTTGTTTCCGTTGTCTCCATGCAGCCACGACATAGAGGGCTGTCCGTCACCCCCAGGTTATGGAGATGCTTGTTGAGTGAACAATGTCCTGTCATTGTTCCCACCATTGTGCGTAGATCATTTCTTTTCAGATGCAACAGCTTGTGCGTGAGGCGCTTGTTGAGGGATGGGATGACCTCTCTGGCCTGCCTGCAATCTACCAGGTGTTTCCATCCGGTATTGTGAAGCATCTTGGTTCTATCTTGAAGCCAGTTTTTGAGTTGACTAAATGGTATAGGAACTATCGGTTCTGGACCCATTAGTACTGTACTGGATCCTCGTTTGGCCAGTTCATCTGCAGCGTCATTACCCACAGAGCCACTGTGTCCTCTTATCCACTGCAAAGTTACGTGATTGTTACTCGCTACTTCTTCTAGGGCGCAATGACATTCTAGAATTAAGCCCGAGTTAACTTTGTTATTTTTCAGTGCGTTTAATACAGATGCGCTATCTGAGATAATTCTTATCTTATAGTCGTGCATCTTCCTGGTTTTGATTGCCTCTGCGGCTCGAATTATTCTCACACATTCTCCCTGAAATATGGTGTTAGAGGCGCCTAGGGTTGTTGAGATGTTGATGTTCGCATCTCGGGAGAAGACACCCGCTCCAGTTCCCGAATTTGTTTTTGATCAATCTGTGTAGATTCGGATTTCTCTCACCCCTGATTGGTCTGCGAGTTCTTCCTTCAGTTGTGTGTGATAGTTTCTTTTAAAGACATGGTTGGTAGAAATCTTGTCACAGATTGCTGAGAGCATGGGTACATGGTTCATGAATTCTGTCATAATCCGTGCGTGAGGGACTCCATGATTTTGTTTCCAGGTTCCTGCGGCTCTTAGCCGGAGAGCTGCTGTAGCGGCTTCCTGCTGAACATGCAGGTGTAGAGGTCTTAGATCAAGTATTACCTCTAGTACCTGTGTAGGAGTTGTTCTCATGCAGCCAGTCGTTGCAACGCATGCAAGGCGTTGCAGACTTTGGAGTTTTGCTTTTACGGTGCTCAGTTCCGTCCTAGGCCACCATACTACTGCGCCGTAGGTTATGGTTGGTCGAATTACAGCAGTGTATAGCCAGAGTGTTATGGAGGGTTTTAAGCCCCATTTTTTCCCGAGCATTCTCTTTCACTGCCAGAAGGAGATGCACGCCTTCTTTGTTTTGTTTTCGAGATGTTTATTCCAGTTCATCTTGCTATCAAGGATTACACCCAGATATTTGACTTCTGTTGATAGGGATAATTCTATGCCAAAAAGTTTTGGCAGTTTCATGTCTTCTAACTTCCTCTTTTTCGTGAAGAGAATAAGTCCTGTTTTGTTTGGATTTACTGAGAGTGCATTCCCTTCACACCAGTTCTCTACGATTCTTATACATACATACATATCACATTAATTGGAATAAGCGACGTACCTACTTAGCACGTAAAACTATACATTTACTTCAATTCAATAACTGTTTTTCTGAATATTATCTAAATAAAAAGTAAGATTTTCCAAACAAAGTAATTCATTCATTTAGTGTAAGAAGAATCTAATGATCCGTAAGAATGTGGGAATGTTGTATGTACCTGGACATAGTTGGTTAATATCACACCTACTGTCATGAAATTAGCCTGTCACGCCACGTGGGATCTAGGTTTCATGCCAATACCTTCTTTATGCATGGTTACAACTAGGGAATGCAATCCCAATCCCGCGGGATCTCGATCTCACGAGATCTCGTGTAATTTTTTGGGATCAATCCCGACGCATCATATAACGAGATCCCGTTCGAGATTGACGGGATTGGGCGGCCACGAGTTTAGACAAATTAGAGTCTACCATAAAAAAAGAAATGGATTTATTTGAGTGTGGAGGAATAAGGGGGCGATTTTTGCGGTTTGCATATAATTGCTTCGCCACTCTGTTGCCAACCAGTGTTGAGTCGGAGAGGGCATTCTCAGCAGCGGGGTACATTGCAACGGACATTAGATGCTGTTTAGCAGATGACACTTTTAATACCCTTTGTTTTTTAAGGAGTCATTTTCAAAATCACTCGTAGGTAACTACTTCCTAATTCCCTTGAAATATGCTTATTGTTTTGATTACCTAATTTTTAATAATTATTTAGTTGGTAAGATTAAAGAATAAAGGTTTTTATTTTCTTTCGAGTAATATGTTATTTTAGCTAACCTCACTATCACAAACAAGCAGTTATAAGCTTTTTCAGTTATCCGATTTTAACATTTTTTTAAAACTAGACGGGATTGACATTTCTAATCCCGCGGGATCTCGAATTTGCAATCTCGAGTCGGGATTGCATTCCCTAGTTACAACATTGATTCAAATTATAGTAAACAAAGAAATTATTTTAAAAAATTTATATTTCGGTAAATTTTAGAGAAAAAAAACCTTTGTGTTTCAGAAAACGGATTATGCTATCAAAATTAATCAACTAGCCGTTGCAGCAACTGGTATATTTTACCAGCAACATTGGTGAACAGTAAACCATAATGACATCTTATTCAACCTAAATTAATAGGTATTCTAGTTGACGCTGGTTGTGGTTCGGATTGCACGTAAAACTGTAGGTCCCCTTCCTTATTTACTAGGTGGTAGGGTTAATCCAGCTTGGGTTAGTACCATCGCATTTAATGAACGATGGTCAAAATTTTCCGTGTTTTTCTTCCAGTTCAAAGCAGCCGAGCAATATAAGGAAGGTCCTGGCATGTCACCTAGTTCCCATGTGGTGTGTCAGGCTAATATCGAACGGTCAGTTCGGTATAAGCCATCCATGTCCAGTTACATAAAAAAATAATACAGAACATACAAAAATATCGTGTTAATTAATTTGATTTTCAGCAACATCTACATTTGAAGAAGCATTATAATCAGATTTCTAAAATAATCTGAAAAAGCATTGTGACACGTAGTGGATTTTTGGTAAGCCACTACAGTGTTCATAGCTCCTTGGCCAAGGCTAATCCAATCGCCTTGCTCCCTCCGTGGTTTTACCTAATTAAAATCTTCCTTACCCTCAGAAAAAAAAAGAAACGAAAATGATAATTTCGTAGTGCGGCGACCATTTTGGGTCGCCCACTTTACCAGCAGCCTTCGTAAAGAGCGCACCTCTACAAACCGCGGTCCACCTACCGGTAACCCAACTTCAACTTAATACCTTTTAGCGATTGCTCACAGCCCTGTTCATTTAATTTAAATTCGTATTCTCCTTGGTTGCTATTGACCTGGCTTTATTTTAGCTCCTCAAGCACCCTGTAACCATTTTAAGGCGCTCACGCCCCATTTTTATTGTGAGCGCCCGTCTAAGTGATTCGAAATTGACTTCAGCGGTTCCTGCGGGGCTCACCAAGTGGGCCCCAGTTATGTCTTCCGTCTCCCGAGACACGGCTCGCTGATGGGTCGCCGTCGCCTGCAGTGACGTGGCGAGGCAGCCGAGCACGCTGGCCGGCCATCCGCGCAGCTGCGTCGATGCGCCCCGCGCCGAGCCGCGCCGAGCCACGCCGCCACGCCGGTGGCAGGCGTTGGCACGCCGACGCCGCCGCTCTGAGCCGGCGCCCCCGCGCACCGCACCGCACGCGCGTGCACCCACCATGCTGCGCACCGACGTGGTCCACCACTGAGTGAACCAACCACCGGGGCAGGGAAGTTTGTCTACCCTTAACGGAGGCCTCAACGACAGACTTTCTAACCGCGAAACCACTTATGTACCGCTTTAGCATTTTCTTTTGTAATAAACATCCACCTTATTTTCACTAAAATCAGTCGTATTCTTTTTCCCCGTCCCTGGTAGTGCTTGGCTCGGCTACCACCTAAGGGTACGGTTATTCTACATCTAATCTGGAGTGGTGGCGTGTGATGACGCGGACGGAGCCGCCGCAAAAGCGAGGGTTCCGGTCGAACGTCACAATTGGTCGTGACATTCGTCGACGAATGTCAGGACCAATGCATTTTGATTTGACGGTAATGTCATATCCATTAAATACATATAATGATCATGTTAAATACTCTTATGCAAGCGACACGACAAGGTCGGTACCATATACAAGGCGAAGAGGAAGCGTACCCGAGTTGACGATTGTCTCGACGCTCTCGGCGGAGGTGCCGTACAGGTTGCCCTTGTATTCCCCGTGCTCGATGAATTTCCCCTCCGCGATGTCTCGCTCCATGCTCTCGCGGCTCACGAACACGTACTCCTTGCCGTTTTGCTCGCTCGGCTTCTGCGGCCGGGACGTATCTGCGCAGGATAGGGCGAGTAAATTTGGGCGTTCGATTAAATGGCTGCAGTTGCACCAGTGATGATAGTATGGTGTTACGAAAAATTTAAGACTTACTTTATCACTACTTTATTTGATTTAGAAATTATTTGAGCTGGGATGTTTTCCAGGCAAATTTAAATAGAGGGGAAGGGATCGTCGGCAAACCTCCATCAAAACATTGGAAACAATGAAATGAAAAAATAGTCTATTTCCCAAGCCATGAATTACCAAAAAGCAGAAATGAATGCCGTAAGCAATTCTCTAGAATTAAAAAACATAAACAATACAGATTGTAAACAACCTATGAGTTCAATTCCTTACTCAAGATGGTGTTTCATAATGAGAGTTGAACCCTAAAAATTCATAAAAATATATTGTTTCTGAGACATCATTGATACTCGTATACAGCGTCATGCATATGTTAGTTTTATGTCCTATACCTACGCGAATCTAAACTGTCGCAGGCACTTTATCACAAACAAAGTTGTGTAGTTTTGAAACCAGCTTCCTAGTGATGTTAATTGTGGGAATTCAGTGAAACAGTTCAGACTCGATAAATATGTAAAGTGCAATAACCTTACAAGTATTGTGGCATAGACAACGCATCAGCAAAGGTTGATATTCTTAAAATTTTAATGGTGGCTGTTCTGAGGACCAACGTTGCTCAGAAAAGCCAAATAGACCTTGTCTCGCAAAACCACGCTCAGCGAGGCACCATACCAGCGGATTTGGGGACCATTGCTGAGCTATCGAGCTTGTTCAAATCACGCTTGAAGACTCCCAGGTTATAGGTATGAGGAAAGGCAACCGCTGGCAGACATTTCCATATCCTGGCGGCGCAGCAGAGAAATTAGTTTGAGAAACGGTTCATTCTCAAAAGCCTAATGTCAACCACATGGCGGTTATATGGCACCTGGAGAATACTGAGCGACCCCACAAACCGAGAAGCTTTAAAGCAGGCTGAGTAGATGTTTATATAAGAACCCGATGGAAAACCAGCGCGCTGTGCAAACAGGTTAGTGGCGCCATCTGTTGACCAATGTTGGTTCACGGTCAAAGATAGCGTGTACAAGTATACTCACAGGGCACGGGAGTGACGTACTTCTCCGGGTCGGTGGCGACGAGGCGGCGGCGCAGCTCGTTGCGGCCGACGCCGGGCGCGCCGAGCAGCGCGAGCGGCCGTGCCTGCCCCGGCCGCGGGTACAGCCGGCCCACCTCCTCGTACGTCGGAATCGACTCGCGGTCGAAGTCGTCGTTCTCCGCCACATCGTATATTATCTTTCTCACCTTCACATAACAACTACAGATATAGTATGCCGCTGCCGCTTCAGTTAAGTGCGTGATAAGAGCCGATTGCGTTAAGTGTAATATGGACGTAAGTAAAACCACATTACATTTTATCTAAAAATTACCACAACATATTTTTACAATTAAAAAAGTAAAAACGTAGATTCATGGTCTAGCTATATATTAAACTGTATGTCTCTGTGCTTTGTGTTCTCTATTCATTAAAAATCATGCAAAAAGTTTGAACACAAAATATATGCATCACATATTTACATATTTAGACCAACAATGCATCTTTCATCTTTTTGGAATTCCAAAATAAGTATTCTCATTTTTTTATAATAAAATATGATTTCACATACGCCCTCATGGAACTGATTGTGATCAGGTGTTATCATGCTCTTAAGATCAACAAACCGTGACATGGAAAGGTCAAGTTTAAATGCAACCTGCGTAACAGAAAAAAGGACCGTGAAAGATGTAGACACGTGACAATCTTTGTCTAGTTGCATAGGACAGACCAACAGTGGAAATTACTGGACAGACATGTAACCCTCTAATCACATGTGCACTTCCTCTCTGTAAATCTGTTTCGCCATTATGTTCTCACTCATTTGCTCTACATGTCCAAACCACCTCAACATACACTTCTCAACCCTCGTCAGTGACACTGACGATATACAATATAAATATGTTTGATATATAATAAATAAAATATCTTAATTGGAATCTATGAATAACAATAATAATAACCTTGGGCACCGACTTGCAGGTGGCCGTGGGACTCGGCGAGCAGGGCGTGTGCGGGCACTCGGCCACCGATGCCGCCACCGTGGGGCTGCACAACGCCGGCTTGCCTGTGTATCGACATGACTAAATGGCACACCATCCAAATATTCCTAAATCGTTCAAGCTTTTTATCTTACGGTGAAATAGAAGTCCACAAATCGATCATAATGCTATGTGATCGCATATCATTGTCGCATTATGTAAGCTATAATCGCAATGCTATGTGAGCGCAATACAACTAAGACCATCGTATTAGTTGTAACCTTCATCTAGGTATGTTTGTATAGCACAAAAATATTATATATTTTACCAAAACAAGTTGTACAACGAATGTAAAATGTAAGTAGAATCGACTGTGACATTAATTAAAGTAAGAAAGCTCTTTAGTTCTTTCTTCTTCTATATTTCTTTAATTAAAGTGTGTCTGCCTGTAGGCCCCTTTCCTTGCTAGATAGAAGTGGCAATTAAATGGTCCGTGTTTTTCACCAAGTTTAATGCATTATGCATTATTAATATTAATTCCATGTTTCAAAAGAAAGGTTCTGGCATAGCACCTAGTTAGATCACGTAGGTTGAGCTAATAAGATAGTAGTTGTGATATGAGGCAATCCAATTGCAGTTCCATTAAACGTCCTTCTCATCTTGTTATGCACAGAGCCTGGTTTCTTGAGAAAAACTTTCGAAGTGATTTTAGTCACGTGCAGTTACAAATAACCAAAGATTACCGTCTAAAGTTTGTGGGTCAGTTTGTCGTTCGTGTATGATTCTGCCCTCCTGCAACGCCCTCGAGGGGATGAGCCCGGCTCTCATCACTCTGTCACCTTCACGGCGAGCTTGCCACCTTCAAGCAAAAACATTTATTCTTGATGCTGTACGTAAATTGGGGTGACCTTTGCAGGTTGGCGTAGTGTGCAACCAAGAACTCGTCAGGTATCCGCCTTATTTATTTAGCGGCTCAAGGTGGGCCTTCCCGCGCAACTCCCCCATACGAACGTGGAAAGAAGATCATGCGCATACTTCTTGTCAGATCTCCTAATTTATACTCAAAATAGCTTTATTTGATCAAACTAGATGTCTGATCACGATTAACATTGTAAAATATCGTTTGGGTTCTAAGTTATAAGGCCCGAAATTTTGAATTTTTTGCGCGTTTTACGCAATCACTTTGGAGGTGGATTACTCAACGAAACTGTTAACGGTGGTAGAGGTAATGGAATCTTCGGGTAGTTGATTCCATGTTGGGCAGTGACTTGACCGGGGCTCTACACACCCGACATAGCTAAGTTATGACTATAAGTTGATGAGGGCTTATGCACCAGAAAACACTTCCAATGCTGAAACATGTATTTTATTACATCATGTTATTTCTTTATAGTTCTTGGTTCTTTGCTTTAGACTTTTCAAACAAAAATTCAATTTCTGCAGTAGTAGCATTTTGGTATTCATTTATAAATGTATTATAGCATAAATGTGGACTAGAGAGAGCCCAGTAAAGTTTATCTTTGCGGGTTCTTCTTGAATGTGTTCATCGCATCCGCAGATCATTGAGTCTATAAAATAACTTAGTGTAGTTTGAAAAAAAAAACAGAGGAGTTTCTTGCCAGTTCTTCTTCGATGTGTATTGTTTTACTGAACCATCTTATTTTAAACTACGAAAAATCTGATAGACGTGTACTATCTATGGATGATAAATAATCAATACAATACTAGCAGAAGTTTAAAAAGAATAAGTACCAGTAAGCATCGTCCTGGCAGACTATGTGGAGGATGTCCCCTTTGCGAAAGTTGAGCCCGGCCTCCTTGCACGGGATGTAGGGGTCGTCGGCTGAGTCGTAGTCGAAGAGCGCGCGCACGCGCACCTTGCTCTCCCGCGACCCTCCCTTGCCGTAAGAGGGCACCAGCTTGAATGTTATCGTGCCCTCCGAGCTTTGCTGAAAGCAGTTTTGACCACAGACCTAGCATCAGCGCACTGTCCTTACAACACGAACACAGTGTGGGAGTGAGAAGTCCACTCAAGGATCACAACCGCGAGTTGGAGCCGGACGGAATCGTCTCTCTCCAAAGATTTAGATTAAAAAAATAAAATAAGTAAATGTTGTACAAAAAAATACGGGTCTCATCCATCCGTTGACTCTGTGTGCCTTTACATTCTAAGCCCTTGTACAAAGAGAAGGCTGAGTTAAACAATGTTTAAACACGTCACTTTTAGTGAAACACATGGAGTTCCTGCCATACTGTCCATACAAAGCGACATGTTTAATCATATGTTGATGTTGATTATGATATTTTGTCTTTTCATGCACTCGGCCCTAAGGCTGGAATGCACTATTAAATCTTAAAAATGTTTGTGCAGCTCAAGTTACTTTATTGTTGATTTTCATCATTAGGGTTTTTGTCGATGATAATGTGTGTGTTTCACTTTGTTCAGATAAATATCTAAAGTTGATGCAATATGAGTACTTCAAGAAAAAGTTGTGTAAACGATCCAAATCATTTTTCACAGAATATGTACTCCTTAATTGTATTAGATCTGTATCAGAATTCGTTAAAAATACCGATTTTCTGAATTTTGGGATATTCTTGGATAAAAATGAGAAGTCTTGGGCACCTGGTTGTGTTGGTAAATCGGGAGAGATTTGAATCTTATTTTGATTTTATCTTATATTGAGATTTGAATATTCTTTGAATTTATGTATTTTGTTTTGTTCATACATATTTGAAACTCAAAAACTAGAGCTGATCAAAAAACTCTCATTATATATTTGAACTAAGCATGCCATGTGTAGCCAACAACAACAAACATTTTACTGGCAACAGATACGTTTTAAACTAGTGTTGTCAAATTAGGGACTTAAATATTCTAAATCGCTTTGCGGCTATTGATTTATGCTTACATAGTATCACGTCGTCAAACTGGAAGGTAGGCAAGGGTGATAGTTCTTACGTGTTTAGAGATTTTTTTTCTTGATTTGATTGGGGCTTTAGCCATATTTGACTATGCCAGCCCCATAGTAACTGTTTTGTGTGTTTATTGATTGCTGCGCAGCGGAAGATTTTGACTTCTTTACTCTGTGGTTGGTATAAGGCTGTGTTCAGAGATGTTATAGAGAACATCAGTAGTGAGGGAATTCGTTGGCGAACTGTCTGGCCGTCGTTACCGTCAATGTATGTATTTTCACTAAAGTGGCTACGCTGCCGTCGTACAAATGAGTTTGATTACCACTCTCACCCCACTGTTGGGGAATCAGCCGAAACTACGAGGCCGGCTGTTTGGACCATAGTACCACGGAAGTTTGGGTTTAGCCCATTGTCGGCTTCGACCTTCGGTCCCCAACATTTGAGGTTGGACTTGCGGGGCACGTGGTTGGCTGAGGGGCTATTACTATACAATAAACAGTAAAGGAAAAGTCGTTTAAAAGTCGAAACCTACTAGTTATATGTGTATATGCGCGTGGATGCAGCCTAAATGTAACGTGAGAGGCGTGCATGCCAGTGCGGGCAGTTTGCAATTCATGAAGCTAACAGTTAAACGTGTGTAGTTTTGCGCCCTGAAAACCACTAGATAATGGTTTTCGATCCAAAGTATCATTAAATAAATGACGGTTGATGTAGCAGTAAAATTTTTTCCATGTTTTCCATGCAGATCGATTTCTGAGTAAAAATGAATTAAAGGTCCTAACATTGCATTTATTTCCTTTGGGAATGCAGTGCGATAGGCTAATATCATTACAGTAAATAAAAAAAATATCGTCCCAGGTGCCATTTCTGGCCCCCGAGTAACTATGTTCGGTTACAGAGTACCCAGCCATTAACCAATGTTAATCTTGTTTCGCCTAATAATGTTTAAGGCACACATTCGGGAACCAAAAATTTCGGGACCAAATGCGTGTGACCGATAGACACCAGAGCCAGATCCTCTTTTCTCTTCTTGCGACGGGACTATAAAAAGAGAGATGCTCACCAAGATGGAGAGTACGTCGGCGGGGGTCTTGTTGTCGACACCGATGCCGTTCACCTCTATGACCTCGTCGCCGGCGTGGATGAGCCCCGAGCGGTCCGCCGCGCCGCCGTGCATCACCCGAGCGATCACGATCTTACCCGTCTCCTCGTCGGTTTTTATCGTGGCACCCTGAAAAATATCGCGAAAATTCCAAGAACATTATTTCAACCTAAATTATCCCGTCTAAAGTACTATGTTATCTGTCAATGCTGTCAGATACTATACATATTCAGGAATTTTATTCATTAATTATATAATTTTAATTTCCCTAAATGCAGCCAAAAAAAATAATAGAACCCATGTATCAGACCCCCTGCTGATATGTGAGTGACAAGGAAATTATTTTAAATGCATGATGCAGTTATCTTTTACAGATGAACTTGATAGTAATCAAAACAACTCACGGCCAGTGTGATGGCATGTTAAATGGCCACTTTTGTTCCCGTTTTCACTAGCGTTTGGCTTTTAGCAGCAGCGGCGTCATACTTTTGCTATATACAGAGCGCTCAGGCTAATGAAAGCAAGTAGTAATAGTATAGATGGGGTAGTGTACGAGGAATAAGCAGATGGAGTTGTAAGCAAAAGCCGGCATTTTGAGTCCCATTCTTTATTGACACGGGTTATAAATGTATGCATATATATAACTTCAACTAAATAATGACTATGTTAAGTAATGTACGAATTAAATGGAAACATGATGATTATAGCATTTTTTCATTAATAGTTTACGCTTTTCTGTCGGTACCTTTGCACCAACAACCGGAGCGCACTGTATGTAAGTATATGTACTGCATAAAATTCAGGATTAAAAGTGGATTAGGCCATAGATTAAAGAGGAAGATATAGATAGCTAACGTCATACAACATACAAAACTCGCTGGTACTATGACATTTCTAACCAGCGCCATCTCCCGTCACTGCCAGAACTATTTACACCGCCATTAAACTAAGCTTGGTTCCAAATTTTGCATAGGTGGACGTGATCAAAAATTTTAACTATAAATTATTTAATGTCATTGTAAATAAAAAATATTAATGATATTCATTGGTTTGTATTAAATTTATTCTGTAATGTGAATTGAAATGCCACCATGAACTTTTATTATCCCAATTGATGACGTTAGCAATCTACTATCTTCGAAACTATCTTCAATCTAAGGTTAGGCAAAGGGAATAATGATTCTGGATTTTAATTATGTATTATCTGGGTAATAATCAAATTAAAATTAGGCCATAACTAACTGGGGTACTATGCTTTAGAGTGCGAGGAGAGCCCAGAGAGAAGAGAAATCAAAATCATTAATGGACAAACACAAAAAAGTAAGGCATTTTAGGGTGGCATGCTTTAACGATGTGCAAAGTCAGTGCTGCGGTGTAAGTTGTGTGCTGATTGTATCGTTATGGAATGTTTTGATGTTTGGAAAAAAATATATATTTTGGGTTTAGGAATTTATATTATATTTTTGTGGAGGATCGGTAATAATGATACTGTATATTGTGTTCCACTAGATTAAAAAACGACAGAAATATTTTGTGAATTGAAGCTGAATTCACTGCGACTTGAATGTTTTCCAAGCATAATAATGAAAAATTACAAACGGAGTTTTGTGATGGAAAGTATGAAATAGACATTGAACGAAGATTAAGTGCTGAGAAGAGAGTGAATTACGTGATGACTTCTGGGGGCTTAGTATGGTAAATAAACTCACTGGTAGATAAGGCAAGTGAATGATTAAATCGGACAAAATGAAAATGCAGGCAATTATTCCTACAGCTCAGATGCAGATTCAGTGCGGCTTAGCTTAGTGGCGCAGGAACTTGCGTTGCTCTCCAGACGTCTGGGTTCAAATCCTCGCCTCGTGCATGCACCACTTTCTTCCTCTTTTTGGGTTGGATTACTGCATTTCTTCACGAATACGAGCTGTTCAATGGTTCGGAATCCAAGTAAAACTGTAGGTCCCCTTCCCCTACTAGGTGGTAGGTTTAGCCCGCCCGGGTTGGTATCACCGCATTGGACGAAAATATGGTCGAAACTGCAATGAACAATTGTCCACGTTTTCTATCCAGTTCAATGTAGCCGTACTCATAAAGGTAAGGACCTGACCTAGCATCTAATTCCTTCGGGAATGCGGTGTGCTGGGCTAATATTATGACTATGGGTGTGGTATTAGCCATCCATGTCCAGCTACAAAAAAAAGTGCGTGGGATAATATTATGTATGGTAGTTATTTTATGCTTGGATGCATGGAATAAGGCATGCAAGAAACATGAAGCTTTCCTCGAGGAATTCTCCATTTTTTCGAGTGAGTTTCCGAGATAAGTTCCGCGTTAGTCGGGTTAGAGAGCAATGTCAGCTAAATGATTTAACGATGAGAATTGAGAAAAGGGACGTTGAGATGATTATGATGTGGAAAGTGTATTAATGACGAAACAGATGTGATTGGATTGTCTGAGAGAACGTCCAATGACCAGATTGACAGAGAATTTGGTAAAGCTCAGGTTCATAGCACCCGTAATTGTAAAGCATGATGAAAAGATGTGTGTATGTAGAGGAGGAAGTATGCTGTGATCGTACTGTAGGGTGTTCTATCATCACTGCATATCCCTCCAGGGAAACCGCGTGATGGTATGTATGTAAGTGAAAAAGTTGTGGACAAAATCTATGTACACATAGGCTGCTAAAGTAGCTACCTACAGTTAGATGTATCCGATTAACTTAACGATGTATTACGGGATCGCTACACGTTGCAGAATATTATGTCATCCGTCTGTGACAACCTCACAGGCCAATAACAAAATGCAGGTTAGGTTGTTTTATCGCTGCATGATTCGAAGTATGATATTATACTACCTGAGGTCCCATTCGGCCCAATTTCGTTTTGGACAATCACCAGAGTAAAGGGCGGTAAAATGTGATCGGCGTCTTCGCGAGCGTGTCAGCTGAAACCGGTCAGTTTAAAAAAACTTCTCGGCAACAACACCACCTACCCAGTCAAACTATATTAAGTTAAGTTAAGTTTTCCTATTTATCTTTGGTTGTTGTTTTTCACCCTACAAACAACCAATAAAAAAAACAATGATAGCGTACATCTGAGACAGCTCTAACGACGCTTCGTTCTATGGTTATACCTTAAATCTGTTTCACAGTCTTTTACTAGTGCAGAGGGTAGGATTTAAAAATTATTTCTAACAGCCAAAGTTGTTTCAACTACATTGTATACCAATTATTTAAGGTAATTATTCATAAAAATGGTTTTTCTTTTTGCCTATCTTAGCTTAATATAATAATAATATGTAGTTTGTAAGACTTTTATTATGTAAGTAAAATGGCTTCCTGAAATAAACATTTGTATTTGCATTTGTATATGTAAGAATCATCCAGGTGACCTCATAGATACAAACCTATTTTTATCAAAATCGGTCAATCCGTTTATTAGGAGAATTGAAAGTTTATTTTATTTATTAACAGAAGTTTATATATAAAGATTCCTTGTGTGTAGCCATGAAGACTTTTGTATTGTCATAGATCCTACAGAGTAGTTAGGAATGTAGAGCCTGAGGTTTGGATGCAGCAAAAATTAATTAAATGATTGAAATGAAGAATGAGAAGCCCAAAACGGACCATTTATAAAAAAGAAGCCTATGCATATGTAGACATATATGCGAAATAATTGCAGATTTGTTGAAAAGTAAATGTACTTGCTTAAAAAATGTGTATTTATTTTCAAAGTAGACATGACCCTGGGCATCAGCAACTCATGAGGGTAAGGATAAAAATATATTAAAGAAAAAACAATTCACATAAGCAATTAATTGGAAGACACATATACTTAGGGAGCTATTTTTCAAGGCTACTTAATTGGTAACTTACCACTATTGGCTCTGCACTCTGAGCTCCACCCTTTTGATGAACAAAACAGTACTATTTAATATCCTATTTGAGGTCCATTGACTATAAATCGGTCAGGAAAAGTCTCACAAAAAACTTTCACAAAATGTACAATGAGAATGTTATGATGTATCACAATCAATGCTTACCTGCACTAAGTAAAAACATTTTAGTGCTGTGCAGTTGTCAATAAAACATTCACACTGCAGACAGCAACATCGTTTCATCATTTATGATCGCAGAGGCAAAGCCGATGGAAACATTGCGAATGAAGTAAAAAACAAAGGCATTGAAGACAATGTTCAAACTTTAAGCTAGTTTAGGCTGGTTATACTGTAAGGCGTGCGGCCCGTATTCGGGGCCCCACAACGAGGGTCACTTCCAGGTAGCCTTCTTTCAGTGTCGTGCGGACTACTTTATTTATCATCCGCGGACAAGTACACTGCACTCAGATTTGCATATTTTATAATGTATCCAGTTCAATAATCACAGCGAAGAATAACTGGCACGGAACTTCGCTAGAAATGTTTTCAACGTCCATCTAATCTATGTTTAAAAAAATACGATTTGTAACTGCCTACTACTACTACTGCCTACACAGTGTCCCCATCAGAAGGATTCGATCGGATAGGGCTCGCAGCTGGAACTACGGGTCCGGCTGTTTGGACTAGAGTACCGTGGGAGTTGGGATCTACCCCATAGTCGGCTTCGGCTTTCGGTCCCCATCATTTGAGGTTAGACTAGCGGGGCATGTGCTTAGCTGCAGGAGCGGGCGATGTTTGTTTCCCGACAAATCATGTGCGTCAGGTGTCCGCTCTGCGCGCAGCGAGCGTTCCAAGTACTAAGTCGTTATGGGCTGCAGAGGGAAAGGGACACGTAGCAGGTAACTTGTCCTAGTTAATTTGGACGGTCCAGACGAGTCAGGGAGAGATGCATTATGTGCATCGGGAAGTGAGTGTGCCGACTGAACAACGCCGGTACTATAGTGGAGATATGGGAGTCAGCTTATCTGCCGTCCTGAGCGTTATCAGCTTCGGTTGCGGGCGGTGAGCATGCAATACAGCTTCGGTACCGGTCTGGAGAACAGGGAGTGGACTGAATCCATATTGCACTCGCCATTAAGAGTACCAAAGCAATATGCGGAGGCGGCAAGACCTACCGAAGACCTACGGGGCGGCTATGGGCCCCACCTGGACTTTTTTGGGCCTCCAGCGGGAATAACGTCTCCCTATCCCCTAATACATATCCCATAACCTAGTGCTTGGTTACTGGGAGCGCTATAAAATAAACAGCGAAGGGAAAGTTGTATAGCCTGCATAAACATACTCTGCCTACACATAATAGACAAATCGTAAATCACTGGTTACTTTTTAGGGATTCGTATCCTAACAGTGTCTACGGATCCGTGTTACTAAGTCTTTACTGTCCGTCCCTCTGTTAGCGGGCTGTGTCTCATGAACCGTTATAGGTAGACAGATGGGGTCATGAAATCTTGTAGAATGGTATGGAACCCCAGGTGTGCGAGTCCAATTCACACTTGGCCAGTTTTTTAGTTTTCATCTATAACCACTGCATAATTTATTACAGACACAACTCATGTCGAATTTCATAGTTGCTTTTCCTTACTGCATATAATATCTAAGATATTGCCAATTGGAGCGCACCAATCTTCACAAATAACACTGGGTCCAGCCATCACCTCTTTCTACCATATTGAGGTAGAGGCAACCAGGACAAAGTGCCATTGTAAGCGATGCACTACTGCAGAGGGAACATATATATTTTTTTACAATTTATTTAAACATTAGTTTAACTAATACTGCATCTTCAATTTCGCAGAATACCCGCACTTCGTTATGTGGGCAGGTGATCAGTTTGAAACGATATATGGGCGAATTAAATCACAATAAAAACACCAGTGAGCGATCTGTGCGGGCTGCACGCATGACGGTGAAACCAGCCTTATGGGTTATTGAGGCTACTGACTGCAGCATACAGGTTTATTATTAAAAAATGTAAAGCAGATCCTTACCAATGGTTCGTCGCTTTTCACTAACTGAACAATCTTCACTGTCTCCTCCTCTTCGTCTGCGTCGAGCGGCAGGTCGGGCAAGTGAGGGTAGTAGTCCTTCTGTGCGACTGCATCGTGAGCACACAGTATAGCCTGGAATTATTTCAAATAAAGAAAACATAAGAAATAATATAATAAATGCAGTAAGGTGCAAGAAAAGGACGTGAAAATTGTGACAAAATATTGTCAGTATCGGTAACGCAATACCGATTAAATGAAGTTTATAAATTTACGGATAGTGATGGCCACCCGCCTCAGGGTCCTATACAATGTAAAGTCTGACTTGCATTTTGTAGAGCGCATTTCCATACATCTTTATAAGTGTTATTTATATCATCTGTCAAAAGTTTGAAAGATCACATGTTTCGCCAACGACATATTTTTTTTCTGGCGCATCATTAATTTAAGAACTATCGTCTTTAATTATATAGTTGTTGAGACAGAGCTCAATGTATCGATTGTATTAACTTTACCCTGCAGCCGACAATATTCAGGCTCGTAGCCTAGTGGCGCGGGGACTGGCCTAGCGTACCAGAGGCCTGGGTTCAATACCGACAGGCACCACTGTCTTTCTCTTTCCGAGTTCGATAAGTGCATTTCGTCACGAATGCGAGCTATGGTTCGGAATCCATGTAAAACTGTAGGTCCCCTTCCCCTACTAGGTGGTAGGGTTTAAGCCCGCCCGGGTTTGTACCATCGCATTGGATGAAAAGATGTTCGAAGCGGCAATGAAAAATTGTCCGTGTTTTCCATCCAGTTCAATGTAGCCGTGCTCATAAA
Source organism: Incurvaria masculella (assembly GCA_946894095.1). NCBI lineage: Eukaryota > Metazoa > Arthropoda > Insecta > Lepidoptera > Incurvariidae > Incurvaria > Incurvaria masculella. The sequence continues at coordinate 16,112,846 of OX335666.2, read as the reverse complement.
GGGAAGGCCCTGGCATGGCACCAAATTCCTTCAGGAATGTGGTGTATTGGACTAATATCATAACGGTAGTTGTGTGGTATTAGCAATCCATGTCAGGTCGCATACAAAAAATAAAAAAAACGACTTTAAAGGTCTGAATATTCGGTTATCACGTGGTGGAAAAGTAACCCAAAAAAGAAAGAAAGCTATGAAATTTTAATGAACGGAAAAATTCCTTTGTTTCAATCAAATAGTGTAATTGCATTAAACATTTTTAGAAAACTTGCGATTTAAAGGATCTTGCGATCCCCTAATGTGTCAATAAAATTTTGCTCCTCACAACACAGTATATATAGTTCTTGTCAAGCTGTAGGAACTTTATTTTGGTTCAACTCCCAGCTCAGGCATGGCACTTTGAAAAAAATCCTGAAAACAGTTTTAATTATTTAAAAAAACCCGTTTTCAATAGTTAAGGTACTGTCCTTCTAATCAAAATTACCACCTATTAACGACAATTTATTCAAAACAAATATAATTGATAAAAGACCAACTTACTTGAAAATGAGGTTTCTGCAACAAATTAAAAAGTTCTTCAAACTCGGACATAAGTGTCGGCGTATCGCTCACTATTTCCAACACCTCCAGGGTGACTTGCATTGCGTCTGATAGTAGCGGATAGAACTTGTCATCTTTGCCCTTAGCTACGATTTTGTTGTGTACTTGGACGAGCGCGTGCAGCTGCCGCGACTGCAGGAGCTCACTCAGGAATGTGACGTCTTCACTGCCGGGTTGCACTTCTTGCAGTGATGACAACAGCCGGGACAGAGCTGCAAAAAATGTCTCAATTTAGAGCTGTTCGGCTAAAACCCGTTTTTGTGGTGAAGACATGTTGAAGAACATCAAGCTTCGATATTCAGAAGCAATTTTCGGGAGAAGATTTTTTAGGTTTCCGTACCCAAAGGGTGCCAACGGAAAAACGACAAAGCCTCCGCTGTCCGTCCGTCCGTCCGTCACAGGGCTGTATCTCTTCAACCGTAATAGGTAGGCAGCTGAAATTTTCACAGAGTGTGTATTTATTTTGCCTCTATAACAAGAAATAGGTAAAATAAATAAATAATAACAATAAAAGGGTTAATGTTATTTTTTGTGTTAAATCTTGTACAATCGTACGGAGTCTTACGTGTGCGAGTCCCACTCGCACATGGCCGGTTTTTCATGGGCTTTCGTATTTTCACGGGGCTGCATAAAGCATGCCCAGCCAGTCAGCTACTTATTCACATTACTTTTAAAGGGCTTCAGATTGTACTTTGAGGGAAATACCCAGGCAGAGAGTTCATTCCACAGTTTAATGGCCCTGTAAATTAAGTATTACTAATTCTAAAAATGTCAATTATATTTTAATCGACAAGTCACGACGTCGAAGCATGAATAGTATGGATTAAACTTGCTGATGGCACTTGTAAATAGTTAAAAATTAACAAAATTAATTATTTATTAAAAAATTGTGCTGTGTAAAATGTTGTGTTTTAAAATTGTAAAATGTCTAACGACCGCGGTAACCTCAAAAGTATCAGAAGTGTGATTTTTCTACATTTCCTTATGATGATTGAAAACAGGCCTGCGACTGACTGCTAGATGCCCTGATATGCAAAGGAACCATATGAAGGCAGGTTTGTAACTACATACTGTAGCGTCCGCCGCGCCGCCTTATGACGTAACGATACCAGGGGCGAGATTATCTTTTTGCATTGAGTGCGAGACAAGGACGCAACGGCATCGCTCCCAGCAAGGTGCGAGCGAGATGCTGCACCGGATCTCGGCACTGGTGCACAAACAGCGCCGTTTGAGTTAAATTCGTTAGACACAAGACAAGGACGCAACAGCAGCGCTCCCAGCAAGGTGCAAGCGAGATGCTGCACCGGATCTCGCCACTGGGGCCTTAGCGACGCCGATTGGGAATGTCGAAACACGCGGCAATCCTCCGCCGCGCCGCCCGCGGGACACGGGGAGAAGCGGGCAGCACCTTGAGACGCACGGTCGCGCCACGTGCTCCGACGAGTGCGGGTCCCGAGGCCGCGGAGTCAGGCGACATGAACAAAATGTGAAAACTTTCGCTCCCAAAAGTTGGTTGAGCTGTCCGCGTACCACCCTTCGCGAATATCGGCGCGCCCGCCGTGCCGCCGTGTTCCGTATCCGTGTGAGCAGCCGGGCGTGATCTACTTCGAGGCCACACCCACGCCTTCCGATGTCTTCAGCCCGTGGACCAGCAGCCACAGCTTCCGCCGTGCCCTGTCACAGTCGCCGGTCCGACATCTTCAACACGTAGACCCACCACCACAGCGTCGCCGTACGCCTGCTGGATCCCCGCACGGTACCTATACTCTAACGCCAGCCCCCCCGTAGAAATCTACGATGAAACCGCAAAGAGCGTCTATCAGGACCACCCATTGAAGCAGGACACCGCCCATTCGACTACGCACGACCTCGGACCCACCCCGAGCTCCCGGCATGGAACCCCGGCCATTTGGATATTAGGTTAGGCTAAGGCCGTGTTAGAACACCGCCTTGATTGTTAATTATTTATAGTCTTCTTTGTGCTTCTAAATATAGGCTATTTTAGGTAGATGGTTAGATCGCCACAGCCCAATTTTCTTAATTTGTAGGTGTCTTAAATAGGACAATGCCAGGGTGTATTTTTGATTGTCTGTTTGTGTTTTGTGCCTCAAATGGTCTATAATTTATTACATCTTTTTTGTACCTACTGTAGTCTGTTAATTCGCTATTCATCGATTCCCTACAAATTCACCCATTCCCAACCTGTGAACAGCCTCCCCCACACGCTGCAGAGCTGCCACCAAGTACATTCATGAGATCCCTCCTCTACACATCACACTTTATACACCGGCGTAACCACCTGGATATCTTGTAGCCTAATTAAATTACAACGAACCACCGGAAGATCCCTGGGCCCTTGAAACCCTATATATGTCTGTCGGTCTGTCCGTGGCAACCACTCCTACTTACTCATTTCTTCTAATGCATCACAACCTTTAAATTAACAAGGCTACAATTGGCACCCGAACTGGTTTATTTTAATTTCCTATTTGTATATATTAATTATATTTATTTTATTATGGTACGCCTCACTTGTTTTATACACTACAAATTAACTCTCCATTTCAGCCCTGACGGTAAGCAAATAGCGAATTAACAAAACTGAATATTAAATGTGTCAATAACGAGTTGTGTCCACCAACGTAATAGGTATATAGGTACTTACGCACGTTATTTCATTTTAGAATATCGAGTCTTGCAATAGCGCACGAAGGCGGTAACTCTCGCTCTTATAGGTGTGCACTGTTTCCTTAGGTTTTTAGGTCATCATATATTGGAAGCCGAGAGCAGAGCATATTCTTTGTCTTTCTCTCATTTCTTATAAATATAGCTTATAGCACGTTGCGCGTGGACAAATCGCGAGCACGTGAGCACGCGACCGGCCAGTCCCGCGATCCGGAACTTCTTGGGTTAGTATGAAACAACGAAATATAAAAAACTGAAATGTGCTGTTTCATTTAAGTGTATAATTTTATGTGTTCTTGATGCTTATGTATTGTGTGTGTAAATAACGTGTGTGAAATTTTTTTTTTCTTCTCGCTTTATTCTCTTGCGTTGAACACGTAGGTTATATTTGGAAGTCAGGTTAACTACGTGCTTATTGTTAATCACTCGTTAAAACAAACCTTAATCTGTAGTTATCAGGCTTTCGTCTCGTTCGATCTAGTCGCGTGTCGCGTTAACGGAAATTTACGTAATTTTTTTTTAACTCATTTTAAGTAAGTTATTATAGGTACTACAAAATGGAAAGCCAGGACCATTCCGTGTGCATTGACATGCCAGAGGACCAATTAATGATGTATGACAATCAATCCATAAATTCACAGTCGGAGGTTAATGTTGTAACACGTAGTGGTGGTGATTATGGACCCAGTTTTTTTTCCTTGGATAACGATTCCAACCAGTCATCTTCAAGTACCGTGGTAAAACCAGAAGGTCTCCACGAAAATTGTGTGTTCAACAAACATTACTTCAACTTATCGTCCTGGAATCTAAAATATAGTGGTGAAACAGATGTACGTGAATTCATTGCCCGTGTCGAAGAGCTTACTTATGCGCGGAAATCTAACTATGACATCGTACTGAGATGTTTCATTGATTTGTTGTCGGGCACTGCTTTGAAATGGTTCCGTACCGTGAGGGATGGAGTTACGAATTGGGACCAGCTTAAGAAAGCCTTGTTAGAGGAGTACGATAATATCGACTACGTTTTCGACACGGAATCCCGTATTCGCTCGTTAAAACAAAAACCTAACCAGAAGTTGTCAGATTTTGTAACAGATGTGAATGATTTGGCAAATAAAATCAAGGGTCAAATTTCCGATATCATGCTTTTCGAAATAATAAAACGAAATATGTTACCTAAGTACAATCAATGTCTGATTTACGGTACGATTAAAAATACTTGCGACCTTCTGGCGTATGGTAAGAAAATTGAACGTTTTAATAATGAGGCCCCCTTCAGTAATATCAAATCAGAGGTGTCCAAAGTTAACAGTTATATTCCTAAAGCCGAGACAGTGTCGACTTCAAACACAAACGCTTGTCTCAAATGTAAAAATACGGGCCATTCTTTTAAAAACTGCCCGAATATTTTAATACCTATCTGCTTTGACTGCGGCAAGCTAAATGTCACGTCCAAAAATTGTCCCACATGTGCCGCGAAAGATAATCAAAATTCGAGGTCTACGCCTCAGCCCCACTCTCGGTTCACATCTCGTGCTGAAGTGTCACACCCACGCAGCGGACAACAATACCCGCCGTGGTTTAACAATAATGCAGGCCAATTTAGTGTTAGGCAACAGAATCCTCCAACTTATATTAACAACGCCAACAATAATAATTTTAATGGCGGTCAACATCCTCGTTTTAGGCCAGTCTATTCAGGCCAATACAATAACTCTTACCGTCCTAGGGGTCAACAATACCGACCTTATTATCCGAACGCGAGTCACCCCCCGGCGACTCACTTTCACTCATCGAACTACGCCGATAGCGCACGCGAGCTGCCGCATAACAATATTCGAGCGATCGAGGCCCCCCCATCCCCCCCTCAATCTTCCGCTTCTCATACAAAAAACGGGTAAACGCACCGGCGACTTATACCTCCTCGGAAGAATGGCATGACTGGTTAAAATTTGTTCATGACTTTCCGAAAGTTAGCCCGGTGCTATCAAACCAACATGGCGATAGGAGGCCTTACGTTCATTTCAAGTTAAATAATAAGGATTTTACAGCTCTATTAGATAGTGGAGCCGAGATAAATGTGTTTGGTAATAATTCACATCTTGAAATACTGAATATGGGATATACTTTAGACGAGTCCAAAATTTGTTCCGCCTCTACGGCAGACGGGACTAAACAATTTAGTCCAGGCTCAATCCATTGCAATATCATGGTCGACGGCATTGAAATTCCACTTACTTTTGAAGTTATTCCAGAAATTAAATCTGATTGCATTTTAGGCACAGAATTTTGGGAAAAGTCCGGTCTATCAAAAAAAATTTCCGGCTGTATAAATAAAAAAATCACTTTCCCCATTCCGTCAGAATTTCAGATTTCTTCATTAAACATTGATGGGGCCATTAAAAAAATTAAAGATATTATTTCCAGCTTAGATATCATTAAAAGTAAAATTTCTAGCTTTAACAGCCCCCGTTCGAGCAAACATTATAAGTTGTTGGATGAATCACTTACTAAGTTATTGTTAGCTTTGGACGACATTCCGTCTAATAATAACCCGGACATTAAGTCGGCCCGCAAAATAGCCGTCGCTTCTGTGCAAGAGTCAATAGATGTCTTAGAACGCAAAGCGTATCGGCCGAATTCTCCCCCGCCCACCCTCCCTACGTACGTGCCGCTCGCGTCGGTCGGTGAAACCAAGCCTTCTTCCGGAGCGCTCAATGCCACACATCGCGCTCAGAGCGCACAGCCCCCGCATTCTGTTTCTAACGCGCAACAGCTGCATTCTATTTCTAACTCGAGTAATTGTAAACTTTCTCCAGATGAACAATTAATATTAAATAAAACGATAGAAAAGTTTGAGTCCATATCTTTTGAAAAATGTGGCCTAGGTCGAACGCATCTTCTTGAATATGAAATTGATACGGAAGGTCCTCCAATCAAACAAAGGTTCTATCGCATGTCACCCTACAAACAAAAGTTAGTGGACCAATTAATAGATGAAATGATAGACTTGGATGTTCTGGAACCATCATCGTCACCCTGGGCCAGTCCTGTGTTAGTAGTACCCAAGAAGGACAACTCCTTCCGCCTTTGCATGGACTCTCGTAAACTAAACGCTGTTACAAAAAAATGTAGTTATCCTCTCCCTCGCATAGATAACATTCTTGATAATTTAAAGGACGCAAAATATATTTCTTCCATTGACTTATCTAAGGCATTTCTTCAGCTCCCTCTGGCAGAATCGGCTAAGGAAAAGACAGCGATTATCTCACAGGGCCGAGGCTTATTACAATTTAAGGTGGTCCCTTTTGGGCTATCTAACGCACCCCAGAATTTACAACGCCTGGTCGATGCGTTACTACCAGGTGCAGAATTCGATGACCATGTGTTTGGTTATCTAGACGACCTAATTATAATTTCCAACAATTTTGCAGACCATATTTCTTACCTTGACAAAGTTTACGAACGTTTACATTTCGCTAACCTAACAGTTAACCTAAAGAAGTGTGAATTTCTAAAATCTGAGCTGAAATATCTTGGTTACGTTATAAACGAGTTCGGCTTAAAGACTGACCCAGCCAAAGTGGAGGCAGTGAAAAACTTTCCAACACCCAAATGTGTCAAAGATGTACGCAGTTTCTTAGGACTAGCTTCCTACTACCGCCGTTTCATCAAAAATTTCTCTACTATTGCGGCGCCCCTGTCCAATCTCACAAGTTCCATCTCTGAAAAATATTCAAAATTTAATTGGACACCTGAGGCAGAGGCAGCCTTCGTAAAATTAAAATCCGCCCTCACTTCAGCCCCAGTTTTATGTGTTCCCAATTTTGAAGCCCCCTTTTTCCTCCACTGTGATGCAAGTTTAGTGGGAATTGGTTCAGCAGTTGTACAAAAGGACGCAAATTTTCAGGAACACCCCGTAGCTTACTATTCGAGAACGCTAACAAAACAAGAGCAAGGTTTTTCTACCACCGAAAGGGAATTACTTAGTATTGTGGAAGCTACCACACATTTTAGACATTACCTAGAAGGAACTCATTTCACGATTGTGACTGACCATGAAAGCTTGAAATGGTTATATAAACTCGAGAACCCCACGGGCAGGCTCGCCCGTTGGTCTACTAGGCTCTCGCAATTCTCCTTTGATATCGTCCACAAGAAAGGCAAACTCCATGTTGTCCCGGACGCGTTGTCACGTATTAAGATCGAAAGTGTAAACTCATCCAACCCAAACGTTCCTATAACTGATGAGTGGTTTTTGAAAATAAAAAATAGTATACAAAAATCACCCGCTAGTTACCCGAACTTTAGGTTGGAAGACGATAAGCTCTTTCGTTTTTGCAAACCTAAATTCAATCTTTTAAATTCATTTTCATGGAAAGAAGTTATTCCCGCTGACCATATTAAACAGCTAGTAACTGCTACTCACGAGAGCCCTCTATCGGCACACCTTGGCCCATTTAAATGTTTTAAAAAGTTACAACTGAATTATTACTGGCCCAACATGTTTCCTTCAATCAAATCAATCTTAAGTTCGTGTGAAGTTTGTTTGGCATTTAAAGCTAATAATCAGCTACCCCATGGTAAAATGTTATTTCAGAAGAAGGTCTACGCTCCAATGCAAACATTAAGTTGCGATCTCATTGGTCCTCTGCCGAGGTCTTATTCAGGACACGCATACTTGCTTACTGTAGTTGACATTTTCTCCAAATTTGTATGGTTATGCCCACTTAGAAAAGCCAATAGTAAGTCAATAATTAAATTCATTGAAAATGAGATTTTCCTAGTCTATGGCGTGCCATATTGTATGATAAGTGATAATGGCGTGCAGTTCGTCTCTAACGAGTTTCAGGCACTTTTAAAAAGGTATAATATCCCTAAATTTTTCAAAAATTGTGTCTATTTCCCACAAAACAATCCAGTGGAAAGACACAATCGTACCATTGAATTAGCCATTGCTTCTTATGTTGAGACAGACCATAGAAACTGGACTAAAAATTTACCTAAGATTCAGGCAGCTTTAAATAGCCATGTCAGCTTAGCCCATGGGTTTTCACCCAATTTTGTAATGACAGGTAGAGAACTCATCTTCGATGGTCGATTCCATAAATTTGCAGATTTCACTAAATTAGAGGAGTTAATTATCGATGGTCGCGACGAATGGACCACTAGCTTAAAATCATTGGCAAGCGTTTTTCATCAAATCCAAGCGAACCTGACTCAAGCATATCAAGCTAATGCCAAACGCTACAACCTTCGTCGTTCAGTGATACATTTCAATGTAGGTGACATAGTCTGGCGTCGATCCCATGTTCAATCGGACGCCGCTAAATTCTTTTCAAATAAATTAGCCCCTCGTTTTATTAAATCTGTGGTCCTTGAGAAAAAATCTGAAAATACATACATTTTGGGCAACATGGATGGTTCCAAGGCAGGCCTAATACATGTGAGTGATATTATTAAATACTAAAAAAAAAAAAAAAAATTAATTAAAACTTTTGTTGAACTGGTTTGCATTTCTTTGATATATTTGGTCATAAATTTAAACAATAACTTTAAGTAACAATAAGTTACAAAATTTTTAAATGGTTAAATTCTCTATTAAATTGTATCTTGTGTCACACGCCCTAAAAAGGAGCCAGGTGTCAAGGGATACATGGATGACGGTAATTCTTGGAGAAGTTTTTTTAGTAAAACAAGCTATACTCCAATAGTTAGGTTAGGGTCAGTCGTGCGCGGTTGTTTTTTTGGAATATTTTTCGAACGCACGTTAATATCTAAAGCCTTATTGAAAAAATATCCCGTGAACGGTATTGGCAAGGGAATTCACGTTAATAAATAAAAAGCCCTATCCTTGCTCACGGACGGTTACGTGGGAATCCGTGTTATAAATCTAAGCCTTATCCCGCATCTAGGTGTTCGGTCACAAATCATGCCGACACACTACCTAGGTTAGATTCGTTTTGGTATGTTTATTTAAGTTTTAGTATATGTCTTGTTCTTGGAAAATTTTGTCTTTGGAAAAAAAAAAATATATTTTGTCTTTTAAAAAATGTGCTTGTGTCACAATGTACTATTGGGTACACGTGTGTCCTGGGCGATATGGAACGCGGTCGAGTTAACGTTCTTTGTTATAAATTAAAGCCTTATCGACTCACCGGTGCGCGGTTTTTTATGGTATCTTTGAAACGCACGTTAAACGCCCAAGCCTTATTCAAAATATCCCGCAGGACGGTTGGTTGAGAATCCTGCGTAGCAAAAATAAAGCCTTATCTCTCAAACTTATGTGTACGGTCACTCTTGTGTCGTCACAGCTGGAGGCGGTTGTAGAACCTCCATATAAATATAAGCCTTATCTACACTCCACATTGTTCGAATCCGTTAAAATCAGTTCGACAAATTCTTAGTTAGGTTAGGGTCTTTCACAGACGTCCGCGAAGCAAACCAGCCTCGCGTTCGTCGGGTTTTTTTTCTTCTCTCTCTTTCTTTTACCTCCACCTCACTTAACCTCACCCCTCACCCTATTCCCTAGCAAGCTTGCGCCCTCCCACCCTAACACCAACCACCTTACCCAACCCAGTATGATAGATAATTTAAAAGAAAGGATACGACAGGATAAGTGAATGATGATGTAAGCAAGTGGTTCCTACCCTTTTCCCCATATCTGTCCTCTGTCACTAGTAAGTGGTCTCAACCGAGTCACTTACGTAGACAAGGCATACAGCGCATTCACCGCGCTTTATTTTATGTTAGTTCTTTTGGTTATTCTCTATTTTTTTTTTCTCTCTTTTCTTTTTTTCTTTTAACAGCTATAGTGTACTGTAACGGGCAACACGTCGCGTCAGACACGTTCAGCTGAAAACACATAATGGTGTATTTCGTGATAGATGCCGCCTCCCATGAGGGGGGCAAAATTCTATAGAATCTCTAGGTGCAGGCCATACCCCATTTAACGCTTCTCGACAGGCGGTGCACTAGGCACCTACCTAGGGCCAAGATGAGACACGAGACAGTTCGCGTGTCTTGATCTGAAGGGGTTTTACGAGTTCTCACTCTGAGGCTCACCAATTACAACCAGTTTTTTTATGTTAAGTCGGCATAATAAGACTGGTTGGGTTGCATTATTTAGTTTTAAGTTCCAAACAACCATACCCTCCCAACACATGTTCTCTGTACATACCTGTATATAAAAATACTTATAAGTCGTATTTAGATAAAATTTACTCTAGGTAAGAACAAGGATATGACATTTATAAAGCGTCCCTTATAAAAAGGCACTTATTATTTTGGATTTTGAGCGTCTACGGGTTAAATGTTAATGACGTTTCCCATAGGATTCTATTCGGTTAATGTAAACCATTTTGAAGACTGCTGAGTCTTATTTGCCAAATCATTTCATGTGTCTCAAAACGCGTTCGTGAGTGTTGGTAAAACTTTCGTATTAATTGTACAATTGTAAATATTGCTAATTTTAGTTTAAACTTAAAATTAATTTATAGGCGCACAATAGCGACCAATAAGAGTAGGAACTCTAAATAAATATGGCATAGTGAGCCACTGAACATATAAACTCTCGGAAAGACAAAATTAAACACGGATTTTGAGAAAATTCAAATTGTATTAAGATATAAACATGCTAATTATATAAATACAATTAAAATACTTAAGCGTAGGTACTTAGTTAGTTAGTTAGTTAGTTAGTTCGCGTTCAGAGTGACACATCTTAAGTAGGATGTCGCTAGACACATTATAGTATTTAGAAAGTATACGGAATGTTAGAAATATAATGTCCGGAACACACAGTGGTTCCTACTATCGCTTTAATAATGCTGGTGGACACAACTTCGCTTAATAATGTTTTCTCATACTTGTCTTAATCCTTATTATTGAAAATACACTCAAGGACAAAACTTCCTTTATTGATGTTTTTTTTTCTTAAATTATTTGTCTTAATTCTTATTATCGAAAGTACACTCATAGATACAACTTCTTTAGTGATGTTTATTTTTATACGTATCTCAATTTTCCTTATTATTGAAAGTACACTCAAGGACACAACTTGTTCTCTTTATGCCTTGCTTTTCTTGTTTTTATTTAAAAAAAAAAAAGACATTCATGAATATAATTTCGGCTAGTAAGGTTTCTTCTCATACTCGTCTTATACTTTTTATTAATAATGAAAGTCAACTTAAAGGATATAAGTCATTGGGCTGTGGCTTCCATAGGATTGTAAATATGTGTTAGCTTGTACATGTGTGTAAATATTTTACTGATTGATAAAAATGTTACTTATATGTTAATGTCATAACACTGTGTTCGATATTAATTCTATTTCTGTTGTCATTTAGATGTTTTAGCATTCCATTGGGCTTGGCTTATAGTATTGTAAACCTGTTGAATGTCTAGAAATTTAAAACAGTTTTGCCAATCGATATCACATTGATGTAAAGATTATCATTAGTAACATTTTGGTTAGCTTCAGTATTAATTATTACTTTTGCACTGTCAATTATAGTTCAGCAATTAATGTTATAGTCACTGTGACATTCTGGTCACTTTGTTAAATGTCTAGGGTACTTAAATTCTTTTTTTTTGCTTGTTTTTTTTTGTTTTTTAAGTAACCGGGTATTGTAGCGTCCGCCGCGCCGCCTTATGACGTAACGATACCAGGGGCGAGATTATCTTTTTGCATTGAGTGCGAGACAAGGACGCAACGGCATCGCTCCCAGCAAGGTGCGAGCGAGATGCTGCACCGGATCTCGGCACTGGTGCACAAACAGCGCCGTTTGAGTTAAATTCGTTAGACACAAGACAAGGACGCAACAGCAGCGCTCCCAGCAAGGTGCAAGCGAGATGCTGCACCGGATCTCGCCACTGGGGCCTTAGCGACGCCGATTGGGAATGTCGAAACACGCGGCAATCCTCCGCCGCGCCGCCCGCGGGACACGGGGAGAAGCGGGCAGCACCTTGAGACGCACGGTCGCGCCACGTGCTCCGACGAGTGCGGGTCCCGAGGCCGCGGAGTCAGGCGACATGAACAAAATGTGAAAACTTTCGCTCCCAAAAGTTGGTTGAGCTGTCCGCGTACCACCCTTCGCGAATATCGGCGCGCCCGCCGTGCCGCCGTGTTCCGTATCCGTGTGAGCAGCCGGGCGTGATCTACTTCGAGGCCACACCCACGCCTTCCGATGTCTTCAGCCCGTGGACCAGCAGCCACAGCTTCCGCCGTGCCCTGTCACAGTCGCCGGTCCGACATCTTCAACACGTAGACCCACCACCACAGCGTCGCCGTACGCCTGCTGGATCCCCGCACGGTACCTATACTCTAACGCCAGCCCCCCCGTAGAAATCTACGATGAAACCGCAAAGAGCGTCTATCAGGACCACCCATTGAAGCAGGACACCGCCCATTCGACTACGCACGACCTCGGACCCACCCCGAGCTCCCGGCATGGAACCCCGGCCATTTGGATATTAGGTTAGGCTAAGGCCGTGTTAGAACACCGCCTTGATTGTTAATTATTTATAGTCTTCTTTGTGCTTCTAAATATAGGCTATTTTAGGTAGATGGTTAGATCGCCACAGCCCAATTTTCTTAATTTGTAGGTGTCTTAAATAGGACAATGCCAGGGTGTATTTTTGATTGTCTGTTTGTGTTTTGTGCCTCAAATGGTCTATAATTTATTACATCTTTTTTGTACCTACTGTAGTCTGTTAATTCGCTATTCATCGATTCCCTACAAATTCACCCATTCCCAACCTGTGAACAGCCTCCCCCACACGCTGCAGAGCTGCCACCAAGTACATTCATGAGATCCCTCCTCTACACATCACACTTTATACACCGGCGTAACCACCTGGATATCTTGTAGCCTAATTAAATTACAACGAACCACCGGAAGATCCCTGGGCCCTTGAAACCCTATATATGTCTGTCGGTCTGTCCGTGGCAACCACTCCTACTTACTCATTTCTTCTAATGCATCACAACCTTTAAATTAACAAGGCTACAATACATAGTTATAGGTGAGATCTAACGGCGAGAGGTGTGTTGCGCGCGCGACTTGACGAGGCGACCGGTAAGAGAACCTGGGCTACCTTGGCTGACACCGAATCCAAAAATAACAATAATTGTAACTACAATAATGACAATTATTTTTTCACTTGTTAGTGCATATTAATTGTTTTTCGAATACTTTTTTAAAGTCAGTTTTTTTTTTAATGTTTGTTTATTTATTTATTTTTAGTGAATCTGCAGTTCACTTAATTTGAGTAGACCTAACGGAATATAGTTAGTTTGCTCCTGAGAATTTAAGAGTTGCATTACTTCCTCATGGATCCCATAATTAGAACATAACCAAACTCTCATCAAACTACCCTTGGTACATCCTTTCCAATAAAAAAAGAATAATCGAAATCGGTTGGCGTGATATTGAGCTATTCGTCCATTTGTCGCGCACATACTTAGCCACGATTGCACGAAGAGACAGCTGAGTTAATCAGTGTTCAAACACGTCACTTTTCGTGAACCGCATGGAGTTCCTTCCATACTGTCCATTAAAAGTGACCTGTTTAATCGTACGTTGACGTTGATTTTATTTTTTTGTTCTTTCGTGCACTCGGCCCTTAATGAACTTATATGATTTTCATCATTAAGACTCATACGATTTTCTCATCGATGCCATGGTCAGAACTAAACCAAAAACAAGGACCACACGGGAAGCACCAGCTTTCAATTAAAAAAAGAATCATCAAAATCGGTTCACCCAAAGTCCAAAGTTCTGAGGTAACAAACATAAAAAAATACAGTCGAATTGACAACCTCCTCCTTTTGTTGAAGTCGGTTAAAAATAAGGGTTAATAAATATGTTCTCATTTTATAAAAAGCACAAAATTGTTGAATCCCAATTCACAGATTATCTATCTACACTTGGGGGCCGATTTGTTGCAGGAGGAGATTGGAACTCAAAGCATAAATCATGGGGCTCAAGACTTACGACAACAAGGGGCAGAGAACTGAGAAAGTGCCTGGACAAAAATAACCTATACACAATATCTACTGGGGAGCCGACATACTGGCCATCTGATCCAAACAAACTTCCCGACTTGTTAGACTTCTTTATAGTGAAGGGACTGTCCAAACAATACTTTCAAACAGAATCCTGCCTCGATAGCAGCTCAGATCATACTCCAGTCCTAATGGCAGTAAGTGCTACATTTCTAGGAACTGAAATCAGAGAAACTTTATACAATGGTGGAACAGATTGGGTCTCGTTTAGTGATTTCCTTCAAGACAATGTAAACCTCAAAGTTACGCTCAAAACTGAAGATGATATTGACAATGCTACAACATACATCACAAATCTAATACAAGAAGCCTGCTGGAGAAGTTCACCTATTCCAGAAACGAGGGTGAATCACTACCAATGCATACCTTTGCCCATAAGAGAAATGATAACTGAGAAACGGAGATTGCGTAGAGTATGGCACTTGAGTAGACACCCAATGGACAAAAAGGCTTTGAACTCAGCATGTTCTGAACTAAAGGAAATCATCAAAGATGTTAAAAATAAAACATTCCAGTCCCAGTTGGAATCACTCTCAGCAACACGAGCCACTGATCACTCTCTCTGGAAGGTCACCAAGGCGTTCAACCAGCCCCAACAAATAAAACCTCCCCTAAAAACGGATGGAAACAAATGGGCCAGAACGAGTCAGGAAAAGGCAGATGTATTTGGTCGTCACCTAGAAAAGGTATTCCAACCGAACGATGTTGCTCTTGACACTGATGAAAGTGAAATAGACTCCATACTAAATCAAGCCTTTCAAATGCATCTTCCCCTCAAACCAGTTACCCCACAAGAGGTTAAAAAACATATCTGTAGACTCGATGACAAAAAAGCTCCTGGTTTTGACCTGATCACCGCTAAAGTTCTGAAAAACTTACCCAAAAAAGCCGGGGTCTTTTTAACCACACTCTATAATGCCATGCTAAGAGTCTCTTACTTCCCAAGACTATGGAAAGTATCCCAGGTCATAATGGTGCTCAAACCAGGAAAGCCCCAAAATATTGTTACCTCATACCGACCAATAAGCCTTCTGCCAGTCCTATCAAAGATATTTGAACGCATTCTCTTAAACCGACTTAACCCCATACTTTCAGAGAAAAGTATTATCCCAGACCACCAATTTGGATTCCGGCAAGACCATTCTACCATAGAACAGGTACACAGGGTGTACAATAAAATTAGACAGTCTCTAGAGGGAAAACAATACTGCTCAGCTGCCTTTCTAGACATACAGCAGGCCTTTGATAGGGTTTGGCATAAAGGTCTTCTCTGCAAACTAAAACTTCATCTCCCGCACACCCTTTATTCCATACTCAAGTCATACTTGTCGGAGAGAATATTCCAGGTCAGAGAAAAGGATTGCACTTCACCTTTTTATGATATTAAAGCTGGCGTCCCACAGGGTTCCGTGCTCGGACCAATCCTCTACACCATCTTCACTGCCGACCTACCCAATACCCCGCAAGCAACAATGGCCACCTTTGCTGACGACACTGCAATCCTAGCGAGTAGCCCAGATCCAACGGAAGGATCAAAATATCTGCAAACAGCCTTAACCGAAATAAACAGCTGGCTACAGAAATGGAGAATTTCAGCAAGCGCATCTAAGTCTGTGCATGTGACATTCTCACTGCGCAAAGGAAACTGCCCCCCAGTCAAACTCGGACAGAATATTCTACCCCATGCAGATGGAGCCCGATATCTAGGAATGCACCTTGATAGAAGACTTACTTGGAAGAATCATATACAGGCAAAGAGAGATGAAGCAAACATCCGATACAGAAACCTTTACTGGCTACTCGGACGGCAATCAAAACTATCAGTTGACAACAAACTTTTGGTCTACAAGTGTATTTTAAAACCGATTTGGACGTATGGACTGCAGCTCTGGGGCAGTGCCAGCAAGTCCAACATAAATATCCTACAACGGCTTCAAAATGTGATTTTAAAAAGCCTTGCAAATGCACCATGGTTCATTACCAACACAGAAATACACCAACTCCTAAATGTACCTACCATCAGCGAGGAAATTAAAACGATCAGCACCAAGTATAAACAAAGACTCCGTCAACACCCAAATCCTCTAGCAGGCCAGCTAACACACAAGCAATATGAGAAACGTCTCAAAAGGCAAGACATAATGGAGCTGGACATCTAAAGATATCCTGCTGAAATTGAGTTGTTCTCGCTGGAGCACAAACTCATCACGACCACATCCACACAACTCATCCGCTTATAGTCAACCGACTGATCGCAGATAGCAAGATAACAAAAAAAAAAAAAAAATTTATAAATACATACATATTTTTATAACTATTCAATAATTAAATATTGTTCCTGGCTCCACTCGGGTAATGTCGGGCTGAATTATTTCATGAATAAAAAGTAGCCTTGATTAAACAAGAAACATCCAATCATTCTCATTTAGAGCTTAGTAAACATTTAGTGGCTGTTTTAAAAAAAAACAAACAAAACCTTTCTGCACTTGCACTGCTACATTGCATAACTAGTAAGCAAGTAACGAAGGGAACCTAAAGTTTTACATTTACTCCAAACCGCAGCCAGCCTCAACATCAAAAACAGAGTGGTCAGTCTGAGTTCTCACCTAAATTGGCGTTTACGGCAAACCGATCGACTGGCGTTTTCTCCAAACTCCATACAAGTTTTTACTAGATATTCTGTGGTTTTACTTCTTCAAGCTGTCAAAGTCAAACGCGGACTTCCGATTTGTATGAAAACGCGGAGTGGACGTAAACGGCGACGTCGACGTATTTACGGCAACGTTGAGTAAGCTGTCAAATCAATCAATTAACGCCCGCGCACTCTTCAATTTCTCCATACATTTGAAAACGCCAGTCGATCGGTTTGCCGCAACGCCAATTTAGGTGACAACTTAGACTACCGGCTAACCTAGACTAACGAAGTGTTATATTATGTAGCCTATTCGTTTTGAGTAGAATCCCGCTAGATGTAGATACAAACCACATCTCAATCAGGTAATTGGTTCTGAAGTAATAAGCATTTTATCCCACTGGTCGCATTTCTAGCGAATTAGCGTCATGCCAAGTAGTCCTAAAGTTGCGGGAAATACGAACCTATTAGTTACACTGTATCAAAAAATCGTTACGTGGTTTAGAAGTAAGCGCCATCGCCGCCCTCCCGCCGGGGCGTACAGAGAATTCCAGTTTGTACGACAGCCACACCTTAGCGCAAGTAGAACTGAATTCTATTTAGCCTATCCTGTGTCCCGGTTAGTTAAATGTACGTTAAATTCTAAAGTTTAATCAAAATCGGATGATTGGTTTAAGAGTTATGGAGGAACATACTCGTACATACATACAGAAAAGATTTCGCAAAATTGTCAATTTAGTTTTACTATCATACATAAAATTTACAGAGTATCTTTGAAAACAAAGCAACTTACTCCATGAAAATCCGTTACAGATTTATTATTAGTAAAGAATATGGAAGAAAAATGTGTGTGTACTGTATTAAGTATAAACAACATAGCAATTAATACAGATGATTACAATTGGTTGTGTTTGAACAGAAATGTGGTGTACTGAACGTTACAGGACGGAATCAAGCGGAACAGCGTGGAGCGATGCTCCAGCCAGAATGCAAAAACTAAAATGAACTACATTGACATTCTAAATATACATTGTTATAATTCTGTGAAGAAACCTTTACTATATGTACTTGCTGATTTTTACACACAATTTATTATTTAATCGTATCACCATATGATAACTTGAAAAATAATTTGTGAAGATAATCAAATATAACATTTTGTGAATGTTTAACAAAGTGAACAAAATTTTATTATGCATTTTCATCGTGTAAACAATTCTTAGAAGAACGCTAAACAACTTCCATTTACAATTTAAAACCTATTATGTACTATTTATTTATTTATTTTCAAAACACCCAAAACAAATACAGACAAGGAATCCAATTCTTAGGGATGTGAACAAACAACAAAAAGTATGATTATTTTAAGTGGTAACAATAATACACATACACAAATTTACATTTACAAAATACATGAAAGGTCAGTAAGTGCCTAATTTAATAAATCTGACTGTTTCATATATTGTTATATACTTCAGCTAGTTTTGCAAATTGTTTACGATTGCAGTGGAAGACATCTAGCTCTGGCAGTTTAGGTATTATGTCATTGAGTCCGTACAACGCCCGAAGCACTGGAGTCTGCTGACAGTGGACAGTACGAGATCGCGCTACTGTGAATAGTCTGTGATTTCTGGCGCGTATGTATCTATCCGGCACATGAAGGGAGATCAAACCGAGAATGAATGGATTGTCAATCTGACCGTTCAATAAAAGGAAAAAATGTAAAAAGAGATGTACAGTCCTCCTATTCTGTAGCGTAGTGTATCCAACCATTCCGCTTACGAATAAAGAGGGGTAGTTATATTTGAGTATCTCATTGTAGGGATAGTAGGGCATAATATCATTTAAAACAATATTATTTTGACACAATAATACACAAATAAACCCTTTTTACGTAGAGTTCCTACATTAAAATATTTGATATAAAAAAAACTTAGATCAAGGCAAGTGGACCAAAAGGGGCTACTAAGACCAAGCCTGCAGGACCACCCTATAAGAAATGGACAGATGAAGGCAGAGGAGCTAACAGGAGTCACGGAATGCCTTCATCAACCAAAATGTATCGCGGAGGAAGAGGGGGAAGCAAGTCGGGAAGGGGAGTGAACATGGTCCCCTCAACATCACACTGGAGCCGAAAAGCCTCTCACAATCCTCACGCGAACTTAACCCCCAGACCCAACTAACCTACCTCACAGCCCCAGTCACAACTAACAGATAACTAACCTATCCATACCTTACCTATCCCTATCCACTTACGTATCCAATCCATATCCAAACCATGATCAGAGCAATACAAGCCAACCTCCAGCACGCGAGGGCAGCCAGTGCAGTACTGTGCCAAGTGTTCAAGGAACAGAACCTGGATGTTGCTCTAATACAAGAACCATGGGTCGACAAAAGCATGATTCGAGGCCTAAATGCGGCAGGTACGTTGCTGTATAACACAGAGGGAGAAAGGCCTAGAGCATGTTTAATCTTTTAGAACCATGTTAAATTTCTGCCAGTTCCAGGGTTATGCACTGACGACACGGTGGCAGCACTTATCAAACTCCCAGGTGAGGAAGGAGCCAAGGTAGTGGTGTGCTCCGCTTACCTCCCGGGTGATGCGCAAGACCCGTCATCTCAGCTGGAACCTCTTGTGGAATACTGCAAGAATCACAAGGCACAGCTGGTGATAGGATGCGACGCAAACGCACACCACACCACCTGGGGTAGTACGGACATCAACACCAGGGGTGAGTACCTTTTTGAGTTCCTTCTGACACACAGCCTACAAATTATCAACCAGGGCCATAAGCCCACCTTTGTAACAAGAGCTAGACAGGAGGTATTAGATATGACGGTAAGTACAGAGTTGCTAGCATGCCGTATACACAATTGGCATGTCTCAGATGAGACATCCATGTCTGATCACAAACATATAAGATTCGACATTGGGTCATCCAGATCTCAAAGATGCAAATCGTACCGCAACCCTAAGGCCACTGACTGGGACGCATATAGACACCGGCTACAAGAAGGACTTGTTGCGGTCCCCAAAGTGATTAAAACCGTTAATGCCATAGAAGAAGCGGTTGGGACACTCAGATCTGTCATGCTCGAGGCATACAAGGAGAGCTGTCCCTTAAAAACCACCAGAACAAATCGGGATGTTCCATGGTGGAGCAGAAAGCTAGAAAAGCTAAGAAAAAGAACCCGGAAGTTATTCAACAGGGCAAAAGCAACCAATAACTGGGAGCATTATAAGAAGTCATTGACAGAATACAACCGGGAAATTAGGAGAGCACGCAGGCGATCCTGGCGAAAGTTCTGTGAAGAGATAAATAGCGTCTCACAGGGAGCAAAACTTCACAGGATTATGTCTAAAGGCTCTCCGAAGTATCTGGGTCTCCTACGGAAACCAGATGGACACTTCACTACTACTGGGAAAGAAACCCTGGAGCTTATGGCTCAAGTACATTTCCCTGGCTCTATAGTGGAAAACACGCCCGAAATACCTTTCCAGTCGGTACATAAGGTTTTAAAAAGACCATCCAACGAAGACTGGAAGAGGGCGACAAAAATATTCAGACCCGGCCAAGTTAAATGGGCAATGAAATCATTCCAGCCATACAAAACAGGCGGGGAGGATGGCATATTTCCTGCACTGATTCAGCAGGGACTACAATACATCCTTGCAATTCTGGTGAAAATATATAGGGCAAGTTATGCCTGGGGCTATATACCAGACGAGTGGACTAGGGTCAAAGTAACGTACATTCCAAAGGCTGGAAAGAAAGATGCCTCCCAGCCCAAATCGTTCAGACCTATTAGTCTCACTTCCTTTCTCCTGAAAACAATGGAAAAGGTAGTAAATCTTTATGTAAGAGAGTCGGCATTGAGCACTAACCCATTACATAATAAACAACATGCATACCAAAAAGGCAAGTCCACAGAGACGGCCCTAGTAGACTTAGTCGACAAAATAGGAAGTCCTCTTGGGGAAAAAGAAGTAGCCCTGTGCATATTCCTAGACATTGAAGGGGCTTTCGACAACACTTTGACGGAGGTCATAATAGGATGCATGGAAAGAAAAGGCATTGACGCAACTACTATCAGATGGGTTGCCTCGATGCTGTCAAATAGGAGGGTCAAAACTACTCTTCTAGATGATACTTTAGAAATCAAAACCACAAGAGGCTGCCCACAAGGAGGCGTGTTGTCACCACTGCTATGGTCTGTTGTAGTAGATTTCTTACTTATTGAGCTCAATAATGCTTTAATAGACACTCAAGGCTACGCCGATGATGTTGTTATCATCATCAGAGGAAAATGCCTTACCACAATTTCTGGGCTAATGCAAAAAGGCCTTAAAATAGTTGAGCGATGGTGTAAAGAATTCAAGCTTTCTGTCAACGCCAGCAAAACAACCATAGTGCCTTTCACAAAACTGAGAAATTTGGAGAAACTCAAAGCACCAACCTTCTTTGGAAGCACTGTAACTTTTTCCAGGGAAGTTAAATACCTGGGCGTTATAATTGACCAAAAGCTATCCTGGAACCCACACATTGAATATATTACCCAAAAGACGAAAATCGCGCTGGGATCCTGCTATCGTCTTGCAGGAAAGAAATGGGGTCTTAGACCGAAAGTAGCCATATGGCTCTATACGGGGATAGTCAGGCCAATGGTTACCTATGGCTCTATCGTGTGGCAAAATAAAACCACACAGATCACATGCAGAAATAAACTTAGCAGTCTACAAAGACTAGCTTGTGCCATCACAACTGGGGCCGTCTCCTCAACTCCAACTGCAGCTATGGAGGCAATGCTTAACCTCGTCCCTCTGTATATTCAAGTACAAAAGGAAGCCAGAGCCAGCATGCAGAGACTCCTTGAGGCTGGAGGGCAGAGGAGTTGGCTATCAAAAGAAATGCAGGGACTGCAGGCCCATCTTTTGAAAATTCCAATATTGGGAATGACTTCAGATGTCATGAAAACAGAATACAGTTTTGTTAAACTGTACACAATAGAAATACCTGAAAGAAGTGAATGGTCTAATAAGGGACCTAGCTTCAGGGATGGAGACCTAGTATGGTACACAGACGGCTCCAAAAGCAGGGACAGAGTAGGGGCAGGAGTATATGGGGAGCGACCTAAGGTTCGGAAATCTATAAACCTGGGGTCCTTTGCCTCCATCTTTCAGGCAGAGATGTACGCAATAATTGACTGTGTACACGAAAACCTTGAACGCACCTACAAAAGCCAAAATATATTTATCCTCTCGGATAGTCAAGCATGCCTCAAGGCACTTGAAGCTCCAGAGGTCAAATCAAAACTAACCATGGACTGCGTACAAAAGTTAAACGACCTGGGAAAGACAAACAATGTCACTCTAAGGTGGATACCAGGACATGAAGGATTCGAGGGCAATGAAGTGGCCGACGAACTCGCAAAAGAGGGTGCATCAAAGCCCAGAATGGGACCCGAACCATTTTGTGGGATAACAAAAAGCACGGCACTAAGCGAAATAAAACTGTGGGCAAAGAACCAAAGTAAAGATATCTGGCACAACCTGCCGGGACTTACACATGCGAAAGCCCTGGTTACAGGCTATTCGGAAAAACGGTCGCGTGAACTTATGAAACTCACTCGAAATCAACTTAGGGTCACTGTAAGAGCTCTAACAGGTCACTGCAAACTAAACAAACACATGAACGCAATGAGTTTGTCCGAAACTGATGTTTGCAGATTTTGTCGCGAGGAGAAAGAAACTCCACTTCACATTTTATGCGACTGTGGGCCCTTAGGACGCAAAAGAAGTATCCACCTAGGCGGGCATATCATGCACCCAGATGATATCAGATCGATCGCTCCCCAAAAACTACTACATTTCATAAAAAGTGTAGGGTTGGAGAGCGAACTATAAAAGGGGTAAAGTCACAATAGATCTTCTCAGGTCGCAGTGACGTCGGGCTACGGACACTGATTAGGGGCTGTAGGGCACGACACCCGGTTTCAAATAATAATAATAATAGATATTATTATTACACCGATCGCTGCTAAAACCAAAGTGATGTGGGGAGAACCGCGGCCTCCGACGCACTATTTATAGGCACGCTGGTACCGCCGCAAACGCTAAGTCCCGCAATTTATAAATCTGTAATATCTTCGAAAAAATTTAATTAATAAAGGTATTTAATTGGATAAGGATTAATGCTGTATTGGTTAAAATCGCTTCGAAAATTAGCCATTATTTGTCGTAAAAAGTAAATGACAAAAAAATGTTATTGTGGGATATCCATAAGAGATAGACATATACCATCGCGGAGTTTTCTGTAGACCTTTTCAATGTGTACAATACTTAGTACATTATTTTGATAAATCTAGTAGGGTTCAGCCTGCGTTTGCAATGTAAGCGGAAAAAATTTAATGTTTTACGACATCACATTGGAAACCTCAAAAATAACAGTAGTTCTCCAATATTTAATCGATGTTATTATACATACATATAAACCTTCCTCTTGAATCACTCTATCTTTTAAAAAAAACCGCATCAAAATCCGTTGCGTAGTTTTAAAGATTTAAGCATACATAGGGATATAGGGACAGAGAAAGCGATTTTGTTTTATACTATGTAGTGATTACAGTAGAACCTCAACCAGCATTAAGTCGGATAATCCAAAGTCAGTCGAGGTTCCTTGTATAATTTTAGGGACATCGTACAATTAGTATCGCATATTCTACAGGTTGTCGGCAGCCGCTGAAAACGATTTGTTTGCCATACTGCTAGATTGCCTATGTAATTATTGATTGCTAATAACTCTTTTCACATCAGCATGTATTTAATTCCGTGATTGCAGCAATAAATGCTATATACCAGTTATAATTTTTTATATAGAAGATGAAGCCAGTTATTTTTTGAGGTGAGTAAAAATGTGATGATTTATGAAGTTTTTGTGATAGAGGATTCAATTAGTTCCATATTCTTTCATAGAATTGCAAATAATGTGAAAAGTAAATCAATGAGGGTATGTTATCGGAACTACGGGTGGTGAATGAGGAGCTTGACGGCAAAATGCGTGGGACACTTTTGCTGTCAAAGAGACAGAGCTTCAGTCCTACTGTCAATCTCGTGTTTACTTTTAATTTTTAGGCAATCTTCAGATTAGCCCAGATAGAAGCTCCGCTCGGGCACGTCCCTCTAAACCGTACACAGATCGTACAACAGCGCACGGTTGAGAGCCGTAAGCTGTCAAATGCTGTCATTAAGCGTGTTTATGTGTAGTTCTCTGATCGTGTGTTCTGCAATAACAAAGGCTTTTCGCCATTTCTTAGTCTAGTTAGGCAATTCTCGGCCTGGAATAACCACTCCCGAGACATACACGGCATTTTCGAGGTAGTTAGGTTAGGTTCTGACACATATATCTGCTCAAATTCGTTCCAATTTGATATCGTGCGATTGTGGCTGTGAACAGTGATACCAATTCGAGCACAAGTATTAACTGTATTCGTTTTCTCTGCAATTTTTTCAATATATGCATTTCGTAATGTAGGGCATATCTAGACAATAGGTTGTGCGGCCATGAGGTAAAGGTTCCTTCAATACTTTATAAAAAATGTGACAAGTAAGTGATGTATTTTTTAATTAGAGGTGGTGCATTTCGCAAATCTGTAATACATTAAACACCTAAATGTGTATCGACATATTCCATCGATACAACAATTTGACTACTTCGGCAAGGACATCCACATAAATCGCTGACCAGATAAGCAAGACCATTGAAGCATACCTACTATCAGGCCAACTCCACAGCAATGAGCATGCTAGTTAATAGACAAATTTTAAATTTGTGTAAGTTTTTTTTTGTTGTGACAGATAAAAATACATTTGATTACTACATGAATTAAGGTTGATTCACGTTACACCGTGCCGGAGCCGGGGGGAGCCCCGACCGGAGCACGGTCAGGGCCTGCTCAAATATATATATCCTATACTCTTGTATGAAGTCATTCATGGTTGGCCGGGCCCAGCCCGGCCCCGACACGGTGTAACGTGAATCAACCTTTATCCTTTCGGTGCAGCACACACATTTCGAAAATCGGTGATTGCACTCGTGACAGCTTGCAGAGATCGAATACTTACCTAAGTAAAACAATGTAAATTTATCTTTTGATTCCTGACTTACCTGGATCCCAGCTGTCGACCGTTTCCATTTTCCGAATCACTGGCTTCTTTTTCGAAAGAACTCTGGGGTTTTCTATGATATTGCGACCAACAAAGGTCTCATTATTTCGGGCATAGGCACAAATTAATAATGACAAACAGACAGGCCCGATCAAGGAGGAGAACTGAGGTATTTGGTTACTCGGCGCAACTACTCGGTGAAAAGATGAATGCTCGATTCCAGCTTAAGCTAATTCAATGGCTGAAGTTAGCCGGTAGCAAGTTAAGCTCACGCATTTGAATTGGATCGGGGGCGGATGCGCTTTTCTGGATAATGAATACAGGCACTGAACAACATTTTCTAATTGGTTAATCAAATTCAGTTATTTCGATATTATTTCCTTCCATTCAAAAACACCTTGCAAGGAAACCGATTTTTGGCTACTGCATAGTCCCAGAAGTCCATACAAAAAGTAGAAAGTAGACTTCTCTCACTTCCTCTTATCTAATTTGTAAGGGACAGGGGAGATGATTGCTATACCGGTAACCATCCGCATGTTTAAGGAATTTTGGTCGAATTTGTCCAATAATTTAGGGAAAAATACCGGGAGGCCTTTTTCTTACGCATGGTATCATTGACGGTCTTATGTCAATGGCATCGTTGAATTTTAATTTCCAACCGCCATTTTGTGTTTTAATTTGCGTACTCTGAGCAAAAGCAAGTGAAAAATAGCACAAAAACATGGAGTGGAGGCGTCCAAATCGCCCGAATGAGAGCATTTGTTCCGTGCGAGGCTGTAAAAACACTGGTATGGACACAGTTGTTCACCGGTTTCCGAAAGTGCCGACGAGGTGTAACGACTACGTCAATATACGTTTGAAGAGTTCTGCGGTTCCTACAATATTTCCTGAAATGGGTGAGTATCTTAAATACTTATATACTTCTAATAAACACGTTCCTATATTATGACGGGTGCCTATCCCACTACTACTAACTAGTGGCTCTGTGAGCTGCATGAAGACCTCGCGAGCATTTCTGGTCATCATCAGACCTTCAAGGTTCAGTGTGAAGTAAATGCTCCTCGAGCTTTGGCTAGAAGCTCAAACCTTAACTAATTTAACTAATTTTGAGGCGGCGCCAAGCAATCAACTCAAAAAGCTGACTTAAAATTATTCCTAAAAAGTTATTTTATGCTATTCAGTTTTCAACGGTTTAATGTTTTGTTCAATAGTTTTTTTTTTAATCCATGAGGCTCTGGGCCAGCCACGAAGTAAGGAATTCATTATTGTGACAGTCACTATGGGGCTGGTATAGCCAAACCTGGCTCAAGTCCTAATATAATTATCAGAGAAAAAAAATGAATATACTATTTCTAAACTGTTTATACATGTGGTACATACATCCTTTATCAGAATCCGCAAGGGAGTATGATGTGCAGCCATTAGAGAAGCCACCGGAGCAGCCTTCGCCAGAACAACGACAGCAGCAGCAGCCATCTACGTCATCAGCTAACCAGCATTCATCGCGTACGTACAAAATCATCTTTTTCAAATTAAGGATTATTAATATAAATATGTGGATTCATATTTAAGTACATTAAATGGAAAAAACCACGGCCAGCCTCAATGGTTGACGTTCATCCATCCAGTATTTCTCAAAAGGTCCAACTTTTTTTCTGGGTCCAGTCATTTTTTTTAACAGTTATCACATGTAAGTACTATGGTATAAAACAGAAAACTGACATACTAATAATCGAAGTTGTAATATTTCCAAACACTATTTTGTTCAAAATTTTCCTTGTTTTTAACTTCCGATGCTAAAATAAGGGGTGTTATAAGATTATTATAGTTGCAATTTTTTTATAGTGGGCACTTAGAAATAATACAATGCCGTCCCACTGCATTTCTTCGTGCGTCATAAGAGCCGACTAAGGGATTCGTGGTTTGTGCTTCGGACTCCTCCTTTTTAACTCCTTCTTAATTCTTAATCCAGACCTAGTCCCCAAATGGTGTTTTGGGCTAATACCATGACAGTATGTGTGGTATTAGCTATCCATGTGCAGTCACGTAAAAAATATAAAAAATATGAAATGGACGGCTGAAACCACGCTAAAGTGAACACAAGTAAAATGCTTAACGTAAAGTGGCAAGATCTGAAAGGCTAGTCCCAGTTGTTAATTCAGTGTTTAGGCCAAACAGGGTGACTAGCGTCACGGAATACACTACAAATGTATGGAGAATTGAAGAGCACCGCAGTGAGCGTTAGCATAAAAACTTTTGTGTGCTCATGGCTACGATGTACTTGTACAAACAATATGAACAGAGGAATTTGAAGTACTGAAAGGTAACATGCTAATAAATCAAAGGATGAATAGATACTTATCTCAAAGTAATGATGTGTTGGTTGTCCATCAATGTTGTGCTCAAATGGAAGAAAAAATCCACTTAGAACCATTCTAAGAAGGTACTTACACTGAGTTTGCAAGCATTTTATTTTACTTTGCAGCTGGACTACCTGACATCAATGGCAGACGAGTATCAAGTACTATCGGAGCAGAACTCGTGGGATTTTTTGATAAGTTGTTTGATAGTGTTAATGGATATAAGGCTTATGATAAAGGAAAGTTACGAGTACGAGTCCAGGAAAATAGTTCACATCATACTTTTTGGATCGAAGCTATTAAAATGTTAGAAACTTTGAAATTTGTAGATACGAATGGGCGTACGCACTCGATTCCTAGTGCCCAGAATTGGATAACTACAATTAAGAGTTTTAGAAGTTTATGGTATTTTCTTAGAAGTAAGGGTGTTAGGTTTTTTCCCCTAGAAATTTAAATCAGGATCCTCTAGAAAATTTTTTTGGCAAATTAAGGTCTCATAATTATCGTAATGTTAGTCCTATGTGCAACGCGTTTCAAAATTCTATTAAAGCTTTAATAATTAGTGATACCCATAGTGTTCATTCTCCTGGTGCTAATTGTAAGAAAGATAGGGCTCATAATCTTGTTGACTTAAAAAATATGGTAAATTTGTTTAAGGCTAGTTTGGATTCTGAGGCTTCCCAGGCTGTTTGTGGTACAGCCTCTACAAAATGTTGTTTACCAAGTTTGTCAGTTACCAATAAACCCTTTATTACTACTAGTGATGTAATTAATGAAAAATGTCAGAGTTATGCTAATGCTTACGTAGCAGGCTGGGTAGCCAAGAAAATAGTACTAAAATTAGATAATTGTACATCTTGTAAGAATATTTTTGTAACTGATCATAGGTTACCTGAACATGCTTTCATTAAGAATAAGAATTTTTTTAATGTATCCTTCTTCCGATATGATTGAATTTTATAAAAATTGTACATGTGCTATTAATAATTATTTAGACGAACATGCTAATTTAGACGGTATTTCGAAACTATTGTTAAGTCATTTAAGGAAAAATGTTCTTGTAAAATGGATCAATTGTATTCATCACAGTGAACAAGCACAGTCATATCTTTTTGAATTTGTTTTGAAGTTTCAACTCAATTATTGGTGTAAATCTGTTAATAGATTATTGAAGGGAATAGATAGTAGGGCTGATGAGAAGTTAGGTTATTTTCAAAAGTTAGCTGTAGAAAAATTCAAAAAGTCCTTGAAAAGGAAGCACCGGTAGTTATTATAGCACTTATCCAGAGCAGATGAACACGTTCAGATCTTTTCCCATGAATACATGACCGGGTAACAAAAGTAGCCTATTATAATTACTGAATTTCAATCATTTTGACTCTAAACAGGGGATTAAATTTTGTATCATTGTTATTGTTAGTATGAATTTGTTTATTATTTACTAACTTATATTTAATTTGATATTACCTTGTATCAAAAATGACGATGGCTTTTTACACCTGAATAATTTAGATCATAATTCCTATTAATTTAGAATAAGATGTTATTATCGTAGTCAAGAGTTTGCTCCTCACCAATGTATATAATGTTCTTATAATAATGTTCTTTGTGAGCAGTAGTAATCAATCAATCAATCACTGTAAACTAGTTTGTAAGTATCACTGGAAAAAATAATAATACAATGACCAACCTGACGAAGTTTCTTGTCGGCTCTTCTTCGCCAGAAGTAATCGAACCGACGGAAAAAAATTATATGAATCCGAGTGTGTAATATACATCTAATGGAGGAAATAAAGAAACTGAAACTATTATAATTATTATTTTGATAAATACTACATGTAGTATAAAATTGCTGACAAATTTTTGATGATACAATTCAGTATTAATAATGACGAAGGCTCTGTACAACCCAATTTCGAATTTCGAATACAAATAGAGTTTATAGTATTTAACCGTTGTTAAACACTTGTTAACATAATGTAGATTTAGTAAATAATAGAGTTCAAATTATAGATGGCGTAAAATGAATTGATCAATATCTCATCTCGGAATACCTCCGCCACCCGGACTTTCATAATCATTTGATTAATTTGAAATCCCTTTAAGTGATTAGCTAAATGAAACTTTCAACTAATCGTCATTTGTCTAAGTCCTTTTCTCATTTTCAGTATGAAAATTGCCACATTTACTATCAACCATTGACTTCCTAACTTATCTCACTCGCCGATTTTTTTAACTAATCGTAATTCTACATTTTCCATAGGTAACGAACTAGGTAATAACTTAAATACAATTTTCGATCTTCGAAACTTGAAGAAATTATGTATTCATCATTTATACTTACTACAAAAAAAATCCGTGAAAATTAAATTATTGTAGATAATATTAAGAGTAAAAATACTTTTAAGTACTTCAGTAGATTTTTTCCAATGAAAAATAAAGTATATTTATTTCACTAAGAAATTATCGTTTTATTGGTTATTTTATCTATGAACATTGCTGGTTAAAAAGTCATAGACTTAGGTTCCAGCGCTCATAAAAATCTTGAAATCTTTTAACTTATCCCTAATCTGGCAACCTTTTGAGTAAAAAGTAGTGCTTTCTCTTTCTAACGTTGGCCTTTATATCGCTGTTTCACCTTGTTAACCGAAGTGTTCCCAGCTTTCCCATCTATATTACGCAGTAATATTATATTATCTATGGGCTACTGCAGCTAGCTTCACAGAATATTAAAATCAGTTGCTCAGTTGATTTATAAAACGTTGGTTTGTCGAGAAATCGAATTTTGTATTTTTTCCAAGCAGAAGGCAAACATTTTCGCCATACAGCCATTTTTTTCTCTGTAAAATGTATTACAATGTTTATAATGTTATTGTGCGTGTTTATATTCCGGGAGGTCACGACATTTTTGGTCACGATAAGGTAAATGGCTGAATCTGGGTTCTCATGTTAGAGACCAACCCTCTGATGCTAAATATGTCGGTCTGCCCGTCCCAAGTGGTAGCGATTTCTAGATTGGCAATATAAAATAGATGCTGGTATGTAACTGCTGATGAATATACTGATTATCTGGAAACATTGGATACCTATTAATTATACAACAATAACTAGACGGTTACTTAATTAAATACTTAAATATACCTAAAGTTATATCTGTAACCTAAAGCGCCTATAACTACTAAATGCAACCAAAGATTTGTTTAGTTTTTGTATTGCTAAGCAAGTATGTATTGATACTTTCATCCTTCGTCATTTGCATCCATTTACCTTATCATATATATTTTTTGTCACCATAACTACTTTTTCAGGTGCCTTATCTACGCAACGCAACCACTTGGAACAGGCAGACTGACACATTTAGCTTCAGAGGGTTGTACTTTATCCCGTGAACCCAGTTTCAGCCATTTACGTTATCGTTACCATTTTTGTCGCGACCTCCTAGTCTATTACGTTTTCTTTGGCATTGCGTATGTAGCAACAGCAATGCTTTCGATATACGAATAGAAATGCCACGTCGATCCCAATACATCCTTAAGGGAAAAAAGACAAATTTAAAAGTCATGATATTAGCCCAGCACACCGGATTCCCAGAGTAATTAAGTGCCACGATAAGACATTCCCTTAATGAGCACAGCTACACTGAACTGGATAAAATAACTGGGATCATTTTTCATTGCCGCTTTAACCATCGTTTAACCATCGGCTTAACCCTATGACCTGGTAGGAAGAGGACCTAAACAACAGTAACAAAGAGTGTCACATACCCAGTAGGTAGTATTTAGTAACATACTTTAATTTCGGTTCCAATAAGGTAGCCTGATAACAGAACTGTCACTATAATCTTGATGAATGAATAAAGTGTGCTAAGATTTTCTTATTTATGTTACTATATATGGATATTTTTAAAACACATGTCACGGAAACGGATCGGACGGAAAAAAGTAGCGATGGGTCGTTCGCGAGATTTTCGTTACCCGGGTCTGACCGAACGACCCGGAAATTTAACGGGGCATTTTGACCCACAGAACAATTAGGAGGTAAGAATTGTGAAGTGGGCGGAACTTGCGCGCCGGTCTTTAGCGGGGACCCGCTCCTTTCATACGCGCATGATTCACTCCTCTGCGGTGTTCCTGTACATTAACTTATCCGTGATACAATCTAAAATTTAAAAGGAGTAATGCTGTACTGTACCATAATAACGTGCAAACAGGACAGCCGGGTGCACAAACTTCATAATGGAGAAGTTTCGTATCACCGGTAAGTTTCATTTACATGTATAGCGATTAAATTAACGACAAATATATTACGATCAAAATATGGCGTCGTGGTGTCGTTTTGCTCGCCGGGTCATGTCTTGCTACTTTGTTAGTGACCACGTGCGTGTAAGGCGCTCGGCCGTGTTCGAAAGTGACGTAACATTTTATTGCTAACAGTATTGGAATTCCAACATTGAACCATTACGTTAAGGTTCATATTAACTAAACATATGTGAATTTGTTGTTTGGTTATTGATTGAGAAGGGATAGCCAATTGCGAGTATTATACATTCGCGGCGCAAAAGGTATTAAGTAAAACGGTAACAGCGTTTCTGTAACAAATTCACTAACGTTTCACTTCCTGCCTCCTCAATATTCCGTGTTATGACCCGTTCGGACATTCGATGGCATGGTCAATACGACCCAGGGGCTGTTCTTCAAAATTAAAATTCACTGATGAGTCACAAGTGACTCACTGGTAAGTTATATGTGCCTCACCAGAGTACCACCAGTGAGTTACGGGTGACTGGGTCAGTGAAAAGGTCAGATTTAATCATTCACCCGGCGAGTTAATATGCCATGGTAACTGCAAACACAAATGGACTCTCTGCATCTTTAATACTCAGAGATTCGAAAGGCGATACAAAATCTTAATTTAAAACACATACAGCAGTATATTTACATACAGCATACAGCGAGGGAGGACTAACTTTAGTAAGCGTATTAAGGTCGGATAAAATTGCATTTTGTATGGTTAGTCCGGTTACGTACGCTTACTAAGTTTTGTGAGTTCACTTTGAATTCGACTGCTAGAGTAAATTTTATACTCTTTACGATAAACTGGGAAAGTATCCCAACATTTATTTTATTACCGAATGGTCATTTATTTATTTGACGAGTTATAATTAATAAATACTGCTTTTACATTCGTATTCAAAGAGAACCTGGGAAAACATAGTACGAGATTAGTACCGGACTAACCATACAGAAACCGCTTTAGTCCAGCGTATTTAAGTTAGTCCGCCTACTCTGAATACGGCTGCTAGTGTTAGCATTAATAAGTAGACCCCTGACTATCAATAACGGCACATATAATAATCTGTGAGTCCTAAAAATTTAGAAATCTGTGAATCAGATAGTACGAATGGACATATACGTTCAGAGCCAGTTCTCACCTAAATTGGCGTTTACGTAACTTCGAAGTTTCGTAAAAACGTCAAACTGCATACAAGTTTTTACTAGATATTCTGTGGTTTTACTTCTTCAAGCTGTCAAAGTCAAATTCGGACCTCCGATTTGTATGAAAACGCGGAGTCGACGTAAACGGCAACGTCGACGTATTTAGGGCAACGTTGAGTAAGCTGTCAAATCAAGCTCGGACTCGCAAATGGTAGTTCCCTTAACGCCCACTGCGCGCGCTCTTCAATTTCTCCATACATTTGAAAACGCCAGTCGATCGGTTTGCCGTAACGCCAATTTAGGTGACAACTGAAACTACCGGCTCAGTAGTATTTAGACTTGGCTTACTTACTTGAATATGCAGATTACGGGTACGTCAGGGTACAGTCCACGTTTTAAATGTTGACAGTTCACTCTGAACAGTCGTACTGTTTGTATTTTACCACGTGGAAAAATAAAAAAACCTATATAACGTCATTTATCAGCGGAAGTCATACAGTAAAAAGATTACGACTAGCCTTCGCATGACATAGTCGCTGAAAATGTTTATGTTGTATTATCGCAATCTAATTAGAATAAATAAAGTGTCTGTTATTTTATGTTTAAGATGTTTTGTGATTCACCTATAACTCACCAGTGAGTCACAGGTGACTATGCATCAGAGGTGAATGTGAAATTAAAGAGTAGACCCCAAAATAAGAAAGTTCTGCTCTTGTACTCACGGAGCAAATAAGAAAAGTTCTGACACCTAGTAGCTATAATATTGACATTGCAAAAAAATTTTTTTTAGAGAATGACACCTACCCAAGGGCGTCGCCAAGGCGGGGCAGGGAGGGGCAGCTCCCCCCCCTAGAGATTCTAAAAAAGTTGCCAAATATAATGCAACCAAAGTCCTCAGTCTTTGAGTTGATTTGCTTGAAGTTCAAGCCATGAACAATCATTCCCGTACGTCGAAACTCGAATGAATTCACCAATGAGAATGAGAAAAGCACGAATTGTAGGAGGTAAAGTCAACTTGCCCCCCCCTGCGCCATCGGCTGGTGACGCCCTTGCACCTACCTGTTGGGAGAATTACTCGTGTTCGCTATATGAGTAAGGGGTCTGGAGTTGACGCACGGTGTCCTACTAATCCATTTCCGATTTCTTAGACGGTGCGCGGGTCGGGCGCCGCACGGTTCGAAAGCTGAGTGGCCATGTCATCGCCACTCTACTCTAAACTACAGTTACTTGCTAACCCAATCACATAAATTTGGTCCAGCACATGCGCGTTGAGTTTATAAATACCGAAATAACCCTACCTCTGACGAGTCTGGCAGGTTCAATGCAAGATGAGTAAAAAAACCTATTAACCGGAACTTCAGGGTTTAACAGACGTGGTAAAGTTAATTATTATTCTTAGCAAATTCACAACGAATTTATTGTGATATTTATCCTCATAAAAATTCGGATCGAAAAGTTTTCACGCAACAGTGATATTTTAAGCAAATATCAACTAGCACAATGAGTATTTGACAACTCCGTTGACGTCAGTTAGCATTTTTTTTTAATACGCCGTACTAATCAGGTTTTTGTATGGTTAGTCCAGTGCTAATCTCGTACTAAGTTTTGACAGGTTCACTCTGAATGAGCCCGTTAAACCTTTGCCTGCCCATCCGGACATACATAATAAAAAAAACCATACGGCCTGAGCTGTCACATAATATTCGTTTCTGTGACTGCGGGTTTGATGAGCCAGTCGAGCGCTGTGCATCGAGTTGTAATCGTGTGCAGTTTTTACTTCTGAAAATATCGAAGTCAACACGCTTACCTACATTTACCTACGCCAACAACAGCGGTGCACAGGTAAGTGTGCAACTATTCAGTTAACGGGTAGGTTAATAAGTTTTTTCGTGTATCGTCCTCCAGATGTTCTTCGTAACGAACGATTGAACCGATTGTTTGTAAAAGCTGTGCTAATTTAGGAACCCTTCGTATTATGATTGATTTTGGGATTGTAGGATGAGTGACCAACGAGGTAACAACATATTTCGCTTTCATGTCACGTATGTATTGCAAATTAACTGCTACGCACGTATTTAGCGGTAGGCACTCGGAATTGTATCGATCGTTTTGACGCTAAATTCGCAGCTTGGAGGAAACGTTAGCTCATCGCTGCGGGACGCGGCTAGTTTGTAAGGTAACGGAACAGAACCACAAGACGCTTTTAACCCACGTTCGCGAAAATTTGACGAAATTTCAAGCCGAGGTGATTGATGATGTTTAACATTGAATGCTTGCTTACCTATAACATTTTTTATTTAAAAAACTAGTTAAAAACAATTTGGTTAAGTTGGCCCCATGTTTAGGTTGCGTATTGGTACTCCTTTATATAAGCAAGTCAGAGAGATAGGATGTAGGATTGACCTTTTAGTAGCTCGGCACAGTTTTTTTTGTTGTGAAAACTATTACTTAATTTGAAAATAATTAATCAAATTTTTCAAACTATGTACATTCTTACACTCGTTAAATTATTGCCAGGTGCATTGCTTAAATTTTAGCATGTTTTGATGTACAATAATGATTGTGCCTAGTATGGATGTTAAAGGATGCACGTGGAAAAAATCTGGTTAAACTTATTAATGGTTGCGAATCCGAAGTTATTCAGCTAGATTGTTTATATTCCATTTTTAAGGAGTTAATATTATTTTAACAGTTCCCAGTTCACCATGGCAGCGCAACGTAAGCCAGTTGCTCACGTTCTCCTGCCATTTAGATCACTTCACCCTTCAGTCTTGTCACCTTGAGCGCTTCCTTTTTCTTGTGTTGTAAAAACAAATTGTTTTTACAACTCTTGTGTGGCACAAATTCATGGTACTCTATGGTGTTTTGTCGCAACGTGTTTTTTAGGAGTTGGAGTATAAATTGGCCCACTTTTTTTACTCTAATATGTACTGAGCCTGTTACTAGATATCTTGAGAATGCCGAATCAAACATTTTTATATATTTCATCATTAGGCTGTCCTAATGCACTGTTGTAGTAGTATGTGTGTAGGTATTTCTTGTGATAAGAGATGTCAGAGGGACATTTCGAGCGCTGTTCGTGAAGCCAGTTGTGACGTATGGTTGGGTTCTTAACCATATGTCACAAGATGGATACTATTGCTGTCTACTAAATAATACGGATAAATTAAATGAATGCACCATGTATTATAAATTATTATGTATATGAAAACAGAACACATCCACAAATATTTTACAAATAACTTAAACACAAATATACAAGTATAGGAAATCGAGTACCTAATTGGGCCCCCTAATACGGACGACGACACTGAGAAGTGTTACGCGCACTGATTCTAAAGTTAGCAAAAATAATATTCAGTACGATACCCCTGGGTCTGAAGTGTCTGGAGGATGTGGTCTAGCGGCGTAACATAATAAAGTAACGTATGTTACACTGTGTACAGAAAAACACTAGTTCAGCTACTTGTCTCCGATTAGGCGGATATCTGAGGTAAAATTATTGTATCTTGACTATGATTTGGCCAATATTGCTCAAATTGGTTGAATCGTGACCACTAGTGGAAAATTTATGTTTGCGGCTCATTTTCTTTTACTGGATACTATAATGGGATTCCAATTGATAGACTGTGAAATTACCTTCACAACACCATCATTATGTCTGGAATGTGAATGCTGCTAATTTTATAATATTGCGAATTTAGAACGGGCAGCGTTTGGATAATCTGTAGAAGTTGTGTTATTTATCTCAACACACCAAGGAAGCTGTGAATGTGTGAGTTAAGTGCATCTTTCTGTAATTTATGGATAACTCATAATGATTTCAATAATAAATACAATCGTCGAGTCGTCAATAATCTTGGGCGTTAGGGCAGATTGGAGCCGAAAGAGCTACACCCGAGCACGTCTGCAAAAACACCCCGTGATCCACTCGCTCAGAGCGTGCGCAATTACGTTCATTCGTTAACTTATTTTGTGGTAATAGTGATTTATGAGCGCAAAATACTGAAACTGAAACTAGTACTAGAACTAGAAAAGTAGTAGTATCTTGTGTGACTTCGACACTTTTTGTATGGATGAAACATCTCTGTTGGCGTTAATCTATGGCGTTTCATTGGTTTATCTTAGTTACGACTATCTTTCTGAACTTCAGATATGCCGGGCCGGTATTTTATTATTTTGTTTTTTATAAACAGGGACAACGACAGTCGATCCTTTTTAGGGTTCCGTACCCAAAGGATGAAAAGGGAATCCGATTACTAAGCCTTCGCTGTCCGTCCGTCTGTCACAGGGCTGTATCTCATGAACCGTAATAGGTAGGCAGCTGAAATTTTCACAGTGTGTATTTATTTTGCCGCTATGACAACTAATAGTTAAAATAATAAAATAATAAAAAACGTGTTTTTTTTGTTAAATCTTGTACTATGGTACGGAACCCTTCGTGTGCGAGTCCGACAATCAGTATTCGGTATCGAACCCCTTTTTACATGGTTTTTTTTTTATTCGGCAAAAATGGCTTTGAACAATGTTTTAAATTTGAAATGTATGAAAATACTAATAATAGGTCGGGGAAAAAGTCTTTTCGCATTATAGTATGTATGAACTTGTAATAAAATCTCTTTGGCTATACTATTTGTATCTGGCTGGTTTTGGTATCATTGAAAGTTTAAATTTTAAAGAACATAATTCCAAATTCAAATTAGGAAAATGTGTGATTCTCATTTGTTTTTCGTACTGTCAAAATGAGTGAATCTAATGAAGAAATTCGATACATTTTAAAATTTTACTACAAAAAAGGTAAAAATGCAACGCAAGCCGCGAAAAAAATTTGCGATGTTTATGGACCTAGTGCAGTGTCTGTGAGAGTAGCACAAATTTGGTTTAAGCGTTTTCAATCCGGAAATTTTGATGTCAAAGATGCACGTCGCTCTGGTCGCCCTATTACGGATAAAATGGATGCCATTTTTGAAAAAGTGGAGCAAGATCGGCATATCAGTAGTTACGACGTAGCTGAAGAACTAGGAATTGACCACAAAACAGTTTTGGCGCATTTGAAAAAAACTGGGTACACAAAAAAGCTCGATATTTGGGTACCTCACGAGCTCACTGAAAGAAACCTAATGAACCGTGTACTCATTTGTGATTCTTTATTACGACGTAATGAAACCGAACCATTTTTGAAGAAGCTGATAACTGGTGATAAAAAGTGGATCACGTACGACAAGAACGTGCGAAAAAGGTTCTGGTCAAAGGCCGGTCAAGCTTCACAGACTGTGGCGAAACCTGGGTTAACTCGCAACAAGGTGATGCTGTGTGTGTGGTGGGATTGGAAGGGCATTATTCATTATGAGCTGTTACCACCAGGCAGGACCATCGATTCTGAACTCTACTGCGAACAACTGATGAGATTAAAGCAAGAAGTTGAGAGAAAGCGGCCGGAATTAATCAACAGAAGGGGTGTGGTTTTTCATCATGATAACGCTAGACCTCACACATCTTTAGCCACTCAGCAAAAACTAAGAGAGTTTGGTTGGGAGGTGTTAATGCATCCGCCGTATAGTCCTGACCTTGCACCTTCAGATTTCCACCTGTTTAGGTCTCTTCAGAATTCTTTAGGCAGTGTCAGGTTAACATCACGAGAGGACTGCCAAAACCACTTGTCGCGGTATATTGATCAGAAGTCCCAATATTTCTATAGCAATGGGATCATGTCCCTACCTACAAGATGGCAAAAAGTTATCGAACAAAATGGTACCTACATACTTTAGTTAAATGTAAATAAACCATATTAAAAAATGTTTTGAATTTTCTTAAAAAATGCGAAGAAACTTTTTCCCCAACCTAATATATACCATCAATCTTTTTTTGCTTAAGGAATCTTTTACGTGTTATCTGCACACGAGCGTACGTTCGCTCGTATAAGCACAAACTAAGCGCATTAGGTGGTTGTTGATCAAAAATAATTTTCCTATGCAATCAGTAATCCGAACATTCCTATAATCCGCCACTCACCATCTCTAATAATGTTAGATCAGGTAAACTACTCTAAATATTTTTTTTGTTTCAGGAACATAAACAAACATACTGAATTCATGATGGATTTTAAAAAACATGCATGTTTTATAGATGCATTGAATTTGGGAGAAGAGTGTGAAATGGAAGGTATTATACACACAGATGATAAATTAGTTGTTGACACTTCGGCTGCAGCCGTATCGAACAACATTGCCAAGAAAGAGCATCTCAGCAATGAAGACTCCCTTGAACAATCAAATGTGTCATCTCCAATAACTCACAATCAAAACCTATCCAATCAACACAATCCACTTTCATGGTTTGTCGATATAAAATCTGTAGAAGGAAGTCCCCCAGTGGATGGTGTGGACAAATCTGCAAAAAAGAACATGTTTAACATGTTTGTTGAGTTAGCACAGCCTGAAGATATTAGAAAGAAAATTTTTGAGCCAAAGCCACCGATCGACCGTAAACCATTAAATTGTGCAAAGAGGAAACTACCAGATGTGTGGTCATCCAACAGTGACTTGAAAGAAAGTGGGTTTGTGAGTGACCAGCAGGAGGAGAAAGTGAAGCCTCAAATCATGTATCCGAGTTTGAATTTTTCGAGCGGCACCAGCTTTGTTAAACTTTCAGATTTAGATAAAACCCCCAAACTAGAGTTGGGAAAAGAAAAAGGCAAGCCATCTCTGTTGCTTACAAAGTCCATTCCGGAGAATAACTCTGTAAGACATTCGGGCTCGGCGCGTATATCGAGGTCCACTGGCTTTCTCCCAATCTATGCAGAAAATACCAAAAGTCTGAGCAGAATATTTCCCAGTTTGTCAAATGAGTTTTGCCGGAGTGTGCCTGGCATGATCTTCCATTCTCGAAGCGAAACACCATCAGAAATGGATGAATTAACTTCAGAAATATCAGAGAGCAGCACACAGACGA
Source organism: Incurvaria masculella (assembly GCA_946894095.1). Lineage (NCBI taxonomy): Eukaryota > Metazoa > Arthropoda > Insecta > Lepidoptera > Incurvariidae > Incurvaria > Incurvaria masculella. The sequence continues at coordinate 16,072,954 of OX335666.2, read as the reverse complement.
TTGCCTCCAGTACTGGTACGTATAAGGGAACATTTTTCATGGTAGGGTCAGCATACTAGCTATAACATATTGTCTATAATGCTTTTTTTCTTACAGATTTCATGCAAGATTCCTTTAGCTTCGTCCAAAACACAAACCAGAATCGTCTAGGTGAGGACCTTCTGCGGATGTTTGAAAAGGAGATAGTAACAGATGTGACTATAGAGTTTGCTGGGCGTAGAGTGGGTGCTCACAAATGTATCTTAGCATCAAGGTAAGCAAATTATGCAACTTAATATTTTTTTGTCTATGTAGTTGTTTACTTGGTGCTTAAGCCGTGCCAACCCCATTGTGACTTTAAAAATATAGTTGCTTCAAGCTATCAACTACTCCTTAGAGCCAATAACAACTTAAAAAATATACAATTTCTCTAAACTTGTTAGCCTGGGTTTTCCAAATATTCGTGTACAATGACATAATCGGTTTCGACGTTTAACAGTAGGTTTCCTTCCTTACTTAATCACAATCTCATTGAGTTGGACGAAAAATGTTTGAACCGGTAATGAAAATCGATCATGTTTTCCAACCAGTTAAATGTAGTTGTATGTATTTGTAAGGAAGATCTTGGCATGCTGCCTAGTTCCCATGTGATGTGTTGAGCTAATTTGTGGGGTTAGCTATCTATGTCCTATAAGATATTTATTTTGAGGTCAAAGTAACAGTGGATCCTAAATTAGATCGTTGATTGTTTCAGGTGTCCACATTTTGCATCTCTGATGAGCGGAGGCTGGGTGGAGAGCGCTGGGAACTCTATTCGTCTCGATGGGTATGTCATAAGATATGTTGTGTTATGATTCTATGATTTCTAATCCGTTGATATGGTTTACAAGCATATATCTATAAAGATGATTTTGTAAGTACAGCACCGATTTAGGGGGTGCATCTGGATATAAAACAAATCGACTTCCTTTATTCGAAATGTTGGAATTCTAAAAACTAAAATTCAGTCATAATAAAATTGAAAAAACGGTACGGGAAGATTTTCAAAAATAACTATTATTCATTGCAGCCATGGTTGTATACTAGCCCTAGGCGTCACACGATCTTACGGAGGACTTTACACAATCTTTCTCATACTTTGTATATTTTTGGTGGAATCTTAATTTTTTTTCTCATTCAAAATTTGCGTTTTGTTTTGTTTAATGTTACTTCATCTTATGTTATCCACTTAGGGATTTACATCTTTAAAATCACCCAGATATCACTGTCGCTTCGGTAAAGTTCAGTTCAAATGCAATGAAAAGTGTCTGCGACATTGTAACGACGAGACAATTTTTCTTTGGAATGAGACCTCGCCGGTGGCATATTTTTGCCTTTTCTTTATAAATAACTAGCAGCCGTCCCGGCTTTGCACGGGCATAATATCATTTAAAAAAATATTATTTTGACACAATGAAACACAAATAAACCCTTTTTACATAGAGTTCCTGCATTGAAATAATAGGTCGGGGAAAAAGTCTTTTCGCATTATAGTATGTATGAACTTGTAATAAAATCTCTTTGGCTATACTATTTGTATCTGGCTGGTTTTGGTATCATTGAAAGTTTAAATTTTAAAGAACATAATTCCAAATTCAAATTAGGAAAATGTGTGATTCTCATTTGTTTTTCGTACTGTCAAAATGAGTGAATCTAATGAAGAAATTCGATACATTTTAAAATTTTACTACAAAAAAGGTAAAAATGCAACGCAAGCCGCGAAAAAAAATTTGCGATGTTTATGGACCTAGTGCAGTGTCTGTGAGAGTAGCACAAATTTGGTTTAAGCGTTTTCAATCCGGAAATTTTGATGTCAAAGATGCACGTCGCTCTGGTCGCCCTATACGGATAAAATGGATGCCATTTTTGAAAAAGTGGAGCAAGATCGGCATATCAGTAGTTACGACGTAGCTGAAGAACTAGGAATTGACCACAAAACAGTTTTGGCGCATTTGAAAAAAACTGGGTACACAAAAAAGCTCGATATTTGGGTACCTCACGAGCTCACTGAAAGAAACCTAATGAACCGTGTACTCATTTGTGATTCTTTATTACGACGTAATGAAACCGAACCATTTTTGAAGAAGCTGATAACTGGTGATGAAAAGTGGATCACGTACGACAAGAACGTGCGAAAAAGGTCGTGGTCAAAGGCCGGTCAAGCTTCACAGACTGTGGCGAAACCCGGGTTAACTCGCAACAAGGTGATGCTGTGTGTGTGGTGGGATTGGAAGGGCATTATTCATTATGAGCTGTTACCACCAGGCAGGACCATCGATTCTGAACTCTACTGCGAACAACTGATGAGATTAAAGCAAGAAGTTGAGAGAAAGCGGCCGGAATTAATCAACAGAAGGGGTGTGGTTTTTCATCATGATAACGCTAGACCTCACACATCTTTAGCCACTCAGCAAAAACTAAGAGAGTTTGGCTGGGAGGTGTTAATGCATCCGCCGTATAGTCCTGACCTTGCACCTTCAGATTTCCACCTGTTTAGGTCTCTTCAGAATTCTTTAGGCAGTGTCAGGTTAACATCACGAGAGGACTGCCAAAACCACTTGTCGCGGTATATTGATCAGAAGTCCCAATATTTCTATAGCAATGGGATCATGTCCCTACCTACAAGATGGCAAAAAGTTATCGAACAAAATGGTACCTACATACTTTAGTTAAATGTAAATAAACCATATTAAAAAATGTTTTGAATTTTCTTAAAAAATGCGAAGAAACTTTTTCCCCAACCAATGTAGTGATTGTACAACTAATCAAACAGTTTGCTAAAATAGTTTCATATTTAGAACTCCGCTGACCTTGGATATCATTCATCAATCTTGGACGAAATTTAATTTGACAATTATTGTGGAAATTCAACTGGAGTTTTATTTAAAACGTTGGTATTTTTCTTAAGTGTCTGCTTTTGTTATTTCTAAGAATGTGTGAGAACTCGGGATCACTTAGGTACATGCTCACAGGAGAAAGGTCCTTGAATGACATCTAATTTCTTCGGGAATGTGGTGCATCCATGTCAGGTTCCTTAAAAAAAACCACCAATATCCACCCTGTTCTATAAAATAAGCTTTGAGACGGTGTGTTTTTTATTTTTTTTGTTAAATATTTAAGCGTTTCTTTGTCTTACGACTCAATGTCACAAGAAAATGTGTGACTGTACCTGAAAATACAGATTTTTTGTGTGTACAGCAGTACAGATCACATTTCACAACTATCTTCAGTCATATATTATTAAGTTTACACCGTTGCTGTACATAGTATTATTTGAACTTACGGTTTTCCGGTGCATAATGCCATACTGGCATAGTTAACAGTAGTAGTAGCATAGTGGACCCTATTTATATAAATAAGATGACTCCCTCAAACTTGCATTTTCAAAACTTAAAGTTAATGATGATATCAGCTGTTTTTCCAAAGATAAATCTGATCAAAATATCGCAATGTTGCAAAAATGACTGCAAAAGCAGTTCACTAACAATGTATACAATATTTCCCTGTTGTTGCAGATTTTCATACATGACAGTCAACTTTACGCTCCGTTACATATATTCCGGTGCTTCAGTTTTACCAGAAAACATTAATTTGAATGAAATAACATCGCTCGCAGACAAACTGGGTTTGGAAGGATTAAAGGAAGTGATCATGCTTACTATCAAAGATAAATATTGCCATAACTTCCACAAGGTAATTAACTCTCTTGTCTGCTTTAAAATGATATTGTATATTAATTTTGGGGAAAGTTACATTTAATTTTGTGATTTCAGCCTTGCGGTTTATGTACACTTGGTGTTCTTGAATGCTTACCAATTTGCTTGACCTATGGCTTGGAAGAGGTGTACCAAAGGAGTCTTTACTGGTTAATGGAATATTTCGTTGAAATTTGGCCCACGAAAGCGTTTGGAAGCATGTCTACAGACCTGATCGAGAAAGTCTGCCAGCAGCACAAAGTCAACATGACGCATGACAACATCGTGAAAACTGTTTGCGGACTCAGAGAAATAGGTCAGTATGTTGCAGCTCTATTGTTCATTGAATATCATTCTTAAAAAAAATGAATACCCTTGACATTGTTGCTTGTTTCCCCACTGAAACGATAATTTGCCCATGATGTAAGGAATCACTGTAATGCATTTTTTTCATTCCAGGATTGTCATTGCCAAGTGTTCGATGGGCGGAATCTGTCGAACGGGCTTGCCGGACACTGCTAAAAGCCTCAGAAAACTTCATTTCCATTCATCTTGCAGCTGTTCTCAAATCATTGCTGGACGATCGTTCCACGTCATTCTGCATAACACAAGAAATCGTTGCGGATTTGATCTTAGCCTCGATCCGTGCGGCGCCCATGCTTCAAGTGTGTAAAAGTTACGAATACCTTTCGAATGTATGTGTCAGTCGTCACACTATCGGACGCTCGATGCGCGAGTTGAGAGTGGTCGAGCATTGGAGGCGAGAATGCGAAGACGTGCTTGTTCACGCGCCGGCCTACATCGCCCAAGAACCCGGATTCCAGGCTCTACCGAAGGACTTGCAAGCCCGGCTCTGCAAGCGGGGGTACCCGCGCTCGATAGAGTCCAACGGCGACTCCCCAGTTAGGAACTCTACGCCGAAGCTGACGCCCGGCACCACGCCGGCATCGAGGGCCGCTGCGAAACTCTTTGCAAGAATTTACACATCTTTTATTCCATATTCATCAAAACCTGCTGTCCCAACACATACAAGCAATATAATTACGAAAGAAGGGCGCAAGGACACAAGTCTTCAGAAGCTGCCCACACATCGCCCGGTGATTCGTACCACTATAGCTCAAAAGAAAAGAGAGCAGTTTAACAGACACAGTGAAGAATCTAAATCTAAAGCTACTTGTCCATACAGACCCTACGCACCCAAGCACCAGACCACAAGCCAGGAATCTTCCAAAAGTAAAATGACAGATTCTAGTGCTCTCAACCGAACATATCTGCAAACGTCCGGAAGAGATATAAATTCAAGTGAATCATCGAGAAAATCAAGCCCTCTTTTTAGTAAAAATTTTGTAAAAACTAGTCACATCAAATCTAGGCAATCTGTAGATGTGCAGTCTTCAACTAAAAGAACTCCACTTAACTCCTCTAAATCATTGGCTGGAGATAATACTAATTGTTGCTCATCTAAAAGCAATTTAAACCAGAAAGCAGCACTCAGCAATGGAAAGAGGGACATAACCAAAATGGCTTTAGGTAAGTTTAAATATAAGTATATTTTTTTAACGGGGGCCCGTAAGCATCACAATATTACGCTCGCCATAAAAACGTCGAAATTCTGTGTCTGCACATTTTAGAAAAGTAAAATCTAAAATGACGACAACAAAAAGTGATTCTTCATTAATTACTTTTCCAAAAAACCGGGAACATAAATCAGTCTCTTTATTTCTTTCTTTCAGTCATTCATGTAATATTTTGCATAAAATTTACAAAGATTGTTTATCAATTGCAATGTGTGAGAACGGAGTTTGCTGATAATTATAACCTAATCCTGGAAAAAGCAAAAACTGTTTATTTACATTGAAGTTGAATCGAAACATTGGAGCAATATCATGCATTTCAAGCATCTGTCGCCACTTGACAGGAAACAGTTTGATCAACAACGATTTCACAACTCCGCCCGCCCCGTGCTATTACTTCGTTTTCCGTTTGCGCTATTTCTGACTTCTATTTTTGTTCGGCTCCTAAAGGTCTAAGCGTGATATCAAATAGGTTCTTCAAGAATTGGGCCATCAAATATGAAAAGCTTTTTTCTGATCGGACTCGTAGTTCCAGATCATGCAATGAATGGTTGGTTCATTTTCACTTTTAGCACCAGAGAGATCATCAACGGTGCTGAACAAAAGCAAGAATGTCAGCAGAATCCCCATTTTCATCGGCAAGACAAGGGTGACGTCATCGTCCCCTTCCCTCTCGGACCCGGCGTCGAGCAAGCTGCCGACGGAGGCGCGGCCCCCGTCCCGCGGCAGGAAGGTGACCTCGCGGTTGGGCTCCCTCATGTGCCCCACCAAGAGCAGCGCCGCCAAGATGGTCCAGAAGAAAACCCCGAGCTCGAGCAAGACGAGTGTATCGCAGTGCTCCGGCGAATCGTCCGGCTCGATGTTGCAGCGTTCGACAACGTTCATTAAGGAGGAGCCCTGTTTTCCCGGATCGCCCGATATAAGCAACAAATAATGTGAAATGAGTCCTTTCTGTCTCTTGTGATAAGTAGAATGTTTATTTAATAACTTGTTATTATGCATGTAGATTTATGAGGCGTAGATTTGGTGTTAATGTGGCAGGTACAATCACTTCAGGAGGTAGCCTTTGAGACAAAAATAAGAAACTTCTCACGTTTTGTTTTAATAAAAAATGTCCACTGCTGAAGTTAATGTAGTTGCTAAATTAACAGCCTTTATTGTATATAATTTCCAGTAATACCCAATTATTATTTGTGTGTTAATGTAGATGAATTTTGTAATTTGTGTAGGCTGAAGCTTGAAGAAAGATTTACTATATCGAGAGAAGAGAATTGTAGAATTTCTATATCTGATGGCTAAAATGTGTTAACTTGCACATGCATTAAGGTGGTTCCGAATGCGTCTGGCCCTTAAAGAGTTCCTTGTATGCACAATAAAAAGGTAATGAACTTTGACGCGCTTATTAATTATACATATTAAATATAGCCATAGAAGTTGTGGCTAAATCATTGTCAGAACTTTGGACGCATTCGTCTTGTTCTAATAACAATTAGAACAGCATTGTATACCATTAGATGGCGCTTATATTAAATAGCGCCATCTATACAACTTCTAATTGTTACTAGAACAAAATAAATGTGCCCAAATTTCAGAAAATTATTAATTTTTTACATTTATAAATAATTAGTGTGGTAAAGTACAATAACATTTTTGTGTGATATTTTCAAGAATGTTTCTATAAGCCAGACATGTTCGGAATCTCGTTAAGATCTTAACAGCCCTCTAGTCGCATGATCCAACTCTGTAAAGCACTTTCATAATTTTATCATTTTTACTTTGCACCTTAAAACTAAACTCATCATTTAATATCCTATTGAAAACCTATACTTTAAACTTAAGGTCGGCCCGTAAGCATCAGAAAATTTCGCCTCCCATTCAAACGTAGTTTACTAATAATTTGAAAAACACTGTTCCAACTTACTTGATATTTGGTATCTAATATTAGGCTACAAATATCTTTGTTTTTTCGGTAAATGTATTCTGGGTCAACCCACGGAGAAAACTAAATTCGTATGAAGATTTTCTTTTTGCTTTCATTTCATTTGATTTGGATTGGAAAATATAAAAGCGTGCAGACACAGATATTTGTTACCTGATATTAGATATTAAATATCAAATACATAAATAAGCATAAGATGTCTAAATTTTATTGAATGAAAATGTTTAATTGTTTTTATGTGATTAGATATTTTATATAATATTTTCAGACAGATAGTTTAAAGTTCAAAGCATAGTGTATAAATGATAAATTTAGAGGCTTCAACTAAAATATAAACATGTAATCGAAGTACGATGGTATAGGTTGTGAATCGAGGGCTTGCCACTCGTGCCATTTCTGAGTGCTTAGTACGGTGAGGGATAGACGTACATTGCTGCACACGAGAAGCCGTCCAAGCAGTTATCTGAGTGCATATGTCAGCCGTGATAGTCGACTTTATGTCGTTGCGCGTGTCGGACACGCTTTAGCGCAGAATATGCGGGCAATACAAAGAGGCCGACTTGTCTGCAATGAGCTATATCAGAGAATATTATAAACCTTATTTTACCACATGGGCTGACCTACACAACATTTTTTTTTAATCAGTACTTCCATCTAGTCTTGTAGCCTAATTTAAATATATTACAGAAGGGTTAAAGTATGTGATGTACCTGAGGGCCTGATTATTTGAAGAGAAAATGTTAAAACAATGCCTTTTATAATTTTGTTTGATCTATTTTGCAAAATAATCACCACATGCGAACGCCAAATGATGTCTGTAGAATATGACAGCACTCTTTGATTGGTTGAGCGTGACGCAAGACGTACTGTCCCTCGTCTAACTGTGCACTCAATGTTAAAACGAATGGTCACTTAAGATGAGCCCATAAGCACCAGAAAACATACCCCAACCAGTACAATCGTAGCTTGGCAATAATTTGAAACTATTGTTCCAATTCACTTGATATTTTGTAGTCAACTATCGAGGGCACGTTTGGGTTCTTCAAAAAATAAAATTCTTTAGTCCTTCCCACAAAGAAAATAAAAAATGTATAAAAATTATCTTTTTGCTTTTATTTGACTGTGTTTAGATTTAAAAAAGAAACAAAGAACTCGTTGAAAAAGTTAGATGAAAAAACTCAAGTGAACTGGAACAGTGGTCAGATATTATCTACTACGTTTGTATGGGATTAGCGTTTGTTTGGGTAGGTAATCTGATACTTGTGGGATTATGAACTTTTTTATTTTATTTATTTTAAAAATCTTTCTTGAGTCTTCAGCCTGATGCAACAACGTAATTTTTTTAAATACTCTACAATACGATGATGTGTTTACTAGCATGGCGATTATTAAGTTCGCATTTTGCACGCAGTGCAATAAGTATTCAAAGTCTATTTTTGTTATTTAATTAGGAAATAGTTTACAACTTATTTTTAATTCACTAGTCATGGCGTTTATTGCAAATTATTTTATGCTCATCACACTAATTAAGAACCATATATCTAAAATATCACATTGCGCGATGATTCATTCTGATACAGACATTGGTTTAAAATACATTTTTCGTTTATCTGCCAAACATGTTAAAAATTTAATAGGATTGGTTTTTAAAATCCTTTTCAGAAACATATGAATATTAACAATGAACCAATGAGATTAAAGTTATGCAATGTAATTTTATCATTAAACATTTTGGGAAACATGGTCCTAAGTAGGACTTATTAAAATATTAATTTTCTAAAATATATTTATTATCTAAAGTTCTTTAATCGTTGCTCTCCAACAAAGAAAGGAAAAAATATATTATTTTCGACACACCAAATAAAAAGGATTGCGAGTATTTTTGAGTTGCACTTAGGATTATTTTCCCAAAATTGGACATAGGTAAATGGTTTCTTAACTTTATCACCTCAAACCAACTCCACTATTTTATTTGTTTGTATAAGCCTAACATTTTGAGATGCTCTATTTTAAAAGAAATACTGGTCTTATATTTTAATTTAAAATAAGTTTTATTAAATCATAATTTTGCTTAAATTCAATATACACTGTGTAAAGATTTTGTGATGTTTTTATCTATCTATCTTATTTTTTTTGCATTTAGCTTGCTTGTCTGCAGAATTATCAATTTTTATGTCATTCAATCCCAAGTAAAGTAAACTATATTGGTTTTTTATTTCAATTATTCGACAATGCATGCTCATATACACACCCTATAGTTTATATTATTTGCTTGCATTTAATTTTTTTACAAGAATGATCTATTTTTATAAACGTTTATTGTAAATTTTAAATTGTAATTGTACTTATTAGTAATGCATGCATAGACTTGGTCTTTGTTGTAAATTATTGTTAACATTTGTATGCAAGCCTTCAGCATAAATTGTTGATTTAAATTATGAAGAGATTGTATTTATTTAGCTGTATCTAAATGTTTCTAAAATAATAGAGATTGCTTGTATACAGGTGTATCAGCAGTCACTACCTTAATTTATGGAAATGATTCTTAACGTCAATACAATTTTTTAAAGTTTAATATTTTGCGTAAAAATAAATTTTTCGTTTTTATATAAACCAATTCATGAAATCAATGTTAAAGAATATTAACGCGCTTAAATACTGGGACAGAAGGCTGGCTTAACTAGCCAGAGAGTGCGGCAACATTACATTGCTATCCTTAATAAGAATACTCTTATACTAGACATCTTTTTTATTCTACCTCAAGGCTTAATTGGACTTAAATTTAAAAAAGTTTATAATTTTTATCAGGACTTTTAAAATTTCATAATGACAAAGTTACAGTAGTGACTGTTGTTACACTCTGAATAAACATTTCAGATGCTATAGGGTCAGTGTGCTAGTTAGTAAGAATAATTCGTATATAAACCGTTTTAAACATTATGTTATCCATAAAGACTGGAAAGTTATTCTTATTAAAAACGGTGTAGATATTCAAGGCAAAAAAACTTGGTTCAAAAAAACTTTTTTTAAACAAGATATCATATTCATAAGTATTGAGTATGCATTTACATATTTACATTATTTGCGGTTACATATAAAATTAAGAACCTCTTTTAGACCAATGAACCATATGATTAAATCTTCACCAGTGTTTATAGCATGATGTCTATATTTTAATGTGATACTTGCAACCCACCTTTTTGCTTTAGTCCACATTCCATAAATGTAAGAATGATAAAAATGATCTCAAAGAAGTGAAAAGATTAAGTTTGTCCGCCATATTTTAACAATGAAATTAAGATATTGTAGAAATGTAAAATTGGCTAGATTACATATGTGGGGAATGTTGTAATAAACAAAATTATAATAATAGTGTCTTAATTTATTTTATCCTTTAAATAAAGAGATACATTAATATTATGTAAGTGCTTTAAGGAACACGTTTATTACTTAGCAATAATAGGGACATTATTAGCAATATCAGAATTATTCCAATGAGGAAGATTTCGGATATTCTTAAGTAGGTATTTTAAAAGTAATAAATATCCTGTTTTTAGTCGCGTAATTCTTTATGAATCATATATTTTTTTATGAATCTGGCCATACATGGCTAATGCCACACCTACTCTCGTGATGTTAGCCCAAACACATTTCCCGAAGGAATCTGATGCCCTTATCTGAGGACCTTCCTTTAATAAAAATGGCTCCATTGAACTGGATTTAAAACACTGACAATTTTAAATTGCCACTTTGACCATCTTTTCCTGCCAATCCGGGTTTGGAACCATACCGCCCAGTCAGCAGGGAAAGGACCTACAGTTGTACATGGGATCTGAGCCATGGAGTGACCTGCATTCTTGAAGAAAAATGCATATTTTTTCTTTCAAAGTAAAGAAAAAATTTCTCCATGCATTAATTTTTACATATAGTAACATCACGCCGTTTCCCCATGGAGGTAGGTAGAAATTAAAGAGCTCCATGTTGCACGAGCGCACCAAGAATCTCTTCATACATGATATTCGATTACGGGTGCTCAGAATTTGTCCTTCACGAAGCGCATGCCCAATCTGATCATGGTAAGTGCATCTCGGTCATTCGGGTGTTTCAGTTCCACCCTTTGCTTCGTAAATTAGCCTTCGCATTATTTCATCACTCATCATCCGCCGACGTACCAAAGTAGTCGATATTGGACACCGGGTGGCTAAGCTCAAGTGGCAGTGGGCTGGTCACATCAGCCGAAGAGCGCGTTGGACTAACCGTGTCCTACACTGGCTGCCGTGGACAGGAAAACGGAGTGTGGGAAGACCACCCGCCAGGTGGGACGACGACATCAAGTGTGTTGGCGGGGTGGAAGAGGGGACTGGAGAAAAATTGGAGATGCGTATGTCCAGCAGTGGACGCAAACACGCTGACCGACTGACTGACTGACTTAGTTTATTTATGTTGTTTGTTTTATGCAATATTGAACCGCGGTTACGTACCGCTGAGGGCCGTGAGGACTGAAGGAAAATTGGAGAGGCGTATGTCCAGCAGTGGACGCAAACACGCTGACTAACTGAAATCACTCAATTGTTTGACAGATCTAAACCATAACTTACCCTTCTTAATTCTAAATATGTTTTCCTTCATAACTGACTGAAGAACTGGGTCAAAGGCAATTTGGACACTCACCCGAGCGGAGCCTGATAAGATTAGGTCAGAAATTTTCGCGAGGGTGTGCATTTCGTGACAAATGGGAGCTGTTCCATCATTCTGAATCCATATAATTTTAGTTTCCTTTTGCCCCAATAGGTAAGCTCGTCCAGGTTGACCGTATTGCATTGGATGCAAAGGTGGTCGAAGCGGCAATGAAACATTATCCGTATTTTCCATTCAGTTCAATTTATCATGCTCATAAGAGAAAGGTCCTGGCATGACACCTACTTCTTTCGGGAATTTGATGTCTGTCGTCAATAAAGTTGTAGTTTGTAACTTCGTATTTTTATGGAATGGTATAGCAAAAAAGGTATATACCAACGACCGTCGCGCCATCTACTATGACCCCTTACATGGTCATCCTAGGCTACAGGTTAATGCATCTACGGTCACCCAGATCCTAACCGCCCCCAAGTGTTTAAGTTTATTGTGCTTTGATTTCTTACACTTGGCAAAGTTTAATACGACAGCATCAGATATTTACTGTTATAGTCCCACATATGTTATTTTGCGCCTGGCTGAGGCGTAATTATTAGTTTGTGAAGATATGTTTGCGGTTTATGTTAGCCATACATACATTTACTCCGTTTTCCCTGAAGGGTAGTAGTAATAGTGGTTTGATACTATCGCGAGTTGTACTCGAAAACTCCTTGTTATATTATAACGAAATAAAAAAATACTGTATAAAGTCTAATCTAAATTGGATGGCAAAAAATATCGTTTGACAGAATTATAAACTCCGGGATTTACGTTGGTGTTTATTTTCTTCATAGATTTCAAGAAAACCAAACTAGCGGTAGTAAGTAAACTGACTTCTACAACCCCCATTTTTTTATTAAAATGATGAAAGATCAAATTTAGTTATATTTTGAATATTATTATTCACCTAGAAAATAGTAATTTTCATTTCCTCAATTTTTTTCTTGCAGCAGGCTGTAAATATTTTCCCGATCAATGGGGGATTTTTTTTCATATGGTAACTCTTAAAGGCAGTGGTGCCCTTAGCCAGGAGCAAAATAAGGTATCTAGGCAACAATTTATCTTCCGATGTAAGATGACATTTTGATTAAATGTGTTGTAGTTACATGAAAAAATTAAACACAATTTTTATTTATACATTTTATTGATAAATCCTTACATAGTTTGAGGAACAAATAATCTCACATCTTTAATAAACTATAATAGCATACAATCATCCAGCAAGGTGGATCTTTAAAGGTGGACATTCGAAACCTTTGCGATTGACAAATGGGATATGATATTGTACCAATAAAATCGACTGGTAAAATTTAACAAATTAAGACTTTGTATTAATTACCATATGAGTAATTACAGATAGAACTTATTAACAGAATGATGTAGAAACATAATCTCAAACCATTGATTTGTTCAGAAAAACAAGTAATCAAATGGGTGCCAGATAGGCATCAATTAGTAAAATCATCATTAGTAGAATATTTATTCTCAGAACAGACCGTGTAGTCTGATCATCGTCGTTTTTAAAATATGTCGTATATCATATCTTTGCCAATATCATTATTTCGGAAAATAACATTTACAAGAAAAAGTATTTAAAAAAAATTATAACAAGCTATGTATAAATAAACAAAAATAATTAAGCTGTGTAGTGGCCACGGAGAAGGGAGTTAGAGCGGAATGGGTCTAAGCAAACTGGGTTTGTGCCCAGGGACTGCGACACTACGTCACAGCCCACATGATAAGAAGGCGTGGCTTCGCGACCCAATGCCTTGTGGTGTTGCCGACAGATGGCGTGCAATAATTTTGTTCGTACGCTTATAAATATTGATCTCTTTGTGTATAATTTTATGTCATTTTAAAATTAAACTACATTTAGATCCATGGGAAGGCATAGATTTAAGTTGTCAAAGGTTTATTAATGAGAAAACTAACACTTAAACGCAAACGCTTTGGAACCATTAACAATAAAATCATCAATAATATTTCCAGTTCTTCCGGTAGATGGATTTAGCAAGAAAAGGGGAGCCAGCATGAAGCGTTTCACCCCGCAGTACAGACACCAATATAAGGTAACATCTCCTCTCTATCTCCCTGACAATAGTTTGTATTTTAATTTAAATAAAATTTCATTTTAGAAAACATGACTACTTCGCCTGTTTCAATCAAATATTGCAAAAAACAGTGCATATGAAGTAAAATATTCACTGCATATCTATCGGCACAGTCACACAAAATATCACAACAAAAAAGTAATGAAATTCATTCATTTATGGTCTTGGTGCACAAGGATAAAATAATGACGAAAAAACATTCAAATGATTCCACTTCAGACACGTTTTAAATGCCCTTAAGTTCAGCCATAAGCCATTTCAAGGTTATTCATAAATGAACAACCATTTAGCTAAGAAATTGTTGCATCAGAACAATGATTCTAAAAAAGCCTACTAGTCACTAACCAACTAATCCTATAAAGCGCATAATCATTTGTTACGTATGGTAGATCCTTTATACCGCATAGATCCATTGCACGCTACAAATGCGAGATCCACTTAACTGTTCATTGGTGCCATCTGTCATATCCAGTAATCAGTTTTCCCTGCATCAATCATACGGTAATCAATTGCAGGAATAGAACTGAATGTACTTTAAGTGTGGTCAGATAGTATTGCCAGCGTTTATAACACTTGGAGGGAACCATAAAAAGTGAAAACTGTTTCCTAACAATTTGGTGCTGGAATAACGTCCAAAAAACTGAGGACTGGTCATATGACAGATGGTACCGATGAAAACTTAGTCATGTGTAGTAAACATAAATGTATGTCAAAGTATAAAATGATGTTCACAACATAATATAAAATCAAACTCAATTTTAAAATACGTACCTACATGCATTATTTCTAGTCAATCTCTTTATATTTACCAAGGCACAAGGTTGGCAAAGGCGCGGGAGCGTTCAGTCCAGTCTAAGTAATTTTTTGCACGCTTAACTGACTGCCTACGTCTTACCCGTTGTGCCGTCGTAAATTCAAAGGGCTCTGTTCATTTTAAGAAGCTACCGAAAATTATGCTCCTTATACAAGAGACGTTCGAAAATTACATAAATCTAATGTACTTGATTTTTGGTATCGAACATCAATCATCTGTCGGAACTTTGTGATTTTTCGAAAAAAATATCCTCACTTTTCATTATTTTCCTTTTTTATGAATTCTCCAGAACACAATTTACACACATCAATTTACTGATGTCAGATCCAAAATATTAAGTATATTGGAACAGCGGCTTTAAAATTATATCCAAACTACGTTTGAATGGGGAACGTAGCTTACAGGCCATTCTCAAGGTGCCCCCGCAGGCATTTGTAATTAATAAATTGGTTATTTTATAAAACAATAACTATTAGATGGACCAAATACAAAACAGCATTGTTCTATGTCAAGCGGGGCAATTCCGCAGGTACTCAGAGTCGAAATAGAGCACTGTGATGGTTATGTCGTCTCGGAACATGCGGCTGACGTCAGCGGGCAGGCTCAGCAGGTGGGAGAGGCGCGCGTGGTCTACGCCATACTCGGTGCCGCCGATCGCGTGCCGCAGCAGGTGCGTGGCTGCGTTGCGGTCCTTTAAACAATATTTAGTTTCTCTGGGTTTCATCCGATGGGCCACCGTATCGCCAAAGGTAATCGCTGCCTCCATCGGATTCAAGTCACGAACTTTCATGTTGTTTTATCGGGAATAGAGAAGAAACCGAGATCCCTTTCAGTTATTGTCGTGGAGTCCTGGATTTGGGAATTATTTCTCTTTCCAGTGTAACGACATTAAAATAAGTGACCAGTATTATTAGAGAATTTTATTAGGAACAAAATGATACAGCGATACTAAGTAAAAAAACTCTTAATTAGATATTCTGATCGATTCAGTGTTAGTACGTGTCGCATGTTGTGATCAATGCTGATCGATAATTTGTGAATCACGTTAATGCCTGTTAATACCACATTAAGTCTGATTAAGAGCTAGGTGAGGCAACTGTCAAGACAGATATTTTAAGCAGCCTGCAAATATACCCAGGCTTTGAGAGTCTGTTGGCAATTCGTTCCAAATCATTGAACAGAAAAAAGGAGTTTGGGGTGAAGTCCGAGCCATGTTATGTCCCCTCCAGGATGTTTCTTACGGGAATGAGGAAATAAGGGAATGAGTATTGAATCACCTTCCAGACGAGGAAACACACCCGCGTCATCCAAATAGGGCAGAATAAATGTTAAAGCTTACTGATGATTTGTCATCCTAAGGCGGTGGCTGAAAAACAGCGCGATTACTGGCTGAACCTCCTAACCCATTCACATAACAACAATAATAATATGTTATAATTTTAAGATTGCACATCCCATGCTTATCTTTTTTACTTTTTTTTCTGTTTATTTCTACAACATTTGTATTTTTGTTTTGTTTGTATTATTGTTTAAATAGTTAAAGTGCAATTGTACTACTGTTATTCGTTATATGCTTGTTATTTTGTTGTTTCTTGAATAAACAATTTTTTTTCTTTTTTTCATAATGTCATATTTTTTTAGAGTATACGGACAGAAAATACCTTTGGCTTGCTCTTGAGGCTCTCCTTACGGTGAAGCAACAGCTCGTTGATGTCGCCCAGCTGCAGGTTTCTGCGCGGCAGCTTTAGGGGACTGAAAAACACCTTCCCCTGCATGTGCTCACCTACCAGCTTCACCGCCTGTAGCGGGGTCATCATGTCCCACAGGCCGTCCGATGCCATTATCAGGAATTTGTCCTTTGGTGTGAGACGGTGGTAGAAAATCTCAGGTTTCGCAGAGAGGTACGGCGGGGTGTGATAGTTCGAGGGTATCGCGTGTGAACCGATGAGGGGAACTACCATGCTTGATAATATTTCAGTCGACCACTTATATCTATAATCGCCGATACTTCTTAGAGGTGCCAGCTCTCCCAGTAGCCTGTCGCGCCTTATTACAGTTTTCTTTTCATTGGGTGGATGTTCACTCCAAATTCTATTCAGTTCATCATAATTCTCCGAATTATGCTCTTTTGTGATTTTCTTTGCGACCCAATCATTATTTTCCGCCAGTACACCGATGACCGCATTGCTGTCACCAACATTAGCTACATGCAAATGTGGTCCATCGATATGACTGATGCAGGCCACAGCCCCCGATAGTGCAACGGATAGTGTCTTAGAGTTTACAGTGCCAGATTTAGTGTACGGGTCAATCACTTCAGTCGATAAATCCTTGTCCAATCTCAAAAATGCTCGTTCTAATGCATTCTGCATGTCGAAATTTTCTGTTGCTATTACGTCCATTAAATCAGTTAAAAATTTCTTGAAGCTATCGTCGTACAAATTTTTGATGTCGTCGACTATATCTAACTGAAAAAAAAATACATCAGGTTCAAAATTCATAAATATGAAACACTGTGGGGGGAGAGTTTCTGTTCTAGGATATGTGTTTGTACATTTATGAAACGATAGATAATTGTTTTACATCTATGATTTTGTTTAATGTAGTCATGAATAAAGTAAATTTCTATGACAAATGAATAAAGTAAAATTTTTAAAAGCGTCATTGCAGGAGGTGCAGTACTTGGGCCACTCTATGTTTGGAATAATGCACATATTATAGGCTCCAGATTGTCAGAAATTTTGGAAAAAGCATGACACTTCCATGGTGAAAATAAACTGGTCGTTGAGAGGGGTCGAAAATGTGTGCTTTATGTTACTCAATTGACGAATCTGTCCATCGTATGTTCGCCAAACATGCCATGAAAATGGTTACTTATCTATCCGGAGTTTTTCTGACGAACAAATGCATCAAGGAGTTACATAAGTGAATGATCAGCTTTGCAGACACATACTTTGCCATCATATGTCCATCAGAGGTGTTCTAACTATACAGACTATATTATTCATTACATAGTCAAGGCTTTATGTAACCTGTGTTAAATTTAAACCAGCCCCACAAGTCCGAATGACCTCCGGAATGAAGATTTGGGAAAAACTCGAAAGAGCACAACAATAGGGTATGCCATCTTCGCCCCCACAACAATCTGGAATTACTATTATGAACGGAATGGATGGTTGAAAACCAGCAAGGATGTTTTAATGAGGAGTAGGAGTAGGAATGGAAATAGGAGTAGGAATGGGACTATGAGTAGGAGTAGGAATGGGAATAGGAGTAGGAATAGAAATAGGAGTAGAAATGGGAATAGCAGTAGGAATGTGAATATGAGTAGAAATGGTAAGCAGGAGTGGGAATGGGAATAGGAGTGAGAATGGGAATAGGAGTAATAAAAGCTGAGGAGGCAGGTTCTCAGGATGGGATTGACTCTAAATGACTTATTGCTGTCCGGCACTTACCCTATCATTGTATGTCTGTAGCAAGCCGCCAGGCTCAGTCGACTTAGCAAAATTATTCAGCATCTCCGAAGGCAAGAGGCTGGCTGCTATGTAGTTGAATAACCTTTTCGATGCAACTTGAGCACAAGCTGCGCCACCATGGCCATCAAACACACCTACCAGTAGACCTGAAAACATCACAACGAATCTTCAGGTCGGCCCGTAAGCACCTGAAAATTTCGCCTCCCATATAAATGTAGTTTACTAATGATTTGAAAACCACTTTCCAACTTACTTGATATTTGGTATCTAATATTAGGCTACAAATATCTGTGTCTGCATGCCTTTGTTTTTTCGGTAAATGTATTCTGGGTCAAACCACAGAGAAAACAAAATTCGTATGAAGATTTTCTTTTTGCATTCATTTCATTCGGTTTGGACTTTTCAAAAAAACAAAAGCATGCAGACACAGATATTTGTTACCTGATGTTAGATATTAAATATCAATTTAATTGGAATAGCGGTTTCCAAATGATTAGTAAACTACGTTTATAGCTTACGGGCCGTTCTTAATGTATAAAAATTACGTGTCACTAAATTCGTACCCGCTAATCTCTGAAACAACCCAACGTGTTTTCAATGATATTTTGTGAATGTGTACGGTTGGTTCCACTTTGTAAGGACAGTTTTGGATCCGATAGGTGGCGCTGTTGTCGAGATCCATTTTTTTTAAACCAGGTCTGGTTGAAGAGCACGCCCGCTAAGGTTTCTGATCACATTTTACCGAGCCTCGCCCGGGTGGATGTCAAAACTAAAACTGACCCGAGCGGAGCCAGAACCTCAGCTAGTATTATTATAAGGAATTATTACACTTTTCAGATATATGTATTTGCAACCACTGTTGTATTTATAATTGCTCTTAAAGTGAGCCAGAGATAGATTAGATTTGCGATCAATATGAGATTCAAGTTCAAAGTCTTGTATCTGACTTCAGTAGACTTGCACTAGTGATGTAGTCGATCATGGCGACCCTGAACGACATCACAATCTGACAGCTTAAATAAAATACATATTTAATCGATACTATATATCCTTACTTCCATACTAATATTATAAATGCGAAAGTAACTCTGTCAGTCTGTTACTTTTTTATGCCTAAACTGATGAAATAATTTTCAATGAAATTTGGTACAGAGAGTCTGGACTTTGGGAAAGGACATAGGCTGCCTTATGTGGCGAAAATAAAAATCAAAGGGGGTGAAAATGTTTATTATACTAGGTTATTATTTATTATATTAGGTCATATAACATAAAAACGTTAGGTTCAGACCGAAACAATATTGATCCAACTGAGTTTTTGCTAGCTTTCTATAAGTTATATGTATAAAAAACAATAACCATTACCGTATATGTGTAGGTTTTTCTAAGAACTAATTTTCTGTTATTTTATTGTGTAATAAAACTTTTTTATTAAGATGAAAGTTATTGTGAGAATTTGGCTTAACATGTAGAAGGACAGTGAACTTTTGTTAATCCCAATTCGGAAGCGTCGTCCAAGCTCCGTACATTTGTAACAGAACACTTTGCAAGCGCAGAGATTTCAGTACAAATACTTCACTTTGTGGTTACAATCAGAATAATCCGGTCAGCTGTTCAGTCAACCTCAGACCAAAACGCCTTGATGCATGCATAAATAATGCCTCATGTTATGACAGCATACATATCAGCCTCGAATACATATCAGCTGAATGGTGTTGAAAACACCTCACGTCACATCGCAAACGTTAATAATTAATTAGAAGAAATTGTACTTATTTGTTGTTATAGCAGCAAAATAAATACACACTCTGTGAGAATTTCAGCTGCCTACCTATTATTGTTCATGAGATATAGCCCTGTGACAGACAGACGGACAGTGGAGGCTTAGTAATAGCGTTCCGTTTTCACCCTTTGGGTACGGAACCCTATAAAATACCTGTGGTTTTGGTGCAGTGCGCTTCACACCTGGTGTCCTCTATAGGCTGGTTGGATGCCAATTGATTAGAGTCGTATGCCTTTACTGATCCGCCAGAGAATTCTTGTGTGAATTCATTTGCACTGAGGATTGCATTCACCTAAAATTTTTGTTAATTTAAAAGAAATATACCTAAATAGAAAGTAGAATTTGCTCGAGATCTAAGAGTAGTAGATAAGGTGTAGAAAAAGTGGAAAAATAATGCAATGGGTTAAATCCTTTATGGAAGCAGGTTAGTGTGGGGTGGTGGGAATGCCATACAATGCCGGAAGGAGTATAGTATATAATAAAGTATATTTCTTTTATTAAAATGGAACTATTTTTAGTAATTGAAAACTGTTCAATAGCTAGAATAGAAATAATATATTGTAATAATGAAATTTCTACCATCCAACTTACGGTGCCTCAGCATTTGCTGCGCAGAAAATTGCTTGCGTTTTCCACCCAGTTCAATGTAGCTGTGCGATATAAGGTTACAATAAAGTGTTGGTATTAGTCAGATTGGTATTAACAGGGGTTGGCATTAGCCATCCATGTGCAGTTGCATTTAAAATAATTGATTCTCGGGAGCGATGTTTACATATATTTTTTTATAATTGACAATTGAAACTTACGTCTTGCGGAGATAGCAATACTGAATAATATTTTCTGGATACATGAAAATAATGCCTGATGCTGTTATTGCTTTTATGGGTATCCCTTTGAAATGAACAGCATTTTTCCAAAATGGGATGTCTGTTGGGGTGTAAAATATTTCTAGTGCAATACAGTGATCTCACTAAGTTTGCTACATATTTGGTTTGTGAACAGTTCACCATTTTTATGGAAATGATTAATCTTTGTGTTATTCCATTGTTGTTCTTGATGCGGAATTCCTGAAAAAAAAAAATGCTATGTGAGTTAAAAGTCCTATAAAACATTTATGTGTCGGTAGATGCCACTAATTTAATCAATGCAGATACCAAATTTCAATAATGCTCACATTTTTATATAGAAAGAAATCCAGAAAGTTACATTGCAATATTTGATTATTTTATTCCTGTACCCCAAAATAATGTATGCTTGTCCTAGAATGCTTAAGGGTATGACTTTTACTAATGTCAGAGGCTGGAAAAAACCCACATCTCCATCATGTAAGGCAGACGTTTCGCCTCTGTACCAGGATTACAAAAACTGTTCGACAAATTGATAGATTCATAGTGTCCATCGTCACACAAAATGTTGGGTCGCAAAAGAGGAGTGAATGACATGCGTTCCGGTTAGATATTGATGTTCACTGGTAAAAGACAGGCACGCTCTGTGTATGTTACATCTAGTTAGCTGAAGACGCAGCGGTGAGATTACACATAAATTTAAATTACCGTTACATTATTAAGGGCATCACAATTAAATTAATTTATAATTATTTCAGCATTTCAAGAGAAACTGGGAAAGGTGTGCTGCAACAGCAGTATTATCCCGTGCCGCTTGATATGTTGAGATAATTAATTTTGAATTTGAATGCACTCGTAGATGAATTTTAAATTAAAAAAAAACACAGGATCCTTTTGTCAGTTGAAACACTATTGGATAATATCACAAAACTAGATTTAATTTTAGTCAAATATTTATCAAATTGAAATGGTGCTCGTTAGTAAGCGCATCACTTGAACACGGCCAGACAGATTTTGATAATTTTTTTTGGGTTTGTAATTGTAAATAATAATGATCGGTTTTTTTCCCTTTGGTTCATAACAACAAGAAATTCCACGCTGAACATTGATATCGTGAAAAAAATATATTTGAATTTGAAGCGACATATCAGTGTATCGGTGATGATCATATGTATTGTGCATTCAGACAATAAAATAGGTAATTATGGCGTTATTCAAAGATTGAATCAATGTCAGTAAGTGGTTTATTTCTTTAGAGAAAATGGCACCAGTGAGGCGTCAAAATATCAGTTGGCGTACTTACAACGCAAGTCAACTACATGTTCGTCGAGCCAATGAGTGGCAAACGGCAGAACGGTAATGATGAATATCAAAAATAAGGATATTATAGTTGACTCCAGCTGGATTGTTCCGTGCTTTCCAAAACATTCAAAGCACACTGCATTGCTGGCTACTACAATAATTCTGTCAATTCCATCAAATATGCTTTGAAGCCACATCGATATTGCAGCTTCTCATGCCAAACCATCTTAACATAATTGAGAAATGAGAATTAAGTAGGGTTAATTCTCAAATTATATTCCGAATTTCTTTTGACAAACCGTCTATTAACGCAGTTGTGTTGGAGCAGAACACGGAGATTCTGGACCAGAAAACGTACATAATGCAGGTACAAGTGATTGATTCTATTATCGTCCACACTGCGGACTAGAAATTAGATTCTAAAAAGTTGACAAATATTTAAACAAGGCTACCAAAAATAAGGGGAAGCGAAACTTCCGTATAATATATACGAAGCACAATAGTTTCATATGTAATATAGTTCTAACGCATTTCGCAATCTAAGCTCATCTCACCGCTGCAGGTAGACGCAAAAGCAAAATTTTGATACTGTTGAGCCGATCGTCGCACCGTACCAGTTCACTGGACCAATCGGGCCAATGCCCGGCAGGTTGCCTTTTTGACATTGACAGTTACTTTGGTTTTTTGTGTATCTTTTCCCAAGCGGAAAGGCAAGAGCTTTCGCTATACAGCCATATTATATGTAATAATATTTATACATTATGTTGTACTTGGTGCTTTTTCTGATGACAGTTCTTCTATTGTAATGGGTGTGTGATTGAATATGGGCGTTTTTCAAAAAAGGTGTCCATCTTTAAAAGTCCGTGTCCGATCACTTTCATAGTCAATGATTCGAATGTTATGAAGATTAGTATATTCTAAATATATATTTTATGTTTATTAACTTATAAACTAACTAAACACTTAAAAATAAAAAGTAGGTAAAGGGGCAAAGTTTTTGCCATGTCCCACACCAACCTTGTCGAAGTCGACGAGTCAAAATAATGTTATTTTTTCATTTTTCAAATTTGTCTTGAGTATTGGGTATGTCAATAATAACCTTAATTTCTATTTAAAACCTTAAAACAGTCACTTTAAGGTTGAATTGTAATTAAAACAGTCGATTATTTGTTGTCCGGCACAAAAGCGTATTGTGGAATTTCCACCTACGCGACCACATTTTCGACGTCTTCGTACAAAAATGCAACAAATTGTACCAAAGATTCTGAATTATGGCAATATTATTAGTATATTGTAGTCACCATCTTGTTAAAAATCATGTCAGTTCGCCAGCAACACGTAATAAAGCAGTCCCTCTGTTCAGTGTTCAAAAAATTGTTCCACCTACATACGAGACTGCTTTTCTCCAGGTAATCTGTTGCTGAGTATTTGAGTGTTTATTATGTTAAATTACTTAGGTTGTGCTTATTAGGAATTTTAAGGGCCGAGTGCACGAAAGGACAAAAAAAATCAAAATCAACCCCAAAGTATGATCATACACGTCACTTTGTTTGTAGTGCAGAGTTCCTTCCACACTGTCCACTGTGGAAGGAACTCTAGGCGGATCCTTAAAAGTGACGTGTTTAAACATTGATTAACTCGGCCGTCTCTTCGTGCAACCGGGGCTAAATTAAATTAGCGCAAACTTCTATAGTTAATCTGTAATTTATCTAAAATCGTAACCGGGATAAATACGTCACTTCTATTATGCTACTGAAGCGTGAATAGAGCTGAAAAGTGACGTAATGGAACCCTAAGGATAATATCGCAATGGATAAAATGTTCGATTTATCTTGAGTTTGTCCGATTTGTCTTGAGGCTGATGATTATTAATGAAAATACTGTAAACATGTAAGTTACTACTGCTTTTTAAAGTACAATAAGTTTTTAAGTTAAAATGACTGATGTGTATACATCTAAATACCTATTATTAAATTGTTACAATCCGTGCCGTATTAACGCTGCCTTATAGTTCCTAAACGCCATTTCAAGTTCCACTATACGTCACTGTCCTATGATCACTGTAATTGAATTCCTGAGATTAATTATAAGATCTCAAAGATATTTGTATTGATTTTTGTTGTATATATTTTGTTTGATTCCTATTTTCTATTACTATTAACATTCTGAAATTATATTACGCATTTGTCTTTCTAGGATGAATAGCATTAGGACAAAAAATCCAAAAGTAGCGTCAGGGAACAATTTTGTCAAAAATCTTCACTGTTTTGATTTAGAAAGCCCTATGTTTAATATTTCTATGTGACTATTATTATTTGTAATTAAAATTATTAAGTGTAGAAAATCTGAAATCCTCTGTTTTTTTTTAACCCATTTAAAATAAGTTACTTAATAAAATTCACGTGAACCTAATAGAAATAAAATTTAAATTATCTCCGAAATTCTATATATTTTTAATAGCAATTTACTATTTTCATTAGTATTTTATTAATTGAAATGCATTTTTAGAATAATAAAAAATTCAAATGAAAGTGGAATTCCCATTACTTTGCCGACAACTTTTTTGAAAAACGTCCATATATGCTCAGAATTGGGTTCAAACTCTGGCAACGTTAATACTGTTGGTCCGAATCACTTATCGGAAATTCGCTGAGCTCTTCGATTCCCTAGGTTTAAACCATTGAATAAAGCTGACATTTGTCCATAGATATTTCGCCAGCATTATTGAATGGTGTGAAAATGCGGAATCGAAGCGCTCAAAGAAATTTCGATAAGTGATTTGTCACTCCTAATAGGGGCTCTGAGCACTGTCAGCGCGATTCGGACCAACTGTATTCACGCTGCCAGGTCAGCGTCTGAGCGCAATTCGGACCACAGTCTCAATGAGAACACATAGGTAATTAAAAAGGTCATTAACCTTCAAAATTCTAAAAATACAAAACGTTTATAGTTTTTAAGGGTCATGTTTACTTATTAATGATTTCTTTTCTATAAACAAAACCTATCAAACAACATATAAATCTAAAACAGCGAATTGTGTGTATATATTCGGGTATTCCACTGTTTGTTGACTAGTACACATTTTCTCAGCGACGCGCGAGGCGCAGCCACTTGCACTGTCAATAGAATAAAAAACGCCGACCGACTTGGCTAACGCAACCGTTAAAGGATCAAACAACCATTGTTGAAAATCTCGGTACTTTTTTTCTAGGGGTAAATTAGATATTTTTTTCTTTGCTTATATTCCCAAGATATCAAAGTTTAAAAAGTAGTTGCATTTATAAACTGCAGTTTGCACATTTCCTTCAATATTCCCTTGTCATTGATTTTTATATTTTGATTGTTTATTTCCAATTTTTAAGCAGCCTGAATTACCTGACTTTAAAACAATTAATGCTCAAACACATGACTAATCAAGTTATTGTATTATTTGCAGAAAAAAGTAATGTTTCAGATTAACGAGAAAACTCACAATCCAATCCATCAGTTTATTGTGTCCATCACTGATCAGCAGGTACCATGGTACATAATTGAATTGATTACGTACTATGCCAACTGATCAATTTATGTTCACTTTGCCGAATAAAACAGTTTGACAGTCAGCATGGTACAAAATGCAACTAAACATCAGATATATTCCATTAATCAATGAACTGAAATTCCTAGGATTAGTTATCGACTCCAAAATGACAGAAATTCCTTACCTTTTTTTATGGAACCTGACATGGATGGCTGGAAACGATAAACACACAACTACCGTTATTATATTAGCCTCAAACACAACATTTCCGAAGGAATTAGGTGCCATGCCAGTACCACCCCTTCATGAGTACGGCTACATTGAACTGGATGGAAAACACGGACAATTTTTCATTTCCGCTTCAACAATAGTTTCATCCAATGCGGCGGTATTAACCTGTACTCTGGTGGTCACTCTGATGGCACTAGTATCGTGGAAACCGTGCATCAGAGTTCACTCGGACGAGTGTGTGCAATAGAGTGGACTAGGACCGTGGTCAACTTGTTCGAGTGGACTATTATAAGAGTGGCATGACCTGACTTTTTTCAGTACTACACAGATTGAAATATTTGTGTAATTTTTTTATATCTCATCATCTTGGGCGATTATGTAGCAAAACAGTATATCACTATATAGATATTGTTTTGTGCAGAAAAGCTTTTTGCCTGTCAACTTCTTTAGATTACATAAGAGTGAACTATAAATGTGTAAACCACTATCATAGTACACTAGGAAGGAGGCTACTCTGTCATAGTACACTCTTACAAGTCAACTCTTATCGTCAGAACGCGGCTTAAACCGCTTAACCCTATTTAAGAGGGTCGTCACCGTATCATTTCCTATGCTACGGGCGATAACTGCTTCCATGGTCTTAATGATTTACCAGATTTTTGAAATTTTGGATTCTGTAATATATTGTAGAATGTTATGTCTGGGTGTTTTAATTGTTTTAATATACCTTTTAGATTGAAAGAGATTGTGTAATAAACATTGGAAAAAAATGTTTACGTTTATTTTCGATTTTTTACTGAAATATACAGATGCTTACAAAAAACCCATACGGAGATAGCATGAAGTTTCTCTAGTGATAAAAACAATTGATCAAAATCTGACAACGCTTAGGGGTAGGGAAACGTTAGGGCTTGGAAGACGATTTCGTTATTTAAATGGCAGTCGCCGTTCAAAATGCTGCCTTGGCCAATGGACAAAGAATGCATTTCTTAAAATTGTCAAATCTTAGATTTCCTGTGACTTTACGACAGGCTTAAATAACTTAAATTATCCGTAATCTAAACGGCTGTAAATTATACAGCCGTTTAGATTACGAATAAGTTTTACTTCAGCCATGTTCTATGCATGTAATAAAACAGCTCTAGTACAAAATTACCGTATTAAAAATTTATGAGGATTTTTCTAGGAGCTATAATCTAGGCAAGACGCCGGTCGCCATTATTTAAGATAAATGATTTGTGTGCCAAAAATTGTACTCGTTCAATTTGCACTCTATGTCTATGGGGCCACTACTCAATTTTGAATGTGAAAGTTATCTCGTAGATTCGCATTAACTTTAGGGAATCTAATCTAATCAGAGTGGTCAGTCTGAGTTCTCACCGAAATTGGCGTTTACGGCAAACCGATCGACTGGCGTTTTCTCCAAACTCCATACAAGTTTTTACTAGATATTCTGTGGTTTTACTTCTTCAAGCTGTCAAAGTCAAACGCGGACTTCCGATTTGTATGAAAACGCGAAGTGGACGCAAACGGCAACGACGACGTATTTACGGCAACGTTGAGTAAGCTGTCAAATCAAGCTCGGACTCGCAAATGTTAGTTCGCTTAACGCCCGCTGCGCGCGCTCTTAAATTTCTCCATAGATTTGAAAACGCCAGTCGATCGGTTTGCCGTAACGCCAATTTAGGTGATAACTTAGACTACCAGCTCAGGCTACCATTCGGCTACTGATGTGGAATGGAAAATAAATGGATTTTCTCTAACCGTCTTAAAGAAAAGCTAGGGGACTGCTACGCGATTGTTGAGACTGCTGGCGCCATCTAGCGATGTGAGAGGAGTCGACTTGCATTAAGGCTGTTCCGACCCATATAAAGTTGTTTGCACACAGAACGCAAAAGGTATTGCACTTTAAGGCACGAATTAATAATAAACGTTTAATATAGTCATATTACTTGCAGCGAAAACAATTTCACAATTTCAGGATTATTGGTTTTGTTACAATTAATTTAAATACGATTTTTATTTAACAGCGCCATCTAACGGTGTAAAACTTCTAATCGGCAATTACAACGAAACCATTAAACCTGAAATTGTGAATATGTTTTCGCTGCAACTACTACGGCTATATTTAATATAGTCGTTAATTTAATGGGTCGGAACATCCTTAAGGGCGTGGCAACAACTAATTGCATTCGGTTCCATAAGGGCGTAAGTGAAACCATATTTTATTGTTTTTAAAAACAACTACTAGTCATTTTGGAATTTCAATAATATGAAAGATGCATTGATGAACATATAACAGTAAATATCTAACGCGCATATTCTGTGTTAAAAATTTGTTTATGAAATTTTATAAATATTTGTCTAATTTGAGAACACAAATCACCAGAGACTAACAGTTTTATTTTTAAATTATAGCTCAATTATCGATCTACATATTCACTTCTTTGATTATCGAAATCCGTTGTGGTTATTTTTAAATTTAATTGAATGCTGTTTTACTTACTTCTTTATCAAACTAAAATCGGCTCTCATCACGCCCTTTATTGGAGGTATCTATATATTATAAGTATCCTATTTCAATCCATGTTGTGGTAGTCATACATTCATATTAGGTATTCAAAAATAAATGGTACTACATCTAAAGATACCGAGAGGGTACTGATTTCCAAACTACGTTTGTATGGGGAGTGTAATTTTCGGATGGTTTTGGGCCAACATGGGCGTTCTGTGGGCCTATTCTTAGGATTCCGTGCTCAGGAATCAGGAATGTTTCAGTCGAGAAAATCTATTTTATAGCGATTCTCAAAGCGCTTTTTTCTGCGACGGAAAACCTAGAATGTTGAAATACCTTGCTCCGGAATCTTATCGTCGAGAAAAATCACAATAATTTCAGCAAAAAAAGCGCTTTTTTGGACGGAAACAATCCTGAATCTGAACAATCGGTTATTTTTTTGTGCTTCTATGCAATATACTATATAGTGCCAGTGCCTATGGGTCATACGCTAACAGATACGCGAATGGGAATAGCGCACAAATAATAGCCTAGGATATTTTATATTTTGATTCTCAGGGTTTCAGGGACAAACAAACATCCGAAATGTGGCTATAATTATTGTTTATTATGACAACAGTTAAATTAAAAATATGTAAGTAGATAGTTACATAGTAAATATTAAGAATACGGTATAATCTACTAATGTAGGCAAACATTTTCTTCCAATTTACATACATAGAATTACAACTAGATTGTTTAATGAAAACTGTATTTTCTTTTACTTCTTCACATTTATCGTGTGTGAATTTGGTTGCATAGTAAAAAACTCACTCGCGGTTGGTGTAGCAAAATAATTAACTTCAATTATTCCCACCACCACGTAGGGATTTTAAAGTTTTTTCTCTATTTCACATATTACAAACACGGAAAAGTGGAAAACCTATACAGTAGGTACTATGTTACATCTACGATCACAGCCGCGAGCGGAAAACGTGGCAGAGATAGACAAAATGATGACATGACTTCTTACTCCAGGGTACATGCGTGGAACGTGACATGCATAGGAGAATTTGAATGGTGTAGATGTCGCATGAGCGACCCCACCTTAAAAACGTCACAACTGTCATTCCTGTCAAGTTTGATTTACGAGTTTTTAGAAAATGTACCCTATGATGCAGTTAGAATAAGGTTTAGAGGAAAAGAAGAGATTTTGTTTGTCTTCAAACATATTTAAATTTCATTGACCAGCACAAAGTATGAAAAAAAATATTGTAGATTACGGTTTTGTGATATTTTCTTTGTGAGACTTCTTTGGTTAGCATTATTAGGAACAATTAATTTTCGGAATAATATGGAGAAAATTAAATAATTTCAATTGCACAGATTGAGTAAAAACTATTTTCAAATTTATTCTGTTTGATTTTTTATGGTTTCTGACATGTTTGACAGATCTTTTAGGTGAGCTCGCTTAGACGCCACCTATCGTGATAAATAAGCGGTTTCTCCCCAAGTAATATTTTGACGAAAAAAGGAGGTTACCAGTGGAAATTGTGTCGCCAGTGGGAAATTTAGTTTGTGTTTAAGGGGACATATGACTCTAGAACGACCGCATCCAGTAAGGTATCTTTTTTAGGGTTCCGTACCCAAAGGGTAAAAACGGAACCCTATTACTAAGCCTTCGCTGTCCTTTCGTCCGTCCGTCACAGGGCTGTATCTCATGAACCGTAATAGTTAGGCAGCTGAATTTTTCACAGATTGTGTATTTAATTTGCCGCTATAAGAACAAATAGGTAAAATTAAAAAAATATTAAAACATAAAGGGGGCTCCCATACAAAAACGTTATTAAATCCTGTACGATGGTACGGAACCCTTCGTGTGCGAGTCAGACTCGCACTTGGCCGTTTTTTTATTTTTAGTTTTCGTAATACGCAGTTATTTGCAAACATGATTATCGCAAACACTTGAAATGAAACCATTTTATGATTTAGATTAATAAAAGTTGGTCCTTGTCATTAAAATTCTAGCCTTAAATTTATTTGAAATGTTTTAAAGCGCGATAACTCTTACAACATAAGCGGTGTTATATTTATCGATCAATTCTCTAGTGTCACGCTTGACCACATTTTTAATTTTGATATTATTTTATTTTACAATAAATTTAAATATGAGCGATTCTGGGGAATTTTGTCCTTGATTTGCTCAGAATCGCTTATTTTTTAAATAATAGTAATTCGTATACACCCAAAATGAAAAATGTTTCCAAGCGGGACACTAGATAATCAATTACTGAATGAAATGAAATAAAAAAAATATGTTCTCACCGCTTATATTGTTGGAGTGCGATAGCACTTTAAAACTTTTTAAATAAATTCAAGGCTTGAATGCCCAACTTTTATTAGTCTAAAATCGTAAAATAGTTCAATGTCAAGTTTTAGCATTAACTATGTATGTCTGCAGAAAAGTGCTCATTAAGAAAACTAATAATACAAAACGAGCGCTTTTCGGATACGGTCGCCTTAAATATACCGATTCCAAACTGAGTCAGTCTGAGTTCTCACCTAAATTGGCGTTTACGGCAAACCGATCGACTGGCGGTGACAACTTAGACTACCGGCTCAGGTCACAGTGGGAGTGCGCATTACCAGACTGCTATGAAGACATTTCATCATGACAATATGATAACATTTCAGCTAATCGACGCCCATGTATGTCTATGTACTTCCCACTCTTTACTAGAACAATAGTGAGCATTGGTTTTTTTGGAGCATGGATGGCTAATCCCACAACTACCGTATATTAGCGCAATACACCACATGGACTGGATGATAGTTTCATCCAATGCGGTGGTACCAGCCTGGAACCTCGGTACCTACAATTTTACATGGGTTCCGAGTCGTTCGTAACGAAATACTTAGAAAGATAAAGAAATTAATGCATGATCGGGGCGAGGATTGGAACCCATAACCTCTCGCATGAGCCCTCTCTAGTACCTACAGATTAAAAAATCAGCATGAACCGGTTGAACACTTTGTTCCTTGTTTACTACATACATTGGATTGCGTTCTGCTTATTCTCCATCAAATCAGTTATATTAACAAGATGAGAAATTAGTTTTACCTTCATTATTAGTTACATATTTATCACTAAAAATCACACATTACATACATGAAAATCTCCAAATAGTTCCTGAGAAGATCTCTAAAGTCTGTCTAGACACTATGAATATTTAAATTGGGAAAGTATTAAATTTGGGAGGCCTTTATGCAACAGTGGTTCCGCTGGAAAAGGTTATCAGAACTTCAATATTTGTTTGTCATTTAATAATTGTTATCGCACTAATGCCGATTCATACGCTCCAATGTACGGAATAAGAAAACTATGAAATTAATGCAGGGACCATTGCAGATCAACCGGGGAAATTAAAATATGGCTATAGGAGACAGTATTTCCTTCGTCATTTCTGTCGGGAGTTAAGTATTATTTCTATAGATTTTCATTTTTATTAAAACGTGTATTCTTGTGTTTATTTTTGTTCACCTTTTAGGTATACAGTTTCTTGTTAAATTACACTTTATTATATCTGCTTTCCATATTATTATATCTGCTTAATTGTAGGCAACTAGTGTTCTGCTAGTGGAGTGTACACAAACTTTAGTAAGTGTGCATATCATTTTGTTTCATACGTGTGTGGAACCATAATATGTTGTGGAACCATAATAAATAAATAAAATAAAAATAATGTTTTTACATATGCACATGTTCATAGACTATTGGTTGCATAGATTAACATAGAAGTATATTCTTTCAGATTTCTGGACTCAATAGGGATAAATCACCCAACTCATCAGATGAATAAATATGCAACTGGCCAAACACCTTCGACACCAATTAATAAGGCGATTGCCTTCGGCCGAACAAAGATACCACGGCCTACATATGCAACATCACTACATAGTATAAAACAAAGTCGCTTTCTCTGTCCCTATATCCCCATGTTCGCTTAAATCTTTAAAACTACGCAAAGGATTTTGATGCGGTTTTTTTTAATAGATAGAGTGATTAAAGAGGAAGGTTTATATGTATAATAACATCCATTAAATAGTGGAGAAATACTGTTATTTTTGAGGTTTCCAATGTGATGTCATAAAAAAAGACGTGTGGCACTCGGGGACTGCCGCGGTAAAGCTATTGCATAGCATTTTGTATCAAGTTATGCCGGCCCGCCCCCGCCGCCGCTCCCGCCGCCGCCCCCGGCCCCGCTCCCCCTGGTGTGAAGTAGCGCTACCGGCATCGCCCGTCGGAGTGGGGAGCGTGAGGTTTTTTTTCGTTACGGAATTTCTGGATTCGGTCCCCGCGCTCAAGGCCCTCGATAGAAGCTATGCAATAGCTTAAAAAATCATTTTTCCGCTTACATTGCAAACGCAGGCTGAACCCTACGAGATTTGTCAAAATAACGTACTAAGTATTGTACACATTGAAAAGGTCTACAGAAAACTCCGCGATGGTATATGTCTATCTCTTATGGATATCCCACAATAACATTTTTTTGTCATTTACTTTTTACGACAAATAATGGCTAATTTTCGAAGTGATTTTAACCAATACAGCATTAATCCTTATCCAATTAAATACCTTAAATAAATTGTTGATTTAATATGGATCTATATGGCCCGTTACAGCATATGATTTAAATGAATATTTTCGAAGATATTACATATTTAAAAATTGCAATGACCATTAATAAATCGCAGGGTCAAACCTTCAACGTTGCAGGTTTAGATTTGAGCGTTGACTGTTTTTCACATGGCCAACTGTATGTCGCTATTTCAAGAGTAACCTCTAGAGAAAACATGTTTGTATTGTCTAATGACAATAAAGCTGTGAACGTTGTATATAATGACATTATGTAATATATTAATTGCTGTAAAAATAAAATAAATAGGTAAAAATTTAAAAAGTAAATAAGTAAAAATGTAGTGTATGAATTTAGATATTCCAAAGATAGCAGGAAATACTCATGGTATAAGGAAAGGGGAATTGTTTTACTCCAAATTTAACGCGTGCGGGCCACGGGCAGTAATGAATAAATCAAAACTAATGGATCGATGTTAATCATTTTTTCAGTAA
Source organism: Incurvaria masculella (assembly GCA_946894095.1). Classification (NCBI taxonomy): domain Eukaryota; kingdom Metazoa; phylum Arthropoda; class Insecta; order Lepidoptera; family Incurvariidae; genus Incurvaria; species Incurvaria masculella. The sequence goes on along the minus strand of OX335666.2, from coordinate 16,039,350 downwards.
GTGACATACTCTATATATTTTATACCCGTGCGAAGCCGGAGCGGGCCGCTAGTGATTAATAAATCCATTGTATGATTAAAAAAGAAAAACGAAATATTTTGGGTTTTCAAAAATTCATGGTTTCTGGACAGACAAACATTATTGGTTTTTCAGAGAAAATATTATTTCTACAGAAAAGTTCGTTCATACATTCAAATATCCTAACACATGACGACAGATATTTCAAGAATACTTTGGAAAAATGTGTAAGGCTACTCTATGTAGTATGTATCTACTATCAAGTCAAACTCACAGTGCAACAAAATAATTGACTTTTTAGACTATTCATAAAAATATAAGTTATAATCCAACGGAAAAATTGTATTGCTCAGGCATAGCATGATCGTAAATAATTGCTATTTGATCACACGCTTAGTAAGTCGACGACACGATAATGCCATACTTTTGTTTAAGCCCTTTGGCCACAAGGATTAATAATTATCTTTGTTTCTTCACGTCACTAACATGAAATGTAGATGCCATGTCGCTGTATTTTGTAAACGAAAGAAGATTTGAGAAACTGACAGCGGCGGGTGAAGTGGCGCCGCTGTTGCTGGATGGAGGCGGGCTGACGGCGAGCGAGCGCCCTAGATTTAAGGGCGGCTGACAACCTCAACAAGAGTGAAAAGATCGCGTCGCAATGCTTCGCCAGTGCCGAGGTACCTGTCATACTGAAATATTAAACTTGGAAAATTAATATGTCATAATCGAATAGTGGTTATTCCTTTATTATGCACAAAGTCATTTAATGTGAATTTATGTTGGCTCCAAAATTAACAATAATAAATTAAAAAGAAATCCCTGGCATTCCCTGGACAATAACCAGTGTTCAAAAACCATGTGGTATGTGTGGAATTTTCGGAGCAGCAGAAGCGGTGCTAAACGCGTTTATGCAGCAAAACATTTTCAAGAGTTATTGTCCCTAACTACAAGTAAAAACTACTACATCTATGTAGGTACGTCAGAATAGGCAAATACATCATATGTATGCAGTTTCCTAAGCGCACTTTCAGGTTCATTTCCTTCACCGCATAAAATAACTTCTTACGCAATACACAACAAATAATTAGAACTTCTAGCACCACATAAAACAATCCCAAACATTATATCCAATAACGCAGTCTTCTCCTTAATTCTCCGCTAAAAGTGCTGCTAACAGATTTTTTTGAATTTTATCGACGTGTTGCATTGTTCTGGTGATAATAGTGCCTGTTCCTGATGTTTTACCATTTTAACTTGCATTTATCCAAGATACACGATGAATTATGAGCAGTTGGGAGCATAAACGCAACGATACGGCTGTATCGATCGATAAGTATGTTTTTGTTTCGCTTTTTTTGGGAGCGGAAACGAGAAATATAGACGTTTATCGGTCGATAAAGCTGCATCGTTCGTTTGTGATCCCAACGTATTATAACCAACCAAAAAGTTTAAAATTTGATCTCTTTGGATCCAACATGAATCCTCGGTTTCTGGTGGTTCATAAGCCTATTTGATAAAAGCTAAAAATAACTTAAGAAAATGCTTTTGGGGTAAGTATATGGACGTGGGAGTGATGTTTGCACCATATTTTTTTCAATACTGGCCCTATAATAGAGCTATATTTGAATAATGGTGGGTGGTAAGTGACATATTTATTTTGTAACCTGGAAATGTTGCTTGTAAACTAAATTTTTTTTTTAAATCTATTCTTACATAGCTTCCAAATCTTAAGCATCATAACAAGCAACTAGTTACTTATGTACAACGGCATCACCATAACCGCCACACATTGGACTTTGACCCACATACATATTCCTTGAAAATGCCAATGACTACTGTGGTGTTTAGGGTGATTCGTTCTGTACTCGTCTCAATTTTCAATTTAGTTCTTAAGGTATAGTTAACTCTATTTTTAATTGTTTGTGCTGTAAAAGTCGCTTAACAATTTAAAAGAAAAAAGGATAATAAAACGTCATGGAACAATTAGAAAAACAGAATGTTGTCAAATTAATTAAGATTTTTTACAGAACAAGTTTTTTTATGGAAACCGACATGAATGGCTAAAACCACACAACTACCGCAATTATAATAGACCAATACACGACATTCCCGAAATAACAAGGTGCTATGCCAAGATCTACCCTTATGAGCTCCGCTACATTAAACTGTATGGAAAATACGGACAATTTTTCATTGCCGCTTCAACCATAGTTTCATCCAATGCAGTGGTATCAAACCGGGCGGGCTTAATCCTAACCACCTAGTGGGGGAGGGGACCTATAGTTTTACATGGGTTTTAAGATGGTGGAGTTTTAAGATTTTGTGGCGGTGGCCATTATTTGAATTAGTATATACTTATACAGCTTCGCCACTATATTACCATTAGTAACTTAACCTTACCTAAAGAAGATAGCGATACAATAGAAAATACTTATTTGTCATCAATTTCACTTTAACATCTTCACAAACTCACATTCAATTTTAGGAAAATATTAGTATTTTATCGAGTTTCAACATTTTTTTTATCACTTGTGAAATTGCTTTAGGTGTAGATAATTTTTAAAAAATCTTCAATGTATAAAATATATAAATTTAAAATATACTCGTAAAATGAAACGGCATATCATTATCTTACACATTTAGTAATGATGAAACATAATATATTGTACCAGCAAGTGAATTTTGGCTGCATATTTGTACAGAAGATCCAATGCACGTATATTAGCGACAAAGTTAATTTGGTTAGCCAAACGTGACTTTACTTCATGGATAAACGTAAACTTGAATATCACAATACATCCTGAAATTGGTGACTTCATACTGTCTCGCTCGATACATAGAAGGTCAAGATGATGATCGGGGTAGGTGGAAAGATGTAACCAGCGCACGTAGGCCAAGATTGCATCCGTTTTGAAAAAGGGTAAAATCAGGCGTAATCTGTGTGCATATATTAAATTACTGTGGATAACTTTGTTTAAAATGGATTATTGAGATCATTTTATTTGAAGGATCAGTAGTAAATTCAAATATGTATGATGAAAACAAATGAATACCCATGATCTCATCAATTCAAGTTCAAAAAAATAAACTTGAAAAAACTTATGTTAGTTGATTTTTAACGATGTGTGTGTACTCCAATCTTATGAATTCTTAAATTTATTAATACTAGCTGAGGTTAGGCTAATCTGTTTCACCTCCTTCGATTTAATTTTCGCTACAAAAGGTAGCCTATGTCCTTTTCCAAGGTCAAGACTGTATAACGAAATTCATCAAAATTGGTTCAGCGGCTTAGGCGTGAAAATGCAGCAGACAGACAAACAGACAGAGTTACTTTTGTGTGTATAATTTTAGTATGGATTAAGTGTCCCATGTTTTAAGACAGAATGTATGCAATTTCAGAGAGATGTATGAACGTATTTGTTTGTTGTTGTTTTAAAGACGAAAAATGTCATCATCCCAATATATTTTCACACAATAGCGTACGGGAAGGGTGTAGAGAACGAGTAGCCATTTCGTCTCTATTAGGCTTTGGGTACAGGCACAAATTTGCCGCTTGCATAAAATGTGTTATTTCATTTGAATTCAATAAAATATGGGGCAGAAGAATATGTAAATAATTCTCAATACAATTGAAATGATAATAGTGGATTCCGCGCCTCAACGACTTACCATATCATATAGTTTTGCGTTATAATAAAATCGTTTTTGTTACCCAACATAATTTCAGAAGCCGAAATTGTGCATGTGTGCATAAAGATAACATCATGAAGTCGGTATAAAGGAAGGGCACATACTTCTTCCTTATGATTCCTTGCTAGAAGATGCTGACACACCTGACTCTTACCAATCAACGCGAATATAGATAATTGTTGTAAGCAATGAAGATATATTTAATAGAAAAGATCGTACCTAATTACTTACAAGTGTCTCCTCATAAGTTTGCACAGCCCCACGATCCTAGCACAATACATGCGTCTAGCTTAGACTTACCTAAACACAGCAACACCAGAACAAATCTTATGAAAACTTGAGCATCGTAACATCATATCTAACTGTCTATAACGGCGTAGTACCACTCCGCATTATATTATTCGTACTATACTCGCCACCACAATTTAGTAAAAAACTATACAAGAGGAGCATGGTCTTACATAAGTACGTTACCCGGAAATGAATCGACGAAAGATTTACGTCGTGAGGCAAAACCGTGTGTACTTAAACATTTCCTTCCTTTTATACCTGAAGTTCGCACTGAAACACCGAAAATCCGTTTAACGCCTAACTGTTTTTAGAATATAATCAAATGTCTTAATTTCTTTTTGGGCGACTATTACCCCTACGCTAGAATCCATGAGAAGATAATCAGAATAATCTTCTCCCGGCACAAACGTTTTGTATGGAAACGCAGACCAATAAATAAAGTTATAGAGTATGTAACAAGAACATATTAATTATAATTATAGGTTGACGTGACAACATGGACTGAGGTAGTCGTTTTAATTCTTGGAAAATTAGCTTTTTTAAAAAAAAACTAATAGATCAAACAAAAATCGTCAACAAGTGCTGCTGTGTTATCCTGGCACCAAATTGGGCAAATGTCCAAAAGTCCTCTTACAAACCCATCAATTAATAGCGAGATTTAATTCCTCTCGATCACAATAAATGCATTAAAAATACTTGCAAACAACAATTACACGATTTCAGATACTACATAGCCAGGCTACGCCTTTTGGTAAGGACGGCGTAGAATGCCTACTTAAAAAAGATATCCATTTTAGATTCTATTAAATAATTTTAATAATTTTCCGCCAAAACCCTTCACATTACAATTCTAACCGCATAATTAACTATAATCACCTATTGAACTTTCTCTACATGCATAAAGTATCAAGCAGCGGTACTGCCTTGATACATACATATGTACACACGTGCTAAATAAGTTTTTACTGCGCTGAGAACATGTCAGCGCTGTGAAGCCGGAAGACAGCAACGAAAGGGATCGAGTGAAGTTTCCCTAAAGCAGGATCGCATCGACACATATGGCACAAGAGCGCAATTCTACGCAGTCCTTGATTTATATGCTCGATAGGTGAAGAGGAAATGGGAAAGAGATTCGTCGGGTTCTATTGATTTTATCCGGTGGAATGGATCCCATCTCCTGAACCTGTATCCGGAGAAACTCGCCTTCGCTCGACGGGGCGCCCCGATTGCATTGGGGGCACAGGGATTTCTCCGAGAGACCACGTGAAGAAGAAATGGAAAAGCGATTCGCTGGGTGCTGTTGATTATATCCGGTGAAATGGACCCGAACTCCTGAAGCTGTATCGGGAGAAGTCAGCTTGAGCAACGGGGTGCCGGGAGTGCAATAAGGGCACTGGGTTTTATCCACGAGACCACGCACATCCAGCCTCCGTTGAAAGATTGAATATTCGTTACTCCGCGAGACCAATCAAATCCATTCTCCGCTGAAAGGTGGAATCTTGCGTTTCTCCGCGAGATAACGCACATCCATCCTCCGCTGAAAGGTGGAATCTTGCGTTTCTCCGCGAGACCGCGCACATACATCCTCCGCTGAAAGGTGGAATCTTGCGTTTCTCCGCGAGACCTCGCACATACATCCTCCGTTGAAAGATGGAATATTTAGTTTCTACTTGTAGTTCCGTGTGGATGTTCAGTTTGGATGGTCGTGGCTTGCCCCCTGGATCCACCGCGCGCCGGGCTCTTCGCCGGGCGGGGAGGGGAGCAGGAGGGCGGACTAGTCTCCGCCGAGCGAGAGCGCCTGCACGATGCGGGGGTCGGCCTTGCTCCCCTCGCGGAACTCCTCAAGGGTCAACTTGTTGTCGTGGTTCTTATCCATCTGGTCGAAGATCTTGTCCACACGCTTCTGTGGCGTGTTTTCATCTTCGGGCTGCGGCGTTTGTCCCTGAAACACGCGTTGTTTTTGCTTTAGAAAGGGAATGTAATAATGGCAGCAGAAAGTTGTAATATCAGGAGCGGAAAACGCTGGTTAGGTTCCTTGGGGTAAGGTTTACTTAGGTAAGCTTGGTTTTCACCAAGTGCAGACTTCTTTTAATCTACACTTAAAGAGCCTTTATTACTAAAGTGCTGATTATCTTGTACTAATATCGATTTCGAGATGGTAAGAAAGGCCCTTCAATGTGAGGATTAACCCAATCAGTACTTTATGGAAGAGACCTTAAGCCTATTTACAATATTAAATTTGCTGTGATTAGACGTTTCCTATCATAGTTTTAAATCAGGCACCAAAAGTGATGTCGACATGTCACTAGAAGTGACACTATAAAGTCCATGTAAAGAAGTGATGTAGAACCAGCCCTAAAAAGTATGTGGACAAGGACCTACAAGTGTTGTAGAAAAGGTGCAAGGAGTGATACATCAGGTACTGCAAATAATGTTTATCCAGGTACGGTAAGTGACGTTGACAGTATACGAGAAGTGACGAGGACTGGTTACTAGAAGTAAATTACTTACCACCATTTGGTAGATGGCGTCAACGATGTTGTACATCTCTTCGCGCGTAATATAACCGTCGTTATCCACGTCGTACAGCCGGAACGCCCCTACGAATAGTCAAATAGGTTAAAACTCAAAAAAGGAGATACTTGAATTTTATAAATCATAGATCCAAGTTATCCTATTTCTGTTCGAATCAAAATTCTGGAAAGTCTTCTCTGGAAAGTGGAATTGACATAGTTTGTGAAGTTGACGATGACCTTTACACGGCCTTTTGACGGATGGTTAAATATTATATATATAAATAGTATAAATGCACCGAGGGTTGCTGTTTCTTCTATTCGTTGTCCAACTGTTGCATCGATAAATTGATTTATAAAGGCATTGCAGTTTGTAGTTCATTATTGTTAACGGAAAAAAATAACAAGTGAAGTTTCTTTGCAGTTTTTTTACTGAGTGAATTAGTTTGTGGCGTACTTAAGTGTAGCGTGACTACCAAAAGTTTAAAGAAATTACATTTTTGCAATGTTTACGCCTACATGATTACAAAACTTGTCGTAAATACTAAGCTCTTCTCAATATAAGTACTCTATGATATAAGGAAAAAAAATAAGATCTTTGTAAGTTCTAAATTCACCCCAGGAAATTAAGTGTTAAGACGAACTCACAATGCAGCTTCTCATCCAGGTTCCCACGTGACGTCACCGAGAGAGCTCTTATGAACTCTTCGAACTCTATAGAGCCGTCCTAAGGGAAAAATAGTTTAATTAGTTGAGATCAAATGAACAGTAGGTAATCCTCCCGTATTTTGTAATGTGCATACATCATAGAGCATAATGACGTCAAATGCAAAGGTATTTGTTTACCAAAAAAATAAAATTTTGCGAGAAAAGTACAATTATCCCCCTATTAATAAGAGTTTATAAGATATATTATTATAAAAAGGTACGTTTAACTATGACAATTTTTTTTGTTATAATGATTCATTTTGCACCGTTATAGTGCTATTATGGGACTCAGTGACTGGGACTATTAAATAAGATACTGTTTTGTGGATACTTATGGATCGTGTATTAACATGCGCTTGCGCGAGGCCTCCGAACCGACTGCCGCGACCGCGGCTGCTTTCCGCGAAGCAACCCCCGCGCCACGGGGGGCGCGGAGGGGCGGTACGCAGCCCCGCATCTTTGGCGACCGATATTTATAGTTGCACATATTTATAGCCCTTTGCGCCTAGTCCGGCGCAATTTTATATAAAAAAAATCTCTAGGAAGATTTCTTCCTCTCAATTTCAAATAGTTGCAAATGCTATTTTTTTTATTCTTGCTCCAAACTATTTAATTTATTATTTAATTAAATTTAACATTTAAAATATAAATCAGGCATAATATTTTTCAAGATAATTTCACATTCTTGTAAAAAAAATGTGAAAACAAGTGAATGGACGCAAATAGTACAACATTCTCTTGTAATTGGTGCGGCAAAGCCTTCGTAATCCGTGCTATAAATGAGCAGTATATTTCAGATAAGGTCACGAAAAGGCAAAACTCATCATTTTGGCATTTTTATGTTTATGAATAGTTTTTTCGGACGTTTTATAAACCTTTAAAAAAATCACTTACATTATTTTCGTCAAAAACTCGAAACACGAGTGATGCGAATTTGCTGGGGTCGCCTTGAGGGAAAAATTGCTTGTAAATTTTAATGAATCCCTGTAACAAAAGAAAACATCATGTCAGTCCTATCCATAGAGCGTAAATTATAAGTATAAATTCCCAATTGCGAACGTGTGGCGAGTGGGATTTCGTGTAATGATGTTTTATGACTGCAGACTAAGTTAACGCTAAAGAAATGTCTTAACAAAATCTTTAATAACTTGAAATCTTTATAAACTGGATTTGATTAATCTTCTTCGCTCGATAACCTATGAATACAGTTCATTTTAACGTAGCCAGTATTGCAATGCCTCAAATATGATCCTAGCCCGAGACGACTGCCGACTCACGAAAACCTAATCCGTGGGGAGTGGTTAGTAAAGGATCAACCGATCAATTCACACAGAGAGGTTCAGAATGAACTGAAGACTGGATTACAGATGGTAACCACAATCCTACATTCACATCTTAGTAACAGGAGGTTGCCTCGCAATTGATATCACATTCTCTCTCATAGAACAGCAAAAATACGGCGTATAAATTGGTCCAAGTTTCATGTTCCATGGAGTTCGCAACAAGTATCCTACACCTTAAGTATCCACAGCTTAAGTATTCACAGCTGTATAATCCAAGATTCATGGGAATCTTGGATTATACAGCTGTGAGCCCCTTTTAAAACGCTAAATGTGTTCGAAGAGATTCACCAACCAAAGTGGTTCACGACTGAGGTATAATAAAAAACCACAGCTATTTTTATCGAATTGGTTGTCCAGCATCGATAATTCTACTAGAAAATCGAAGCTAGTGAATCGTTGATAGTTATCCTTCGATGAGAGGACGACCTAATTTTTAACCAAGTCTGCTCATATTTTACTTCTTCCACCCTGCATCACAGATTGGCCCTTAATTTGATCTGTCGATAAATTAAGGCGATTATTTTCCGACCTTCCTAAATACAATTTTCTAAATGCTTTGAAACCTGGTTGGATAGAACAGTAGAGGCCGGTATTTTTGAAAAAAAACAGGAAATATATTTTCCTCCGAAACAGCCCAAGTTGTGGCTGGAATCTTCCAACAACCAAAACCAATAGGTAGTTTCATCAACAGTTACAATTATAATTAATAAAAAAACCCTGTCCGTAAATAATTGGAGTCTCATAACAAATTATTATAATTTTGAAAGTGAGTAGCGTTATTGTCTACAGAAAATATTTCAGTATTTGCATCAAACCCATAAATCATTTAAAAACTTGAGATATTGATGGTCAGTACGCGTAATTTAAAATAGGAAAATTTTTCTCACCTGTTCAGTTAGCAAGCCATTAGGACAGTCTTTCAGGAATCCCTTATGCCTGAAAAAAAATCAAGTGAAATATATCTACATTGGTGAAAATAATTCTACTCAGAATTGAATACCGAATTTATCTTTCAGATATGTGCATACAATTTTACTAAGTCAAATTTGTGTGTAAAAATACTTTTGTCTACGAAAAAAAAACTTGGCGGAGTGTACATACTTCAGATTTTATAGAATTCTGCTTAATTATTAATATTCAGCTCACCATAGACGAATTTCTTTCTCAGTAACTGCAACAAAAAGAAGATTATTGGTTAATGAAATAATCTAAAAGTAAGAATAGGCTTATTGGGAACGTAATTTATTCACGTCACCCCAATCTCCGACAACAAAGGCAAACTTTGGCTTATTTAATTCCTGCTCCTCAGCTCGGCCAGCTGCGGATGCTGAATTGGCGTTAAAAAGGTCCCGATGAAGTGTCAATTTGTTCCCAGATTAATCCTTTTTACATAAGTACGCTTTGCTAAAAAATTTTTATGCGCCCTGACATGGATGGCTAATACCACACCACTACCGTTATGATATTAGCCCAATAACCACAATCCCGAAGGAATTAGGTGCCATGCCAGGACCTTCCCTTTATGAGCACGGTTACATTGAACATGATTGAAAACACGGACAAATTTTCATTGCCGCTTCGAACATCTTTTCATCCAATGCGATGGCACCAACCCGGGCGGGCTTAAACCCTACCACCTAGTAGGGGAAGGGGACCTACCTACAGTGTTACATGGATTCCGAACCATGAAGCAGTTCGCATTCGTGACGAAATGCAACTATCGAACTCGGAAGGAGAAAGACAGTGGTGCATGTCGGAATTGAACCAAGACCTCTGGTACGCTAGGCCACTAGGTTACGAGCCGCTCAAATTAGTGGAATTAGCTCATGGTATTAGTGGAAAAATTGTGCAAGGAATTTCCTTTTAGTTGGTTGGTATAGTTTCCATAATATTGAAAGAGTTCATGCATCATAGTAAGAATGTCTGTTCTTTTTAAGATAACATGTATTTTCGCGCCAATCCGTGTAGGTACTAGTACCAGTAGGTACAAGTAATAAACACGCGGACAGCCAATTTTATTATTCGAAGAGAGATCTCATTTCAACTTAAGGAGAACTAAATATTCAGGATCCAATTTATTTACACGTCGCTTGAAGGGTCGCAGGATTGGAGTAACACGCGCAATGTGAGGACATTTCACGAAACACTTTGTGGAAAAAAAGCGGTGAGAGTTTGACTGACTTGAAGATATTTAGTTGTTATTGATATTATATATTACGATTTTCGATTCTACATATAATGCCTACAAACTTAGAAATGTTCTTCCAAGCACAGATTTTTATAAAAGGCGAATATCCAAAACATAATATTGAATCCATAAAATCTAAAATTAAAACATTGTCTAGAATATCTCGATTTTCTCGAAAAAATGGGACTTTCATAAGATATCAACAAATCATCCCTTTCCCCTTTAAAATATTTTGTGAGTACTCTAGAGCTGAGATAAATAGTCGTAAAAGAAACTAAGACCGTTGTGTTTTCGTTAAAAGTAGTACCTACTTTATGACGTCACTTTGCATTACTTTAAAATTTCATCTGTACAAAATGTGTCAAAGTGACGTCACGAAGTACTACTTTTTGTTAGTCAAAGGGCCTTTTTCACCTACTGCTGATTAGGGGCCTTTCTTAGCATATTGCCATCATTACCAGTACAAGATAATCAGCACTTTAGTAATAAAGGCCCTTTAAGTGTTGATTAGAATAAATCAGCACTTGGTGAATACCAGGCTTATTCTTTTATTTGGGTGTTGGTTACCCATATATATATACTATACATTTTTATAAAACAATATAACAGACCAAAAGCCAATAATATTTTACCACCACCATTTTACCAGTTTAGTTTCTGTTTGTTTAGATTTTCACTGTTGTTCGACATGTTATTTTACGTTTATTATTATGTTTATCCGTAAACGTAAAATAATAGTTTAGTTTCTGTTACGACTATTTATCTCATCCTAGGACATTACTTGTTAAATGTCAGCTTCCTGCGTCAGATAGTTTTAGATAATCGATATGACAATCTAGAAATCGACGCATACGAATTATTATAAAGGTTCATTTTTAACTTCTGACACAGAATAAGTAATAGTGCTGCTGAGGTGAGGCAAATACAGCGAGAACATTTTTGGAGGGTAGTCGTGCGTTTCAGTAAAAAGTCGTCTTCGGAGCATTAATTTTATAGACATAGATTTTGTAGTCAATACTACAAAATGAATGCTTCGGAGACATTTCACCGAGGCATATCGTCACACTGGCTGTGGTATTTAGTAGGCAAATGACAAATCTAGACAACATTTGAAATCAAGTAGCTATTTAAGTTATAGAAATCATTGCTTATAACAAGATTTGTTATAAAGATAATATATTCACGAAAACTTTACAGCCGGAAAATAAACTCGTTTACACTGGTAAGGTTTCGTAAGTAGGACTAAAGTTTACGCATTGTATCATCGGATTTTTATCCCCAAAATTGCCTCATATAAATCAATACAACGTTCTGAACCCCGATATCATACTTCATGTGAATTTTAATTCTTCACATATTTTTATTTTCGTGTACACAAACCTATCGCGGGGAAATATGAAACAGGACGGTGAATATTGCCTAGGCGAGAAAAAATGTGACCTAGCGCTGAATAAGGAACCCTATCATTATTGGTGTCAATATAAAAGTGGTCACATTTTTGCGGTATTTCCAGAGTTCTAGTGACGTCAAGAGATACAAAAGTAGCGAGTGTGCATCAAATAACATCATTTTAAACATTCATCGGAAATTTAATATAGAACCGGAAATGAATGGCCTATATCAAGTGTATCGTGATATTTTTATATTACCTTCATTTTATATTTAATACTACAGCCATCATCAGTCAATGTACCGCATTTTCTAAGAAACTATGTAATGTGTATGGGTGCAATCGTTACGCATAAAACGTCGTAAATGTTATAAAGATGTATAGAAATAGGACCAAAATACATTTTAAAATGTTAATAACCAAAATTGTTGTTCAACGATCAATCGTCAAATAACCAAAATACTGTTAAAAAACTTGTTCATTTATCATTTATATTTTAGAGAAAACATTATATTCGTGACGTTAGCTCGCGGACTACAGCGGGTGACAACGCGAATCTGAGTGAATATTGGTTACGTAATTTGTCTGTAGTTATTTTATAGTTGGTCTGATCATAAGCTATAAATAAAAGTATTAAAATACATATAGTGCCTGACTTAAAAAGGTATAATCTCAAATCCACCATAACTTCATAATTAAATAAAAATAAGTTTTCAGAGATTATTGAATTAAAAATTTTTGGTTTGAACATAAACCCGTTTATCATGTGTGTTTTGTAGAAAATGTTAGTTATATTCCGGGAGGTCACGACATTTTTGGTCACGATAAGGTAAATGGCTGAATCTGGGTTCACACGTTAGAGACCAACCCTCTGATGCTAAATATGTCGGTGGGCCCGTGCCAAGTGGTTGCGTTATCTAGATTGGCTATATAAAATAGATGCTGGTATGTACCTACTGAAGATTATACTGATTATCTGGAAACATTGATACCTATTAATTATGCAACAATAACCAGACGGTTTCTTAATTAAATACTTAAATATACCTAAAGTTATATCTGTATCCTAAATCGCCTATAACTACTAAATGCAACCAAAGATTTGTTTAGTTTTTGTATTGCTAAGCAAGTATGTACTGATACTTTCATGCTTTGTCATTTGCATCCATTTACCTTATCATATGGATTTTTTGTCACCATAACTACTTTTTCAGGCGCCTTATCTACGTAACGCAACCACTTGGAACAGGGAGACCGACACATTTAGCTTCACAGGGTTGTACTTTATCCCGTGAACCCAGTTTCAGCCATTTACGTTATCGTTACCATTTTTGTCGCGACCTCCTAGTCTATTATGAGACTTCAAATATCCTCTAAATGTCATAGCATCATAACTGTTGAGGTTTCAACTGACTCCAGCGCTCAGCAATCAAACGATATTTGACAATCTCCGGAAGCATTGAGTTTGCATTAGGGTTCATTGTTGTATGCGCGTGAAAATCGAGCGCGACGAAGCGAAATTTAGGTTTTTGACCAGTAAAGTCTACTTTTTAGGGTTCCGTACCCAAAGGGTGCCAACGGAACCCTATTACAAAGCCTCCGCTGTCCGTCCGTCCGTCCGTCCGTCCGTTCGTTTGTCTATCCGTCCGTCCGTCCGTCCGTCCGTCCGTCCGTCCATCCGTCCGTCCGTCTGTCCGTCTGTGCGTCTGTCACAGGGCTGTATCTCATTAACCGTAACAGGTAGCCAGCTGAAATTTTCACAGAGTGTGTATACATTTTGCCGCTAAACCAACAAATAGGTAAAATTAAAAAATAATTAAAATTAAAGTACGTTAAGTCATACCATATGTAGGAATTAGTAATTGTAGCTCGGTGAGATTGAGGCGTTGGTGTAATAATTTGGAAGAACTATATGTATATTATACCTATGGAATAACAGCGATAATCACAATGAAGGTCGGAGTAGAACAGAATGGGAAATACCATACCCATACAAAAAACGTGATTTTTTTGTATTAAATCTTTTAAGATGGTACGGAACCCTTCGTGTGCGAGTCTGACTCGCACTTGGCCGGTTTTAAAGTGAATTTATATATGTTTCACGCCCATTCACTAGATAAATATGTGCTCTTGTACCACAATAAAGAAAATTGTCTAAATAATTTATAGTTTCCAAGCGCAGGCTTGTACCTAGTAAATAGACGTTTACAAACATATATTTTTTAAAAAATATAAGCAACTCATTAAAAAGTTTTAAGCCCATACACTAGATATATTGATATTTCGATTTTTCTCCGGGTTTTTATTCTTAACGCTTAAATAAAATAAAAAAAAACACAAAATATTGGAGGTTAGCGCCTTAAATGAAATATATTAGATAACCGGTTTTATTTACAAAGCGCAGATTTTGAGTAGCATAGTCGATGAAAAGAAATTTTTTGGTCGCATCTTATTCTGAAGATGCGACTAAAAAATTACTGTAAATATGAAGTTAACGTTAGTATTCGGTGTTTGGCTGTGTGCCTGCAAATTATCGCAACCACGCCATATCGAATGATGGAATCTATTAACGCTGAAGAAAATTTGCTAGGTAGACCCCGAGGGTGGACGGGACAAAGGAGTGGCGCGAGATTAAACGAAGAAGACTATTGGAGAATAATAGGGACAAATTGTAATGCGGTAAAGTTGAGTCGTTTGACTTCGGAAAACTATCGTTAAGTTTGACTGACGTGAACGAACTTATCAAAAGAATGATGTATAAAACTGCGAGGGAGAGTTTACATTTATAATAGGTTGAACAGCGAAATCTACATTGATATATTTGTAATAATATTTTGAAAAATAAGTAGAAACATATTCAGTTCATGCAGCATGTGCAAAACTCAGCAAAGCTGTACTCTAGAAAAATATTTTATAACATACTTAGTTAGGTAAATTTTTATTTTTCAAAGTTGTTCGTCGAGTTGAATTAGCTCGTTATTTAGTTTTCTTGCCACTACTTCCTCACTAATGTGAACATGGAGCATGATGGCTTTTAGGCCGTAATGACCGCATAGATAATATTGTGTCAAACATGGTGTTCTGGGGGGTTACCATGTTACTCACCTGGTGAATAGCAGATGAACAGACAAGAGAGTGATTAAATCTGAAGTTGTTGCATTAGTACCATACTAACTGTCTAAAGACATGGTTATTAGGCCAAGTGAACTAAAGTGAACTGTTTAGTAGCATTGGCACGACATGCAACACAATTTTGCCTGTTCACTTGCTATTTAGCGGGCGAGTTATCAACATTTCGAAGAAGGAATTTAGTATTTTGTAAAAAAATCCTTTGTAGCAATTTAGATGGATTTAGAAATCTTAAAACATGTTATTAATGCAAGAACAAAAAAACCATGATAAAAAGGCACACATTTCAGGCAAGGTCCATTGCGTTCAATGAGCGCCCAAGTCGTCAAATGTATTAAGCAGCCTTTAGATGCAAGGAGGAGATTGATGAAATCATTAATTGCTTACCTATCTTACTTTAAATCGAATAACTGCCACTTGTGGAAAGACCGGTTATATTATTAAAAGAGATTTTAAACTGCTACTTATCAATACAATATGTATTAATTGACGCGTGGACCTAGTACCCATAACAAAATAAACAAATTTTTGTGTTTTTTCTCATGAACTATTGAACAACTATATTCTCTTATTGCTCAATTTGGGTACATACCCGTTATATCTGCTATCATAACTATTATTACATATAAATTACTATCAAAGTCTCTTGCCTTATATTTAACGACGGTTTTCAAAATGTTCATTCTGGCCATTGATTTTGACATGCCAATAATCGCGTCACTAATTTGGATTCTTGCAACTTTTTTTCAATGAGTCCCGATTTTTCCGATCCTGTGGCATTTTGGTTCAAAATGGGTAGCAAAGTGTTACCTAATTAAAGCTATCTAAAATGTTCCGACTGGTCTGTGGTATCATGTGGTATCGCTGATGCGAGCAGACGAACATTAACCCTTCACCGGCGAGTGTCAAGGTCACACGGCCTAAGCGTAGAATGGGTCGTATGCATAAACCTAGCTGAGGTCGACAAGTTAAGTATAACTTATCCGTTTATAACGAGAACCGGCCTTAACAGGTGCCTTGCAAAGGTTGAAACAAAAAACCAAAATGATTCTGACCCGATGTAACAATCAATTGTTGTAATTTTAGAGAATAATAAAATTTATTTAATTCGACTAAAAAATTTAAGTAAAAACTATAATTTTAGAGTTAATATTTTTATTGCTTTTATTGCCATAGATGTATAATACCCTACCCACAATCATGATATTAGTCAGGAGCTAGGTATCATGCCAGGACCTTCCTTATATTGGACAGCTTTAATTGCCGCTTCGACCAATGCGATTGTAACAACCTAACCGGGAGTAACGTTACCAAATAGGTAGGATGTAAAGAAGAGGACTCACAATTTTATGTGGAAATGTAACTTTAACCAACGGCGAGTTTCTTAGTCGCCTCTTACGACACGCGGGGTAAGAAATGCAGTAACAATTCATACTTTTTTCACAAAATATTTAGAAATGAAAGCTTTTTTTACCCATTAAGTCTGTAGCAGATATGCACATTCATAAACAATTATTTAATAATCTGTTCTCATGACCATGCAAACTGACTCTAAACAAGGAAATACGCATGCTGTACGTATAAAGTCTTGCTTTAGAAGGATATACATGTACCAACACTATTCTCATCACCATAATCGTATCCAATCATCGCTAATATATGCTGGATTACGTGGGCCCATCTAAAATCCGGGTAGAAAAACCTGTTATTAAACTTAAAATGTATCTATTGAAAAGAAGAAGCAGTGATCACATAACGAATGCTTGTGTTAAGGGGAACATATTAATAACTATCTAGGTACTTAAAAATGGCCCCTTGCTTGTTGGCAGGTGCGAATAAACGTAGTCTGCAAGCATGCATTTATTAGAAAGGTTATCATATGAAATGAAAATATATTTTTTTAATTGTCCCGTAACCTAGTATTAATGCGTGGGGGTATCTCTCGGTGAATACGATGGGTTCATAACTAAGTATGTAATATGGTGGAATCAGCAACAGTAGGAGGTAATCAGTGCTTCCCCTGATGCGCCACCGGATTCCTTCGGAAGTGCTGTGGAATGGTGTAATATCACTTGCTTAGTGCGGTACAGGTATATTCAATCTCATAAAAAATATTTCTAGAGCTATCAGCCAAGTTGTTATCATATTGAATGGGTATATTAGCCATAATTTTCCACTATGATATAAATTAGCTGTTTGATGCTTCTGGTCATCAGATAAATGATGTTCGAATCAAACGAATTGATTTTACGACGTTGGTGGCTTACGGTACTAAATCATGGGCATAATAGTTCGAAGGAAATGAAAGGCCAATTATTAGACTAGCCATCTTGTAGAAATAATAACATCTAGAAAAATTGACTCGACCAAAATATATGTATTTTTTATAGAACCTGTCATAGATGGCTAATACCACACAACTACCCAATATACCACATTCCCGAAGGAATCACCACAAATGGACCTTTGTGGTCTTTTATGTGTGCTTTTATAAGCACGGCTGGATTGAACTGGATGGAAAACACAGACAATTTTACATTTCCGCTTCAACCATAGTTAAATCCATACATCTTACCACCTAGTAGGGGAAGGGACCTACTATTTTACATGGGTTCCGAACCATAGAACAGCTCGTATTCGTAACAAATTGCAGTTATACGTAATCTACTTGTACTGATTGTATACGTCTATCAATGTAGAGCAGCTTCAATGCCCGTAAGCATCAGAAAATTTCGCCTCCCATACAAACGTAGTTTGTAATAATAAATAAATAAATAAATAAATAAATAATAAAAATAATAATTTGAAATCACTGTTCCAACTTACTTGATAGTATTTGGTATCAAATATCTGTGTTAGACAAATATCTGTACCTGCATGTCTTTGTTTTTTCGGTAAATGTATTCTGGGTCGAACCACAGAGAAAACAAATTATCTTTTTGCTTTCATTTCATTATGTTTGCATTTTTCAATAAAACAAAAGCGTGCAGACACAGATATTTGTTTCCTGATATTAGATATAAAATATCAATTTAATTGGAATAGCTGTTTCCAAATGATTAGTAAACTACGTTTGTATGGGGAGCATAGCTTACGGGCCATTCTTAAGCATTCAGCGTGGAGGTTGACGCGGTGGAAGCCAGCCCAAAACCACGCGCGCGAACTATAATGCAAAACGCAAACATTTCACGACACCAAGTTATGACAATTATGCATGAGTTGCAAAGTGTTCAGTCGTTCTCGTAGAGGGCGAAGAGATAATCCGCAACTCAATGGCGTGACGAGAGGCTAATACGGAGGAAGAATAGAACACATTTTGAAGGCGCAAGAGATTTGTAATAGATTTATCGTCCGGTTAGGCAAAAGGTCGAAATTGAAGTGTCAGAACATAAGCAGACAATTCATGTTGTACGCTGAAAACGAGTAAAGGTTAAGAGGATAATGAGTTGATCAAGTTCCATACAATGGCTCATGTATTTTTTCTCAGCCAAATTAAGAAATGTTTTTCAGAAACGTACGTTTTTGTTTTTTTCGATAACTTCACTTGTATTAATGATATATGTTTTTTGTATTTGTAAACAAATTCTTAGAGGCGTATAACACAGATCTAAGCAAATTTATCAAAAAATAAAAAAATAAAATGAAGTTCTCAGTTGACTAATTTACTTTGCCAAATATCAGATTTTTTTTATTTGACTGAGAACACAGGCACGAGCACTTGCTGCAGCGAGCAGTACGGAACTTGATCACCTCATTATGCTCTTAACGTGTAAAACAGTGTAATGATATGGATTAATTTAAAAGAACATGTTGTCGTTGTCGTCATGAAAAATTGTAGAATGAATCCTAAAATCATTTTCTCAATATTTGTTTGGGTAATTATTGAAAATTAAAATCAAGTCGATAACATGGATGAAGAGCCCTTGAAGACTTCGTGATTGGTTTGAATAAGACATAGCTTTCTGGAGAAGTGTCCTTGTCTTTCCACACAATTTGACGATGATACAATAGAACGTCAGTAGCCTATCGAGCCTGTGCTTCTCCCAGGAGTCTGGTTGGGTTGACTTTTTTTGGATCACCATCGCGTTTTAAGGATCTTATAACTGCAATGCCGGCCTGGTGTATATAAGTTTACTGCTACGCTCGATTGGGCGAGGACCAGGGAGCAACAGCCCAAATCCAAGAAACTGAACATCGAATGTCGATTCGTATGAAACCCAACATTTTGATCTTGATCCAGGGATTTTTGGGTAGGCTTTCTTTCCAATTTCGGCGTCCCACCTGATCAGCGCATCGACCGGGCAAGAACGCCCGGTAACAATTCGTAAAATCACGTTATCCCAATTTCAGCCTTAAGGGCAGAATTTTAATATATCTTTTCGTTGCCGGTGTCTTACATAATGAGAGTTATCCTAATCCCGTTTCAAGTTTCTAAGAAGCATGTCAGTCAGGCAGTTAGGATAAAGTCAGTCAGAAAGGCTCCTAGCATTTAAGTCGGTGCGAGAATGGCGAGAATTTCGGTTCCAGTCTTGATGTTGCTCCGACGCGACGTTGACTAGACTACAGTACTTTAAATGTGTCAGGAAGAGAACGACCTCATGGATGTTGAGAAATAAAATAACTATAATGTTACCTCTTGCTGCTCACATCATGAACAAAATTTTCATCTTCTCAGCATTTCACCGTTACAAACGTTATATCCTCACGTTCCAAGTATCATTTTGGTTTCGTATGCACCAGGAAATCTATTTATCAGTCGTTAAAGATACATTATTCTATTTTGCGTATAATATTTTTTTACATTACTACTTTTATTTACGGATCAACTGTGTTCAGCTGACTTATACAGCTCGACGCAGGATACGCGACGCTGCCTGGAGGACCCAGACACGAGTCAGATGTCATCGGGTGCGCAGATTGTGGTTGTGGGTAGGCTCAACCATGACTGTGACAAAGCATTTCGCTCGGCAATTGAGACGGTGACCACAACATACTGTTGTGTCTGTTAAGATGATAATGATGTGATCGAGTTCCATACAATAGCTCGTGCCTGTTTCTTCGGTAAAATTAAGAAATATGTTTCCGAAAAGTCAAGCTAAATATGTAAGTAATCTTTATACTGTTTATTCGCACATAATATATCGTAACAGTGAAAATCCTAACAACATTTTCTTGTAAAATGTCTACATCATTTAAAGGGTTGTCCGCCATGAAATTCACGTCGAGAACGTTTATGTTATCGTTTAAGCCGATTAAGCGTTATATTCATGAGTATACATATTTTTTAAAATGTATCTATTTAAGGAAATCTGTCGCAGGATGTTTTGTCGCGAAGAATTGTGCAGCTGTGATCACCTTGAGAACGTCATATTCAAGGCGCGTTGTGGTTGGTTTTAAATTAATTTTCCGGATGTAGATGCGATATAAGATCATCACTGCTGTAATGCTTATTAAATCCTTTGGTGATTAATCTTAACAATATTATTGAATTTAAACCAAGTAAGTAATCACGGAATCTCTTACCTCTTACCTTCAGAATTCAGAGATAAATTATACTCAAAAACATTTGTATGTGCAGAGAGTCCGATAATACTAGAACATTTGAAGCGAGATCTTTTGATTGGGAATCAGCAGTAACCAGGTATTTTTGATGATCTCTCCATATTGAAATTAATTTTTAATTTATTATAAAAATGATACTCAAAAATGTTTGTATATGTGCAAACAGACCGATAATACTAGAACCACCGAAAACTAGAACATTTGAAGCGAGATATTTTGATTGGGAATCCGAGCAGTAACCAGATCTTTTTTATGATTTCTCCATATTGAATTTTTAATTTTTAATTTATTATAAACACTATACTAAAAAAAATTGTATGTGCAAAGAGCCCGATAATACTAGAATCACTGAAGACTAGAACGTTTGAAACTTTTTTGATTGGGAATCTGAGCAGTAACCAGATCTTTTTGACGATCTCTCCATATTTAATGACTAAACATCTTAAAACATTGCATTCTGATAGTATTTTATTTTCGATAAAATCTGGCCCAAAGTCATTTGAATCAAAATGAAGTTAAGTGTGTATTTACCAGGTCATTGAGCGGCTTCTAATAAATATTTGTTTAGCACAGAGTCAAGAACCCGAACACAAACATCTCACTGCCATATTGCATTTACTTTCGAATACGATAGTAATTTCCTAGTTTAGAATTCATTAAAGTCTGTAGTTAGCATTACTCACTTTATAGTCGACAAGTCTGGTAGTGCAGTGAGCATTGAATTAAATCTATACTAATAATAAATCTGTAAGGGGTGTTCATGGAGTAAGTTGATTTGTTTTCTAAGATACTTCGTTTGTAGACTTTATGTATGATACTAAAACTAAATTGACGATTTTTAGAAATCAGTTATGTATGTATGGATGTATGTTCCTCCATAACTCTCAAACCGATTGTCCGAATTAGATGAAACTTAGTACACTTACATTTAACTACCCGGGTATTAGGATAGGCTAAATAAAATTCAGTTCCGCTTACGCTAAGATGTGGCTGTCATACAAACTGCAATGCTCTGCACGGCTCGGCAAGAGGGCGGCGTCTTGCGGCGGCGGCGCTTACTTTTACTAATTGTACCGAAGTATGGCTTGGTATTTCCCGCAACTTTAGAACTACTTGGCATCACGCTAAATCGCCAGAGGTGCGACCAATGGAATAAAATACTTATTACTTGAGAACCGATTACTCGATTTAGATGCGGATTGTATCTACGTCTAGCCTGATTCTACTCAAAACTTATAGGCTACATAATATAACGCTTCATTACCAGAGGGGTGAGTAGTCCAGCCCGGGCCACACTATTGAAATCCTGACGCCACCATACAAATATGCCATGTAACCGAATGTTACTTATCGGATTTCAGGTAACCGGCGGCGGTGAAAACGTAAATGGTGGCGTTGGGTCGGGGGCTTGGTAACGCAGGTCGCATGCGCACGCTCCGCGTCGGGTTTGGTCACGTCGGGTGTCAATAGTGTGGCCCGCCCTGTCGACGTCTGGCGGCTCTACTCATGAAAGCGAATCCGAGAAGCGACAATTCTTTGTAGAAAAAAGTAGGGATCTTTTTTTTTGACATAGAGTTTGACAGAACCGAACACGCGAACTTCTCGCTTTCGCTTCCCTGTGTGGATATGCGGTTCGCTTTCATAGAGTTGGTCCAACGTTTGGGCTTCGAAGTGCAAAGTTTATGGCAAAAGATCTCCGTGTTTTTTAATGTAACTGGACATTAATAGGTATCCCACTGTCTATTCTATATATTAGCCCTGCACACAATATTCCAGTAGGATTTAGGTTACATGCTAGGACCTGTCCTTTACAAACAGGGTTTTAGTTTACGGTGACACACTTGGTGACACATTTCCGTTACACATGGGGTCGTAGCAAGCGTCCCTCTAAAAGTTTTAATGACTAGCTTTAGCTTGCACGTTAAAGAATAAACCACATTGGCAACATCTTTAAAATTTTAAAGAATGGCTGATATTACAAATACTACCTGCGATTAACCCGTAGGTAACATCGCAACCAGGAGAACCTACGCAGGTCCACTAAAAAATCCAAGACCTTTCTAGCACGGCTACACTGAACTAAACGGAAACGCCGCGGCTATCTTTTATTCACTGTGATCGTACCGATTCGGGCCGGTTACCCCAATCTACCCTGTTACGTGGGTTCCGAAACATGAAGTGACCCGAATTCTTGATAAAATGTACATTTTGGATAAGAAAGGAAGTGGTGCATATTCTAGGTTTGAGACATATTGTCTTCGAAGCAAGCTCGCACAGCACAAATCAAGAAGAGAGCAGTGATGTCGTTTATTTGGTGACAATGCGTCCCATAGACTTAGAATGTAAAAACACACAGAGTCAACTGACGGATGAGACCAAAATTGTTTCATACAAAATTTACTGAAATATCTTTTTTTTTCAAACACTTTCTAAATTGCCATGCAGCTTAAAAATAATTTATTTATTTATTTATTTATTTATTTATTTATTTATTAAAAGGAAAACTTACAGCTAAAAAACAAGTTACACAGAATACACTAGAAATAATAAAATAAGCCTAACAAGTTTTCACAAATATAAATGAAACTATTGATCGCTCTTAACTATAGTACATGGGAAAGATATGGAGAGAAAGAGAGTGTATTAGGGCGTGTGTGTGTGCGTGTGTGTGAGGGTGTGTGAGGGTGTGTGTGTTTGTGTGAATGGGTGTGTGAAATTGTTGTCGTGCGTTATGTATGTGGGTAAATCCAAATTCCTTAAAATGTATGCATGTTTACGTTTAATTTTTTTTTTTAAATAAATATATCAAGATCCATTTCATACATATCTCAGACTTAGCTATTGACTGATGACTCAATTTAAAGACAAGATTAATTGTTTCTTGAAAGCAGACTTTGTGCTACAAAACAAGTGTATGTGTCCAAATCTTTTGTTGTACGTATCACAAATTCTAATAATTGCAGCATTATTGGTATATTTTTTTTTACATTGGCGTGTATTGAGTAAATATGGCTTCCGAGTGCGACGGCTTGGAACATTGATTCTAATCATATTTATGAGGTCCGGACAGTCTAGATTACTGTTAATTATATTATACAACAGCATCATATCTGCCGCTGTCCTACGCTCTTCGAGACTCAGTAATCCGTGGAAACGAATAGCCTCATCGTATGATTCGAACGTTCTTTTGGCTCTGAAGTTTAGATTTTTTATAAATTTTTTTTGGATTTTTTCTAGACAGTTTTTGTACACTTCATAGTGCGGTGACCAGACATTACTAGAAAACTCCAGAATGCTTCGCACGTAAGCATAGTATAATACTTTTATACATTCCGGATCGTTGAACGGTTGGCAAACCCTAATAAGGAAGCCTAAATTTCGATACGCTCTGTTACAAATGTTGTCTATGTGTTTATTAAACATGAATTTTGTGTCAAGTAGGACACCGAGATCTCGGACCTCTGACACAGTACGTAATTTTTTATGATTTATTGCGTACTCAAAATTAATAACGGTTTTATTTCTGGAAAACGTGATTTGTTCACATTTGGCCTCGTTGACTTTAATTTTATTTACGTAACAATATTCTGCAACCCTGTTGAGGTCCATTTGGAGTTTCTGGCAATCATCAATGTCCCTTACAGCTTTGTATATTTTCTTGTCATCTGCATATAAAAGACATTCAGAGAAAATGAAACAATTATTAATATCATAGATATACACATTATACAAAAGTGGTCCTAGATGTGATCCTTGTGGGACTCCCGATGGAACCTCAACAAAGTTTGCTCGATAACCGCCTACGACGACTGCCTGTTGACGCCTTGCTACGTAGGAACAGAACCATCTGTGCAAATCACCGTGTATACCTAATTCCAAGAGTTTTTTCAAAAGGATACCATGATCGACCCTATCGAACGCCTTCTCATAATCCGTATAAATTACGTCGACCTGCAAACCTTTGTCCATATTCTCGAGAATATATTCAGTAAACTGAACGAGATTAGTCGTCACAGACCTTCCCTTAAGAAAACCGTGTTGGCGGGTTGTAATAGCTTTAGCTAAAATAGAGTAGACTTGGTCGTACACTACTTTCTCGAACAGCTTACTGAATACATTCAGAATTGATATAGGCCTGTAATTTGCTACTTCTGTTTTAGACCCCTTTTTATGGATAGGTATCACGTGTGCTTCTTTCCATTTTTTCGGAAATATACCACTACTAACGGATCTACAAAAAATTAGGTATAAGGGATATGATAGACTGCCGCTGCATCTGGTAATAAAATAAGTCGGTAGACCATCACTACCTGCACCTTTCTTTCGATCGAGCTTATTAAGGTATTTTAAAACAATTTTAGGAGACAGTTCAATGGAAGACATATTATAATGTGTGGTTTGAAAGCTTGGTAAAACCACGGGTAACTGCACTCGTTGAGTTTCAGTATAATGTGTAGTATACACACTTTGAAACTGTTCGGAAAACCCTTCACAAATGTCTAATCCAGTATTCAAACATGAGTTTCCACGCCACATGACGCGAGGATACGAGGATTCAGCTCTTTTACTTTTGAGATAGGACCAGATTAGTTTAGGGTTATTTTTTATCGCGTTTTGGGTGGACAAGGTAAATGTTTCAAAGCATTTAGCTTGTAAACGCTTTTCTCTTGACCTAAGGAGTGCAAATGTGTCATAGTCTAAGGGGTTTTCAAATCGTTTCCATTTTCGGTGGTATTTATTCTTTTCTTTTATAACTTTAATTAACGAGCGCGAGTACCAACGAGGGTAATGAGTCTTACCACCGACTACGGTACATGGTACATAATCGTTGAGCGCTTGGTTAATAACTGAGTAGTAAATTTCAACACATTCATCTACATCAACGCATTTTGAAAAAAGTTCGTACCAAGGCGTTGAAAATAAAACATCATTTATTGCATCATAATTTGCGCGAGCGAAATTAAATCTTTGTCTTTCGGATTCAACCATGGATGGAACAAAGAGGTCCGAAGCAGTAATATTTAAAGGTGGGTGAAAAATATCTTCTTTGGTCAGTAGATTATGAGACCGACAGACATTTACTTCAAAATTAGTTAATATTAGATCTATAATATTACTGCTTGAATTGTGAATAAGATTATGTTGTGTCAGTTCATGTAACATTAAAAATTCTATAAAATCATTATTTGTCTCCTGCTGCACAATCGTACCACGTCGCTGGTGAATTGGACCCTCGTTTGTCCATGTTATATTTGGTAGGTTAAAGTCTCCTGTTATCATAATAAAGTCGTCTGGAAAGCTTGCGCGCACAGTGCGGATCGACTCAAGAAAGGCATTTAATTGAGCGGCGTGAGAGGGGTCCACCGGCAATGTATAGCGCGGCCACGTGAAGGTCCCTAGAGCAGCCCAGCTGCCGGATCTGTACCGTCACCCATACGCACTCTGCAATGATATTGTTCCGTGTTTTTTACGCCCGTTAACTTGACAATCTATAAATGCACAGGTCACAGCTCAACTCACCGTTCATCCATCCTATCCCGCACAACTCCCCATACAAACGGGGAAAGAAGATCACGCCCATATTTCTTGTCAGAGATCCCAAAGTTTGCTCAAAATAGCTTTATTTGATCGAACTAGATGTCTGATGACTGTTGGCAATATAAAATTGTGTTTGGTTTCTAAGTTATAAGGTTCGAAAGTTCAAATTTTTCGTGCGTTTTAACTTTGGAGGCGGATTACGCAAGTAAGAACATCTTAAAAAGATTAGTCATCAGACATAGCTTATTTAATCAAAATTTATAATCTCTTTATTTTTGTTCGATTTTTGACTACAGCGGTCGTGGTTTACTTTTAGCTATAAGTCGTTTTGTAGTTAACATTTTCGTAAATGTTACCAAATCATACACTATGCACATTGTCTTTTTTGTGGACATATTGAATCTTCCTCATCACGGAGCCTGTCTTTTTCTTTGAAACAGAGAAGGTCCCAGAGCGCCACAGCATGGTTTTGTACCGTGCCCGCGGATGACTTAGTCCCGCCGGGTTAGGCCACCTTAACGAAAACTAGAGAAATAATAAAGATTTCACAAAAACACATTTCACATTACACGATCGCGGCTCCTATGTACGGGTAAAGATTTCAAAAGGTGTCTCATCGGGTGCATATGTTCTCCCTAACTCGCGGTAGTGCCACTTGAAGTGCGCTATGCTAGGTCCATGATGTGTTTCTAGAAGTGCGCTAGGTCTATGATGTGTCCGAAGAGAGGAGGCGCGGGGCGCGTGCCTCCGGACGACGGCCCGTGTCGTAACCTCGCCCGTTGAATATTCTACATTATCTGTGAATAACGCCGGAATGTTTTGGTCGCGAGTGTATAAAAAGGCGCGCGCGGCCCGCGCCGCCGGACACAGGCAGTCGCGCTGCAGCCTGCGTGCTAGGACGGAACGTGCAACGCGACAGGATGAAGTGCTTCGTGGTAAGCCTCGATTCATTTTTAACTTAGATCATATTTTAATAACTGAAAAAAGAGGGTCAAGTGGATCATCACAGTTTAGAATAATAATGTGGTATGCATGTAGAATCGACCCTGAAACAAGGACACATTACTTAAAGAAAAAAGCAGGAAAAATTACTACTCTATGAATGTATTGCAAGACGGAACTTGAACCAGCCATTTGCGTGTAGACACACCATGAAATGCCGCCATCCGCTCTAACCATACACCTACAGGCCCTCCTCCCGTAATCAATGCCCCCACTAGTACAGTTTTAAATTATAGATAAATTAAGCTTTACCTGCGTTGCGGACATTGACTACAAAGAGCATTCAATCATATTCTACATATGTACACAACGCATTCGTTGAAAAAAGCGACGTACTTGCTTAGTAAGAAAAAATATATTTTACTTATTGTATACCTCTAACCCAAGGAACGGTTCATCGTACGTCTCTAGCATTTCCGCATGTAGGTAATTTTAAAATTGGTCCCGCGGCCCCCATTGGAGGAATTGAAGAGGAAAAATGTGCAAATTTAATATCTCCCGTGTCATCAGCGAAAATTGTAATTAATTAACTGCAAATTATCTATAACGATATAGGTTATATTTTTGCTTAGATTTCTGAGGGATCGTTTTAATTAAGCTTGGCGAGATTAACCTAAATAGCATAGCGAATGAGATTACTACTGTGTTTTGAATTATAAAAGATGTGAATTCTTAAAGGTTAATGAATTAGTATACATTTTGTAATAGAAGGTTGGGGCATTTTATTTATAAACGTTTACAAAGTAAAACAGTTTGCAACTGGGAATAGTTATTTCAACACAAATTTAAAATGTATTTTCGTGGAAATAAAATTTTAAAAGATACAACTTATTTTTTTCTGAAAATGTTTGTTTTTTTTAGGTCGAAAATCGTAATTTTTATCGACAAAATTAACGTATTGTATTCTATTGTTAGGCTTGCAAACACGAATAATAGTTATTTATGTTAAATAATATAATTTGTTAAAGCGATGATAAACAAAATAGACAGACCAAAAAATATTTTACAAAACAAAAGGCACGCAACGCTGCATCATACTCGCTCTGCGAGATATTAAATAATTTTATTTGCGTTACGGACACTTCGGAAAGGTCAAGGCTTCTATAATTTGTTAGACATTGACAATATCCGAGAGTAAGGATGCTTCACGCGTTGTGTCATCAATGTTTGTTGCAGCTGTGATCACAGATAGCTGCCTAATTGTACTAATGAAGACACACGAGTGGAGTTCCGTAAATAATTAGCAATCAAATCGCCCAATGGACGCTTTATTTGCAAATAAAGTGTTTTGGTCCAGAGACTGTTCGAATTTCGCCCAGTTGAGGCGGCATATCCTTGTAAATACACACATAATTTTGTATTTGAATGTTTTTAACATATTTCTTAACATTCTTTCGTTGCGTTGATAATATCCATAAGATACTAAATTTACACCCAAAAAGGTTTCAGAGCTGTGACATAGTGGCAGACAGAATTAAAAGAGTTCATCATTCGAGTAAAAAACACAATAATTAAGACGATTTTTTCGGAACGGCGTCTTTTGTGTTTTATTTCAGATTTTCCCATTACTTCGAAGTTCAATTACCACCACTCACCTGCCGAATTTCGATATCGAAATTTACTCATTGCATATAATTCACGGATGTCGCTTCTCGGTTCCCTAAGTTAATGTGATCCAAAATAGAAGTTAGCCAATTTTTTATATGTCTGGTTTATAGCTCTGCAAAATCCAGTTGAGAATAATGAAAATTACTACTGTTAGTTTTGCTATTCGGTTTAGTTCAGTTTGAAAAAAAAACATGGTTTGCAAATTTTAATAACTTACATTATTACTATTTTAATATTCAATTTTTAATTCCCAGTGTTTTCGTATTCGGTCGCACAAAAACGGCCTAAGTATTGGAAATACGCTGCTGTCATTTAGTGTTTGCGTCACACGTAACTAGAATGGCATTTAACCTCTTGACTGCCCGTCGGTGTTTGGCCGCAATAGCCTTATTTGCCCTGGAATTTGTCAACTGGATGCGCGCGATCGTCCTTTGCATTCAAAACATAATTATGGCAATGAATAATTGACAAGTCGTATCAAATGTTATGTTATTTATACACTTATCCAAATAATACAGCTATTAATGAATAGGTTTCACTTCAAATGAAGTATTTTTGGCTAGAAGTGACTTCGAAAAATATTGTTAAAAATCGAAAGATCAAACTCATGTCTTAGTTTATAAAGCAGTTATCATTTTTTCAGAAAGCTAGTTGTCTCCTCTATGGAATAAAATCATTATAGCGACATGCGAGAACAGACTTGAAACAAATGATAAATGTAAAAAATATGTGACAAAAGTTGGCGATGTTCCTGCTACTCGCAGTGCAGTGCTGGCTTTAAGAGAGTTTCTTGAAGAACAGTTTATCTAGCGAACAATGTTACTATATAGATATATGTGTTACTATATTGATATAATATAGAAGAAACCACAGATTAAGTGGCAATTAAGCAGACAAAGCAGATTAAATTAATAATGAACCATATGGAACAGAAACTAAATGTAAAAAAAACAACGGTTTTGTGGGCTTGGCAGAATATCATAATAAAACTGTGTTAAAAATGAAGGAAACAGTTTTTTAGTAAACATTTGTTTCGTAGTGATAAAAAATGCATGGTCAATATGAATAAATGAATATAAAAAAAATAATAATGAAAAAAGCATATTATAATAACAATGTCAGAGCCAATTTATTACTGATTTGCATGTATAACGTACCTAATGTAGGTATGTGGATAGGTCGGGGAAAAAGTCTTTTCGCATTATAGTATGTATGAACTTGTAATAAAATCTCTTTGGCTATACTATTTGTATCTGGCTGGTTTTGGTATCATTGAAAGTTTAAATTTTAAAGAACATAATTCCAAATTCAAATTAGGAAAATGTGTGATTCTCATTTGTTTTTCGTACTGTCAAAATGAGTGAATCTAATGAAGAAATTCGATACATTTTAAAATTTTACTACAAAAAAGGTAAAAATGCAACGCAAGCCGCGAAAAAAATTTGCGATGTTTATGGACCTAGTGCAGTGTCTGTGAGAGTAGCACAAATTTGGTTTAAGCGTTTTCAATCCGGAAATTTTGATGTCAAAGTTGCACGTCGCTCTGGTCGCCCTATTACGGATAAAATGGATGCCATTTTTGAAAAAGTGGAGCAAGATCGGCATATCAGTAGTTACGACGTAGCTGAAGAACTAGGAATTGACCACAAAACAGTTTTGGCGCATTTGAAAAAAACTGGGTACACAAAAAAGCTCGATATTTGGGTACCTCACGAGCTCACTGAAAGAAACCTAATGAACCGTGTACTCATTTGTGATTCTTTATTACGACGTAATGAAACCGAACCATTTTTGAAGAAGCTGATAACTGGTGATGAAAAGTGGATCACGTACGACAAGAACGTGCGAAAAAGGTCGTGGTCAAAGGCCGGTCAAGCTTAACAGACTGTGGCGAAACCCGGGTTAACTCGCAACAAGGTGATGCTGTGTGTGTGGTGGGATTGGAAGGGCATTATTCATTATGAGCTGTTACCACCAGGCAGGACCATCGATTCTGAACTCTACTGCGAACAACTGATGAGATTAAAGCAAGAAGTTGAGAGAAAGCGGCCGGAATTAATCAACAGAAGGGGTGTGGTTTTTCATCATGATAACGCTAGACCTCACACATCTTTAGCCACTCAGCAAAAACTAAGAGAGTTTGGCTGGGAGGTGTTAATGCATCCGCCGTATAGTCCTGACCTTGCACCTTCAGATTTCCACCTGTTTAGGTCTCTTCAGAATTCTTTAGGCAGTGTCAGGTTAACATCACGAGAGGACTGCCAAAACCACTTGTCGCGGTATATTGATCAGAAGTCCCAATATTTCTATAGCAATGGGATCATGTCCCTACCTACAAGATGGCAAAAAGTTATCGAACAAAATGGTACCTACATTCTTTAGTTAAATGTAAATAAACCATATTAAAAAATGTTTTGAATTTTCTTAAAAAATGCGAAGAAACTTTTTCCCCAACCTATATATTATAAACCCCAATTACGTTAAAACAAAGCGATACTCTACATATAAAGTTTTTCAAAATTATTTGAAAACAACATTAAGATTTACTCGACCCTTGCATCCAACATTAGCCGAAGTGTAAAAAATCAAAACCAAAAGAAACTCTAAATAAAAAACATTTTTTAATTTCGGTTCGCTCCGGGTAGTTTTTCGAATAAAAAAATCATGTAAACTTACAGCAGTATTCTAAGTTGGAGGGCTATATTTAACCCGCTGGAATTTTGTATGGATGCTCCGGTGCTAGTCCGCGTACTAAATTTTGACAATTCACTCTGAATACGACTGATAGATTTTTTAACTTAACTGAACATAGAATAGAAAAAGTAACTGGGTTCAGTGGTTTTAGAGTTATTTCTGAGCTACGCGTGTATGGGATAGTAATATTCGGATGCTTATGGTCCCTCCGGGCAACGACGCAACCAAGAATGTGATTTGATTTATCATATTTAATCATTTTTCATTTTTAATCATCATTAATCAAATTAACTCTAAACTTTATAGAAACCTTTGAACTAGTAATTGCATCAACAATCCATCGCCACTGGGTCAAATCACGGGTATTCCCACTAGATCTAAATGCTTATGCCAAACAATGTTTTGTAGAACAGTTTAAGGCCAAGAACAATAATGAAAGAAACAGTCACCCTTAGTGCAAATGGATTAGAAATAGAACTTACTTAACTAACAATAATACAATAAAATCTTAGAGAATACCTTGTCTTACAAGTATGCTCTGGTTTAAAAGCCGTCAGTTTCCTTAAAAGGAAACGGAAGCTTTGTGCTACTCCAACCAAATGTCTAATAATGACGACTGAGATAAATAACACGAACATGTTCTCAACTTCAAAAGGTTAAGTTCGTTTATTTCTATTATAATATTGTGTTTCCGGGTGTCATCATCGGAATTCTAAAATAAACGTTCCCGTTCACGGGCAGAATTAAATCTTCTCGTATTTAAATGGTACAGGTTTTTGCATGTATGTATTTTTATTATTGTTAGATGAGTTGGTCTTAGATTTCCTGTAAACAACCTGTACGTTTTTAAGTTTTTGTGTACTCAGAAAAAATCAATTTCAATTTACGATTTTAAAATGCATTGGGACTGATTTTTTTTGGTTTTTCTGACATTGTTTTGTATAAAACAATACAGTACAAATAAAACACGAATGTTTTCCGGTCAAGGAAGTCATCTTGAGGAAACGGGAAGCCGAAAAGAAGTTGGAAGAGTTTCTAGGGTTTTTTACAATTTTGACCTAGCTGGCGATTTCAATAAAAAAAACCGAAAAATAGGAAAAAACATCTTTAGTTAATCAACAAAACAACTTTAGTTGCATCATTCAACATTTTGTCGCTCTACAACATTTTAGTCTATATTTTAAAATGTAATCTGTTATATTTGTTGTATGCTTCCATGATTATGATATTGAAAATGAAATTTAAAATGTTTTCAAGTTCTTTTGTGTTTGTCCCACAGATACAATCGTAACATTTCAATGTGTAGATATTCCGATAACTTCAGCAAGAAACCAGTTAACGTCTGTAACTACGGCGATGTAAGATGTATGTAGATCTTTTAGAAGTACATGATATTTATAAATAAAACGTGAATCACGCGAAGTTTTTTTTTTACATAAAAATAAAAAATGAGTTAAACAAATTCCAAAACATTCAACATTTATGAATGTAGATCATCGGCGAGCAACGCTTGTAAGGGCACAGGGGAAGATATTAAATACATTCAACGATATTCAAGTTACCAAGTTTTTTATTTCGCTCGTGAATTCACTGTAGAAGTGTTTGACTGGGTATTTACGTTACTGGGTTTAGTGCAGTGATATGTAATAACAAAAGTATCGCGTTTGAAAGTTATCATATAACTGAAAGTCATACATGAGGTTGCTTTTTAGGGTTCTGTACCCAAAGGGTAAAAACAGAACCCTATTACTAAGCCTCCGCTATCCGTCCGTCCGTCCGCCTGTCACAGGGCTGTATCTCATGAACCGTAACAGGTAGGCAGCTGTAACTTTCACAGTGTGTTTTCACAGATTTTCACAGATTTGTCGATAACAACAAATAGGTAAAATAAAAAAAATAAAAAATTAAAGGACGAAAAAACGTGATTTTTTTTGTTAAATCTTGTACGATGGTAGCCTTCGTGTGCGAGTCCGACTCGCACTTTGCTGGTTTTCTTTATCGACTGATGGCCAATATGAAATGATCTCTTTCCTTGTTTTTTTTTGTCGCTTACAATAGTAATCACACAAAATATGATAATCGTGTCTATTGACTAATTAAAAACAATGACGTTTCACTAAATAAATTACTTTTTACAATTGCCTATTTCAGAAAAACTAAGTTATTATTTTAAATGATTTCGTTGATCAAAGTCCAGTGCCAGGTGAAGCCTTTCATCGAAATTTGAAAGCGAAAGCGATCCGTAGTGTGCGCCTACGACCCAACGTTTCAAGTTCAACGACGTAGGCCGCCGATGCAACCGGTCCTAATGTCTTACGTTGTCTTATGCAACAATATGGCGGGAGCCGTAAGGGAATTTGAAGTTTCCCGGGTCTTTCGTAATTTACCACGGATTAAGTGAATTTGTAGACCAGGAGACTTTATTGAGTTAGTTATCACATCGTTTGCAACCGAAGAGATTTGAAAATTCCATTTTCTATCTAGTGATTTATTGGTCCATTTTATGTTTGATTTGATTTGGCCTATTCGATTAGTTTCTAATAACCGAAAACTTTTTTTTACTTTAGTCAATGATAATAAAAAAATAAACATTAGGAAAAGTAGATATGCTGAAAATATTCACAAATTTCTCACATCTCATTATTTTTATCAGCTCTATACGAATATGATATGATACGTTTTCGTATTATGAATACCCAAATGTACATATTTGACACAGTTAAACTATTTTTATAATTTGATCCCATCACGTAAACGAAACTGCGTGCCGCGCGCGGCGTTATTCATGTGAGGCAATAGACAAACATGTTCTCTTCAAGTTCAATGTTCTCGACGGAGGATGGTCAGCGTGTGTCGCAACTGTCGCCCTCACGTGCGCCCGCTGTCCACACCTATTCACGTACTATATGTATACACTACTTTAACGACACTGTCATCTTGAGACTTCAATGCTCTTGTCCTCTTTGGATACCGTCCGACCTACGAAGCATTGACATTCACGATTGATTGTTTCAGGTTTTGTTTGCCGTGGCGGCTATTGCATCGGCAGATGTTAGCGAATTAGGCTACCAATACAAAATACC
This sequence comes from Incurvaria masculella, assembly GCA_946894095.1. Taxonomy (NCBI): domain Eukaryota; kingdom Metazoa; phylum Arthropoda; class Insecta; order Lepidoptera; family Incurvariidae; genus Incurvaria; species Incurvaria masculella. The sequence continues at coordinate 16,004,590 of OX335666.2, read as the reverse complement.
CCAGACTTCTTATGGCGTCCCGAGCTACCAGACCGGAAGCGGGGGATCCTTCAGCCACGGAGCCCACGGGTTAAGCGCGGGAAACACTTTCCAAACGTCCCAGCCGCAGTACCAGACCGCAGGGAGCTACCAGTCCGGCGGCGCCGCCTATCAGACAGTCGGCTCGGGCGCCTCGTACCAGCAGCCGAGCCAGTCGTACCAGACATCGTTCGGCAGCTCCGGAGATAGCGCGGGCTTCCAGTCGTCCGGCCACTATCACGGCGGCGCGGCGATCGCCCAGCCCACCTACCAGGGCATCACCAACCAATACGTCGAAAAGTCTTCCGCTTCCAAGAGCTACCAGCAAACGTACCAGCAGGTGCAGCAGCAGGCGCCCCAGATATTCAGGCACTTCTACGTGCACTCGGCGCCCGAGGAGCCGGAGGCGCCGAGGTTCCGTCAGCCCCTCGTGCTTCCGCCGCCGCAGAAGCACTACAAGGTGATCATCATTAAGACGCCGACCCCCCCGGCGCCGGCGCCGCAGTACATCCCGCTGCAGCAGCAGAACGAGGAGAAGACGATCGTGTACGTGCTCGTGAAGAAGCCCGAGGAGGGCGGCGAGATCGTGTACCCGAAGGTGGCGCCGACGCCGCCCTCCAAGCCGGAGGTGGTGTTCGTCAAGTACAGCGGCAAGGAGGGCGCGCAGGGCGTCATCAACAACATCGTGACGGGTGCGGGCGGTCACGCGCACGGCGGCGCCGGCGCCACCATAGTGGACGGGGCCCTTACCGACGGCGGCGCGTCGGCGTCGAGCGAGTACGCGTCGGGCGGCAGCTCCTCGAGCGGAGGCTCCTTCAGCGTATCGGAGGGCTCGTCCGGGAGCAGCCAGCAAGTCAGCTCCGTGCAGGCGCTCGGCCAAGGCGGCGAGGGAGGCTTCAGCAGCGGCGGCAGCTTCTCGAGCGGCTCCGCGCAGAGCGTGAGCGGCACCGACACGCAGCAGCAAGTCTTCTCGCTCGGCTCCAGCCAGGGTCTGCCGCACAGCAGCTATGGCCCACCTAGCTTCAGGTCGTAGATATTCACGAATACATGAATACAACTCGCGTATTAAGAAACCTTGCAATATTTGCTCAACCGAAGTGTTTGCAAATATAGGTGAGTGAAGTTAATACCAAAATTGAGAAGGTCTCTGTGTACAGGTTCAATGTCGTCACTGCCAATGAAGAAATGTTAATAAAAGCATATTTTTGTACAATTAAATAAAAATTAAGTAATAAACCATCGTCCAAGTTCGTTGAATTTTGACTTGTATTACAATTTTAAATGTGTATGTTACGAAAAATAATTAAATGGAGGCGTCCACATTTTGCTCAGTTGATAAAATCGCTAGAATAGGATATTACAAAGTTAAAAAACTTCGATTGGGGAAAAAAAGGGAATTGACTTTAATTCTGGTAAACACTGACTGATGGGAATCGATTAAGGAGAGACGACCTTTATTTTTTATATTGTAGTATTTTAGACCTATTATCGAATAATAGAAATAAGTTGAAATACTTCATCAAGTATAACAGTATTTTTTCAAGCTTACTTGAAAACTAAAATTCTCAACAGCAGTAAATAGTTTCTGAAATAGTATTTTTGTTTTTCCTGGCTTATCACCATATTGCACATTGGGATTTTAATTAACGTAGTGCCCTACGTTTTGTGGAAGGCCCAACGTTGCATTCAGGTCGGGAACCACTGCAGCTTCGAAGCAGCGACCAAGGAAGGACGAGAGTGGCGATCAAAACTCATTCGTATGGCGGCAGTGCAGAAACGAGTTATTCGTGGAAAAAGTCTGACTATTGTTAGTTAGCTTATGAATTGCGAACTAACATGGGCAAATTCGGGCAACATCGAATGTTGCAAAAAAATATCGTCTTGTGAATTTCATTCGTACTCTTGCGTTTCGTTGCAATTCGATAACGACACAACAATAGTGAGCGATAAACGATGTAAAAAATTATTTAAAAAAAATTAAGTAAGTCACATTGACTCGATATCTATGCGGCTTGTTTTTAAGTATAGCATGATTCTTAGCATCACGCAATATTCCAAGTGGGGAGATCGGTAAATGCTTATAAGTTAACAACCACTTACCAGATTTCGATAACTTATGTATCTGCATATAGATCCTATGGATGGAATGCATGGGTGGCCAGTAGGGTGCTTATAACTTAAGAACCACTTACCCGTTTAAATGGTACATTTATATTTTATTTTTGCTGTCATCGACACAGTCTGCGTAACAGTTGCGATTTTTCGAAAAGAGGAAAATTTATGTACACATGGCTTGCAAACATTTTACATTTAGGTATTGCTGTCGTCACTAAAATTAAATTGTCAGTTTCTTCAGTCAGTGGTGTATTAGCTTAATTTGGTTAAAGGTCTGGCCGTGCCATAAATCTGTTCCATTACGATGACAATCTTGCGTTCCCACTTTGCTCATTGTGAATGGGTGCGAAGTAATTTCGAATTATCCATTCTTATAAACACTCCCACGCACCAGAACGTTTATTATGTAAACACGCTCGGAATATGCACCTGGAGTGCACCGAACGTAAATAGACCACTCGCAAAGTAATTTCGACGACGAACGAACCTGATCTGAGTGGTGTTCGATGCGGCAGTCAAGTGATAGAGTTCCGCATGAAGCTGGTAAGCATTCCATACTGATATTTAAAAACTGTAAGAATATTTGAAAGGCCATCGGGTTGGTACCTCGCCGCCTCGTCGGCAGACGAACCGAATTAAATGGTCATAATAATTGGATTGACTTGAACCAAAGTGTGAGAAATCGAGAATCTGGACTGTATAAGTAATAAAAAAGGCATTAACAATGACAAAAACCTTAGACAAAAACGCGTTGAATAATTAATGAGTTCAGACCATGGAGGTGATGAAATTCTTCATTCTTCAACGCCATGGTGCAAGTACCTTGTGAGGGTTCGGAGTTACCTTACTCTGGCGCCGTTGAGGTGCAACGCCGCAACTCTCCTCCGGTTAGAGATCCCGCCGAGGATTATAAATAATGGTGGCTAAGGCACTATCTGGCAGCAATTGTCGAAAATGATAAATAGCGAAAAAAATTATAAGACGGGAAGCTCAACAAAAAGGGTAAATTGACAAGGTGTTCAAATGTCAGTTCGTTTTTATAATTTGATTGGAGGCATAGACAATAGGGTTTGTAATTTCTATACATATATTCTAATTCTAAAGTTCTCTATATTCTAAAGTCCATTCGCAAAGTGTCTGCGCAAATTACCGTGACTTGTGACGTGATGGTATGTATTGGCCTAATGAAAGGGCGGTTGTAACAGGGCAGTGGCGTAACTATACCATCCGGGGCCCGTGGCAAATTTTTTTGTTGGGGCCCATGAATCTCTTAAAATTAATCAACATCTTTTTGCTTAGGTTGGTTGAAATGCTTAACGATTAACTTGAAATTGTATTATGGTCTTTAGTTGTCTCACTTTGGATTTTAAGCAGAACTTATAAAAATATACTTTTCAAATAAAATAAAATACTCAGGTACAACGTAAAAAAAAATTTTGTTGGACCGGGGCCCTCTTGGGTTTGGGGCCCGTGGCATTTTGCCAGCCCTGCCACCCTATTGTTACGCCACTGAACTAGGGTGCAAACGAAGGCAAGAAGTCACAATTTCTCGTCCCTGTTTGGAGCTTACAACGAGCCCATGATTCCATTTTGGTAACTGTTGCGTGTGGCGCTTTATTACTGGAGTATTTGATAATAGATTTGGCGTTATCAAAGGTTCATTCCATGGTTGTTATTGCAGATGCTGTATACGTTAGTGAGCATGCTCCTAGCGTCTGTACTAGCCCGTCCGCGCAGCAGGCCTATCAGGAACGGCTTCCTCGAAATATCCACGAAGTATCGCAATAAGATCGAAAACATTGAGCGGTTTTATCCATTTCTCGCAAGAAATACACATAATTTCGAGGTTTCGCGGTCCAGTTTTCTTCGATCTCAATTACTAGGGAACGCATTCTTTAAAAATAAAATTGGAAAAATTTCTCCTGGAAATGAATCTATGAAACAATACCTTCAGATTAACCATGTCTTGCCGACACAATATTTCAGGGAAAACCTAATTCCAGACCCGCTGTCTTCTATGCAGGAAAACTACGTTGTTTTGAAATCTTCAGTTGGTAATGAAAATGCACCACAAGAAATCATCATTTACGTTTTTCTCCCACAAGAGTCACTCCGCCCGTCAGTGTATTTTGTGAATGTTTCATTATATGACCCCAAAACAGAATATTTAGAAAATAATAATATCGAGAAAAAAACCATCCCATTTAATATAAATCGGAGAACACACCATGAAAAACGATTAAATTTCAGTAATATATTCCAAAATATTACAAATACTCATGAATCCCAAACAGGAAGAAATGTGTTAGCCATTTCAGCGGCGAATCAACCAGTATCTAATATTAATGAAGTCATGGCCATTAATAAGCAAAACTCGCACAATATCAGTATATCATCTAATATATCCACAACACTTAACACCCAGATTCTTAAAAATCCATACGTTACTTATCAAGT